>OY728122.1:1912781286-1914031286 GCA_963277665.1 Viscum album
CTTGGGATTTCATCCTCTCTTCCAAAGTATGATTTTATTCTTCCGGGGATTTTTGGACTTGTTCTTTAACTTCAATTATATTGGTCAGCAAAAAAATTTGATTTTTAACTCAATAATTTCATCCTTATAAAACATGATATTTTAAGACTCATATTAAATGACATTCATCTCCTTTTAAATCACTTTGAAATATTCAGATTGGATTTCATTTAGGCTTCTAGACAAATTAAATTTTTGAGTAGTATCACTTACCAACTTGTTGAATGTAGTTGAGAGTTCATTAATGAGATTTTTGTTATCTTATATTTTGTCATGATTAATATCAATACTTTTATCATACATATAAAACCATTTCACCACTTTATTACCACCATTTATCTGTTCATTTATTCTTTCTTACAATACATTAAAACAAGCCTCGAGTTTCATTTGTATTTTTCATTAAAGTTAAATAGAGTCTGATCTTTTGTTTTGATTTTCTATAACAAAATAAATATTCCCTTCAATTCTTGGTAAATATGTTATTTCATTCTCAATTATCCTAGGTTCTTGAACAACATACTGATATCTTTTCATCAAAATAGTATTCTCTAAATCAGTTTATTCTTCATAATTAAGAAGCTCTATAGAATGGCTTCTGACAGAATCATCATAATCATTACCATTTTGATTCTGATTATCATCAGATCTGGTTTTTTATTCATTTCATGGGATATTAATGAATTTATGATCTTGGGATTTTTGATAAAATTTCATCAACGGTTTTACTTCAGGGAATAGAAATTTTCTTGATCTGGCTTGGGAAAATCTTACTCGAATTGTATCTGACTGAGCCTTTTGATCTTAACCACTTTCTTTTTCACCTATCTCTTTTTATCCTTATTCCTTTTCTTCTTTTTATTCTTCTTCTTTGGCATCATCTTTAGTTTTCTCTTAGCTTTTCTATTACCCATCATTAATATAATTATCTATCTAATGTAAATCAGTGTACTCTTGATCTCTTAAAACTTGTTCTTTAGAGGCCATTGGTGGTGTTGATTCATCTCTCGATTTTTTTTCTTTTTACCCTTGTCTTTCATAAAGGGAATGAATAATTCTTTCTTTACTATTTCTTTGAAAACAATTACAACACTGATTTTTTCAACTCCTTTTAACAACTTATCATTATCAACAATATCATCCTTTCTCTTCATCATCTTCTTTTTCTTCTAACTTTATTTTAGAATTTCATCAGTAAATATCTTTTTAGCAAGAGCTTCATCAGGATTGAGAACAAATTTTAGATCTCCTTCTTTCCTTTTAGCATGATCTATCCTCTATTTGGATAAAATTTTATCTATTTCTTTATTTTTATTTTTTGGATTTAAATATGATTCATACTATTCATTCTTTTATTTTGTTGGAATAATGGCTTTGATTGTTTTTGGATCCCTTATCTTCCTCCAATTACATCTTTTGAGACTTAAAAAATAGAATCTTTGATAAAATTCTTTGATTTAGGATCAAAAATAAATTTCAATATCTTAATTGTATCATCACTTATCCATGTAAATTTTATATTTATTTGCACTAATTTGAGTGCAACATCACATATATTCAAAAATTATACAATAAACTTGTTAATGATTCCTAGAAACATGATAATTTGATATTTTATTTCACCAGACATCAATTTACTGATGGTTATGAAGATTCAACCCATTATATTTAACATTCTCATGTTCACCAAATAGTCAAGAATGAACACATCTGATACTTTGAGAGTTTCTCTATCACCTGCCATAGGTTATTATGAAATCATTCATCCATAGTGTAGTAAATCTATTATTGGCTGAAAGATGAGTCAATTTTCTTTTGGCCTCATGGTCTTAGAAAATTGATTATTAGGCTATTCTCTTTTCAAAGTATACTTTAACTTTTGGAAAATTATGTTAGGGGAAAAAGGAGTCACCCTCATATGGAACATTTAAGAATTTTCCACTTACTTTTAGGAAATACTTATCTCACTATTAAAATGTTACTTTCAAGTCATTATCAACTTTTATTGTATTATAGATCTGCCTTACTTCGTACACAATAATTGGGTCATGAAAAGTATAGAGTTTTTTTATATAGACAAAATCCCATCCTTAGAAATCAATTATTATTTTAAGTGAAGAATCATAGTTATTATAAAAATATATTTTGAATGACCTTTCATGGAATAACTTCATGATATTTAAATCATTTGGAGGCATTGTCTTTAGATAATTTACATAGGATTCAGATATTAGTAAAATGAGAACCACTAAGTATAGTTACTATGGGACTCAGCTACTTGTAGATAAGTAGGCCTTGGACACACAAAAGGATATACTTGATGTGGGAAAAATAGGGGGGTCCCTTCATATAGGTGAATGAAATATGACGGTTGAGATTCAACAGTTCGTATTTGATCATGGAGATTAAATGATTGAGAAAATTTGTACTTTTGAGGTTTTTTTTAAAAAAAATTATTATATTTTTGATGGATCTGATAATTATTTGAAATACAATTAAATACAACCAAAAAAAATTGAATTCATATCAAAGAGAGAATTTATAATAATTTTTCCTTTTATAATCTCAATATATATTTTTTGGTTTCAATATATTGTTTGTAAAAAAGGAAATCAATCCAAAAAATTGATAACTATGAAATAATGAATACAAATAAAATATGAGTAAGAAAAAATTATGAGTACACAAAAAATTTTGATTAGAAAAATAAGTTTATGTGTATGATAAAAATTTTACATGAACAGTAAATATAATTATGAAAATTTTTTGGTTATGAAAAATCTAAGGGAATGAAAAAAAATTGAGTACAAAAAGTTTTTAGTACGAAAAAAATTTTAATTATGAAAGACATGAGTATGAAAAAAGTTGAGTATGAAAAAAATTTGAGTAAAAAAATAATTTTACATGTACAATAAGAATTTTACCTGGACAGTAAATATGAGTACGAAATATTTGTGGGTACAAAAAAAATTATAGATACAAAAAATTTATCTATCAAACATATGTACTCCCCCTTTAAAAATAAGTTTTTTAATGTAAGGATATGATTTTAAAAAATAAGTAGATATAAACAATTTACTTTATAGTAATCATTTCTATCTTTTATTTAATGTATTTGAATCTACCAGATGGTAATGGATTTATAAATATATCAGAATGTTGATCATGTATTTCGATAAATTGTAATGTGATATCTATTTTAAGTGTGTTATACTTGAAAAAGTGATGCCTAATATATTTGTGTTTTTAGGAGAGTGATGTGCAGGGGTTTTACTTAAAACTATTGCACTAGTGTAATCACATAGTATTTTAGATTTAGTAAAGCCCATTCCATAATCAGTGGGTGTGTGTTGCATCCACAATACTTGAGCACAACATCTTCCAGCTAACACATGTTCAGAATCAGTAGTGTAAAGTGATACTAAGTAGTGTTCCAAACAATACCAAGAAACTAAATAATCACCTAATAAATGAAAAGTTTTATATGTACTTTTCATATCCATTCTATAACCACAAGATGTAGCATCTGAAACACATTCGAATTCAAAATCATTTCCAAAAGAATAAAAAGGTCCCAAATCAAAAGTTCCCTTTAAATAAAAAAATTACATCTTCTAAATGGGATTCCATTGTATTTTATTGATATATTTCACATAAGAATACTGAAAAAATTAAGTTTGGATGAATAGATGTTATGTATAGTAAGCTTCCTATCATCCCTCTAAATGTTTTTTGATTTACTGGTTGTCCAGCTTCATCAATTTCAAGAGTATTTGAGGTACCGATTGGCGTAATAAAACTTTTAGTATTGTGAAATCCATACATTTTAAGAATATTTTTAATATACTAATGTTGAGAAATATAGGTTCCTTCTTGTTTTTGAGAGACATTAAATCCATGAAATAATGATAACTCACCCATCACACTCATCTCAAACTCAGATTCATGATATTTGCAAAAGATTCTATTAAATATTGCTGAGTTGATCTGAATATAATGTCATGAACATAAATTTGAATGATCAAAAAATGTTCTTTCTTAAGGAAATGAGTTGGATCAGCAGTTCCCTTAACAAAATTGTTTTGTAACAAAAATATCATTAATCCGTCATACCATGATCTAGGGGATTTTTAAGGACATATAAATATTTGGTATGTTTGAAAACATATTCAATATTTTTTTTATCTTCAATACTAGGAGGTTGTTCGAAAAAACCTACCACATGAAAATATCCATTAAGAAAATCACACTTTACATCAATTTGAAAAAGGTTTAAATTAAAGAATACTATAAAGGATAATAGTATTCAAATAGATTCAATTCTAACTAATGAAGCATAGGTTTCTTCATAATCTATTCCCCCTTTCTGATTATATCCTTTAGCAACTATTCTTACTTTATTTCTAATGATTATTCAATTTTCATTATGTTTTTTTTTCTGAAGACCCATTTTACTATAATTATAGAGGTTTCTTTAGGTCTTTCAATAAAGGTCTAGACTTTATTCCTTTTGAATTCATTTAGTTCATCTTGCATTACTTTAATCCAATCTTTATCACATAAAGAATCATTAAGACTACAATGATCGAATCGAAAAAAGAAATTCTAGGTGTTCTAATTTATTTATCAAATAACTTCTTGTCCTTATAGGTTGATTTAGATCACCAATGATACAATTACTTGGATGGTTCTCAAGAAAAAACTAATTTGGGTTTTGTAAAACATGTTCATCAACATAATATTGAAAGACTTCCGGAGTGAATACTTTAGAAAAAAAATCATTAATATTGTCCTTATTAGAATAATATTCTATTAAAAGTTGAAAATCAGATTTAGAAAACATATCAAAAGATGTAAGTTGAGATTGTTTAAAAATAAAATGATCGGTTTCATTAAATTTAACATGTATTGTTTCTTCAACAGTACAATAATTTTTATTGAAAAATTTATAAGCCTTATAATTAGTGGAATAACATAAGAATATACCTTCATCTAATTTGGTTGTGAATTTATATAAATTATATTTTGTATTCAAAATTATTACATTGAATCCAAATACATTAAAGTATGAAACTTTTGGTTTTCGGCCAGTCCATAACTCATAAGTAGTTTTATTAAGAAATAGTCTAATTAAAACTCAATTTATAATATAACAAGATATACTCACAGCTTCTACCCAAAAATGTTTTGAAATATAATATTTACTCAATGTGGTTCTTGTTATCTCCTGAAGAATATGATTTATTTTCTCAACAACACCATTTTTTAAGAGTTCTAAGTGACGAAAAGTTATGTGTAATTCCTTTATTACTACAAAAATATTTCAAAATAATAATTTAAAAATTCTCCACCAGGATAACTGTTAATATTTATGAATGGAAGGTTTTTCACATTTTTGACTCTAGATATAACAGTTTTAAAATAGAAATATGATTCATATTTCTTTTCTAGAAAATAAACCCATGTATATCTGGTGTAGTCATCAACTAAGAAAAATACTTAATACTTTCCAGTAATACTTCCAGTTTTTGTTGTGAAAAAAAGTTCCATGTGCACTAACTGTAAAGCATTAGAAGTTTATACTTCACTAATTTATTTAATGATTGAATTAAGTTAATTTAAATATTGACAAGGGTCACAGACATTTGAAGAATCAAATCTATGTTCCAATGGATCCTTAACAAGTCTTTTCATATAAAATTTATACAGGTTTCTAGTATAATAGTGTCTTAATCTCATAATCTATAACCAATATTGATCTTCCATTTCACTAATGAATGTTTATTCTAGGATCCTAATGTCTTTTAAGTTTAATGTGTAAACATTCTCATGTCGATGAGAAAAAATAATGAATTCTTCCTTGGAATTATATACTACACATTTATCCTTCCTAAAATTAACAAGGTAACATTCATCAAATAATTGACTTATTCTTATAAGGTTGTTCTTAAGATCTTTTACAAATGAAACATTGGAAATAAATGCTTTTCTGAGAAGTACAATATTACTTATACCAACAATATTTCTGTGAACATTATCTATGAAGGTAACTCTTCCACCATTAATTTTAATAATATTTCCAAAAAACAATTGTTACCAGTCATATGTCGGTAGCATCCTTTTTCCATGTACCATCTATTTTTATTATTAACTTTTCATTTTTTTTCTAAAAACAAAACAATTTGACTTTTGGAATCTAAAAATTCATGGATCTAGAAATTTTGAAAAGAAAAATTTTGGAAACAAATTTTTTTTAATAATGCGCATTGTGGAATCCCAATGATTGAATTTTATTTAAGGAACAAGTTTTATTCCAATGATCTCCACTTTGTAATTTTGATTAAAAGGGGGAATTTTCCAGAACAATGAAATTGTGTCTAAAAATAGGTTTTTAATGAGTATATCCCATTCCAAAACTATTACCTTGTAGACAAAGCATTTTATAAATTTTGTCAAAATATTGTTTAGAAGTAGTGAATTTTGATTAGAGTTTCTTTAAATAAAAATATTCAGACTTTATTCTTATAACTAAATTATTATCCACATTAGTATTAGATTCGAAAATGTGTTTTGAATCCATAAATTTTTTCCTAGAAATTACTTTTTCAAGATCATTAGAAATCCTATCCTTCTTAGAATTATATTCCTTATTTTTTTTTGAGATAAAATTAATTCCAAAGAAATTATTATTAGGATATTTAGAAAGACATGATTCCTCTTTTTTCAAAACATTTATTCCAGCATTTTCCTTTTCAAATTTCGTACCAACTTTTCAATTTTTATTCTCAAATTTTTTTTCAAAAATAGAAACCTCTTCACATGAAGGTAATGTATTGTTATCACTAGATGATTATGATTCATCATCTGAAGAAGTGGAATTATTCTCATTTTTAGAATTTTCATTTAAAGTAACATTAGTCAATTTTTCAGTAATGTATACCTTTTCCAGGAAACATTGATTTTAAATAGGTATCTTGGAAAGAATAAAAATACTATTTTTCCAAAATTCTCAATCTTAAGATTCATCTAAAGATTCTCCTCCACTAGTACTCCAGGATTCATTTTTCTTTAAGAATTTCTTTCCTTTATACTTATAGTACTTTTCATGATTCCTTTCAGAATGTATTTCCTTTTTTATCTTTCCTTTTCAGCTTTGGGAAACTAGGTCTGGTGTGTTTATATTTCTTCCATTAATAACAGGTAAATTCATAATATTTCTTGTCATTGTTACTTTACTTATATATGTACTAAAATTCCTTATATCCAAAATTATTGTTCATTATTTGAGAAAGGTTGAATAATTCATTCTCGGAATTTTTTTATTCACTTGAGTCTGATTGAACTATAACTTTATTTGTCTTTTTAGACTCAATAACTTTCTCAAGAGACTTGGATTTTTTTTAATTTGATGTATAAGTAAAATAAATTCCTCCATTATTTTTATTTTCATTTTTTGAATCTCTTTTCAATGTGTTCTCATATTTCAAAAGAGTTCTAAACGACTCATCAAGAGTAACATATGTAACATTTCTTGATTCATAAAAAGCTGCCCTTTTTTATTACCATTCATTTGGAATGATAAATATGATCTTTTCAATTATGATATCATCATATATCCATTTTTATCCCATGGATTCTAAACTGAACCCAATGTTCATAAATATTTGTCATACCTTACAAATAGGTTCTCTATAAGAGGATTCAAAAGATTGATAAATTATCTTAGCATAGCTCTTCTTGTTACAACAATATTATACGTACCGAAATTATTAATTTCTAGCTTCTTCAAAATAATGTTGGTTTCTTAAAAAGATGAAATTTGACTATATATTTCTATTCAAAGAATAAATTGAAGCATTTTTTTACCTTGAAATTCAATTGATATTCATGTTTTTCTTGATTGGTAAAGGTTCTAACTTCTTTTCCAGAAATTTTAAATACTTCGGTCAACATGAAATTTTTACCAAATCCAATATTGATTACAAAGGACTTCATTATACCTCACTAATATTCATAATCATTTCCCTAAAAATTTGGTGGTATTATAGGATTTATATTTTCAATTGAACCGACATTATGTCTTTTCATCTTTAAAACAATACAAAATTTCTTTTTCCACAGTACACATTAGTGTAAAAAATATTTATAAGAAAATATTTTATAAAATAAATATAACTAACTTGAAAAAATAAAGTAAGTAAATATATAAGCAGTGAAAACCTTCTCTGATAGAAATTTTTGGATCAAAATTTATATGCAGATGGAATAATATAAGAGGAGGTGAATTGTATGTCCAAAAACATTCATTTTTATACTCAAAGTTCTCTTTTTTTAATAATATTTAAACTAATTCAATTCATAAAACCTATTAATTTACTGAAATAATAATCAGATGGGGCCATGGGTCCGAAGGATAGTGTATCGTAATTATTAGGTTATGATAATTATTCCATAGGTCGTATTTAAAATTAGTCTTATTCACAATAAAGAAATGATTTAATAAGATTAATCATGATATTGATCGTAATCAAAATGGTTACGATAAACATAGTAAAACAATTAATGATTCTATCATAAATCCTATAGAATTGTATTGGGTAAATGAATTGATTGTAATCACTAGAGAGAGAATAGAATAATTAATATATAAAATGATTCCATTTCTATTACAAAGAAGAAGAAATGTATACAATTAAAAGAATATAATTTTCTTATCCCAAAGAGAAGGGTATCCAACAACCTTGGATAAAGGTCTCCTGATTTATAATTTCAAGTAAGTCTATCCTACCCACACCAGGGTAATCCCTCAATAAAATGATTGAATTCTATCTTTATATCCTCAAAACCCTCGATTAATAAGTTAATCAACACCTAAGTCTTCCTAGCCTCAGAATCCCTAGATCCACAAATGATTGTCTTCCTATCCAAAGATTCCCTTGATCTTAATCACCAATAATCAGTGTTGCACTAATAAAAATAAAACTCTTGGAAGTAAAAATTATATAGAATGAGCAGTTCATAACTTTATCTCTTTAGAGTCTTTCGCACGAAGTAAAAAATTGACAGATTACTCATATAAAATCTTGAATTCATCAAAAAAAGTTATAATATCATTAAAATGACCTAGTATTTATAGGCCAACATCCCAACAATCATCTTTGATTCCAATGGTAGGATTTTCTCCTAAATAT
This sequence comes from Viscum album, assembly GCA_963277665.1. Taxonomy (NCBI): domain Eukaryota; kingdom Viridiplantae; phylum Streptophyta; class Magnoliopsida; order Santalales; family Viscaceae; genus Viscum; species Viscum album. The sequence goes on from OY728122.1 coordinate 1,912,790,517, forward strand.
TCAGAGGGACTTGGACAACGGGCAGTCAAATAATCATCTTATAACTGAAACAATGACATCGTTTAATAAATCATATCAAAACATAATACATGAAATCATTTTGATTTTAAAGGTCTTAAATTTATTATGATATAGTTTTATGGTTATGATAAAACAAGTTTAAATAAATCTAATTATTCTTATTATAAGAATCAAAATGATTTTTATCGTTATGAAAATAATGTCAGTATGAAAAATTTACAATGAGTACGATAAATATCATATTTGGTGTATATGATGGAAATTGTATCTAGGCTCATTAGGATAATAATGGAAGAACTTATTTATGTGAAACTCATTAGTATAATTATTACCATATGTATATGGAAAAACATAATGATTAAAAGTAAAACAATGTCTATAAAGTAAGTATTATAAAATATGAATTCATAATAAAAATAGATTTTCTGATTTCCCAAAGAAAAAGAAATAAAAAGGTCAAAACAAAGCTTTTTACTCGATAGTTTGTGGTTGATCCGTGTTGTTTTATCTTTTTTATTGCCAAATATGTCTCCATGTCACATAGTGATAAAAATTAGATTTATTTCACGATCTACAAGTCACTAATTCATAATATTTAGTGGTGAAGGGTTGTAATTTTCATGTTCGACTATGTTTATTTCCGACCACATTGATTTCTTTATCATGGGATATAGTTTAGGATTATATTATATATTGAATATGGTAATAATGATTAAACACATGTGTTTGATATTTATTTTAATACTTCATAATTTTATTTTTGTAGTGATTTTCAGGGGGTTTCAAGTCTTTTTCAATACCCACTTTTGAAATTTAACAATTAACTAAAAAACAAAAATTAAGGTGTTGGATTATTGTTTATCATATGCTTTTAATACTGTATATATATATATCCCATTTAATATGTGTGTTTATCTGAATGGTTTTTCAATGGAATTTCCTCTCTATGGTATGAGATATGGATTTTTTGGTAGGAAATTTATGACTTAAAGTAACTCAATGGAATTTTTGGATGATGAATTCGAGGTTCCATATCATTATGTATATGATTACCATTTTAAGGGTGAAATCCATGAGAGTTTATCCTTTTCAATATTTCCACTTCAATTCAATGAGCATGAGTTTTATACTAAGAAAAGGTGTGATATATTTTTGAGTGTTATTATTGGTTAAGGGATCCATAAAATTTATAATATAGTAATATAATAAAATTATAATCTTTCTGACATGGTGCCTAAGATATCAATTCTGTTTAGAGGAAGTTATGTCATTGAGAATCAAAATACTAGAAAGAGTTATATGGTTCAAATCATGAAAATATTGATAACTATGTGATCTATATCATTCCAAACATGTGTTTATTATTATAATATTTTTTCCAAATAAGTTATTTGTTAGTTGTGTGCCCTTGTTTTCTATCACTCACCCATCAGTTTCCCACATGGTTGCCTCCCCTCCAAAGGGTCTAAACCTGGGGGTGCGGAGTAAGTAATGTTTACATCATAGTGGATAACCATGAAAAATTGGGTGAAAAATTTCTATCATCTTTAAATTTCACATCACCCTTACAAACCTAAAATAGTATCAAATAATATTTTAAGGGTGATTTTCCACCTATTCTATAATATGAAATGGTATTCATTATCCTAGTGACATTCCCCTCCCATTGTCTATTACCATAATATTTTATAAATTTTTTATTAATATAAAATTAATTATTATATATATTTCATAGTCTCAATTATTTACTTTGAGGACATGGATTTCAACATGTATGTTTAGAACATAAACATGCTAGTATTCTCTAAAGTTCTCTTGTGTTTTTATTTGGTAACGTTTGATTTTTTATTGTGTTTGGGTATAATCCATGTTTTTTAATTTCTTTTGGATAAAATATTTTTGTCACATTACTAGTGGAAAAAATAGATACAAATAAGATTTCATGCATGATATATATAAATCTACTATGAAATATTCAGTAGCATAGTGTTGTCTTCATTCATACATCCTCCCATTTAAATATTAAATCAATGGGAAAGTAGAAAAAATTGTATGATGTTATATGAAATCAATGGGGCAGGGGTAATGGATGAAGGTGATGGTGAATGGAAAGTACTCTTACACAATCATGTTTAAACCCTTTTGAAAACAATCATACATGGTGGAAAGCAATGTTTGAGTGATGGAAAAAGAAGATAACATACTATAAAATATCTCCTTTTTAAAAATAATAATAATAACATATTTGTAATGGGAGAAATCACATTATATAAAGGAGTTGTGATTATTTCTTATTTTACTTTTTTATTTATATATGATCATGAGATAATAATGATATATGATTGAAATATGCAATAATTTATAGATAAATTTATACATAAATTTATATTTTGACCTGACTACATCGTCAAATGTTTATATTTTGATGTGATTGTATCATTATTTCAAAGTTTTTATTAATCCATAAATCTAACATGATAATATTTTTTTTAACATATATTCAATCGATTTCATCTACATTCCCATTGATTTCAAATATCAATATGTGATTTTGTCTACTTCCACTCCCATTGTCCCTTAATAAAAGATTTTTCTAATTTACAATGACTATGAAATTAATTATTATAAGTTTCTTCCATTCAAAAGTATCTAATTTGATGAAAACACACTATTAGTATTTTATTCTTTCTACCATCCCAATAATTTAATCTTTATATGAATTAATACATGTGATAGTTTAATTCTATTTATTCCTCTATCTTTCTTATTTTAGAGATTTTGTAATTCTCAGGTGCTTTTTCGAGTTATCCAAGACATAAAGGATGTCCTGTATTTTCTGGCCAATAATTTCTATTACTTACATTACTAATGACTATTATTTACATTATATTTACAACAATGTAGTTATTTTTACCTTATTATTATGTTATATTTACATTAAATTTATGTTATATTAACTTTGATAGTGTTAAAGTAATGCTATATTTATGTTATATCTAAAAGTAATATGAATAAAACTCATATTATATATAAGAATTTTGGCTTATCATATTTTTTAATATGGTGATATCATATTTAGACTACTTGGATGTATCATATTATACAACATAGATCAATTGTAGTGCCAAGAATCATTCGGGGTGATTTATTTGGTAGTACTAAGAATCTCATAAGGCATTCAAATGGTAAGGAGTTAGCATTCGAATCTCACTAACATATCAGTAATAATTGTATCATATGGTAGAGTTAATGGTCTAGGGTTGCCTGAGATGTGACCAAAGTCATTTACTCATGTGCTTGAGTAGCATGTGAGTACATGCATGGGCCCAAGGAGCATCCTTATAGATTATACAAAATAGCATAGGATATGAGTCTGGTGTGTGTCTACGTGATCCTTCTTAAATCCTTTGAATGATAGTATCTCCCTCCCAAAGCTCTCTTCTTCCATCCACCTTAGCTCTATGAGATAATAACACATCGTGGAGGATTCTAAGGTCATACCTAAATCAAATGGGTGATTTTTTACAGTGTACACATTCTTCATTTCCAGTTTAATATGATTCCAGTTTTAATGGCATGGTGTTCTACGGTTTAATGGATTATAAATGCTTCTACTAATTTTATTAATCATTACTCATTCCATAGAAACTCTTCAGTGGTATCATATCCCTAAAATTAATTTTTTATTTATAAAATAATTTTAAAAATAAAGGGTCTTATAAATTGAAATTTCTTTTGAATTCTCTATCATCATATATGATTGAGTTTCTCTTCTATTTTATTGAGTCCTGGATAAATACATGGGATATCATAGCCAAAGACACAATAAAACTTCTTTGGTTTTGTATAAGTCATAGCATATGACATATGGATATTGTATTCAATGATAAAATTGTGTCATAGGTTCAAAAGAGAGCATTATATCACATCAATTAATCCAATGAAAATCATAAAATATGATTGATACGTAAGGTTTTTCTAGTTGATACATAAGGGTTTTACCCTTACCACCTTGTATACATAAGTTTATTCCTTTGTTAAAAAAATGGAAAAACCTTATGTATATTGCATATCATAAGTGACTATATAAATATCATTCATTAAGTATGACTGATAGTGCTTACACTTTTTAAGCACTACGAGTTAACTATCATATTCTATTATTCAAGGTATATCATTAAGAATTATTTATATTGAAATTTTTTTCTTAAAATTAAACTATGAATTGCATTATATAATTTATAAATTGTTTATAAATTATAATAAAAAGTATTTTTAGTATATTTATTAATTTATAAAAGTGTTTATATAATAAATAATTATAAAGTCTTTTTAATTAATTAATTAGAATTTTTATGAAATTTTTATTAAGAAATATTTCGTAATATTCAATTTCAATATTAAAATAACTATTTCAAAATTATATTTCATAACTTATAATTTAGATATAAAATTTTTATATATAAATTAAAAGTGTAATTTATAATGTTTTTATAAATTAAAAAAATATGGAAAAATATAAAGTTTTTATATTTAAAAATTTTGAACTATTCATAATGTTTAATTTGAATCATTCTAATTAAAAGGGCCTAAGTTGGAAATTATTTAAAAAATATCCAAATGATTTTTTATAAATGATTAGAACAAAGTATTAAATAATATTAAATATGTGAAATTTAGGTTTTGTAAAATGTTTAAATAATATATATTGAAAAATAAAATGTTTATATTTTATAAAATATATTATATTAAAATTGAATTCTATATAAAGAATAATATAGAGGAGTTCATATTAGGGAATAAATTTAAAGTGTTTATATTTATTTCAATTATAGTTTTTCGATAATGCATGATTCAATTATAAAGTTCTTATAATTTATGAATTTATGAATAGTTCATAAATTCTTTTCTCATGTTTAAATTTATGAAATACTTATTTATTTAAAATTTATTCCCTGATATTATTCATGAATATAAATTTTATATTATAGATATTTGTATAATTTAATTCAAATGTTATACTTCTTCTATATATTATAATACATGAATTTAAGGAGTCACATACTAGGTATGATTATGGATTTAGTTTTATTCTACCTTTACTTTGTCTTGTATTAATTTTGGAGATTGAATTAATTTGTTAATTATTATTTTTACATAATAGGTGTTAGAGTTATAATGGAATTGAGATCTATCTTGAATAATATATCTATTTATAGAGGGAATTTAGGTCAAACTTCTCACTATCTTGAAATTTTATGCCTTGTCATATAAAAGTGGCGGTTGAATATCTATGGATCTAAGATTAATAATGTGTAGATTACTGATTTCATATAATTCTAAATAATTATGTGAAATATTTTCATGTACCTTATTCATAGGATGCATTTGAATATGTGTGAATATAATTGGCATTGTATTTGTGTTACTGGAACAAGCTATGAGTTTTGTATATTGTTATACATCAATATGGATTGAACATATTAAATTGGTAGAATGAATAATATTACCAACTAAATCATTGGAATCATTCTTACATAAATGGATTTACATGAGTTAAGATTTTGATATTAAAAATAATTCAAATACTAAGTTTCATATTCCTTCCAAAGCCAAAAAAAATGAAGAAAGTAGTTATTTAATGGGATAGTATTTTACAAATAAGGATGACCATTGATTATATTGTGCGAGGCATGGTGTGAATGGATAAACATGAGAGTTAGTTAACCAAATCATCAAATGATCATTGGGTTACAATTAGTTGGGAAACCCTAACAGTTAATATACCATAGGAATAGAGTAGTGTTTATCCATGTGATGCATTGGGAAAATATATCGTTACTCAACTATACAATAGTAATAAATTATATGATTTGGATGATGTCTTACCTAAATAAATAAGTGGTGAATGGAATGCTAAATCAGACTCATTTCTTAGTGAAATATGGATCATGTCCCACTAAAGTATATGATGAGCATAAAATGGTTTTGAATTTCAGTGGGATCTATCTTAATAAAATACTTTATTAAGTGTATGTAAAATATGGTACACATATAATAAGAGATTATATTATATATAATGGTATCATTATCATCTACAACCAATATCCATCAGGTCTATTGGTGGGGGGAGGGAAATGAATTCCTAATGAAATCATGTTTAGGTTATGGGGGAAAGGTATTTCTATATATTATGGGCAGAGTCTTCAGGCCTGCATATCCTAATTGGACCCATATAGATGAATCCAATTTTTGTGATTTGTATTGGCTGGGTCACTTGGGGGGTGATCATAACCACCGGGTCAGAGGCATCTGGGGGGGTAAGGCGTTAAATCTATTGATCCCACTCTAAGTTATTTTAATAATATTCTTTGACACTGAAATTGTGATCTATATTGTATTGGTAAAAACTTAATGGTATTAATTTACTTGATTAGTAACTTAAGAAAATATTTTAAGAGAACTTATATTTGTTATAGTAAACCCTTCCTAAGTAACCAACTGTTGATGTAATTAAAAAAATTTAATTTAATGCATATGTGAATAATCAAAATATTTACTTAAGGTTTAAAATGAATTAGATGTCAAATGTTCTAAGTAATTTCAGTCTCCACTCATACAATCAAATATGATTGGGTATGTCAATGACTTGGAGAGACTAAAGGAATCCTTAAGGTTTATTTTGGGAAATGAATTCATTTTATTTTCATCTATGGAAATGTTTCTACAATGTGAAAGTATTTGATAATTTCTTAACCTATACTATATGACTTTTAATAATGGATGAATGTGGAATATGATGTTTAGGTTTTGGTGTTTTATAGATTATATTAGTGGGTAAATGTTCAAACCTAAAGAAGAAAAGTTAGGTGTAAATCTATATCAGTTTTCTTAACTAGCTAATCATGGTCGTTAAAACATGTATTTTTTAGAAAGGATGAGTAATGATTCCATAGGATAAAATGTTCTTGGATACTAGAAGAGGTTTTTGAAACTACATGTAATTTCCATATTAGATATGAATGTTATAAAAATAATTTTTTTTATGGGTGTATAATACCAAATTTATATTTTAAATTTAATTTAAATATATAAGAATTATAAATCTTAAGGAAACAAATTATTTGATTTTTAAGGGTATGCGATCCCAAATGTATATTTTATGAGTGTTGTAAATATAAAAGTGTTCAAAATCAAGATAATAATAGATAAATTTTGTGGTTTTCAATCAAGATACAAAGAAAATATTTGATATATCAATGTTTTGAATGTAAAATAATATATATCAATCTCATATGGATATAAGTAAAGGATTTGTATCTTCATCTCATTTCTCTTATAAGATAAGATAATTTATTTACTAATAAATAATTTTTATAAAAAAATGAGATAATAGATCTAGCACACATGATTTAGGATTCATCATATTCTATAACATGTTTTGATGAAAATATAAGGATAAAAATGTTTTATTCTGGAAAAAGGAATTTATCAAGTTGTTTTCTAAAATATAGGGAATTGAGATTCCACCACCATTGGTGGCATATTTTAAAGAATATTATTATTTTCAAAAAATGTCTCCAAAAAAATAGTTTACCATATAAGATATAGATATAAGAGTTTATATGTTCATTATTCTCACTAAAAATAAATAATTTTTTATTTCCTAAACACAAAGGAGTTTGTGTTTCTAACTAAGATATTCTATAACGAACTGGATAGGGCTACCACTTGAACTGGCACCAGACCCATCTCACTGCTGAAAAAGGGGAATTCTTATTCCCCATGGTCTAATCAAATAAAATAAATGGGTATGATTTTCCAATAAATCTATGTTAATTCACGACAGTACTTTCACCATAAAATTTATCAAGATACATCTCTAATTGAACGTTCATGCCAAATCTGATAAGAAATTTTTTTAAATGAACTTAAATAAATTATCCAAAATAATATTACAAATGAAAAATAATCCATCAACTCACCCTCTAATTACCTCTCCTGAAACAACCCTCATTCCAATGAAACATCCAAAGAGATATTACATCCACCAATAACCATAACTAATGCAGTAAAGGCCTATTTTTCCAGTGTATTAAATAAAACTAAATAAACAAAAAACCTTAAATCGTAACCAGTCACTAATTTTCCTTAATTTTGGATATGCCCTATAATCCAGAAATAGATAAACATAGCCTAAAACTATAGATTAACATATAGATAAGAATTAAAACACTGATTAGGCCACCACCCCCTTTCTATTTACCAAAATTCTAATTAAAGATCCATTTTATGCTAGTATGAAAGAAAATTAAAAAGTAGGTTTCTCAAACATATATTTAAGAAAAACCCAATATTAAGTGCACTACCGATTTTATAAACTTGTCTATTTATTTTCCTTAAATTATAAAAATAAATTGAAATTTTTTTTATTGGTCTAAGAAATTTTTATATACAAAATTTCCATTTAAAAATCAACTTGAAAATCCATGCTAAAAGAATTTAACATAAAATAATTTCTGAAGTCATATTTAAAACAATTTTAAATAAAACAATCGAAGTACTAGGATAGTGAAAGATAAAATAAGGGAACCAAAATTTAAGAGGATAACAAATAAGTTAAAATTTATAAAGGGTGTTACAAATAATATAAGTGAAGGGTAATTGTAATCAATCCCTAGATATGAATCCCCTACATAAACCACCAATAAAGGAAACAATGTCAAGGTATATTAAACCTATAACTCAATTAATACAATCCTAAACTAGAGTTAAGCACCATATATAACACCCCAATATTTTAGAATTTATTTTCTTTAAATAATATTTTTGATAGCATGTGGAATACGCAACATCAAGCATAAATGAAGAGTAATATAATATTAATTAAATATTACCATTATGAACTAGCCATTGGTTCAGTGGGTATGAATATGAATGAACGTATTATGAAATATATGTATAAATGTTTTCACTAATGAAATTAATAATCAATTAATAATTGATTATTAAATGGTTGGAAATGCAGATAAAATATTTTGAAGGTAAAACAGATAAATTCCATAAAACTATTTTTATGTGAACAAAGTATTTTAACATTAATAGATTCATTGTATTGCTATTAAAAATTATTTTAGTGAAATAAATATATTATCTATCCAATTTAATGAATTAAATTAATTTAATTATGGTTATCAGTCATGAAATGAGAATAAATTCATTTTATACTTCAAAAATACATTTCCTTCAAAAATTATTTTTATTATATTTTTAGTATGGATATTATAGTTAATTTCTATAAAATTTCAAAAATGTATTTGAAAAAATTCAAATCATTTTGAAAATATGTATTTCATAATATGCTTAGGATTAATTTTTGGGATTTTTTCAAAAAGATTGATTTTTGATTGAAAACTGATAAATGTCGATATTTTCAAAAAATATCATTAATTTTATTTCAATATGGTAATATAAAAGTCCCATTTTTTGGATTTGGTATTAAAGTAACATAAGAATCATTTAATAAAAAAAATAATCTAATTAATTATATAAGAATCATCTATCATGACCCGGCCTAATGGGGCTCGAACTGTGACTACCCCTAGCCTGCCTCTAATAGGTTAGGGGATATAGACCAGTGCCGATTTTGAATATCAATCGTATGGTAGGCCTTAACCTAATATACTTTTACACACTCTCACATCTCCAGGACCATACAATGCAGAAATGTAATACAACTGATAAAACATGCATACATATATCTAAATCCCACCATCAAAGTAAAATAATAAGTACTGGAAAAACAAATGGGCCACATATAAGACCATCATAAAGATACTGAAAACAATTCCAAACTATAGGATGGGTGAGGAATGTTTTCAAGGTGATTTTAAGAACACACCTTGGTCTGTACGGATCACTAATTTTTGCATAGTCCTAATACCTTCATCAAATGATTAATCATCTACATAAGACACAACACATGTGGTAAATTCCCATTCATGGGTGAGTATAGAAATACCTAGAATGAATCCTCGAAATCACTTATCATATAACATCTAGAATAATAGTCAAATAATCATAGGTGTATTTCTATAACACATACATAAAGAATATCTAAATATACTCACCAAATACACACCATCTCAAGGTAAATTCATAACTGTAATGCCATCCTAGGGTTCATGCTCAAAGGTTCCACATAACTATCATCTAGGAGAACACACTTCATAATTTAAATAGAACTAATGGTGTCCATTCTATATTTCATGTACATTGGGTCTTTCCATAATAAGTACACATTGGAAGTCTTAAGAGAATGATACATATATGAATATCACACCCAAGGCCATGGGGTATACCAAAAAATCAATCTAGAACAACCTGGTAAGTATGATATTGACTTATGTGTAGTGTTTTTCATGATGATTCCATGAATTACACCTAGGGAAATACAGATGATAGAGGATCTCACTTCGGGCCTAATTGAAGGATTCCAATAACTAAATCTAAGACTAAGGTCCCACTGAAGGGATCAGTATCCTCTATGTTGGGTGTGATTCTATACTAACCCTTAGTAAATGGATCATGTGAACTCTCCCTAATAAAACTTATCCAACATGAATTGTAAAAGCGCTCTAAGACACGTTTAAAGGATTACATAGTGTGTACTAGTACTACATAGTGTATCCCTTAAGAATCTGGACTTGACTATGTATCAAGAACCGTGCCCATGTCTGTCTTTATGACAGAGTATATGGAATGTTCAAGACCATGTAATATTGGTCATGTCTAAGTGCATATATTTTCCCAAGTACACTTGTCTTGGCCTTATAAACCAATCATGGTCATGTCTATGTCGAAGTACATAGCGTGTCCGAGCCCATGTACTCCTGGCCATGTCGGTGTACCCTATGAGGTACACGATAAGATTCTAGATCAAATAACATATCATGTGACAAGGGTCACCTGTTGTGTGATATTTAAATTTCCATGAAAACTGTAGTGCTACAGCCAGGGCCCTACACTCCATGTAATCTCATATTGCACATTATGTTAGGTGGGATTTCACAAAATTTGTGGGGCTTCCTCTGCATGTTTAGTTCTACCTTTGACAATGATTCCACTATCGGTGTCACTAGGGATTTTATATCTAGGTTATTTTTTTCACTTTCATCATATGTTGGCCAAATTATAGGTTCTGATTCACTTGGAAAACGACACTTGAAGGCACACCATCATTGCACGCCAAAACATTGTGCATGAACACCTCCAATCTGAACCTGATCCATCATCTCCATCATTGCATGTCAATCTATAATAAATCTATACCCTTATCTATGGTATCAATCTGTTGCACCAAGAAATGGGTGCACAATGATTGATTATCAGGTATTCGACGAACCACATGCCAAAGGAATTTCTCATGACAAACATATAATGAAGGAATAAATGCACACACACAAAAATGATGAATGGACCTCTTCCAATGTTTGTTTTTTCATTTATTCATTTCAATTTGAATTAATAATGAAGTTATATATTAGAAAAACAATTCTCCCAATAATCTCCACAGATAATCTCATTCCTGCAATATGACCAATCTATGAACCAATCCATTGGTCGATTGATTCGCATTCATCGTAGGAATAAATAACTGGGGAAAATACAAATAAACCAATGTACTAACACTATTTGTTTCAATCAATGGTGAAGAATTATTTTTTTCGATTCTCATTAGTAATACCCTAGAGTTCCATCGCACTCCAATCGATGATCCATGATCTGATCGTCGCTCTCCAACTAAATCTCCTCTAACGCTAGTCTCAATATTGAAGGTGCCAACAAGCCCGTACCCGAGTGGTAAGGGCTCCTGATTGGCATTCAAGATACCCCGGTTCAAAACCAGATGGAGGATAATTTCCAGGGATATTGTAGTAGTTAATGTATCGGTCACTGTTCGGTACTGTAGCAGCCATAAATATTCACCCGATTTGGGCCTTCAGGCCATCGGTTTGTCCCTATAGGTATCAAGGGCCTTTAGGTCATCAAAGGCCTTCGGGCCATGTAGACCATGGAGTATCCCAGTTCATAGAGAACATTCCCTAGAATAGGATCATAGAAACTAGAGTAGCAGCCACCAAAAGCAGAGCTAACCAGATAGGAAGAATGAGAGGGTATGGCAACCGCCATCCGGACCAGGCACCATCCAGATTTGTACAAGGAAATGCTAGCTGATTAGCAATGCAAGGTGGGAAGCTAGGTGATCAATGTCACAGAAGCGGGGGAGGGGAAGTTCAAGTGGTTTGGGCCTACAGGTCATATATTGTCCATGGTGTGCCTCTGGGCCTTAAGGTCATGTATTATAGGTCAGTCAGGCCTTGTGACATATGACATGGGCCTATGTGTCATTTACGGGATCCCCTTCAATCCTTAAAAATGGGGATTATCCATAAAAAATAAAAAAATAAGGCCTTCGGGCCATTTGGGAAATATTCAAGGTAATGTGGATAACCCTAATATTTTTCCATGGGATCATATTTATAGACAAAACACTAGATCATTAAAATTAATTAAATAAATAAATTTATTCAAGTTATTCATTTAAATTTCTTCTCATGATCATGCCAAACAAAAACATCTAACACGCTCCAAGGTTATATCGTGCCTAGGGTAAAACCCATTCTCTAAACTCAAAATTATCCTAAGAATTTTTTTATGAGCCCCCATTTATGATTTATTTATATTTTTTATGAAAATTATGCATTATTTTTATTTAATATATTTAATATATTTCAAAATTTAATTCTGGTCACAATAGGCCTCAGAATCTCACACCATCTCAGTTACTAGCTCCATAAATAATCAAATCAATATTCCAAAACCTTACATAGAATAATTGGTGTTGTTACATTCTCCCCACCATGGGGATTTATATCCCAAAAATCAAAAACAAAAGGTTATATAGAGATATGTGGGTACTGAGCATGCATATGAGTCTCTCACTCTAAGGTTCTCTCCTGAAGATTCCCAGGCTACCACCAGACATGATCTAAGGGAATTGATCTCCCATGAAGAGTCCTCATATACTCATCCTAGATATATATTAGGTACTCTACAAAGGTAGATCCATCCATGATATCCAACATTCCCAATTTGATAACATGTTATGAATCATCTTTGTAGATCCTCAGTTATGACAAATGGAATATGTCCTGTTCTCGATCTAACTGTCGTGTTAGAGCTTAGAATTACACCACCTCGTCAAATCTACATAGTTTCTGAAAATCTAAAATGAATATTAGATATAACTTGTCTCCAAGGCCAAATCTATATAATCCACATTAAGGTGAGACCCACAAGAACACATGGTCTCCCTCCTCAAACCCTAGAGGCCTCCATCGTAGGTCCTCATAGGGATTATGATAGCTCTGTGCTGTCATCATCTACTCCTAGGTGATCTTCACCTTCTCTATAGTGGATCACAAAAACTTTGGTCTCATGAGTGCTGACTCGCCTGGATCAGACCAATAATGAGATAACCTACAAGGTATCCCATAAAAGGCCTCAAATAGTTCCATACCGATGGTGGAATTTTAGTTTTTGTTGTATGAAAACTCCACCAAGGGTTTGTGATCTTCCTAAATGGCCAAAATTTAATATTAAAGCCCGCATCATTTCCTCCAAGACCTAAATGGTATTCTCAATATGGTCGTTATTCTAGGGGTGAAATGTTGTGCTCAAACACAATTGAGTCCCAAAATCCTCCTATAATCCCTTAAAAACCAATATGTGAAACTATAATCCTAGTCATAAATCAACATCGTGGGAACCCCAAGGAGTCAGATTATATTTTTCATGTAGTTTCACCTCAATCCCTTTACTAAACTCTATTCTTGAATAGCTAGAAAGTGGGTCGACATGGTGAGTTAGTCTACGATCATGATGATGGAATCATGCCACCTTGATATATGTGGTAACCTCATCACAAATTCCATTGATATATATTCTCACTTCCACTATGGAACCTCAGGGGGTTGACCTAAACCCATTTTAACCTAGTGGTCTGCCTTCACTTGCTATGAATTATGGAATCAAGAGACAAACTATGCAACTCCCTTCTTCATTCATGACCACAAAACTACCATCAAATGTCCTGATACATCTTCGTCACACCTGGATATACCACAAAGGGCGAATCTTGTAAATATCTCATCACCTCCTCTTGTAGTGAAACAGGTAACATCTCACATCCTCTAATAAGAAAAAAATTCTCCCCAACTTCATAAAATCCATTAGGAGCATTTCCAGTGGATATCTGAGTGCATAGGGTCTCACATCCCATATCCCCAAGAGTTACCTCCCTGAATCACTTTCAAAATGGAGGGAAAACAACCATATACTTTAGGTAAGATTCTCTATCCCCATCCATAAAGGATACCTACAATGAGTCCAACTACTCTAGTGCCTTTCTCAGTAACTACGAACAAGATCTCTTGCTGAGAGAATCTACTACAACATTCATCTTCCTAGAATCATAGACAATATCAAAATCCTAATATTGTAGGAACTCAAGATATCACCTCTATCTAAAGTTAATATCCATCTGATAAAAGATATACTTGAGATTCTTATGGTCATAATAGATGAAAAACTTCTCACATATGAGGTAGTGTCTCCACATCTTCAGTGTAAAGATTACCATAGCTAACTCAAGAAAGTGGTTTGCGTAGTTCTACTCATGTGATCTCACCTGATATGAACCATAGGTAATCACCTTCTACCTCTTCATCATAAAAAATCATGTATGGTCCCTAATGCATTGCATAACACTATTTACTTGACACCCACCTCTGACATTCTCAATATTGGAGCACTCGCCAATCTTTTCCTCAACTACCAGAAAGCCTATTGATACCTTTCTTTCCACAGAAAAGGATTCCACATTAGGGTGAAATGTGAAAAGGTATATAATATCCTAGATAAATCAGTTATCAATATCCAATAGTAACCAACAAACCCAAGAAATCACCTCACCTCCATCATTCCCTTGGGTGGATCCCAAGATAGAACTGCCTCAACCTTTGTCGGGTCCACTACTACACCATATAATAAGATAAAATTTACCAAAAATTGGACCTCCAGAATATATAACTAGAACATTGAGTGATTACTATAAATATGGTACTCCTAGAGTGCGTCTAGAACTACCCCCAAGTGTATCACATTCTCTTACATGATTGTTAAGTACACTAGGATATCATCAATGAAGACTATCATGAACCAGAATAAGAAAGGATGAAAGATCCCATTCATGAAACCCAAGAACACTACTAGGTAGTTATTCATTCCAAAGTGAATCACAAAGTAATCATAGTGACTATAACAATATCATAATTTCATATTTGGTATGTCCTCATCTTGTACTCATAACTAGTGATAGCCAGGTCTAATGTCAATCTTCGAGAACCAATATTCCCGTCTCAATTGATCAAATAGGTCATAAATCCATGATAGTGGATACTTTTTATTTACTTTCAAATGGGTTAGGTGATGGTAATTCACACATAGCCTTAAGGTCTCATCAACATTCATGGTGACCAAAATTAGGATTTCCCAAGGTGAAACACCGGGTCTGACAAATCCCTTCCTCAATAAGACCTCCAACTGCACCCTCAACTCATGAAGCTCTATGGGAGCCATCCAATATATTGGCATAGATATCAGGGTCATCTTGGGGTTTATATTAATGTATAATTCTATCTCTCAATGGGGTGGTAATCCTAGAACATACTCAAAAAATACATCCTCATACTCTGCCACTAATGTAGGGAAATGAAATCTCATAGAATCTATTATACCAAGGGTCATGTTATCTTGACAATTAGTAATCGGATACACCCACATATACATGAGTTCATCCTAAGCTTCCTCATTTCCTTTTCACTCACAAAGGAAACCCTCATCCTATCAATGTAGAAACACCACATCCTCCACCAAAAAATGTTTATTTGTTCATGAACTATTGATAACCCATACATACCTAAGATTATGTCATAAGGCCTCATCACTGCAACAAAGGTATCCCAATAGAAACTCTCACCTACAAGAGTCATGTCAAACTGTCGGAAAAAGTGTGTGATTGTTGAGTCACTTCTAGTTGTAGTCTCCAAGCGCAAGGGTCAAGCTAAGGGCTCAACCAGAATCTCTATGACTCGAACCAGATAAGTGGAAACAAAGGAATAACTCACACATATTTCTATAAGTAATGAAGATAATGTATAAAAGACATAGATCATACCTCATATAATCCATAGAGACTCTGGGTCATAAGAGTCAACTGCCTACAACTTCCCTCACTCCTATCCCCCTGTTCCCTAAGCCTATCGTGGACCACCTATGGGTGGTGGTGGTAGAAAGTGAAAATGTCTGCCACCTATAGCTTCTCTCCCAACTCCTCTTCCATATCCCCCACCCTATGGACCTTTCTTCGTCTATCTCTGTCTCTGTCTAGGCATCTCATCTTATATCTCTTTGTCATTTGTACGAAATGTCAAAAAATCCCACGTGAGAAGTACTATTTTTTCACAAGAGTAGCACCAACTCTTTCTAGGTTGTCAAGAAAAATAATGTAAACCTTGAACGGAATACCCTTTTTCATGGGATCGCCTCCTAAAGCATTTCACACATCTAGTTCACTGAGCCTGACATCATCTCCTTGATGTTGAAGTCTCTTCTGGTGTGTGCCCACTACCAACAAAAAATGTATGTGTCTTCTCAACCAGGAAAATCTCAACCACCAAGTCATGCTCTATTACCCCATTATAGGTAATAATTCATAGAGGTATAATGTCAGATTAGATGTATCTACATTCTCCTCTCTTGTAGGTCGAAGCCCAAAATAACTGATCATAAATCATGTCCATCAAGTAATAAGAGAGGTTTGTAAACCTCAATGAATACTCATCCATAGATGTATATCCATGGTGATGTTTCAGAAGCACATGGATGTTCACATCCCTCAACATAGCTGAAGATAACTCCTCTCTGAAAATGTGCTCAATATCTGGCCATGAAAGAGTCACCTTGTCATATGAATGGGTCACTAATCCCCATCATCATCCTAAAAATCCATGGAGAATGATTGCTTCCAAGACCACCATCTGGTCTTCCGGTGTCCTGCAAATATGGAAAACTCATGTCACTACCTTAATCTAGTCCTTAGCCACATGTGGTATGGGCTCACCTCATAACCTAAGGGGTCACTTTCACTAAAACTCATTAATCATGATATCCTATGAACCTCATCCACTAGTACTATAGGTACCATCTTCATCACGATAGGTGGTGGTATAATTGGTGAAAATCCTAGAGGTAACACCTCCTGAACAGGTCCCTATAATGAACCTTTGTCACTAAGGTGATCATCCTCTTGATCCTGGTTCTAAATCATAGCTAGAATACGTCATAGAGGCATCCTATAATTGAAAATATGTGCCACATTCAATGATTATATATAGATAGTTGACTCAATAAGTAAATGGAAAGAAAAACCCATTCCTATATGATTTATGTATGAATTGTTTCCCCTAAAACCAATATCTATGTGTACCTTGTTGAAAGGCAGGTGATCGGAGTCCTAATATTTGGATACGTCAGCTGTCACACCAACATTGGAGTCCCTAACCTGAAATCTAATCTCAAAACACTTAACACCATTTCTTAAAACAAATCTCATATAATATAGTCCAAATGTATAATCAGGTAATCTGATACCACTCTATCATGACCTAGCCCAATGGCACCCAAACTGTGACTACCCCAATCCCACCTCCAATAGGACAAGGGCTGGTGACCAATACCGAAAATGCATGTCAATCACAAGGGATGCCTTATCCTAATGTACCTGTATACACGCACACAACAACAATCCCATACAATTCTAAAATGTAAAAAAATTATAAACCTTGTATGCATATATCTAAATCCAATAATCAATGTATGAAAATAAGTACTAGAAGACAAAAATATCCAACTAAATTGCCACTACAAAGAGACTAAAAACAAGTCCAAACTATAGGATGGGTGAGGACTACTGTCATGGTAACCACATGAATACACCTCAGCCTATATGTCTTACTAATCTTCACTTGATCCCAGTCCCTCTAGGACTCCATCAAAAGTTTGATCATCTACATAAGAAAAAATGTGTGTGTAAAATACCATGTATGGATGATTAGAACAATATCCAGTTGGACACCCCAAAATCACAAAGAATATAACATCAATAATAATAGTCATCTCAAAATAGGTATATGAATGCATCACATAAAATAAGAATATATTAATATACTCAAAAAATACACAAAGTTTCAAGGTATAGTCACAACTATAATTATAGACTAAGATTCCTACTCGAAGGTTCCATATATCTCTCATCTGGGAGAACACACTCCATGAGTCACATAGCACTGGTGTCATCCATCTAAGATGTCATTATCATTAGGTATCACCCTAAACATTTCATTATAGAAGTCTAAAGATAATGATATATAGATGAGGATCACACCCAAGTCCATGGGGCATACCAACAACTAAATCTAAAATAACATGCTATGTAGGGGATCGATTCCCATGTAGTGTTAGTCCCGATGATTCCAAGAACCCCACCTAGGGAAATGATGATGATATAGGATCTCACTTCGGGACTCGTTGAAGGATTCCAAAAAATATATCGATGACTGAATTCTCATTCAAGGGATCACCATCCTATGTGTGGGACGTGATTCCATACTAACACTTCTAGGAATATATCAATGAAATGCAACATAACAAAACTTTTCCAAGATGAAGTGTACTAGGGATTTTATAAATTTTTTAAGGAGTAAACGAAGTGTACTAGTAGTACACAGTTTTTACCTTCTACATCAGTTCAATCTCATGTATCATGGCCCATTCCCAGGATTATGTTCATTCATGAGTACATGGAATGTCTAATCCCATGTACTCTTGTCCATGCATGAGTACACGGATTTTGCCATGTATATCTGGTTTGGTCGTGTCTGTGTTGAGTAAACGGCCTGTCTCAACTTGTGTACTCTTGGATGTGTTTGTTTACCCTTCAAGGTACAAACCAAGCTTCATGGTCAAGTCAAAAATTGTGTGAAAATTTAAAAATCCATGTGATATTTAACTTTTCTTGGAAACCCTAGCACCATATCCAGGTCCCCACATTCTATGTTATCTGGGATTACAATCCATTTTTTATGAGCTTTCACAGAACTCATGGTTTTCCCCCATGCATACTATGTAACTTTTACCATTGATTTCACTAACAATGTCTCCATGGATCATATATCCAAGGTGTCTATCCACTACCATCATTGTTTAGCCGAATTCAGAGTTCTGATTCACCGAAAAATGTTACCTGAAGCCACCCCATCATCGAATGACAAAACACCATGCACAAACACCTCCATTCAAAACCTTATCCATAAATACCCTAATCTTATCCCAATATATCATCAAATCCATACTCGTATCTACAGTACCAATCAATTATGCCAAGAAATGGGTGTGCAATTATTTATTACCAGGTATTCATTGAATAATAAACTAAAGGAATTCCATGTGATGAACGTAGAATGGGGGAATAAATGAACACACACAAAAATGAGGAAAAAAACACTGCCAATTTTTATATTGTCCATGATTCTTTGTAGTTATAATGAATAATATAGAGATAAATTAAATAAATAATTCTCCAAATTATCCCCATGGAAAATCCCATACTTTCAATATGACTGATCCTCAAATCACTCTATTGGTTGATTGATTCATGTTCATTATAGGAATAAATAACCGAGGATAAATCCAAATATAAAAACATGATACCTAAATTCGGACCAATCACTAGTGAAGATTGATTATGTGTCATTGTCATTGGTGAAATCCTTGAGTTCCATCACACACTAATCGATGATCCACATTCTGGTCATTTCTCTCTAATAAAGGATCCTCTAATGCTCCAATAAATTTTCAGTGTTATGTAGCAAACCCTACAAATGTTCTATAAGAATGTATTTATAAATAAACCAATAGGCCGTGAAAATTCATAAATTAAATAAATTAACTCATTTAATTCATTAAATTTATTTAAACATCTTTCCACGACCGCACCTAACCTAAACATATGACACGCTTTGAGGTTATATCACATCTAGGGAAAAATCCATGCTGGAAAATCAATTAAAGCCTCATATTTCTAATTTGGGCATATTTTTATGCATTATTACACTTTTTCAAGAAAATTAAGCATGCATAATATTTAAGATATGTAACATATTTTAAAATTTAATTTGGGGCACATCGAACCATAGAATCACAGACCATCTCAGCGCCTAGATCTATAATCTATAAAATATTCCAAAACATTACATGTAATAATAGGAGTTATTACATCATAATTATATTTTATTTTTTATAAGTTCATTTGTATTCTTAAAAATTCATATTTCTAAAAAAAATTCGTTGCATTTTGTGCATTTTTATTAAACTTAATTTATACCAATAATATAAATTGAATATTGAAAAATAGATTGCATATTTTTAATCATTGTGTTCAAATTTGGTAAATATCACCCTTTTATTTTTTGTCATAGTGATGAATAACCATGGTAAATTATTATCACCTTAGTAAGAGGTAAATCAGGATAATTATGGTTAAAAATGTAATATAACTTTAAAAATCTATATAATACTTTCCATTTTTCAATTGGATGAGTATTTTTACTTTACTCATTAAATATTAAAATATATGGAAACTTGGTTCCATTTTTTATTGATAATGACCAATATATTAGTTTAAGTAAATTATTAATACAAAATATCACTATATTTAGGTTAAATTCTGTAACAAATTTTTACAGGGATAAAAATAATTTAATATCACTTCAAAATGTTTATTTTGAATATTAATAAACAATTTTCATGATGAAAAATTATTTTCAACTTTTATTGATGATATAATTACATTTATAACTCCCCAACCCCAGTTTCCTAAGCTGGTGCATTACTTTATTAGGTTGGGATTATTACAAGAAATTCATATCCTGAAGGAAGATATATTTTTGCAGTTTTGGAAAACAAGATACAAATATAAGTTCAAAATTACAACTTGAAATGAAATAAAAAATAAAATTCCATGGGAATCGTCTATGATTCCTAGATAGTCTCAGAAATTCATTCCTAATATTCATCTTCAAAACCCGAGGAAAATAAAACATAAGAATTGTGTGAGATCAGACCCTCAGTAAGGGTAAGTAATATAGCAGAATTTATCATAAAATTAAACACTAGGCGTGGTGAACAACCAAAAACACATGCTTTTAACAATATACATGAGCCTAATATAGAAGTAATGAATGATGATTAAATAAGGCCATATAAATGATCATAAGAGAAATAAACACAACCATTGATATTATACTAGTCGAATAAGCACATGGTTGATCAATTAATAATACCATAATGAGGGAATTGATAATGCTAGACATCTAAAACATGTTGTTAAGGCCTATTCCATGTTTTTTGAGAATACCAGTATAAGGCTTCAGCCAAAACCCAATTCTGTTTTGTCTCATAAGACCTACTGATGCATCAAGGGGATATATTGGGAACCACCCATCAATTTCTAAGTCCAAATAATTCCTCATATGAAACGGGCTAAACATAAACAAAATGAAAATATGAAATAACATTCCCCAATAGGTACACATAAACACTAACCATTCGGAGTATTATCGTAAATTGTATCAAGATAACACATCCAAAATCAAACTAATCATAAACCATTTAATAAAATATTTTAGATTATAGATATAATATATTATCCTTAATAAGACAGAAATTTCAATATAAGTGTTGAAATAGGAAAATATACTCTAATAAAATCATCGAATAATTTTTGAGAGAAATACACATTTACTTTTAAAAGAAGAGTTATTTTGGAAAAATCTTTGGATTAAACCAAAAATGAACAAAGTTATTTTTTACATTATGAAATGAGTGGTATTAGAAAAATAATTTTTTCTTAAAACATATTATATATTTAATTTGACAATATGTAAGAATTTAATAAGTTCCAAAAAATTGGTCTTGTTTATTATGAAGAATTGAGAAATATATTTATAAAACATTTAACTCCCCATAAAATAAAGAAGTACTATGATAAGAACACATATATATAGAACATCGATGCATAATTTATGATTTGTAAGTAACAATAATTAAAATTTTAATTTTAATTAAGAGAGAAAAAGTGTAACCCGAAAGAAAATGGAGGTATGGATAGAAAACCCTTACCTTATGTCTGAATGAGTTCTGCACTTGACCTTAACGTCCTGGATAAAAAATTTAAATCAATTAATTAATTAATTAATAATATTATCTATATTTATATTACTTATTATAATTTTATTATGTTCATTTATGGAATTTTATATGAGTTATAAGATACAATTTTATCGCTCGGGAGCAATCTATTCCTTGGTTTTCATTTTCGGTATACTTGTATATGAGTGTGGAAGTTCATGTGGAATCGGTATAATTCTCCAGAATTGAATTTATATGATACTGATGATAATATAGAAGTTTAAATTTTGATATAATTAATTTTTTATAAAGTATGACTATGAGTTATTAGATAGATCATTAGTGATAATCATTTAGATTATTTTGGTGATATTTTGATTATTACGAACTAGTTTTGTCATATGAATTAGAATTATGCATATATAATGGTTTAAGAATATTAAATAAATCATAATACATATTTTATAATCTTTTTCAACCATAAAAATGGTTTCATGACCATACTTTAAGGATAAATTTATGAACGAAGGTTCGTCATCCACAATGGTTGTAAATCAGCACCTCCCGAACGATGAATTCATTTTTAAAATAAAATAGAGGGAGTAAAGAGATTGATGATGGTTCTTACATTAAACTGATATAATTAAAATATATAAATTATAATGGATTTATCATGATCATTTTTATAGAGGAGGTGAGGATAATATCATAAAATACAATAAATTCAAAATGAAATTCAAAGAAAAAGGAAGAGGGTTTACCTCTTGAAATTGCTTCCTTGAGAACCTCCTTAAGGGAAGCGTTTTTTGGATTTTGGAAAGACCAAGAGATCCTAGATATGGGGAGAGACATGGGATGATTCTTTGGGTAGAACTTTGAGATGCTTAAAGGCTTATATAAGTGAGGATAATAGGGAGTCAGGGTGGTTTTATAGTGGAGGAGAGGGGTGATTTTTGAATATCTCATTCATTATTTTATTATTTTGTTCAAGAAAAGAAATAGTGTTTATTCTTATGACCAAAAATAGTAATAATTGAATTTTAATTCTAACCAAGTGTTATTACATCAGATATGACTCATGTAATGGTGTATTTAGCTTCTGATGTGTTTATATTGTAAATTGTAATATTTTACTCTTCACCAAAAATTCAAATATTTTAGAAAAATCATAAAAATTAACCATAACAATATTTCACAAAGTTGAATTAAAAAAATAGACTCCATTTTATCAAAATATATATCTAAATATGTGAAATTTAATTTTTAAATAAAATCAAAGTTTATTTGAAAAATAAAAATTTTAATTTTAAAAATGATATTATAAAACTTTCATAAATTAAAAAAGGTCTCAAAAAATTATCCTAAAATCATAGGACAACAAAATAATTAGTTAGGATTGTATTTTATGAAAATGAATTTTATTTTAAATAAATTTATTAATTGTAATTAAATAATTATTACTCAAAAAAATACCACCACTTAATTATTAATTTTTAAAATATTCACTATCATTTATAAGGTGCCAAAATTTTAGTTTTAGTTACATGGGAGAGGTTGTTATTAATAAGTGTACATCGATATTCTTAAGGGTCAGGTTACTATTCACTAAAAATGAAAGTTGATCGTATCAGTCTCTAAGTATCTTACTGATCGCAATAGTGTATGTCCATTTTTCAAAATTTAAAAGATAAAGACAAAAAATTATGTTTAATAGATATGTTATAATAATAAAATGTTGTTTCACAGGGACTCATTGTTGAATGCATTAAATTATATATTAAATTTATTTATAAAACCATGGTGTGTTACATTCTTCCACCTTTACCAAAATTTCATCCTAAAAATTTTCAAAATGTTACCTCTTAAAACAATTTGGGTAGGTCTTCATCATATGTTCCTTAGGATCCCACATTTGCTATTCAATTTTATGATTTTTCCAAATTAACATTACTAGTTGAATCATCTAATTCCTCAACACTTGTTCTTTAGTGTCCAGAATCTGGATAGGCTCTCCATGGTAAGATAAGTTAGGTTCAAATTATATACATTCATAAGTGATTATATGTGTTGGGTCTGGCATGTACTTCTTTAACAAAGAGACATGGAACACATTGTGTACCTTATAGAGGCTAGGAGGCATTTCCAAATGATAAGAACATCTCCAATTCTCTCCATAATTTCAAAAGAACCAATGTATCTGGGACTCACTTTCCTTTTCATCCCAAATCTTATAACACCCATATAGGGATATACTTTTAAGAAGATATGATCTCCCCCTTGAATTATCAAGTCCTTCATTCAATTATAATCATAGCTCTTTTTCTTTCTTTCAGCTGCTTTGATATGGGTTTTAATAGTCTTTTACCTTCGTTGTATTTTCCTCTACAAGCTCTTATCCCAGAAGCTTCCTTCCACAAACTTCATCCAAAAATGTTGGTGTACAACATCTCTTTCCATACAATTCTTCATATAGTTCCATTTGAATACTTAAATGAAAACTATTATTGTAGAAAACCTATACTAAAGGTAAATACTAATCCCATAGACCCTTAAAATCATGTGAGAATGATTTCAAAATGTCTTATAAAGTTTGGATCTTCCTTTTTGACTACCCATCTGTTTGAGGATGATAATTATTACTCAAATGAAGCTCAGTATCTAAATATTTCTGGTTATTTTTATTGAATTTTGATGTAAATCATGGATCATGATCAGAAAAAATTCTGAGAGGTGCTCCATGAAGTCTTAAAAATTCATCGATATAGATCATCCATGAATTCTTCAAAATTCATTGTTATATATCCATGCAAGGTGCTTCAGTTGAAGATCCTCCCTTATAGTGTGGAAATGTGTATATTTGGTAAGTCAATCAATAATTACACAAATTACATCATTATTTCTTGTAGTTTTGGGTAATCTAGTGAATAAAACCATGTTGATGTCATACCATTTCCATTTAGTAATGGGTATGTGTTGCATGACTCCTCTAGGATGTTGACTTTCATCCTTCACCTGTTGGTAGACTAAACATCTTGATACATAATCATCAATTTCACTGTTCATGTTGTCCCACCAGAACTGTTCTTTTAAATCTCTATACATATTAGTGCTACCAGGGTGTGTAGAGAAATTAAAAGTATGGGAATCATCTAATAAATCCCTTTTTAGCTCAAGTATAGAGGGAACACATAGAATCATACAAAATTTCACAATTCCATCCTCACAAAAAAATCTAGAAACTTCCAATCATTCACACCACTAATTTTCTTTCAAATATTCTCATCATTAGATTGAGAACATTTAATTACTTATAATAAATATGGTTGGGAAACCAATTGATAATGTAATGATGCTTCACCTTATTTGAAAATTTCCATATCCAACCTCACTAGATCCGTGTACATAGGATCCTTGTCAATCTTCTATTTGTTCAGTACTCCATGATCCTTCCTACTCAATGCATCTTCCACCTTATTTTCCTTCCCTGGATGGTAGTGTATAGAACAATAATAATCCTTGAGTATCTTGATCCATATCATTTTCCTCATATTGAGTTTTTTCTCTGAGAATATATATGTCAAGCTCTTGTAATTAGTATATATCTCCCATATTTCTTCATATATATAATGTCTCCATATCTTTAGAGCAAAGATTAAAGCTGATAATTCAAGAGCATGAGTTAGATAGTTATGTTCATGAATTTTTAACTATCTTGATTCATAGGCAAAAACTCCATCATTCTACTTAAAGATGCATCCAATTCCTTTCTTTGATGCATCACTACAAATCACAAATCCACTATTTCCCAATGGTAGAGTCAATATTGGATTATTAAATAACCTCTTCTTAAATTCCTCAAAACATTGTTCACATTCTTTTTTCCATACAAAATTAACCAATTTACGGGTATGATTGGTTAATGGGTTAGATAATCAGGTGAATTTCTGAATGAAATGTCGATAATAAGATGATAATCCAAAAAAAACTACGTACCTATGTTATGTTTGTTGAAGTATTCTACTCCTGAACTACTATTTTCATTGAAGGATCAAAGAATATTCCATCCCTAGAGACAATATAGAAATGAAAATAAACTATTTTAATCAAAAATTCCCACTTTCAAAACATCACATATAAGTCATTTCTTCTAAGAGTCTTCATAATAATGCACAAGTAATTCTCATATTCTTTCCTAGATTTTGTATTATACCAAGATATCATCAATAAATACCACATAAAAGTCATTATGATATCCCTTGAAAACTATATTCATTAGATCCATGAAAACAGAGGGTGAATTTGTCAGTCCAAAAGGCATTACTATAAACTCATAATGCCCATACCCGGTTCAAAATGTTTTCTTTGGAATATCTTCATTCCTCACATGAAACTGATGATATCCAGATTAAATATTAATCTTCAAAAAATATTTGTTTATGTGAAGTTTATTGAATGAATCATCAATTCAAAGAATAAGATACTTTTTCTTTATAATAATAGCATTGATCTCCCTATATTCAATGCATGACCTCATAGATCCATTATTTTTCTTAACAAAAAGAACATGAGATCCTTGTAGATAAACACTAGGGTATAAAAATCTATTATCACTCAATTCCCCTATTTTTTTCTTTATTTCATTAAATTACAATATGGTCATTTTATAAGGGGTCTTTGATGTGGGCCTTATACAATGAATTAGATCAAAACAAAACTCAATTTCATACTCTGGAGGATGTCCACATTAATACTCTGGGAATACATCAATATATTCTTGCACAATAGGTACATCATAAATTTGATAATTTCTTTCCTCACCCATAGATATTATTTTATCTTCTTCCCCAAGAATTTAATTCAATAGAGCTACTAGGGGTGGATCTATATAATAATCAAATGATAAGGTTTCTTCTCTAAAGATGAGGGATTCTATGTCATTTTCAAAAATTGTAAATTCCTTCTTCTTAAAATATATTTTCATATCATAACATGAAATAAAATTCATACTAAGAATTATATCAAATTAAATCATTGGTATGATGATAAGGTCAGTAACTAAAGCACATTTATGTGTTATAAGGGGGACTGATCAATACATATTTGTTTCAATGATACTTCCCTTAGGATTTTTGACTGACAACTACTTTATTAAATCAAATTATAAATGCCTAATTTTCTTGAGAAATGGGAATATATAAATGAATATAATGATCTAGAATTAAATAAATAATTGGATAAATTTTAGGAAATGATTAAAGTACCTACCACTGCATCATTAGAAACTTCAACTTCTGTAGTTATGATTGCATATGCTTGGCCTTTCTCCCTTGGCCTTCTTTGAAAATATTTTCCTTGAAACCTAGTAAATTAATTGGAATAATATCCCATCACTTTACAATTATATCATTTAATATTGGTAGCTTCTTTATTTCCCTTTCAATATTGAGATTGGTGGCCTCTTTATCCACATTTATAATAGACTCATTTTCCTTCCATGCAATATCTGGGGTGTTTCTTTCCACCAGTATCACATGTTTGATAACTCCCATATTTATTCTTCCCTTTATCCATTATTTTCAATAATACCCTCTTCATATATTTATTTATGTTAAATTCACAAGACATAGAGAATTACTTCTCTATCTTGATAGCACATGAGACTATATGTTTTTATGATGAGAATGTTTGTGAAACCAGTTCCCTTTGAAGGAATGGTTTTAAACCATCAAATAATCAATCAATCTTGATCCTCATATTAGTATGTACTTCATGGATAGCTTTTCTAGACTTTTAAAATTGGCTTCATACTTCACAATGTTTTTATCCTATTTTTTTTCAAACTCAATAATTTCCACTCCATATTTTCTCACTATTCTTAAGGAAAATATTTTTCTAATAATATTTCCTTAAAGTACCTCCATTCCATTTCTTATATTTCTTACTCCTCATTTTTGTTTTTAATTAATGACCACCACTAATCTGTATATCCCAACAGACAATAAATGAACATTATAACCTTCACTCTTTCATTAAATCCCAAAGAGAGAAATATCTTATCTAAGGAACTTATCTACTACTCCACTATGAATGGGTTTGTAGTCCCACTGAATTATGGAGGATTTTGAAACATAATGAGGTCTAGAATTTCTCATCCACGTTGTGGATATGGATGCTCTATATGGATAATGTTATTGTTCATAACCTAAGTCAGATGTATCAGTATAGTTATAAGATACTCAGTACCAGTCGCAACTCCAGTACTAGTATCATTATCTTGAATAGGAGGAAAATCCATATATTGGATATGTGAATTAATGTAGTTTCAATTACTTTCAATAGGCTCCATTTCTAAATAATGGCATACATTAAATTATGTTATGAATCATAATGTATAATGTCGAACAAGAAAAAAACATAACATAAATAGAAATTTTATACATGTCTAATCTCATAATCATAAGAATGTTTTCTTTGAGGAAATATTTAAATTTAAATCCTTCATAATTGTTTACAAATAAAATGTTAATTATCTAATCATATCCTTAGGGATTGTCAAACTAGGTGTGCATTAAGTCCAATTTTCATGTACCAGGTTACCTCGAGTCAAGCCTGAAATACCTTTTCAGAGTTATTACCCCTAGGTACATCTATTCCAAAACCACATCCACTTGTAGTATCCATAGAGGGGTGTATTTTTAGAAATATTCACATAATATATACCATACCAAAATTATATTATGTTCTTATATAATTACCCTCAATGTCTATCTTAGTTTTTTTCCCCTAATCTACATTTTCTAAATCTATTTTCCAAGTTTCCTACTAAACATCCTCAGATACCAATTGTAATTCCCCAACCCAAGTTTCCTTGATTCTAGGCATTATTTTATTACATTGGCATGATTATAAGTAATTTTTATCCCAAATGAGTTCATAGTTTATTAGTTTTTAATAAAAGATAAAAAATATTAGTTGAACATTAAAACTTGAAATGAAATACATAATAGTGATTCCATGGGAATCATATATGATTCCTAGATTATCACTGTAAGTAATTCACAATATTCATATTCACAACCTAGGGAAAATAAAACATAATAAAGGGTTGAGATCATATGATCAATAAAGGTAAGTAATAAAAAGTAATTTATCATAAAAATAAACAATAGGAATGATGAATAACTAAAAGTACATTCCTTAAAAATATAATTTAGCATAATATGGCTGGAATGAAAGATGATTAAATAAGGCCATATAAATTATTATAAGAGTATAAAACATAACCACTGATATTCTAATAGTTGAATAATCTCATGGTCTATCAATTAATAATACCATAATGAGGGAATTCATTATGTCGTACATCTAAAACTTGTTGTCAAAGCATCTTCCAAGATGTCTAAAACTACTAGAGTAAGGCCTCGGCCAAAACCCAATTCTATTTTGTCTCATGAGAAATATAGATGCTTCGAGGGGATATAGAGGTCCTCACCAATAAATTACTAAGTCTAATTAATTACTCATATGAAATTTTCTAAACAAAAATTACATGAACATATGAAATAACCTTTCCCAATCTATATACATAAACACTAAACATTCTGAGTAGTATGGTGAATGGTGTCAAGATAACACATCCACAGTCAAGATGATCATAAACCATATAATATAATATGTTAGATGATAAAAATATTATTTTATCTTCAATAAAACATAAATTTCAATAGAGGTGTTGAAATAGACAAAAATACTCTAATAAAATCATTGATGATTTTTTAGAGAAATGAACTTTTACTTTGAAAAGATAATTTCTTTTGGAAAAAAATTTGCATAAATCCAAAAATGAATTAAGGTAATTTTTAATTGATGAAATTAGTGGTTTTTGAAAAATAATTGTGGCTTAATATATATTATAGAGTGAAATTGAAAATAGGTAAGAATTTAAGAAGTTCCCTTGAATCAGGCTTGTTTATCATGAAGAATTAAGAAATACCTTTATAAAACATTTAACTCCCAATAAAATAAAGAAGGATTATTATTGGTACACATATATAGAACATTAAAATAGAATTTATGAGGAGTATATAAGAATAATTAATAATTTAATTAGGATAAAGATACACAAAGAGTAACCCGAAAAAAAATGGAGGTTCGGGTAGAAACCACTTACCTTATGTCCGAATGAGTTCCGCACTTCACCTTAACATCCTGGATGGTCAAATTTAATTAGTTAGTTAATTAATTAAGAACCTTATAAAAATTTATTTTATTTAGTATAATTTTATTAAGTTAATTTATTTCATTTTTGATTATTTATAAGATACATTTTTATCACTCGGGAGGATTTGATTCCATAATTTTCATAATCAGTATACTTGTATATGAGTATAGAAGTTCATATGGTATTGGTATAATTATTGAGTATTTAATTTATATGATACTAATCGAAATAAATAATATTAAATGGTGATATAATTCATTTGGTTATATGATATGAGGATGAGTTACTAGATAGAACATTATTGATAATCAATTAGATTATTTTGGCGATATTTCAATTATTACGAACTAGGTTTGACATATGAATTATTATTATGTATATATACTAGTTCAAAAACATTACATAAGACATAATTAATATTTTATAATCTGGATAAACCATAAAAATGGTTTCATCATCATACTTAAAGAATAAATTGAAGAACAAAGGTTCATCATCCATGAAGGTTGTAAATCAGCACCTCTCAGACGATGATTTCATTTTTAAAATAGAAGAGAAAGAGTAAAGAGATTGATGTTGGTTATTCCATTAACATGATATAATTCCAGTATATAAATGATACTGGAGTTATCATTATCATTTTGACACAAGAGGTTAGAATAAGATAATAAAATAGAATAAATTTAAATTTAAAATAAAAGAAAAGGAAGAGGGTTTACCTCTTGAAATATCCGCCTTGACAACCTTCTTAAGGGAAAGGGTTTTTGGTATTTTGAAATAAGCAAGAGCTCCAAGAAGTAGGGAGATACTAGGGAAGAGTATTTGGGAAAAACATTGAGAATCTTCAAGTCTTATAAGATTTAGGATAAGAGGGAGTGAGGGTGGTTTTTATAGTGGAGGATAGGGGTGATTTTTGAATATTTTATTCATTATTTTATTATTTATAACGTAGATTACAGTATTTTAATATTCACTAAATATTCAATTATTTTAGAAAAAACCCAAAAAGTAACCATAATAATGTTTCACTCTGTAGCATTAAATAATGTACTCCATTTTATCAAAATAAGTTTCTAAATATGTGAAATTTAATTTTTAAGAAAATCATTATTTACTTAAAAAATACAGATTTTAATTTTAAAAATGATATTATAACTCTTTCATCAATTAACCAATTTCTCATAAAATTACCCAAAAATCATAGGACAAAAAAAAATTATTTAGGATTTGATTTTATGAAACTTAATTTTATTTTAAATCAATTTATTAATTGTAATTAAATATTTATTACTCAAAAATATACAAAAATTTATATATTAACTTTTAAAATATTCATTTTTGTTTATAAGGTGCCTAAATTTTATTTATACTTACATGGGTGATGTTACGATTCATAAGGGTACATTACGATTTATAAAGGTCAAGTTACTATTCAATAAAAATTTAAGTTGAATCTATCAGACTCTAAATATCTTGCTGATCGAAACCGTGTATGTTCTTTTTTCAAAATTCCAAACACATAGGTGGGAAATTTATGTATAATGGTTACGTTATACTAATGAAGTGTTGTTTCACAGAGACTCAGTGTTGCATGAATTACATTATAAATTAAATTTATTTGTAAAACCTTGGGGGTGTAACATTCTTCCCCCCTTACAAAAATTTCATCCTAGAAATTTCCAAAACATTACCTCAAAAAAAAAATTGGGTTAGTCTTCATCATAAGTTCCTCAGACTCCCACACTACCTCTTCAATTTTATGATTTTTACATATACCTTTATGAGCTAAGTCATATGATTCATCAACACCTATTATTTATTGTCTAGAGTCTGGAGTGGATCTTCACAGCAAGATAAGTCAGGTTTCAATTCTATACCTTCATAAGTGAGTACATGTGTTGGGTCTGGCATGTACTTCCTTAACAAAGATACATTGAACACATTGTCTACCTTTGAGAGGCTAGGCTGCATTGCCAAAATATAATCCATATCTTTAATCCTCACTAGAATTTCAAAAGGACCAATGTACCTGGGGCCCAATTTCCTTTTCTTCCCAGATCTTATAACACCCTTCCATGGAGATAATTTTAAGAATACATGATCTCCCACCTGATATTCCAAGTCCTTTCTTTGATTATCATAAAATATTTTTTTCCTTCTTTGAGTTTCTTTTATATGGTTTTGAATAGTATTTACCTTTTTGGTTGATTCCTCCACAGTCTATGTTCTCATAATCTTTCTTTCACCAAGTTCATCCCAAAATTCTGGTGTATGACATATCTATATGTACAATGCTTCATATGGTATCATTAAAATACTTGAATGGAAACTATTATTGTAGGAAAAATTTACCAAATGTAAATACTGATCCCACCTACCATGAAAATCAACTAACAATGATCTTAGTATGTCTTCTAAAGATTAGATCGTCCTTTTTGACATACCATCAGTTTGCGGATGATACAAAGTACTCAATTGAAGCTTAGTATCCAAATATTTTTGGATAATTTTCCATAATTTTGATGTAAATCATTGATCACGATCATACATAGTTGATAGGGGTGCTCTATGACGTCTTACGACTTCATTGATATAGATTCATGAAAGGAACTCTAGTGGAAAATCGTACATTATAGCAAGGAAATGTGTATGTCGGCCAATAATTACCCATATTGAATCTTTATTTCTTGGAGTTTTGGATAATCTAGTGAAACAATACATGGTTATGTCATCCCATTTCCATGTAGGAATAGGTAGAGGTTGCATGACTCCTCTAGGAAGTTGTCTTTTAGCCTTCACTTGTTGACAGACTATACTTCTTGATACATAATCCGAAATTTAATGCTTCATGTTTCCCCAATAGAAATATTCTTTCAAATATTTATACATATTAGTAATACCAGGGTATATAGAGAAGTTATAACTATGGAAATTATCCATTAACTCCATTTTTTGCTTGGGTATAGAGGGAACACAAAGCCTTCTCCGAAATTTCAGAATTCCATCCTCACACATGAAATTTGGAAACTTCCCATCATTCACATCTTTAATTTTCTTTTGGATATTCTCATCATCAGATTGAGAATTTTTAATTATTGCTAATAAAGATGGTTGGGAAACCAATTGAAAAATTAATGATGCTTTATCTTATTTGATGATTTCCATATCCAACCTCACTAGATCCATGTATATAAGATCCTTGTTGATCATCATTTTGTTTAGAACTCCATGATCCTTCCAACTCAATAAATCTGCCACCATATTTTCCTTCTATGGACGGTAGTGTACGGATCAATCATAATCCTATGGTAGATCAATCCATCACATTTGCCTCATGTTGAGTTATTTTTATGTGAAGATATATTTCAAGATCTTTTTTTAAATTTTTTTATGTATAAATATTTCAAGTTCTTGTGATCAGTATATATCTCAAAAATTTCATTGTAGAGATAATATATCCATATCTTCATAGAAAATATTATAGTTTCTAACTCGATATCATGAGTGGGATAGTTCTTTTGATGATGTTTTAATTGCCTTGATGTATACTCAATAACTCTATCATTCTGCATAAGGACATAACCAAGTCCTTTCTTTGATGCATTAATATAAATCACAAATCCACCATTTCCTAATGGTATATTCAAGATTTGAGTATTTAATAACCTCTTCTTCAATTATTCAAAACATTATTCACATTATTTTTTCCATACTAACTTAACCCCTTTACAAGTAAGCTTGGTTAATGGGATAACTAATCAGGTGAAGTTTTGAACGAAACGCGGATAATAACCAGCTAAACCAACAAGAATACATTCCTCTATTATGTTCATTGGAGTAGTCCATTCTTGGAGCGCTTTTTTATTTGCAGGATCATGTAAGATTCCATCCTAAGAGACAATATGGCTAAGAAAAGGAACTATTTGAAGCCATAATTTACACTTTCTAAACATCCCATATAACTTGTTTATTCTATGAGTATTTAGAATAATGTACTAGTGATTCTCATGTTATTCATATATTTTGGAGTATACCAAGATATTATCAATAAATACCACAAAAAAGTCATCAATATATTCCTCGAAAACAATATTCATTAGATCCATGAAAATAATGGGTGAATTATTCAGTCCAAAATGAATTAATGTAAACTTATAATTCCCATACATTGTTCGAAATGTTTTTTTTGGAATATCTTCTTTCCTCACATGAAACTGATGATATCCAAATCAAAGGTCAATCTTTGAAAAATATAGGGCTCTATGAAGTGTATCAAATAAATCATCAATGTGAGGAAAAGGAAACTTGTTCTTTATCGTAATACTATTGATCTCTATATAGTCAATGTACAACCAAAATATATCCATCCTTCTTATTAATGAAAATAATAGGAGCTACCCATGAAGAAACACCAGGGCCCGATAAATCCATTATCACTTAATTCCTCTAGTTGTTTCTGTATCTCTACTAATTCCACTATATCCATTATATAAGAGGTATTTTATATAGACCATAAACCAAGAATTAGAGCAATAGAAAAATCTATTTCCCACTCCAAAGTATGTCCATGTAAATCCTCTGGGAATGCATCAATGAATTTTTTCCCAATAGGTACATATACAATTATAAGATTCCGTTCCTCAGCCATATATATTTTTTATCATATTCCCCAAGAATTGAATTCAGCGTAGCTACTAGGGGTGGATCTAGATAAGAATAAAATTATAAGGTTTCTTCTATAAAGATGAGGGATTCTATGTCATTCTCAAAAATAGTAAATTTCTTCTTCTTTCTATAGACTTTTACATCATAACTTGAAATCCAATTCATACAAAGAATTATATCAAATTAAATCATTGGTATGGTGATTAGTTCAGAAACAAAAGAACTTTTATGTTCCATAAGGGGGACTAATTGACAAATCTTTTTTGCAATGATACTTCCCTTGGGTGTTTTGACAAAAACAACTTTATTAAATCAAATTGGAAATGTATAATTTTCTTGGAAAATTGGGAAGACATAAATGAATACGACAATCCAGAAAAAAATAAATCATTGGATAAGTTTGAGGAAATGATTAAAGTACCTAGCACTACATTATTAGGAAATTCAACTTCAGGAGTTGTGATCGCAAAAGCATGGCCTTTATTCCTTGTCCATCTATAGGGAGTGTTTACTTAATTATTATAACAATAATTGGCATAATTCCCTATCTCATTACAATTTTATCCTTGAAAATTGATAGCTTTTCTTTCCCTTGAAATCTTCAGATTGGAGGCCTCTTTCTCCATATTTATAACAAGCTCATTTTCCTTTTAAGCAGACTCTAGGGTGTTTCTTTCCACAAGTATCACATGTTGGAAAACTTACCTTTTTATTCTTCCCTTTATCCATTCTTTCATATACCACACTCTTACTATTTTACTTTCCCTCAAATTCATAATACTTAGATAATTATTTCTCAATCTTGATAGCACATGAGACTATATCTTTGAATGATGAGAAAGTTTGGGAAACTAGTGCCCTATGGAGGAATGGTTTTAAACCCTCAAATAATTGATTAATATTTCGCCTCATATTATTTATCTATTCCATGTAATTACTTGATATCCTTAGAAAATTGTCTTCATACTTTACAACTTTTTCATCCTCTTTTAGTTTCAAACTCAAGAATTGCTTCTCCAAATCTTCTTATTGTTCTTAAGGAAAATATTTTTCTAAGAAAATTCCATTAAAGCCCCTCCATTAAATTTGTTCTATTTCATCCTCCTACTTCATGTTTTTAACTAACAACCACCACAAATACACATCTCTAGATAGATGATAAATTGTCATGAGAACCTTCTCCCTTTTGTTACATCACAAAGCATGAAATATCTTCTCTAAGGAAATTATACAGTGCTACACTATGAATGGATTTTTATTCCCATTGAATGATGGGGGTTGATGTCACATAAAGTGGTCTAACATTTCTCCTCCATTTTGTGGACCATGATACTCTATATGGGTAATGTTTTTATTCATAACCCAAGTCATATGTCCTAGTATAGTTATTAGATTCTCAGCACTAGTCTCAACTTCAGTACTAGTGTTATTATATTTAATAGAAGGAAAATCATTATATGGTGTATTTGAATTCAGGTGTTTTCTATGCCTTCCACTAGGCTACATTTCTAAATAATGGAAAACACAAAATTAGGTTATGAATCATAATGTATAATGTCAAAATAGAAAAACACTTAACAAAAAATGAAATTTTTAAGCATGTCTAATCGTATAATCATAAGCATGGTTTATTTGAGGAAATATTTATATTTAAATCATTCAAACTGTTTTATAAAATAATGTGAATTATCTATGAAAATCCCATGTGAGTTTCAAACCAGGTGCGCAGTAAGGCTCGTTGTCATGTACCAGGTTACCCCGAGTCAAGCCCAAAACACCTTGTCAAAGTTCTTACTCCGAGTTACATTTGTTCCAAAAACATGTACACTTATAGTATCTAGAAAGAGATTTATTTTATATATATATATATCCACATAATCCATACCTTACCAAAATTCTAGAATGTTATTTTATTCTTATACTCAAATTCTATCTTATGGTGTTGTTCCCTAATCATTGTTTTCTAAATCTAGTTTCATGTTTTCCACTAAACTTCATTTGATACCAACTGTAACACCCCGACCCCAATTTCCTAGAGCCAGTGAATTATTTTAATACATTGTCAAGATTAAAATAAAGTATTATCCTGAAATAATTCATAGTTTAGTTTTTTTGAAAAACAATATACAAATATAAGTTCAATATTTCAACTTGAAATGAAATACATAATATAAATTCCATGGGAATAATCTCTGACTCCTAGATTATCAGTACAAGTCATTCATAATATTCATCTTCAAAACTTGGGAAAAAACATAAGAAAGGAGTGATCTTAGATGATCAATAAGGGTAATTAATATATCGGAAGTTATCACAAAAACAAAACACTAGGCATAGTGAAAAACTAAAAACACATGCCTTTAAAAATATACTTGAGCATAATATGGATGGAATTAAAGCTGATTAAATAAGGACATATAAATTTTCATAATAGACTGAAACAAAACCATTGATGTTCTACTAGATGAATAATCACATGGTTTATCAATTATTAATACCATAATGATGGAATGAATAATTTCAGAGATCTGAAACATGTTTTTGAGGCCTCGTCCAAGATATCTGAAAATACTAGGGTAAGGCCACGACCATAACCTAATATTGTTTTGTCTCATGGTACATAATAATGTATCAACGGTATATAGTGGTCCCCACCATTAACATTATAGGTCCACTGCCTTCCTCATATGAAAGGGCCTAAACATAAACAACATGAACATATGAAATAACTTTCCCCAATCTGTACACA
The DNA here is from genome assembly GCA_963277665.1 of Viscum album. Taxonomy (NCBI): domain Eukaryota; kingdom Viridiplantae; phylum Streptophyta; class Magnoliopsida; order Santalales; family Viscaceae; genus Viscum; species Viscum album. The sequence continues at coordinate 1,912,828,544 of OY728122.1, forward strand.
TAAACACAACTTATTCTGATTAGTACGGTGAATGGTATCAAGATAGAAAATCCACAGTCAAAAAGATCATAAACCATTTAATACAAAATTTTATATGATAAACATAATATATTATCCTCAATAGGATATAGATTTCAACTGAGGTGTGGAAAAAGACAAAAATAATCTAATAAAACCATCGAGGATTTTATCAGTGAAATGCACTTTTACTTTAAAAAGAAGATTTCTTTTGGAAAAATAGTTTCATAAAACAAAAAAATAAATCAGGTAGTTTTTACAATATGAAATTAGTGGTTTTATAAAAATAATTGTGGCTTAAAAAATTTATAGTGTGAAATTAAAAATAGGTAATAATTTAATAAGTTCTCTTTAATTGAGTTTGTTTATTGGGAAGAAATGAGAAATATCTTTATAAAACATTTAACTCCCCATTAAATAAATAAGGATTATGATTAGTGCACATTTATAGAACATTCAAACAGAATTTATGATAAGTAAAAAATAATAATTAATAATTTAATTGGGATTAAGAGAGACAAAGTGTAACCAAAATGAAAATTGAGGTTTGGTTAAAAAACCCTTACCTTATGTCTGAATGAGTTTTGCACCTGATCTTAACATATTAGATAATAAAATTAAATCCATTAATTAATTAAATCATAAACTGATATACATTTATTTTATTTTTTATAATTTTATTAAGTTCATTTGTAGAATTTTGGATCATTTATAAGATACAATTTTATCGCTCTTGAGTGTTCAATTCCCTGGTTCTCATGATTAGTATACTTGTCTACGAGTATGGATGTTCATGTGGAATTGGTATAATTCTCAAAAATTAAGTTTATATCATAATAATGAGAACCCAAAAGGTTAAATGTAGATATAATTCATTTATGTATATAGTAATATTATGATTTATTAGATAGAACATTAGTGATATTCATTTAAATTATTTTGGGGATATTTCGATTATTATGAACTAGTTTTGTCATATGAATTATTATTATGTATATATACTGGTTTCAAAATATTAAGTAATTATAATTCATATTTTTTAATATTTTTAAACCATAGAAATTGTTTTATGACCATACTTGAAGGAAAAAATGAAGAACGATGGCTCTTCATCCATGAAGGTTGTAAATCAGCACCTCCTGAACGATGATTTCAATTTTAAAATAAAAGAGACAGAGTAAACAGATTTATGATGGTTCTTCCATTAACATGATATAATTGTAGTATATAAATTATAATGGAGTTTCCATGATAATTTTTAAGATCATTTGATAATAATATAAAAAAATATAATAAATTGAAAATGAAATTAAAAGAAAAAGGAAGAGGGTTTACCTCTTGAAATATCCTCCTTGAAAACCTCCTTAAGGGAAGGGTTTTTTGTCTTTTGGAAAGAAAAAGAGCTTCTATATGTGGGGATAGACTAGGGAATATTATTTAGGTCGAACATTGAGAAGTTTAAAGGCTTATATGAGTGAGTATAATAGGGAGTGTGGGTGGTTTTTGTAGTAGAGGAGACGGGTAATTTTTGAATATCTTATTCATTATTTTATTATTGTTCTCAAGAAAATAAATAGTGTTGATTATTATGAACAAAAATATTAATAAGTGAATTTTTATTCTAAATAAGTGTGATTAAATCATAAATTACTCAAATAATAGTGTATTTAGATTCTAATGTATTTATACTGCAAATTACTGTATTTTACTATTCAGTAAAAATTCAAGTATTTTAGAAAAATCCCAAAAATTATCCATAACAATTTTTCACCATATATAATTAAAAAATAGACTCCATTTTATCAAAATAATTTTATATATATGTGAAATTAAATTTTTAAATAAAATCATTATTTAATTGAAAATACAAATTTTAATTTTAAAAGTTATATTTAACACTTTCATAAATTAACTAAGGTTTCATAAAATTATCTTAAAATCATAGGAAAACAAAATATTTATTTAGGATTATATTTTATGAAAATTAATTTTATTTTTAATCGACTTATTAATTGTAATTAAATATTTATTACTCACAAAAATACCAACACCTAATTGTTAATTTTTAATATTTTCACTCTCATTTATATGGAGCCAAGATTTTATTTATACATACATGGGTGAGGTTACTATTCAAAAGGGTCAAGTTACAATTCACCAAAAAAGTAAGTTGATCCTATCATACTCTAAATATCGTATTGATTGAAACCATGTATGATTTTTTTGAAATTCAAAGCACAGAGGTGGAAATATTATGTTTAATGACTATGTTATAATGACAATGTGTTGTTTCACAAATTCTATAAGTTTCATGAATTAAATTTTATATTAAATTTATTTTTAAGACCTTGGGATGTTATATTCTTCCCCCCTTACAAAACATTCATCCTAAAAATTTCCAAAATACTACTTCACAAAAAGATATGGTTAGAATTTATCATAAGTTCCTCAGGATCCCATGTTACCTCTTCAATTATGTGATTTTTTCAAAGTACCTTTACCAGATGAGTCATCTGATTCTTCAACACCTGTTAATTAGTGTCCAGAATACAGATAGGATCTTAAAAGTAAGATAATTGATGTTCCAATTATAAACCTACATAACTGTGTACATGTGTTGGTTCTGGCATGTACTTATTTAATAAAGAGACATAGACCACATTGTGTACCTTAGAGAGGCTTGGAGACATTGCCAAATCATAATCCACAGCTCCAATTCTCTCCCGAATTTCAAATGGACCAATGTACCTGGGGCTCATTTTCCCTTCCCAAATCTTATAACAGCCTTCCATTGAGATAATTTTAAGAAGACATGATCTCCCACTTTAAATTCCCAGTCATTCCTTCGATTATCAGTATAGCTATTTTTCATTCTTTGAGCTGCTTTGATATGGGTTTGAATAGTCTTTACCTTTTTTCTGTCTGCTCTATATTCTCGGGTCCCAAAAGCTTTCCTTTGCCAACTTCATCCCAACATGTGGGTGTATAACTTCTCTTTCCATAAAACACTTCATATGGTGCCATTTTAATAGTTGAATGGAAACCATTATTGGAGGAAAAATCTTCAAAAGATAAATAATGATCCCACGTTCCTTGAAAATCATGTGATCATGACCTCAACATGTCTTCTAAAGTGTGGATAGTCCTCTTTGACTGCCCATTTGTTTGAGGATGATAAGCAGAACTCAAATGAAGCTCAGTATCCAAATATTTCTAGAGACGTTTCCAGTACTTTTATATAAATCAAGGATCACGATTAGACACAATTGATAGTGGTTCTCCATGAAGTCTTACAACTTCATTGATATAGAGCTTTACAAGGCACTTTAGTGGAAAATCCTCCCTTATAGTTATGAAATGTGAATATTTGGTATGTCGATCAATAATTACCCATATTGAATCATTATTTCATAGATTTTTGGGTAATAGAGTGAAATAATCCGTGGTGATATCATCCCATTTCCATGTAGTAATAGGTATTGGTTTCATGGATCCTTTAGGATATTATATTTTAGCCTTCACATGTCGATAGACTAAACAACTTGATACATAATCATAAATTTCATGCTTTATGTTGTCCCAATAGAAATGTTCTTTCAAATATCTATACTTCCTAGAGCTAAAAAAGTGTATAGAGAAATTAGAGCTATGGGAATCATCCAATAACTCCATTTTTATCACGGTTATAAATGTAACAAAAATCCTTCTCCCAAATTTTAGAATTCCATCCTTACACACGAAATGTTGAAACTTCCCATCATTCATAGCTTTAATTTTCTTTCAAATATTCTCATCATCAAATTTATAAATTTTAATTCTTTTCAATAAAGATGGTTGATAAAACAATTGAAAAATTAATGATGCTTCATCTTCATGGATAATTTTCATATCCAAACTTGCTAGATCCATGTACATAGGATCCTTTTCAATCCTAATTTTGTTTATAACTCCATGATCCTTCCTAAACAATGTATATGAAACCTTATTTTCCTTCTTCAGATGGTAGTGCATGAAAAAATCATAATCCGTGAGTACCTTGAGACATTATCTTTGCCTCATGATGAGTGCCTTCTCTGAGAAGATAAATTTCAAGCTCTTGTAATCTGTATATATCTCACATCTTTCTCCATAGAGATAATGTCTCCATATCTTCAGAGAAACAATTACAACTGATAACTTGAGATCATTATTTGGATAGTTATGTTCATGAATTTTTAACTGAACTGATGGATAGTCAATAAATCTATCATTCTTGATAAGGAAATAGCCAATTCCTTTCTTTGATGCATCACTCTAAATCAAAATTCCACCATTTCTCAGTGGTGGAGTCATGATTGGATCATTCACTAACATATTATTAAATTCTTCAAAACATTATTTGCATTAATTTCCCCTTACAAACTTAACCCCTTTGTAAGTATGCTTGGTTAATGGGTTACCTAATCAGGTGAGGTTTTGAATGATATTCTGATAATAACATTCTAAACCATTAAGAATATTTACCACTATTATATTTGTTGGATTATTTTATTTCTGAACTCCCTTTTTCTTTGTAGGATAAACTAAGATTCCATCCATAGAGACAATATGGACAAGAAAAGAAACTGATTGAGTCCATAATTCGCACTTGTTAATCTTCCCATATAACTCCTTTCTTTTAAGAGTCTTCGGAATAATTCACAATTGATTCTCATTTTCTTCATAGCTTTTAGAGTATACCAAGATATCATCAATAAATATCACAACAAAGCCATAAAGATATTCGTTGAAAACTATTTTCATTAGATCCATGAAAATAAAGGGTGGAACAGTCAGCCCAAAAGTCATTACTATAAACTCATAATTCCCATACCTGGTTTGAAATATTGTCTTTGGAATATCTTCCTTCCTCACACACAACTGTTGATATCTAGATCAAAGTTAAATCTTAGAAAAACAATGGGATCCATGAAGTTGATTAAATAAATCATCAATGTGAGGAAGTGGATACCTATTCATTATCATAATAGCATTGATCTCCCTGTAGTCAATGAACAACCTCATAGATCCATCATTATTATTAACAAATAAAATAGGATCTCCCCATGCAGGAACACTAGGGCCCATAAATCCATTATCACTCGATTCCTCTAGTTGTTTCTTCAGACCTACTAATTCTACTGTGGCCATTATATAAGGAGTCTTTGATATAGGCCTTGTAAAAGGAATTAAATTAATATGAAACTTGAATTCCTGCTTTGGAGGATGTCTAGGTAAATCCTTTGGGAATACATCAGTGTACTATTTCACAATAGGTACATCCTCAACTTGGAAATTTATTTCCTCACCCATAGATATTGTTTTATATTCTTCCCCATGAAATGAACTCAGTAGATGTCACGACCCTTTACCAAGATTAGAAAAGGGACAGTAAACTACCAGACCCTTCCTCCCTAAAGTTGAAGGAGAGATAACGACCCACGAGTCTCGCCTTCAGTAGGCCCCAGAGTGTCGACTAGAACCAAGGGTATAGAATCACATGTAATATATAATAAATTACCCTTTTTATTTTGTAGTATCAGAAGATACGATGGTAAAAACCTAAAAAAATCCAAAATTGAGGGTAGAAGTTAAGTAAAATAAAAAATCCATTCCCATATTCATGTTCTAAATAATGTTCTATAAGGTACAAGAAAAATCCAAAGGGAAGTACCAAAAGAAAAAAAATCAACAACGTCAATGGTCCCAGCATCTGAGATAATAGGGTCTGGCTTGGTCCTCAAAGTCCTCCTAGAAACCTGAAAGCAGTTTTATATACGTAGGGTGAGTATACAGTTATACTCAGTTTGGAAAACCAAAATCTCTTGTGCACATGTGGGGAGGCATTCTAATTCTCTATGAGAAAAGGAGATAACCATAGAACCTTGCAAGGAAACTATCCACCCAAACCTCCCCAAGGCACACTCCCCAAATAACCCAAGTCAAGTAAAGTAATAGTAATAACACATCGATGTTTGGGTACCCCACACCACTTTCCCACTGGTTATTGTAAACATCCTACGCGTCATACCTCCCCCTCCATTTTCATCGGAGTCCCACTACCACCCCAACAACAACCTTTTGGGCCACCACAAACACGCATCCTGCCCGCAGACACCTGGACCACAATAACCACACACATCCCTTCCCACAGACACCTGGGCCACAAAAACTACCGCCACGCCCAAAGAAACCTGGGCCATAACAACTATCATCATGCCTAAAGACACCTGAGCCTCATCCCAAACACACTTGGGAAACAAACTCCCGCAAAATTGGGCCAACCACCACCACTACCATGCCCAAATAATCTTGGGCTATAATGGACCTCAAGCCTTTACAGCCTACCCAAAGAGTGTTAAAATACTCGGGAAGAGGGAGAAAAAAGGAGATAATAACCATCCACTCATAGGAGTGTTGGTAAAAACACCCTCCCCCATGAAATGGGGGTGTTCTTCATGAAGTAATCAACTTGGGTGGGGCTCGAATAGGAAACATAATAAATACATTATATATATAGGTAAATAAGCACTCATCTCAACCTTGGGGGTTCAAAAACCGTCCCACACACAAACAACCTCATTGCTATTCATTCATAAAAAAACCCAACAGCCACTACTAAGTAACAACTCATTCCTGGAAAACAATTCCCCATTTAAACCATTCTTGTCATCACATTCAAGTGGTTCCATTTAAAATATTCTTCACTACTAGGAAACTAATAGGAATAGACACAATCTAAAGAAGGAAAAACAGCCATGTACAAAATTAAGCATTCACACCCGGTTCTATTGTAAAGTCACAACAACAAAAGGGATCTGAGAGATCCCTCAAAGTACTGGAACAAAACCAAGACCCAACATATGACACCACATTGCCCCAAATCTATAAACTAACAACAGAACAATAGAGGATCCCAACCCCATCCATGTCACCTCACAAGTATCTGGAAGGACAACCATACATGTCACCATAACAGAGAAAGGGTGTTTTCAGATTTTAAACACACAATTCCTTTAGTCCCTTATTTCTATTTGTTTAACCAGGGTGACCACATAAGGATTCTTATTTATTGGGAATCCATTTAATCAACTGAGTTTACAGGATTAACCCGTTTCCATATTACAGCCATTCAATCCCTGGATTAACGAGAAAAATAAAGGATCATTAGTGCACAAGGAAGGACCACCAATGGCCACGATTTTTAGTGGACATAATCCCATACAATTAACATCATATAAGTAAAGGTAAAATTGTATAGTAGCATCATTAAACACACCCATTCATTCTTTAAAAACCATTTATTATCTTTGTTAAGGTTTGGTTTCATCCATACCTATAGAAACATTATCATACCCACCTCTCATGATACATAGTAAATAGAGATGAAGGAAAAAACCTACCTGGATGATCAACAATAAATTTTTTTCTCTATGGGTCAAAAACTTGGGATGCACGACTTGAAGGGGAGGAAATCCGAGGACTCCAAAAGTGAGAAGGAAGGCTCCAGCATAGGTGAACCATTAACCTTGGGAAGGGGGGATCCAAATTCACCAAGTAAAGGAAAAGATACCATCAAAGAAGAAGAAATAATCCTCGTGCGACAAAAGGTGAGATCCACAAGTTACTGGATATGAAATATTTAATGCCTTTAAACGAGGATCATGGTTTCTCCACACAATTGGGCGGTTACACACGATGGAATTAACTATTATTTAATAATTTTGATTAGAGAGGTGTCCATAATAGCTATGAGTTAAATGATTTTATTTAAACAGAGGAAAACACAAAATAGAAACACAAAGTTTGGGTTAGTCAAGTGTCACCCCACTCCGGGGAATCTAGAACATCATTTTTAGTCATAAAAAACAAACAAAAACCAATTTAAAGAGGCATTAAACCTTAAAGTAACCATTATGAAAAATTGGGGAAATAAACCCCCGACAACCCCGTGGCACTGATCGGGTGTGGTGCCAATTGGGGACACACCGATCTGTTAGACCGATTGGTGACTCATTAACCGGGGACACATTGATTGGTGAGGCCGATCAGGGACATTGATGGGTGACACCATGGTGACACCCTTCCACCGACACTACTTCCCTAATGACTCACTGATGGGTCAAGGGTACCCCAACACCAGAGATTGAAAAAGTAATTTACCAGGAGGGTCCAGGACATTACATCAGATACCTCTCAAACTATTCTCTTCCTCGAGTATCAAAACTAAACCTGAAGGAAATAGAGGGGTCCGAACAACCACCTAGAAGATACCTCTCACAAGTAAACCTCATCAACATCTAGGAACACCTCTCCCTTAAGTGACCATACAAACATACAATGTTCACAATATCCAGTCATATGGATTAGGGAGTCCCTTCCTCCATGTAAAAATATTATACGCTTTGGGTGGAACTTACTATCCTTCATGGGTTTAATCGCATCAACCTTAATGTGTCATGATTAGGGATCATTTCCTCTCCTCCCCATAGTCATGAATATTCACACACATTCAGAGAACAAAGAAAACAACACATTTCATAATTAACAAGGGAAATTACTACATCACAACCAAGTACGAAACAAAACAGAGAAAAACTCAAAAAAAATCCGGGTACTGGGTGTGGATCTGTGTCTCCCATTCCCAGGTACTCTCCTCAAGGCCACCATGAATCCATAACACATGAACCAAGGGGACCGTTCATCCATGAGGCACCATCTCCTCACGATTCTCGATCCTCACTAGTCGCTCTACAAATGTCGCGTCATAATTGATATCTAGCTCCCCCAGTCGAGGACGTTTGAATCATCATGTAGATACTAATGGTGCTAAGACACTGTGATGACGTCGTGATCCCTTAGTAGAAGCGGTGGTAGTGTCATCTAATAAGCCACTTCGTCGACCTACCATAACAACTCAAAGGGTCCGAAAAACCTAAGAGAAAGCTTACTTACCCTGCCAAACGTCTATTTCCCATACTGAGGGGAGATCTTCAAGAACACATGGTCCCTAACCCCTAACTCCAAGGGTCTCCTCCTATGATCGACATATGAATTCTATCGGTCCTAAGCCAACTTCATCCTCTCCCGTATAAGTTGTACCTTCTCTATCATTCTTGCACCACCTCTTGTCTAAGAACACCTACTTCCGCGACCTCTATCCAGCACACAGGTGAGAGACATGGTCTCCCATACAAGGCTTCGAATGAAGACATTCCAATGGTAGAGTGACATCTATTGTTGTAGGAAAACTCTACTAGAGGAAAGTGTCACACCCACAATACCCCATAGTTCAAAACACATGCTTGTAGAATATCCTCCAACGTCTACATGGACCGTTCTATCTACCCATATTTTTTGGGATGGAAAGTAGTGTTGAGTCATAGTTGGGTTCGAAAAGCATGCTGCAATCCCCTCTAGAATCGTGAGGTAAACCATGCATCCTTATCCGAGACTATGGACCTAAGAACTCCATGAAAATACACTAACTCATCCATGTACTTCTGTGGTATGTAATCCACCATACTTAACTTCTTGATCACCAGGAAGGGAGATAAATTCCTCAGCCGGTCCACCACTTCCCAGATAGCATCACAACCCCCTTGAAATCTGGGTCATCTTGTGATGAAATCCATCGAGATGTCATCCCACTTAAACTCAAGGACATCTAAAGGTTCTAATAGACCTCATGAGATATGGTGTTCATCCTTCACTTGCTGACCCATGAGGCACTTTTCCACAAACTCTTCCACTTCCCGCTTCACCTTGGGCCACCAAAACTGACCCATAATACCCCGGTATATCTAAGAAACTCCTGGGGGTCCTACTAGTGGTGATTTGTGGAAATCACCAAGAACAATCTTGCACATTTCCATTTAGAAGAACAACTTTCCATAAAACAGCATGCAATTCTGCCCATCTTCTGGCCATCCTTCTAGAGTATTTCCTTGGATAACACGATCGTGCATCACTTCAGCCTCTAAGTCCCCCCACTGAGACTCCTCTACCTATTATAACAGAGAGGACTGTACATTCATCTGAAACAGACATCCTATACTCTTCTCCACTATTACATCCAGGTGTAGGGAAGCCAACTCCTCCATTATTTTCCAATCATCTTCTGATTCTCGAACCAAATCCTTCTACGAATTTCTACTCAAGACATCAGCCACCATGTTCCCCTTTCTTGAGGTGTAGGAAAACTAAAATAAGTAGTCCTGAAGAAACTCCATCCACCTCTGTTGCCGCAAGTTCAGGTCTCACTGAGCGAAGATATACCTCAGGCTCTTGTGATCTATGAAGACCACAAAGTGCTCCCCGATGAGGTAATGCCACCACAACTTCAACGTGAACACTTCTGCTGCAAGATATATGTCATGGGTGTAAAAGTTATGCTCATGAGTATGTAGCTTCCTAGACCCATAAGAGATCACTCCCCGCTAATGCATCAGCACACACCCCAGGCCAAGTCTAAAAGCATCACAAAGCATCTCAAACAACACCCCCTTCCTCTGGAAACCTGAGCACTCGAGCACTGACCAACCGTTCCTTTAGATAATTAAAAGCATCCTAAAACTGCTCAGTCTACATGAAGGTCTGGTCCTTTCTGGTCAAAGCTGTCAAAGGATCTGCATCTCGAGAGAAGTTTGGCACAAACCTCTATTAGTAACCCGCTAGACCCAGGAAACTAAGAACCTCTACTACATTCTTGGGGTCTGTCCAAGAAACAAACACTTATAACTTCGATGGTTCCACTGTTATTCCTTTCTAGGACACCATGTGTCCAAGGAAGTGCACCTCTCGTGTCTAGAACATTCACTTAGACAACTTCCCGTAGAGTTGGTGCTGTTAGAGTACCTCTAAAACCATCCTCAGATGCTTGGTCTGATCCTCCTCTAATCTTGAGTAGATCAGGATGTCTTCAATAAACATGACTATAAACTAGTGTAGATATTCCAGGAATATGGAGTTCATGAGTCCCATGAACATGGTTGGAGCATTTATAATTCTGAACATCATGACCACGAACTAAATGTGCCCATATCTTCACCTGAAGGTAGTCTTCGAGATTCCACCATCATTCACCCTCAATTGATGATATCCTGGCCACATGTGTATCTTGGAGAACCATCCTTCCCCATTCAACTGATCAAAAAGGTCATCAATCCTCAGGAGGGGGTAACGGTTCTTGACTGTCACCTAGTTCAGCCTTCGGTAGTCTATACACAGCCTAAGACCTATATCTTATTTCATTGAAAACAAGACTGAAGCACCCCATGGTGATGCTCTTGGTCGAACAAAACCTTTCTTCATCAGATCATCAATCTGAATATGTAACTCCCGCAACTCAGAATGCACCATCCGATAGGGAGCCATAAAAATCGGATGACCATCGGGTTGCAAGTCTATCTTAAACTCAACATCACGTCAAGGGGGTAGAGTCACAACCTCCTTAGTAAAAACGTCGTGGAACTCTCTGAAAACTCCTATAAAATCTATCACTTCATCATCCACTGATTTTTCTGAAAGATTGGCCAACTTAGAAATAAGAGGCTCCACACATTGTCTGCCTCCCTAGAAACCCAGATCACCGATGAAAGTCACACATTTTCCTCTTATATCTGAAAACACAACCCTTATTAGAAAGCATTAAAAAATGGCACACATCGAGAAAATCCATGCAATGCCTAAAATGACATCATATGGATGCATCTGCATCAAAAGAAGGTCCCATATGGGCTGATGTGGCCCCAACATCAGTCTGCATCCCTAGAAAACATAAGAAAAGTTAGTCTGACCTTTGACTTGCGTACTCAAAAATAAGGGAATTGGAAGTCTCTATATGGCTAGACCCAGAGCATGGGCTAGACTGGGTGCAACAATGAAGTGAAGATCTCCTAAATCATACAAGGCGCAAGAAAGAGTGCTAAAAAAATTGATCGTACCTCGAAGGACTTCTGGCCCTGCCGGAACTGTTGCCTCTGTGGTGTGCAACTGCCCAAGCCCAGCGCTTCTGCCCCTCGATTGTTGGTTGCCTCACCATCCACTCCCAGGTTGAGGCTAATAAGGATCACCTTAAGGTCCGACTCCTCCTACAACATCTTCTCTCAGTTGAGCGGGTGCTCGCTGTCCCTACTGCTACTGTTGAAAGGGCCTGGAAAGAAACTACTGCTTCCGAGGAGGGAATTGAACCTGCCCACCCCCACAGTACTACACTCAGTCCCGACACAAATTTTGAAGGTGTTAGAATCTGCCACAGATAAAGCACCTCAGTCCTGGTCCCACAATGAAATCGAGAGTACCGTGAGGTCAAAACTGGAACTGATGGGGCCTGCTCCCCAGTAGTTGAAACCTAGAAGGCCCTGACGCTGGAGGCCTGCTGCTGACGACCTTCCCCTTTGATGAGCCCAATTGGCTCCCCTCTCCCTGCACTCCTCCTTGTGTGTGCATCCTCTCCACCACTTCAGCCATCTCTTGTACCTCCAAGTATGTCGGTAGGGTGAAGGGAGTAACATCATACTGAAGAGAAGGTCAGAGTGCCTCCTCTAAATATCTCACCCGAGACTCCTCATCCGAAAAAAGGTCCAGAGAAAAACAAAGGGTATCCTTGAACATGATCCCCAAATCCCTCACTAAAATACTCCCCTATTAAAGGGAGAGTAGCTCCTACCTCTTCTCATCCTTCATCATAGAAGAAAGTAATTACGCCCAGAACTCCATCTCGATGTTAGCCCACAAAATATCACTCTCCATCCTCTCTCTAAGGTAGATCATCCACCACTGACGCATTTATCCTCTCATCTGACTAACATAAACGGAACCCATTACTCAGTCAGATCCCGGATCAAGCTGAAAGCTATCACCAACTCCTCTTCCCATCTTTTGATCTCCATGTCTGAGACATTGCCCTTGTCTTTCTCGAGGGTCTGCCACTAAAAAGCATGACGAATCTTATTCCACTGGTCATCCTCCTCATATCGATCACCCCTCTTCTGATCCACTAAATCAGACTCTTGGTCATCGATCACCTACACTACACATGGTCACCTTCCGTGTTCCATAATCGCATGGTAAATAAAGAATGCCTAATCCTGAGTAGTGTAGAAGTTTAATTTTAAAATTTTCTTAACTTTTTATTTATTTTAAATTCCTAGAATATCAAAAACATACACAAACACAAGTCATTATGATTCGTGTACCTTTCCTTGGGTTTCTACCCTGTAATCAGTGTATCCTCACTTGGTCGTTCGGTAGGTTCAGAGTACTTAATCAAATCACAGGGGCCCTAATATCCCGTGTCCTAGCTAGTCTTCCCTAGCCTATTTCATGCACCCAGATTTCCTAACACTGTTTCCCTGCCATCCAATGCAATCCTCTATGTGCCTAACCCTTTACTCCATCCAATCTCTCAACCAATGCCTCTGATACTATTCTGTCATGACCCGCCTTCACCAAGATGATTAATGGTACAACAAACTACCAGACCCTTCTTTCCTCAGGTTGATGGAGAGATAATGACCCCCGATTCCCACCTTCAGTAGGCCTCAGAGTGGAGACTGGCACCAAGGGTATAGAATCACACGTAATATGGAAATAATTACCCTTTTTATTTATTAGGATCCGGAGATATGATGGTAAAACCCAAAAAATGCTGAAACTGAAGTTTGAAGTAAAATAAAACCAAAAACCCATTCCCATATACATGTTACAAATAATGTGCTAAAAGTTACAATAAAACTCCAAAGGGAAGTTCCAAAATAAAAGAAAAGCACCAACTTCAACCGTCCCATCATCCAAGCTAATAGGGTTCGACATGGTTCTTGAAGTCCACCTAGAATCCTAAAAGCAGTTTTATATATGTACGGTGAGAAAATAAGTATACTCAGTAGGGAAAAACAGAAGCTCTCATGCACAAGTGGGAAATCATTCTAATGCCACGTGAGAAAAAGAGATAACCAAATCACCTAGCAAGGAAACTATCCACCCAAACCACACCAAGTCACACTCCCCAAATAACGCAAGTCAAGTAAAGTAATAGTAAAAACACATCGATGTTTGGGTACCCCTCACCACTTTCCCACTAGTTATTGTAGACACCCCACATGTCATACCTCCACCACTATTTTCACTGCAGTCCCATTGTTTCCCCAACAACAAAATTTTGGGCCACCACAACCACACATCCCACTCGCAGTCACTTGGGCCACAACAACCACACACATCCCTGGCCATAGACACCTAGTCCACAACAACTACCGCCATGACCGAAGACACCTTGGCCAGAACAATTACTGACATTCCCAAAGATACCTGGGCCTCATCCTAAAGACACTTCAGAAACAAACTACCCGCACACCTGGGCCAACCACCACAACTACCCTTACCAAAGAATCATGGGCTACAATGGACCTCAGTGTATCACAGACTGCCCGAAGAGTCTTGAGCTACTTGGGAAAGGGATCAGAAAGGATCTAATAACCAACCACTCATAGGAGTTTTGGGGAAAACACCCTCCCCCATGAAATGGCGGTGTTCAGAACGAAGTGCTCAAATTGGGTGGGGTGAGAATAAATAACATAAGAACTAAATTATAAATATAGGTAAAAAATCAATCATCCCAACCTAGGGGTTCCAAAACCAGCACACACACAAACACCCTCGTTACTATGAATTCATAAGAAAAACAGCCACAACCAAGTCACAACTCATTCCCAGAAAACACATCCCTATTTAACAGATTCTTGTTATCAAATTCAAGTGGTTCCATTTAAATGATTCTTCACTACCGGGAAACTAAAATGAATAGTCACAAGCCAAGGAAGGAGAAACAATCAAGCAGCAAATTAATAATTCACACCTAGTTCTCTTGTAAAGTCACAACAACAAAAAGGATCTGAGAGATCCCTTGAAGTACTGGAACCAAAAAAAGACCCAACATATGGCCCCACACGACCCCAAATCCATAAACTAACAACTGAACAAAAGGGGATCCTAACCCCATCCATGTCACCACAAAATCATCATGAAGGACAACCATACAAGTCACCAGAACAGAGAAAGGGTGTTTTTAGATTTTAAACACACCATCCCTTTAGTTCCATATTTTTGTTTGGTTAACCAAAGTGACCACACAAGGATTCTTATTCATTGGCCATCCATTTAGTCAACCGAGTTTACATGATTAACTAGTTTCCATGTTACACACATTCAATCATAGGATTTACCAGAAAATAGAGGATCATTAGTGCATAATGAAGGACCACCAATGGCCATGATTTTAAATGGACATAAGCCCCTAAAATTCACAACATATAAAAAAGGCAAAAGAGTATAACATCATCATCAAACACAACCCTTCAATATTTAAAAAATTTATGATCTTTTTTATGGTTTGGTTTCATCCATCTCCATAGGAACATTATCATACACACCCCGCATGATACATAGTAATGAGAGATGAAGGAAAAAACCCTACCTAGATGATGAAAGATCAAAATTTTTATCCATAGGACAAGAACTGGGGATGCGTGACTTGTAGGGGAGGAAGTCTGAGGACTCTAAATGTGAGAAGCAAGGCTCCAGCACAGGTTCACCACTAGAATCGAGAAGGGGGGCTCCAAATGCAACAAGGAAAGTAAAAGAGACCAGCCAAGATGAAAAAATAATCCATTTGCAATAAAATGTGAGATCCTAGAGTTACGGGATATGAAATATTGATTGCCTTTAAATGCGGGTCGTGGTTTCTACACATAGTTGAGAGGTTACACATGATGGAATTATTTGTTATTTAAAAATTCTCATCATAGAGGTGGCCATAACAACTATGTGTTTAATGATTTAATTTAAACAGAGGAAAATGCGTAATAGCGACACAGAGTTTGGGTCATTCGAGGGTCACCCCACTCTTGGGGATCTAGAACATCATTTATGGTCTTTCAAAATGGCCTCAATCCACTTCAATGAGGCATTAAACCTAAAAGTAAGTGTTATGAAAAATTGGGGAAAGAAACCCCCGAAAACCCCATGGGAACGATAGGTGACACAGTGATTGGTGACTCACCAATTGGGGGCACACCTATTAGTGAGACCAATCAGGGGCTCACTGATCGAGGACACATCAATTGGTGAGATTGACTGAGGACACCAATGGGTGACACCATAGTGACACACTGCCACCTACACCACTACCCTCACAACTCACTGATGGGTCTAGGGAGCCCCAACACCAGATATTGAAAAATTAATTGACCAGGAGGGTTCGATCCATTAAAATAGAGATACTGGGGGGTGGATCTAGATAAGAATCCAATGATGAGGTTTATACTCTAATGATGAGGCATTCTACATCATTCTCAAAAAATTTAACTTCATTCTTCTTGTAAAAGATTTTTGCATCATAACATGAAATCAAATTCATACCAAGAATTATATCAAATTAAATCATGGGTATGATGATAGGGTCAACAACTAAAGTATGTTTATGTGTCATAAGGAGGACTGATCGATACATCTTTATTGAAATGATACTTCCCTTTGGATTTTTGACTGACAAATCTGTTATTAAATGAAATTGGAAATGTCTAATTTTCTATGAAAACTATGAAGATATAAATGAATGTGATGATCCAAAATCAAATAAACATTTGTCTAAGTTTGAGGAAATTATTAATGTAACTAACACTGTATCATTAGGAACTTCAACTTCAATAGTTTTGATCACAAAATCTTAACCTTTCTC
Organism: Viscum album; assembly: GCA_963277665.1. Lineage (NCBI taxonomy): Eukaryota > Viridiplantae > Streptophyta > Magnoliopsida > Santalales > Viscaceae > Viscum > Viscum album. The sequence goes on from OY728122.1 coordinate 1,912,845,318, forward strand.
CCTTGGCGTTCTCTGGGGATTGCTTCCTTAACACTTAGGATAATCATTGGCATAATTCCTCATCTCTTTACAATTGTAGCATTGAACATTGGTAGCTTCTTTATTTTCCTTGAAATCGTGAGATTTGTAGCCTATTTCTCCACATTTATAATAGAATACCTTTCCATTTAAGTAGACTTCATGGTGTTTCTTTCTAAAAGTATCACATGATGGAAAACTCCCAATTTTATTCTTCCCATTATGCATTATTTCCTCTTCCACTCTCTTCTTATCTTGATTTCCCTTAAATTCATAATACTTAGAAATTGTTTTCTCAGTATTGATAGCACATGAAAATATATATTCATATGATGAGAAAGTTTTTGAAACCAATTCCCTTTAGAGGAATGCTTTTAAACCATAAAAAAATCAATCAATATTTCTTCCCGAATTATGTATGTAGTCTGTGGCACACCATGTTAGCCTTGTAAAATTAAATTCATACTTGGCAAAATTTTCCTCCTATTTTTGTTCCAAACTCAAGAATTTCCTCTCCATTGCTTCTTGATGTTCTGAAGGAAAATATTTTTCTAATAATATTTCGTCAAATTCCCTCAATTCCATTTCTTTTATTTCTTCTTCCTCCTTCATGTTTTAAATTAACGACCACCACTAATATGCATCTACCGATAGTTGATAAACTGTCATGATAACATTCTCCCTTTCATTATATCCTAATGAAAGAAATATATTCTCTAAGAAACATATCCACAGATCCACTATTAATGGGTTTTTATTCCCATTGAATGATGGACATTATTGTCACCTAAAGATGTATAACATTGCTCCTCTAAATTGTGAATCAGGATGCTCTATATGGGTAAGGTTATTGTTCATAATATGAGTCTGATATCCTAGTATATCTATAATCTTCTTAGAACTAGTTGAATATATAGTAACATTGTAATTATTTTTCATAGAAGTACAATCCCTATAATGGATATGTGTGTTTATGTGGCTTACATTCCTTCCATTATGTGCCATTTCTAAATAATGGCATACACTAAGTTAGGTTATGAATCATAATGTATAATTTAGAACTAGAAAAACAATTAAAATAAATTGAAATTTTTATGCATGTCTAATCACATAATCACAAGTATGGTTTATTTGAGGACATATTTATATTTAAATACATAAAAATGGTTTACAAAGAAAATGTGAATTATCTAAGCATATCCCCCAGGATTTTCAAATCACGAGTTTTGGTCTTTTGGAAGGATCAAGAGCTCTTGGATGTGGGGAGAGACAAGGGGATAGTATTTTGGATGAACATTGATATTCTTCAAGGATTTAAAGAGTGAGTAGAAGAGGGAATGAGGGGTGGTTTTTATAGTGGATGAGAGGGGTGATGTTTGAATATCTTATTCATTATTTTATTATCTTTCTCAAGAAATGAAATAGTATTGATTCTTATGACAAAAATAGTAATAAGTTCATGTGAATTCAAAACAAGTGTGCTTACATCAGTGATTACTCAAGGAATATTGTATTTAGCATCTAATATATTTATACTATAAATTGCCATATTTTACAATTCACCAAAAAGTAATGTATTTTAGAAAAATCCCAAAAAATCACCACAACAATTTTTCACCATATAGAATTAAAAAAAGGGATCCATTTTTTCAAAATAAGTTTCTAAATATGTGAATTTTAATTTTTAAATAAAATCATTATTTACTTGAAAAATACATATTTTAATTTTAATACTGATATCATAACAATTTAATAAATTAACCAAGGTCTCATAAAGTTATCCTAAAATAATATGACAAAAAAATATTTATTTATGATTATATTTTATAAAAGTTAATTTTATTTGAAATCAATTTATTAATTATAATTAAATATTTATTACTCACAAAAATACTAACACTTAATTATTAATTTTTAAAATATTCACTCTCATTTATAAAATGAGCAAATTTTATTTATACTACATGGATGAGGTTACTATTAATAAGGATATATTAATATTCATAAGGTTCAAGTTACTCTTCGCCAAAAATGTAATTTGATCTAATCAGACTCTAAATATCTTTCTGATCGCAACTGCGTATGTCCATTTTTCAAAATTCGAAACACATAGGTGCAAAAATTATGTTTAATGGATAGGTTATAATAAAAAAGTGTTATTTTTTAGATAATTAGTGTTTCATGAATTAAATTATATATTAAAATTATTTTTAAAACCTTAGGGGTTACAACCTTAAACTCTTACGAAACACCGATGAAATGCTTATGCAAGGTGTAGTGAAATCAAAGTAAATATTTTTTAAGAAAATAAATAATTTTTTTTGGCTAAATTGTGGTATTTCATGAACTTAATACGTAATTATACATATTAGTTAATGTTAAATTTTTTTATATTAAAATTTCATTAATTTCTTTATGTCTTTGAAGTCAAATTAACTGAATATCCACAAAAATGACTTTAATGATATTTTAAGACAAACCGTATTTTATTAAATAATTTTAAAATAAAAGATATTTAAATAGGATAATTTAGTTGGTAAATGATCTGAAATTTCATCCCTGGACCATTTTTAAGCCACTTTACACCTTAAAATTAATTTTATAACACTTAAAGAGTGAAAAAACCATTACCACGGTTAATGTTAAAAGGGGTTATTGAGGGAGTTAAACCAAAATACAAGGATTAAAATGCAACATCAACATATATAAATTTAATTTTTTGAAGTTATTTTTATCTTATAACATCATAACTTATAAACTATTTCAATTTTATTCCAATTTACATGATTATTATATTTATTATATTTTAATGTTCTTAATATTTACAATTATGTCACTCACCTCACTTATAAAATGGGACCTCCTCTCCTCTCTTAATCACAATTTTTTTACACTATATCTTTGAAAATACCTTTCTAAATATCTCCCCGAAATCCATACCCATATCCTTAATGTATTTTTCCCACAAAAAGGCCATCCTAGGAAGGCTTAATGTGCAATAAAAAGGAGGATTTCCAAAGAAGTGGTACAACTCTTAACGGGTTCTTTCATTTTATTTCTTATTCTCCTTCAATAATATACTAACTATAATAATATAGTGACATAAGTATAATATATATACTTAAATTTTATTATTTTTATGTAATAACCCTCTTTCATATTGTTTTTCGTTATATGGGAAATGAAAACATCACTCGTGTGTATGTGTGGACTATCATCTCCATGAAGCGATGTGTTTCTTTTTTCATCATAGACTCATATGAATGGTTAAAATGATAGGTAAAATGAATATGTGTGATATTATTAAAATAATTATTATTCTAAAAATATAATATATAACATAAATTTTTACCCATACATCTATTGTAAAATGATATCACTATTTGTGCATATGTGTGGACTACCACCTCAACGAAGCGATGTGATTCATTTTTTATGTCTGCCTTTCATGGATGACTATAAAATTGTATTAAATATGTAAATAATATAATTATTTAATGATTAATAGTATTTATATTATGAAAAAATAAACCCTTTTACCATTTTAAACCTATAGAAGGTGTTTTAGGATTATGAATTGGATGTCATCAAAATGTCTGACATGAAAAAAACCAGTTTAATAACTATATAAGGTATGGTAATAAATGAAATAAACTGGATAAGAATAAGGTGATAAAACTGAAAAATTTTCCTAATAAATTGTTAAATTAATATAATCTTATTATAAATGGTTTAAAGTATGTACAAGAAAAGTCAAGCTGCAGATAAGGTACTTTATTTTAAAAATCATTTTTTAAAGTCTTCATTCCAACTCTTTTTATTCGATGTAATGGTTACTTTAAATCATTTAATAATTTTATTAATTATCATTTAAAGTTTTATAAATTTAATTTCTAATTATTTTTTGACTTTCTTTTGAAATTATTAGAAAGTAATATCTTTCAACATTTTCTGAATGGGTTATTTTCCACTTTTTTAAAAAAAGTGGAAAAAGAATATTTTTTTAAGGTATACATCATGACCACCCTATCCCGCAAACATAGCCATTATTCATTATCAATATTAATTTACAATTTTCAATATTTATTTTCAAATAAAATATTTTCTTTAATATTCTATTATTTTTAGTTTTAAAAAAATATTTTAAGGAAATAGAAACTTTTTCTCATCTCTATGAGATAATTAAAAATGTTATTGCTTATGGGATTTCATGCCAATTCAAAATAGGTTTTATGTTGAAATGTATTTTTTATTCATGTTATTATTATTAAAAAAATTTAATTAATAACAGGTGCTCCCTATATAGATATAATGATTGGTGAGCCCAATATAGCTCTACATTGCATTGGATAAAGTGATAGAGTTTGCCAATGATAGGTTGCTCTTAATAGATATGGGAATAATTTGGTTTTTTGATTTCATTATAATGGTTTTGTTAAGTATGAATATAGTATATTTTTCCAATATACCTACATTATATGATTAAAAAGGGTTTTAAATAATTTTTTTAATTTAAATGGTAAGAAAATGAGTTTATGTTTTTAAGAAAAGTTTATAACTTTTTTTAAAGTGATAAGGCTATTTTTAAAGGTAAGGTACACTTGATTTATCATTTTTTCTAATAAAACCATTATGATAATGATTTTACCTTTATGATTACATAAATTTTTCTTATAAAATATATTGATCAATTAAATTGTTTTCATGGAAGAGTTAATAGATAATTGAGATCAAATGTTTGTTATGATAAAAGAAAAAATTTCCTATGGATTTATTAGGTTTAAAAATAGAAAAATGGGATTAATTTATTTTTATATCCCTTAATGAGATATTTTTTATCATAAAAAGTTTAAAATGGTTTTAAAATGGTTTAATTATGAGTAGGAACAACATCAGGGTTTATCATTTCACTATGAGGATTTATCTTTAAATAAGAGAACCAAATTTGAGTAAAAGTTGAATTTAAACTTAGGAATCCTATTTTATGAACAATGGATATTGAGCAGAAGTTTCTATTTTTGTTTTTTAAGGGTTTGATATGTAATATATTTTTTCTTAATTCATTAAAAATCTAAACTGAAAAATTCCTCTAAATTTAAGAAAGTGAAACCTTTGTTATAAATAATATAATTATAGTTTATTTTAAGGTACGAGTCATTATAGTTGTAATCAAAGAAAAATATTATATAAATTTATAGGCTAAAAGGATTCATATGATGATATTTTGTGAATTTTAGATATGATAATGGGTTAATAGGTCTTACGTTGATCATAATTTTAAAGGCATTGATTCCCTTCTAAGGTTTTATGTCTTGGGAGTACTTTGGAAGACATTTATTGAGTTTTAATAAATGATTGAGTTGTATTCAAAACATGTGTTTAACTTGTTTTAGAGTGAAAATGTTATTTTGTTAGGAATTAATTTTTATTTTATGGACATAATTTCAAAGGTGTTGATAACCTTTTGGTTTTAAATGTTAATTAATATTGAGTTAATTATGGTTAATTAGGATAAAATGGTTATTACATTTTGGGAACATATAATTTATCATGTAGATATCCTTGGTATTGAATAGTGATTTGGTAACTATTTTAAAGAAGTTCATAATATTGGGAAGTTTATATAATTAAGGTATACAATAATATTTTTGGCTAAGATGGGATTTTATTTGAGGAATAAATATTGAATTATATTTTGGAAGCATATATGATTTTATTATTTTCTTATAATGATTTGTGTTTTTATGGAAAATATTATCATATTTTAGAGAATATATGAATAGGGAACGTAATTTTTTGGTGTGTTACTCTATGGGTTATTAATTTTTTTTGGATAAAAAAATTAAATTTATCTAAAAATAATATGTGATATAATGTTTTTTATTTTTGGGTTATTAACTTGTTCGAGAATATTTTGATCATTTTTAAGGTTAATTACATATGTAATTATTTTATGTTGAACTTTGGGTGTTATTTGTTTAGAATTTGGAGATTAATGTAGTATTTCTTCATATTTGATATTATCTTGCCTTTTTTAAACAATTTCGGTTTTGGTTAATGTCTAAAACAAGAGTAATAAGTTTTTATCCTTTTATGGATCTTGTGATCTGTTAAAAGTTAATTTTAGTGCTTCGAGCATGAAATTTTCATCTTAAATATACATTTCTTAGAGTAATAATTGAGATAGAAGTTGAAATTGATCAGATAAATACCAAAGGATGAAATTGTGCTAATGTCTCATGATCGTTATCTTGATAGTAAAATAATACCTCAATTGTAGGGAAGGGATCTTGAAATAAAAATCTTATCCTTTTACCTTAATTTATAATAAACTTATGGTATTATTTATCCATTAATTATTTTTGTGTTTTGTTCATTATCTTTCTCATGATCATGTTTGTTTGTCGGAGTAGTTCCCTCAAGAGGGTAGGGGTGAATTGAGTGACTATAACAATTTCCGTTACACACAAATATTGTTTAAAAGAATTGGTTTTCCCCAAATTCAGATACAACCCAGTTAATCAAGGTTATACTACTATAAGAGTTTGAATGTTTAAAAAACCTCTTATAAGATTGATTAGTTCTCAGTAAAATATTAATATGTATTATTAATATAAATTTTTTAGTTATCCTACGGAGACAAATCAGTTATAACTTCATTCCAAGACTAACTATCAAAGTGAAATTAGAGTTTTCTAGATTATGCAATAAGGCAGTAAAATAGAGAATACTAAATTTAAATAGCACAATGGATATAAAACAAGTGGTTCAGTCTCATGCTGAGACCTAATCCACTCCACTTGGTGATCACCTGCCACCAAGCATTTTATATAAATAAACTTTGATCCACACCCTGGATCGAGGTTAACAATAATACACAGACTATCCAAGTCATACATGATCCTCTTCCATAGTTTTCATGGGTAGATAAAAACAATAACCAGGCCCCACAGGGACCTATTCCACAATTGTCATGGGTAAACAGAAATAGAGAGTCTGGTGTAAGGATTTGGAAATCCTTCAGTTTAGCACATGAGTCAGTGTGTGTGTGTGGAACATACAGAGTACACACAATTCCCAAAAGAAAATTAAAAGAATCACTAAGAGAGAGTATATGTGAGTTTATAAAGTATCTAGTGATTTGAAGTGCAGCTCTGGACTCCATTGATTTAGAAGAAATTCTTTTGAGTCCTTCTACAGTTTTTGTATTGAAAAATAGAGTTTCGCGGTTCAGTTTGTGTTCTCCACAAGCTTTGACAATGTGAAGATGTTCTCATGGATTTCAGTGTACTTCATATGTTCTTCAGCAGAGTTGGATTTCATGCATGTGAAAAATTATTTCTTTGAATATCTTGAAAAGTTCTATTCGTGTTTGTGCTCACACATTTGTTTTCTCATTAAGTATCATGCTCTATTGTCATTGGTCACTCTCTACTCTTTATCTTCGAATGTATGAGATTCAGCTGATAGGTTCCATGAGTTTCATGCCTCACACCTCGTTATATGTCTACAAAGAAACATTACGTATGTCAGTTCATTAAAGGCATCAAATATGACTGTTAAACATTAAATTGATAGATGACAAAATAGTTTATGAAACGGTGTCACAGTATATTGAGAAAATGGTGTCTCCTTCACAGTGTCTGAGTGTCACGGTCTGAGTGTCATGGACTGAGTGTCACAGTGTCTTTCTCACGGTATCTGAGCTTTACAGTGTCTTGTCTTCATGGTGTATGAGCTTTACAGGGTCTGAGCTTCACATTGTCTGAGCTTCACGATGTTTGCGCATCACGATGTCTTGTCTTCACAGTGTCTTATACTTAGGAAAATAATAGTATTTAGACGTAAAAAAAATATGCATGAATTGGATTGAGCTTAACCATTATAAAGCATGGGTGAATTTGAATCATAAATACACATGATTGAATAATATGTATAGGATTGAAGTGGGTTGAATGAGATCTGTGGTCATTAATAAGATATGTGATAATTAAAGATATTTGCGATCATTAAAACATGAGTAATACATGTGGAGTCCAAAAATAACCCCCTTTTTGATGATCACAAATCTTGCACAGGTAAAGTGTAAATTAGATGCAACTATAGAGAAAATAACATAAAAAGAACACATATAACGTATTTCTCGCCCTTTTTGGATTAACAAAAGGTGGAAATAAGAGAGGGTAAACAATTCACATTCCATTAAACATAACCAGATTGTAGTACATCAGAAAGTAGTAATACAAAAATGAATGACATCCCAATTAAAAAGTAGTAAGCACTGGTTTGATTCAGGGATTGGCCTTCTCTTTTCCTTTATCAGCAGAAAAAGAGGAATCCATATGGGCAGTGGTTGATGTAGAAGAAGGCAGAGAGGTGGTAGAGAGAGAAGGTAAAGGGAGACCTTCAAAGACTGAGGGAGCCAAATTTGGAGCAGTAGAAGATCCAGGCAGTTTCTATTCAAGGATGACAGGCCTGATCTAACTATGAGCCTGGAAAATAGACATGGATGTTGATGTTTAGGCAGAAGTGAAAGTAGGTAATCCAGGTTTGAGAGGAGCAGCCGCTGGAGCAACAATTGTTGTACTCTTGACATGGGGATATAGTCTCAGAAGTTTGATGACATCTGCAATAATTTCTCCACCATATTGCATGTCCTTTTCAAAGTCATCTTTGTTTTCCATGAACTTTTCCAACAATCTGGTAAACATGGTTAGCTTCTGGACTTGGTTTTTGATGCCTTGGGTTACAAGAGCAATTATTAGATTCTATACATGGTATTTGAAGTGGTTGGTCATATCAGACATTGAGAAAATCCGGTTGAAATAGAAGTCCACTTTCTTAGAGATATCCTGCTAGGCATCATTGGAAATTTTGGAATGAATTTGCACAAGATCAATAACTCTATCAATGTTATTGATAACATCAGCTAAAGAAGTCACATTGAATCCACTTAAAGCATTATGAAGCTCATATTGGATTGTCAATCACAACAAATAACTGTCCAAGGTAGGTGTGGATGATTCACCAGAGGTATGAGAAGCTTTTATAGTAGTGGTTAGAGACTTAAGCTGGTTCAGTACCGTTTTAAGACAACCAGTGTATTCATCAGTGAGTTTTTTTAAGTTCACCACAATCTCTCTCATTTCATTCAACAACTATTTGTGCCTTTCTACAATCTTTTCATCAAAGGATAACAGGTAAGGGTGAATCTAAGACACAATATCTCGAGAAATTTGAGACATAGAAGGTTCTAGAGAGGTAGCAACAGGTTCTGATCTGGCATACAGTTCTTTCTGCATATCATCAACCATGCTTCTCATGGTTGAGACTTCACTACTGAGAAACTTATTTTCAACTCGAACTTATTCAATTTCATAGATCATTTTAGGTTGGATCTTCCAGATAATCTTCTCTAAAAGCAGTGAGGCATCTCTCTCACTTGGATGCGTCACAAAACGAGGTTGGGAATACAAAAGCTTCTCAACTCCAGACAAGATAGTGTTTCCAAAATTCTTCAAATCATCCTTGCTGACAAAGGACAGCTTTTCAGGTAGGGGTTCTAGTGCAGGTTCTGGTTCTGGTTCCTTCTCAAGGACAAAGATAGAAACTGACTTCAACTGAAATAGTGAGGAAAGATCAAGCCCACTGGCAGTAACTTGCTGAGATTCACTCACATCATAAATTCTAGGGAATTTATAATATGTGTCCACATGACTAGATTTATCCAGATGGGTTGCTTCATCCGTCTCACAATTTTGGGTTTCCTCCCCCTCAACATATGCTTCCTTTTCAGGATATAGAGGCAAAGGAACCGGTTCTAAATTCACAGATTCATCTCTTAATTCCTCATTCATCTCTTGTCTAGCCAACTGAAAGTCTATCTCCATCCTCTCTTTAGCAGAGGGTATTATCTGAGGAACATTTTGTTCCTATGGGTGTTCTTCCAGATTAGCTTCTTCCATAACAGGTTCTTCTAGATTTGTTTCTTTCACAGTAGGGAGTTCTTATACTACAACCTCTTCTATGACAGGGAGTTCCAGAACAGGTTCTTCTATGACTTCCTGGTCAGATTCTGTCACACGTGATTCTTTTCCAGCCTCGGGTTTGATTTATAGATTGATATCAACTCTAGGGGAAGGAGGTTCTTATTCAAGAACAACAGGTGGAATACTAGTCCTTTCTTCCACGACAACAACTTCTTCCCTTTGAGGTACTTCATCTTATTCTTCTAATTCTTCTGAATACTCAGCAACTTCGTCTGGTTCCAAACCAGGATCAGTAATGTCCTTTGGCCTTGAAGGATAATCCATAGAATTAAAATTCCCATAAATTTTATCATTATCTTCCAGCCACTCCCTTTTCCAAGGGTTCCAATTTTTCTTCATTCTCCTGATGATGGGTTTAGAGAGACAGTACTCGCAATCCATAAGAACTTATTAATTGGGTCCAGCTACTCCTTTGGCAACAAGCATGGCTGAAATCAGCCGAGAGTAGAACAGGGATGTAGATTTGGATGTAACCTTGACCAATTCACACATATGGTGAATGATATACTTGAACAGGTTTATTTTATGTCCATTCTTCATAAGATGAATCAAGAACACATCTTGGTACTTCAATACAGAAAATTCACCTTTCCTCAGGCTAACCAGATTTTGAACAAACATAAACACAGCCTTATTTCGCCATCATGTTCAGCAGCTATGGCCCTTCTCTTGGTTCCATTCATGGTTAAGGATTTCAAAGAATCATCAAGGTCAAGGAATTCATGTGTAGGTGGGGGTTATCTCTAATAATCATCACAAATTCCTTCGTGAGGTATCATAAGGCATGCGCCCCATAACCTTGAAGAGAAGGAACATCTTTGGCCATTTATACATCTCTTCACAAAAAAGCTTTCACCAGAGTCAAAAGAAAACTATGCATACTGATATAACTGAGAAACTAACCTCAGATAAATGGGTATATTGTCCCTTGAGAACCATTCTAACCAGCCTTGTTCTCTTAAAACTTTCAGGACTAGAGATTTGATAGACAGGAGCCATTCAAGGCAGATTTCTTTTTCAGGTACGACACTGCGATTTACCAGGTTCGGATTCAGAGGCCCTTTGAGTGTCAGCTTAGGTTCTATCTTCTTTTTCATTGATCTGCACTTCTCAGGTGTGGATGATTATGGTCGTTTCATTCTTGGAATCTACTGAAGTTCGCGAGAGAGAATGAGGGTTGCAAGGTTGAAAGGGTTCGAATCGAGTGAGTAGGGAAAAGTTCGAGTGAAGAACCAAGTGAAACTCTTGGTTTTATCATTTGGGAATGTCAAACGTCACAAAAACAAAAACGTGGGAAAGTAAAAGAGGTTAAAATATAATATTACCTCGATATGGGTTTTAAAGAAAATTAAAAGGAATTTTCACGGTGAGACCGTGAATGATTGTTATGGGGAGATAGTGAGCAGTCATCATGGTGAGACAATTAGCAATCGTCACGGTGAGACAGTAAGTGAAAGACAGTGTGCGTTATGGTGAGACAGTCCGTACGAGTTACAATGAGATAGTTAATGTCAGATCGTGAATGCAAAGTGCTAACTGTGAGACTGTAAACGTGAGAGATAGTAACTTAGAAACCGTAATCATGAAACAGTAAAGTAAAACATAGTAAAATATTGAACAGTATGGAAAGTAGGATATCTATTTGAATTTTATCACGCTAATATCATGTATGATGTAGTCTATTCTCTAATAATATAATGGTTTAGTGAATATATCAGCAATTGATATTCAGTGCCAATAAATTTAAAGGTAATGTCACCTTTTTGATTATGATCTCACAAAGAGTGATGTCTTACATCAATATGTTTTTTCCTAGAATGTGAAATATGAATTTTTGAGATGTTAATAGCACTTGGGTTGTCACAATTTATTGGTACATGTCTGAATTGATATCCATAGTCTAGTAATGTGCATTTCATCCACAAAATTTGTGCACAACAAATGCCAGCAGCTATGTATTCAGCTTCTGCAGTAGATAATAAAACATGGATATGTTTCTTACTACACCATGATACTAGTGACTTGCCTAAAAGGTGAAATGTTCCAGTGGTGCTCTTTATATCTAACTTACAGCCACCAAAGTCAGCATCAGAATAACTAACTAGTTCAAATTATTTTCCTTTAGGATAGAACAGTCCTAAATTGGGTGTATGCCTGAGGTATTTGAAAATTCACTTTACAACATTTAAATGAGATTCTTTAGGATTTTCTTGAAAACGAGCACACATAGACACACTAAACATAATTTCAGGATGGCTAGCAGTTAAATAGATTAAACTTCTAATCATTCCTCTATAAGTGGTTTGATCAACAGATTTTCCATCTTCATCAAGATTGGTCTTACATGTGGTATTCATGGGAGTGTCACTACTTTTAGTGCCATCCAATCCAAAACGTTTTAGAAGATATTTAGTGTATTTTCTTTGATTTAAAACAATTCCATCATTATTTTTAAAGATTTGAAATCCAAGAAAGAATTTTAGTTCACCCATGAAACTCATTTCAAAATCATTTTGCATCATTTTAGAAAAATCAATACATAATGAATTTTTTTAAGATCCAAAAATAATATCATCTACATAGATTTGAACAACTAAAGCATTATTAGAAATTCGTTTTATAAAGAGTGTAGGATCAGCTATTTATTTTTTAAAATATTTGGAAATAAGAAAAGTACTTAATCTATCATACCAAGCTCTTAGAGATTGTTTTAAACCATATAATGCTTTTGATAGATTGAAAATATTATTGGCAAAATGAGGATTTGTAAATCTAGGGGGTTATTCAACAAAGACATCCTCATCTATATACCGATTTAAGAATGTGCTTTTAACATCCATTTGATATAGTTTGAAATTCAGATGTGCATCATAAGCAAGTAGGATTTTGATGGCTTCAAGTCTGGCTACTGGAAAAAAGGTCTCCTCATAGTCAATTCCTTCTTCTTGACTATAACCCTATACAACTAATCCATCCTTGTTCCAAACTATGTTTCCCACTTCATCTACATTATTTCAAAACACCCATTCAGTGCCTATGATGAAAGTGTCCTTGGGTATTTCAACAAGTTTCCAACCTTTGTTTCTTTCGAACTGATTATGTTCTTCTTGCATAGACATTACCCAAAATTCATCGTTGATGTAATCATCATTGTTTTTAGGTTCAAGTTGTGACAAGAAGGATTGATGTTCAACCTAATTTCTATGAGAAGATCTAGTTTCTGTTCATTTCTCTAAGTATCCTACAATAGCATCTAAGGTATGGTTTCTAAGGGTTCTAACCTTTCTAGAAAAAGAGGGACTAGTGATTTCAGGTTTATCAACAGATTCTGGTTCATTAAGACTCGATTGAATAGAATTTCCAGAATTGGAAGTTTTCACATATTCTTTCATAGAGGAATTTGAGGATTTTGAGTTGGTGTTCAGATTTGATACATCGTCCTCCAGATTTTCTAGGATGGTTCTAGTCTCATGTGGATCTGTTTCATCAAACTTGATATGAACATTTTCTTCCACAAATTTAGTTCTTTTATTGAATACTCTATAAGATTTACTTGATATTGAGAAACCTAGGAAAATTCCTTCATCACTTTTGGATGAAAATTTGTCAAGATTATCCTTAGTGTGGAGAGTAAAGACTTTGCAACCAAAAACTCTAAAGTAATTAAACTTAGGCTTCCTATTGTTCCAGAGTTCATATAGGGTCTTTTTGAGAATTGGTATAATCAAGACTCTATTGATTATGTATCATGCTATATTAACAGCTTCAGCCCAAAAGTAAATAGGTAAGTCATATTCACTAAGAATTGTTCTAGAAATTTCTTTCAAGGTTCTTTTTGTCCTTTCTACAACACCTTTTTTCTGAGGTGATCTAGGGGCAGAGAAATTGTGACTATAACCATTTTGTGAGAAAAAAGATTCAAACTCTTGATTTTTGAACTCACAGCCATGATCACTTCTTAAAGATTTATTTTTAAGTCCACTAAGGTTTTCTATAGACTTGGAATACATAGTAAAATAAGAGCAGGCTTCACTTTTGTGTGCCAAGAAAAAGGTCCAGGTATATCTAGAGAAATCATATACCAGAACATAAGCATAGTTCTTCCCATTTAAACTAGAAACTCTAGATGGTCCAAAAAAATCCATGTGAACCGATTCGAGAGATTGAGAAGTAGAAACTTCTTTCTTTGGTTTGAAAGTGATTTTGTGTTGTTTTACCTTTTAACAAGGATTACACACTTTGTCATTTGGAAACTCAAGTTTGGGTAACTCTTTAACTAGGCCTTTTCTAGTTAGCTTTCTAAAGAAGTGAACATTATAGTTTCATATTCTCCTATGCCAGATCCAAGATTCATTATGAAATACACTTAAGCATGAATTTTTTGAGAAGTTAAGGAATCTAAATTAATAGAAGAAACATTCTCATTTTTTGATTCAGAAAATACTAATTCATCTTTAGAATTAAAGACATTACATGCATCATTTTCAAATTTAATATGATATCAATAATCACATAATTGTTAGATACTAAGCAGATTATATTTTAAGCCATTTACAAATAGTACTTTAGAAATTAAAACCGAATCAGAATTACCAGTATAGCCTAAGCCAATGATCTTCCCTTTGGAATTGTCACCAAATGTGACATGTCCTCCATCTACTTTTATCAGATTCTTAAAGCATGAGTAGTCTCCTGTCATGAGCCTTGAAAATATACTGTCCAAGTACCATAGATTCTTGTAGGATATCATTAAGCATATTTCCTATGAACTGATCAAGAAAAGACAAATTTTGGTACCCATACTTGTTTGGGTCCAGAAACATTAGTACTAAGTGATTTAGGAACCCATATTTGTACAATAGGTTTCCCAAAAGCATTATCTAAAGTGTTTGAGAAATAAAATTTATTTAGTCCACAAAAACATGAAATAGTAGAGTATGTATCATGAGTCAAGCTAGATGAGTTGTGTCCAGAACTGGGAATAATAATATATGTCCTAGACTTGGAAATAAAATTCGTTCAACTAAGGTTTCTTTTACCAGGTTGATAACCAATTCCAGTATTGTATTTGGGGGTAATTTGTTTTTCTAGAATTTGGGTAAGGGTATTTTTACCATTAGTAAATTTTTCTAAGTCACTTTTTAAGTTCTCATTAGGCATTTTAATTCATTGTTTTCTTTGAGTAGTTGACCAATTTTCAACTTTTCAGTAGTAAGTTCATATTTAACATTTGCAGTGAGAGCATGTTGTTTCTTCAGTTATTTATGTTTATCTTTTAATTCATTGCTTGTATCTACAATTATGATATAGTATTCAAACATTTCATCATTATTCAAATTTTAGAGTCAGTTTCCTCTTTAGAATAGTATGAATTATGCATATAAGAGTTCAGTGTTACCTCAGATGTGTTTGTTATAAAACACATATTGGATTTGTTAGCCTATTCGTCATGTGATGTCTCTGTGTCGCTTGAACTATATTCATTGGCAATCCAAGTTTCTTTCATTTCCTTTTTGTACATCTTGTCCGTATCATCATAATTCTTCTTATACATGAGCTTTAGACAGTCAGCTTTTATATGTCCTTTTTGTTTACATTCATAACATACAATTTCATATGTTTTGTCATTTCTTTTCCAATCCTTTTTCCAGTTTCCTTTTTTATCATACTTTCCATTGAAGTTAGGTTTTCTAAAAAAGTTTTTATTCTTATAAAATCATTTGAATATTCTGGCCAGTTGGTCCATCTCCTCATCACTATTAGGTGATGATTGTTCACTGGTGGAGCTTTCTACAGGAGCTTCCAGTTTCCCTTTGTCTTTGTGTTTTGAGAAGGTGGAATTAAATGCTATAGATTTTCTCTTTGGTTTATCCTCCTCTTATTTTTTGACATTCAGATCTTCCTTATACATCATCAGTTTCCCAATGAGTTCCTTTATAGGTAGCTTTCTCATGTCACACAATTCTCTAATAGAGATAGAGGTTCCCCTCCATCTGTCAGGAAAACACCTAAGTATTATCATGATTTGTTCTTTGGTAGTGACTTCTCTTCCAAGAGAGATCATTATGTTGACAATCTCATTGAACCTAATATACATGTCAGAAATAGGCTCATTAGGATTCATCTTGAAATTATCATATTTTATAGTATAAGTATTAATTCTCTTTTCCTTTACACTAGATGTGCCTTCATGTGAGACAGACAAGGTATCCCAAATTTCATGGGTAGTTTTACACGCAGAAATCCTGTTAAATTTTTCATCTCCTAAGGAATAGTATAAAGCATTCATGGATTTGTAATTGTTATTATAAGAAAGTTTTGTAGGTTCGTCCCATGTAATTCTATTAGTCACAGTATGTTTGTATTCATCTATAATAGATGACCAAATTTCAAAGTTCATAATCTCGAGATGCATTTTCATTTTAATTTTCCATTGAGCATAGTTGGTTCCATTAAATAATGGTGGTCTATTGGATGCATCACCTTACAATCTATTATCCATACTAAAAAATTACTTTAAAAGAGCTAGAAATTTAGAATTGATAGAAATTTACAGATCTTTAAAGTACAACTACAATAAGAGTTGAATAAGATTACACAGAGTCCTAATAAAGAAACCTCTAATACCAATTGTTGGTCAGAGTAGTTCACTCAAGAAGGGAGGGGTGAATTGAGTGACTATAAAAATTTCTGTTACCCATAAATATTATTTAAAAGAATTGGTTTTCCCCAAATTCAGATACACCCCTGTTAATCAAGGTTATACTGCTATAATAGTTTGACTGTTTAAACAAATTCTTAGAAGATTGATTAGTTCTCAGTAATCATAATATGTATTATTAATATTACTTTCGAAGTTATCCTACAAAGACAAATCAGTTATAACTTCTTTCCAAGACTAACTATCAAGGTGAAATTAGAGTTTTCTGGATTATGCAATAAGGTATTAAAACAGAGAAGACTATATTTAAGTAGCATATAGGATAATAAACAAGTGGTTTAGTCTCATGCCGAGACCTAATCCACTCCACTTGGTGATCACCTACCACCAGGAAGTTTAAATAAATAAACTTTGATCCACACCCTAGATCGGGGTTAAAAATAGTACACAGACTGTCCAGGTCACACAGGGACCTCTTCCATAGTTTTCGTGGGTGGATACAAACAAGAACTAGGACACACAGGGACCTCATCCACAGTTGTCATGGGTAAACATAAATAGAGAGTTTGGTGTAAGGATTTGAAATTCATTCAGTTTAGAACAGGAGTTAGTGTGTGTGTGTTGAATATACAGAGTACACACACTTCTTGAAAGATAAGTAAAATAATCCCTAAGATAGAGTATGTGTGATTTTAGAATGGCTCTAGTGATTTGAAGTGCATCTCTGGAATCCATTGATTTAGCAGAAATAATTCTGAGTCCTCTGGTTTTTGTATTGAAAAATAGAGTGTCTCAATTCAGCTTTTATTCTCCACGACCTTTGACAATGTGAAGATGTTCTCTTGGATTACAGTGTACTTCGTATGTTCTTCATCAGAGTCAGATTGCATGCATGTGAAAAATGATTTCTTTGAAAATATTGCAAAGTGATCTTCGTGGTCATTCTCACGCACTTGTTTTCTCGTTCAATATCGTTCTCTATTGTCGTTGGGCACTCTCTACTCTTTATCTTCGAATGTATGAGATTCAGCCGACATGTTCCATGTGTTTTGTTCGTAGTACCTCGTACTATGTCTACAATGAAACATTAAGTATGTAAGTGCATTAAAGTCATCAAATATGACCATTAAACATTAAATTGAAAGGCAGAAAAATAGTTTATGAAATGGTGTCACAGTAAGTTGAGAAAATTGTGTCTTCTTCATGGTGTCTAAGTGTCATGGTCTGAGTGTCACAGTCTGAGTGTCACGGTGTCTTGCTCACGGTATCTGAGCTTCACAGTGTCTTTTCTTCACGGTGTCTGAGCTTCATGGTGTCTGAGCTTCACAGTGTCTGAGCTTCACGGTGTCTTTTCTTCATGGTGTCTTATACTTAGTCAAATAACATTATTCAGACTTAAACAAAAATATGCATGAATTGGATTGAGCTTAACCATTATAAAGCATGAGTGAATTTAAAACATAAATATACATGATTGAATTAGATGTATCAGATTGAAGTGGATTGAATGAGATTTGTGGTCATTAATAAGATATGTGATAATTAAAGAGATTTGTGATCATTAAAACATGAGTAATACATGAGGAGTCCAACATTGTTCTATATCACTATATTATTCCTTGGATGTTATTTGTTTCTTCCGTGTTCATATTTTCAATTCTTACCAATGTTCTCCATATTTGGGAACCTGGTTATTTTTTATCCTAGGTAAATTTACTATTTCAATTCTCATATTTTTAAAATAAGTTTTTATTTTCCCTTTTTATAGTTTCGGTTTTCAATAAAGTTATTTTTAAATATTAAAAAAGTATTTCCTTTCATGATCATATGTTTTATCTTCCACTCCTTGGACTTGTTTTTTAAATGTTTTAGACCCTTTTTAATTAAACATGAGGAAAACAATTTGGGGATGAAATTTATTTAAGGGGTTACAATGTAATACCACAATATTTTATAATTTATTTTCTTTAAATAATATATTTTATAACACAAGTTATAAGAAATGTTAACCATAAATGGACCGTGATAAACTATTATTTAAATATAGTCATTATAACCTAACCAATTGTTTGGAGGGTATAAAGAAGAATTAAAATTTTATAAAATATATGTAAAAAATTTTTACATTATAAAATTTATAATCAATTATAAATTAAATATAAATTGGTTGGAAATGAAGATAAAATATTTTCAAGGTAAAAGTGATGTTTTTTATAAAAAACTTTTATGTGTGCTATGTATTTTAATCTTAATTGAATAAATTTATTACTATTAATAAATGATTGTAATTAAATAATTAGATTATATATATAATATAATTAAATAAAATTCATTTAATTATGGTTATTGTTAATGGAATAAGAATAAAGTCATCTTAAAATTCAGAAATACATTTTCTTCAAAAAAAATTATTTCATTTTTTGCACTGATATTATAATTAATATGAACCAAATTTAAAAATTGTATTTGAAAAAATGGAAATAAATTTTTAAATAATCATTTCATAATAGTATTAAGATGAATTTTTGGAATTTTTCGGAAAATATTGAATTTTAAGTGAACCGTGAAAAATGCCAATTGTTTCAAAAAAGTCATTTATTTTCTTTAAATAAAGTAATTTATAAGAATAATTATGTTTTGTATTTTGTTTTAAATTAAAATAATACTAAATTAATTATATATAATATAATTAATCTCGTAATAATCATTATTATATTTTATTTTGGTATTAGTTCATTTTCAGGCTTAAAAACACATTTTTCTAAAAAGTTGTTTTTCATTGCATTTTGCGCATTAAAATTAAAATTAATTTATTCCACTTATATAAATTGAATATTGAATCTTTTATTCCATATTTGGAATAATTATTTTTAGATTTGGTAAATATGACCCTTTTATTTTTGTTCATAATGAATATTATCCATGATAAATTATTATCACCATAGTAAATGGTAAATTAGGTTAATTAAGGTTATAAATAATGTAATATGGCTTTCAAAATATATATAACACTTTCCTTTATTCAATTTTATGAGTTTATTTCGACCATATTAATCTAATATTCGAATATATAGTAAATTTGTTCCATTTTTCTTGGATAATGACCAATATAATATTTTATATAATGAATAAATACAAAATGTCATTATCTTTCTTTTAATATATCTAAAATACTTTCATATGGGTAAAAAGAATTAAAACACGGTTTATAAATTTATATTTTGGATATTAACACAATATTTTTATGATATTAAATTATTTTTAATTTTTAGCGATGATATAATCACTTTAAACATTTATGCCATGCTGATACATTGTTTGTGCTAATAGTAGAAAAATCAAGGTAAGTGATTTTAAAAATAAAAAAAAATGATTTTTTAGATGAATTGTGGTATTACATGAATTTAATATGTAATTATAAACTATAATTAATGTTAAAGGTTTTTATATTCTAATTCAGGTTTTTCTTGATCTCTTTGAAGCTAAATTAAATGGATAGTTCCAAAAATTAATTTAATGATATTTTATAATAAAAAATATTTTATTAAATTATTTAAAATTTAAAAAATATATATTTAAAGTGAAAAATTAGGGTGACAAATGGTCATATTTTTTTCCAAGGACCATTTTAGGGCTACTTTTCAACTTATAAGTAAATTTTTAACCCTTAAAGAGTGAAAATGTCTTACCAAGGTTAAGGTTAAAAAGGGTTAACAAGGGGGTTAAAACAAAAGATTTGGTTTAAAATAAATCTTAAACATGTATAAATTTTATTATTTAAAGTTATTTAGAAATTATAATATCATAAATTAAAAATATGTTCATTTGAATTTAATTGATTTGATTTTTATATTTACAATATTTTAACATTCTAAATATTTACAAATGTGTCACTCCCCTCACTTATAAAAATGGAACCTCATATTCTCTCTTTATTACACATTTTAGCACTATATCTCAGCCAATACCTACCAAAATATCTCATAAACTTCCATCCTCATGTCCTATAGGTCATTAACTCATGAAAATAACATCCTATGAAGGATTAAGTTGTAAGTAAAATTAATATTTTTTAAGAAGAGTTATAAATCTTATTGAGTTATTTCATTTTATTTATTATTCAACCCCCTTAAAATTTTCACTAAAAATGCTAAAATAATAAAATAATTAAATTATATATACATAATTATTATTATTTATATAAAAAATCATTTTTATCTTATATTTTATCCTATGGTAAATGAAAACATCGCTCACACATACGTGTGGACTAAAACCTCCATGAAGCAGTGTGTTTTTTCATCAACAATTCATATGGCTGGTTAAAATGATATATCAAATTAATATATATGATATTCAAGAAAAATTTATGATTCTATAAATATATTATATTTATTACCTTCTTACCCATCCAACGATTAGAAAATAATAATGTCATTCATGCGTACATGTAGACTAACACCTCAAGGAAGTGATGTGATTAATTTTGTGCATACTTATAGACTACCAACTCCATTAAGTGATGCGATTCATTTTTTATGTCCAAATTTCAGGTGTGATTACCAAATTTTAATTAATTTATAAATATTATAATTATTTCATGATTAATATTTTATATATTATGGAACAATGAACCCTTTCACCATGGTCAACCAAAGAAAGTTGTTTTAGGATTATGAAATGAACATCCTCAAAACGTGTGACATGAACATAACTAATTTAATAACTTTGTAAGGTATGGTAATAAATGAAATAAAAGGGATAATAATAATGTAATAAACCCTAAAAATTTTCTTAATAAAGCATAAAATTAATATAATTTTATTATATAGTATTTATATTATGTACTTGGCCAGTGAGACTCAATGTAAGAGACTTTATTTTAAAATATTATTTAAATGTATTCCTTCAGGATTTTTTTATTCCATGTTGATTTTCTATTAAATGTTTCAAGAATATTATTAATTATTCCTAAAATTTTTATATTTATCATTTCTATATTTTTTACTTTCTTACAAATTATTAAAAAAAGAATTTTTTCAAAAAAATCATATTGGGTGTTGTTTACTTTTTTTAAAATAACTAAATGAATGTTTTTTTAAGGTATACTTCTCGACCACCCCTTCCTTGCATCATAGTTATTATTAATTATCATTATTCATTTAAAATTTTCCATGTTTATTTTAACATAAGATATTTCTCTCAATATTTTGGAAATTTTTAGCTTATAACGTTTTTATAAGGAAATAGAAACTTTTTATCATATTTGTGAGGGAACTGAAAATGTTATTGCTTATGGTCTTGAATGATAATTCAAATGGTTTTATGATTAATGTTAAAGATATATGTTTTTTATACATGTTATGGTTCTTGAAAAGTTTAAATTAATGATGGGTAATCCCAATAGATCTCTCCAATCCATTGGGTAAAGTGACCGAGCTAACTAGTGATAGGTTACTCCAAAGAGATATGGGAATTAACTAGTTGGGTGATTCCATTTAAAGGGTTGTAAGGAGTATGAATGTTAGTATAATGTCCCAAGGTACCTACATGATATTATTTCAATAATATTTAAATGACATATTTTTATATCAAAAAGTTATCAAATGAGATTATTTTTATAAGTAATTGTTATGACTTAAAAAAATAAAAGGATTGTTTTTCATGGAAATATATTCAAAAGTTATCATGTTTTCCAAGAAAACCTTTATGATTATGATTTTCCCTTTATTATTTCATAAAAAATGTTTTATGAAAGATAATAATCAATTAATTTGATTTCAATGAAAAGTAAATGGATAATTGAGCTCAAATATGTTTTATAAAAAAGGAAAACGTTCTGATGAATTTATGAGGTTTAAAAATGTACTAACAGGTTTTTTTATTTTTATATCCCTTATTAAGCTATTTTTTATATTCCTAAGTTTTAAAATGGTTTTTTACATAGCCTAAGGATGATTATAAACTATATAATTGTCTATAGTTATTCTATGGGGTTTCATCTTTAATGAATAAAATGAGATTTGAATGAACGAGGTGTTTAAATTTAAGATTCCCATTTTTGTGGGAAAAATAGATTTTTAGTGGGAGTGTCCACCTTTTTTTTCAATGGTTTTAATGTAATAGTTTTTTTCTTTATTATATAAAACTATAATATAAAAAGATACTGAAAATTTAAGAAATTGAAACCTTTTTTATAAATCATACAATTGTTTTTTCTTTAACGTATGGGGTGTTATATTTGAAATCATAGGAAAGGTTTAGATAATTTTAGTGGCTATGATGATTAATCTGAGGATAATTTATGAATTTTAGATACCATTATGGGTTAATAATTATAAGGTTTATCATAAGTTTAATGGCATAGATTCCATTTTTAGGTTTTATGTGATGGGATACTTTGGGAGACATTTATTGAGTTTTCATAAATTATTACGGTATATGTAACCCTTTTGTTTTACTTTTTTTTAGTGAAAAGTTTATTTGTAGAAGAATGATTTTATATTTTGTTGACATATGTTGAAAATTATTGATAACCTTTTTGGTTAATATGATATTTGATGTTGAGTTAATTATGGTTAATTATGATAAAAGGGTAATTACATTTTGGTAGCATGTGATTTATCATATAGATAACCATGGGATTGAAAAGTGATTTGGTAACTATTTGATTAATTTTATTTTTGAATAAGTTCTCTATTTTGGGGTTTATATGATTATTGTAAATTAAAATATTATTGGCTGATATGGGTATTTATTTGATGAATAGAATTTGAATTATCTTTTGGAAGCATATGTTATTTTATTGTGGACTTATGGTGATTTCAGTTATTTATTGAAAATATTAGCATATTTTAGAAAAAATATGTTTTAGGAATATACTTATTTGTTTTTTAAATGTTACTTTATGAGTGATAAATATTTTTAGAAGTAAATGTTAAATTAATATTATAAGAATATATAATCAAATATTTCTGATTTTTCCGTTATTAACTGGGTTATGAATATTTTGATAAGATTTAGGGTTAGTTACTTATGTAATTATTTAAGTTGATCTTTCACTGTTATTTTTTTAGGATTTGGATATTAATGTATTATTTCTTAATATTGGATATTATCTTAATTTTTTATAAACATTTTTGTTTTGGTCAATATCTAAAGATAGGAGGAAATAACCTTTTATCCTTTTTTGGATCTTATGATGCATTAAAAGTTAATTTTACTATTTTTGGAATGCAAATTTCATCTTGAATAGTCATTTCTTGGAGTAAGTGTTGATAAGAAGTATTAATTGATCAAAGAACAACCAAGGGATAATTTTATTCTTATAAAATTAAAAAATATAAAGTAATTATATTTTAATTTAATCGATATCTTGATAGTAAAATAATACCTCAAGGCCAGAAAGATATTGAAATAAAAATGTTATCTATTTACCTTAATTTTTTATGAATTTATTACCTTCTTTATCATTTAATGATTTATGGGTTTCTGTTCATTAACATTCTCATGATCGTGTTCTCTATCACTCTTCATTATTCCTTGGACGTTATTATTCTCTTCCATGCCCATATTTTCAGTTCACAATAATGTTCTCCTAATATTGGAACCTAAATATGTGTTATTCCAGGTGGCCTTACTATTTATCTTCTCCAATTTTCAAAAATATATTTTATTATCTCTTTTTTTATGTGAGTTTTCATTAAATTTATTTTTAAATATTGAAAAATATATTTTCATGATCATATGATTTATCTTTCACTCTTTGGATTTCATTCTTTATATTTTGCACCCTTTTTATTGGATACAAGATAAAATTTTACGGGTGAAATTTATTTATGGCTTGTATAATGTAACACCCTAATATTTTTTTGGAATTTTTTTTAAATAATATACTTGATATCATGTAGTATACACAAAATCAAGCTTAAACAAACCGTGATATAATATTTTTTAAATATGACCATTGTGACCTAGATATTAGTTTTGGAGGATATGAAAAAGAATAACTATTATATTAAATATATTGAGAAATTTTATCCCTAATAAAATGAATAAAAAATTATGAATTTATTATTAATTGATTAGAAATGATGATAAAATCTTCTAAAGGTAAAATGAACATTTTTTTAAAACTATATTTATGTGAGAAATTTATTTTAATATTTAAAGATTCAATTTATCACTATTGATAAATGATTCTAAATAAATAATTAGAATATATATAGAATTTAGTTAGATAACATTAATTTAATTATTTTTATTAGTAAAGGAATGATAATAAATTCATTTTATGCTTCAAAAATTCATTTTATTCAAAAAACATTATTGCATTTCGTGAATGGATATTATAATTAATATTTTCCAAATTTAGAAATTATGTTTGAAAAATTTGTAATAGTTTTTTAAATCCAAATTTCCTAATATTATTAGGATGAATTTTTTGTATTTTTAGGAAAAGATTTAGTTTTTAGTGAATTGTGAAAAATACCAATTTTTACAAAACATTCATTTTTTAATTTAAATAAATAAAATTAAAAGTACCATTATGTAATAACCCGATTATTATTCTTGAGGTACGAGTTTCTTCTTTTACTTTTTCATTAAGTGTTTGTGGGAAAATAAGGGAAATGTGGGAAAAATCCCAAATTTATGGGTACATGCTGTGTATTTTCCCACACGTTGTGTACTTTGGCCATGTTGGATGATTATACAAGGTGTGTAGGCATATCAGCCATGAACTGTGTAAAAAATAGCTACATGTCGTGTACTTACTAATACGCGTCGTGTAGTCAGTTGGCAGGTGAACAGTAAGGCGATGGAGAGTAGCCGCCGGATGAACAGTAAAGCGGATATTACATGCTGTGTACTTAGTATTACACATCGTGTGATCAATCTGTAGATGAACAGTAAGGTGGTGGAGAGTTGCTGCCATTGAACAGTTAAAAAAAGTACACGCCATGTACTTGAGAGTACACGCTGAGTAGTGATGTTTTTTCGTTAAAAACAGGTAGTAGCCTCCTCATTTGGCAGAGGAGGTAGAAAACTCACCTGGAGCGCAGGAGAGAAGGTTGAAGCTTGGAGGATCTCCCGATCGCACGCTGAAACTCTGATTCTTCCTCCGTTGATCTCATTTGAACCACGTGGGTAAGGCATTCCCTCTCCTAGAATCTCTCCTCATAATTCATTCATGATTGTATGATATTTGAGTTTGAACGGGTAAATTTTTAACTCAGATTTACGTCATTCTCGGTTGTTTCGGGAGGTGTCGTTCATGTATATTGATCATAGGAGATCAAGGTAGGGGGTCTGGTGTTTATTTCCAACTGTTGCGTTGATTTTGTGTATAGTTGTGCTACGTTCCCATGTTCGGGGTGTCGTATGGCTGAGGTCTTAGCTATTAAGATATCTATAAATTGAATAGATAATCTAATGAACCTGTATAAACTATTGTTTGGGATTGTTTCTTTGATCTAGAGCCACCGCATGGGTGTGTTTCCCTTGTTTAGCCATTTGGCCAGGATACCCATGGGTATGCTGTGATGATTTTGTTCATTGCATTTATTTGAGAGGAAACATATTTAAATTGCTTGATTATGTGTTTGGATCGGATCGGTTACTTTCTTATCCTGAGGGTAGTGTTTTTCTTAGCCTGAGGGCAGTGTTTGGTTTTACTTGAGGGAAATATTTCTTATGCCTCTGGGCAGTAGCTTCTGTGCCTGAGGGTGACATCTCGTACGCCTCAGGGCAATATTCTTTATGCTTGAGGGCAGTCACCTGAGGGATTTGTTTCAGATTTCCTGAGGGTAAGTACTTGTATGTCTGAGGATAATTTTTACTTTGAATATAAACTGTGGTGATTTATTATGTTTTACCTACCAAGCTAAAGCACAATCTTGTTATCATTATTATCTGTTACTTGTTAGATATCCTATTGTGGTTTCTGTTGTGGCACTAGTATAGGAGATTTTTGGTCAGGTCCGGTCTCTGGAACTCATAATTCAATTATATTTAATTGTTGAATAATTATTAAAATGGTAATGTAGTTGGTAGGAATGGTTACTTTTTAGTACATCGTAGTTTACTGCATTTCATTATTACACACTGATGTTGCACATATTCACTGATAGTTGGGCACCGACCTTCGGTGGCTGCCTACTGGGATTTATTTCTCACACCATGTTTGGGTCATGTCTTCGGCCCAAACAGATTATGTTGATGTGGGTGTCAATAAGGGAAAGGGTCCCTATACAGGTACATGATTGTTGGAGAGGAGTAGGAGAGCATGGGACCGAGCTTAGGCTTGTGATGCTGCTGAGTTCCTATTACACTGTTTTTGTTTTGTTTTGTTGTACTTGTACTTGTGTTGTATTGTATTAGATTGCAATGCATCCAGTTTTGGCTGCTTTCTTAGAATTAGGGCAATGTGGCATCATCTTATAAATGACTTTTTGTTATATTTTACATCAGTGTCGTTGTCCCTTTCACCTTAAAATTGTTTACTGCTTCCGCTTGTGGGTATGTTTATATTTTTCCACTTCACTAGACTTGAAAAATGATGGAATAGTTTCCCCATTATCAGACCTAGGCCCTCGCTTCTTGTTGGCAACCTCTAGCATTTGGGGAAATGCTCTTGAGCTCATGTGACCAACCGGGTTTGGGGCACTCGTTGTGTGGCACCCGAATCCGTGACATTACAAAGTGGTAGCAGATGATTTCTTTTCTTTGACTTACCATTTGGAGCCTATAATCAGGGATAGGATGGAATTGGTATTTGGTAATAAGTTGTGCCCAGGAGTAGCTAACCCATGTACAGGTAAAATCCAATATACCTCTTTTAATTGCAATTTTTCTGGATTTGCAATTTTACAGTTGATTTGATTTTCACCGTTGGGTGACACACTTGTGGTGTGCTGTTTATAATTTTATACTTGGGTTCTATTTAGTTGATACCCATTTAGATGAGGGTGTGACATCTCATGAATCATTTAGGAACATGTTATAATCACATACCATGAATAGTTTCCATTCCATGTATGTGCATTAGAAATTTCATGTTGTTGTGATAAATGTTGTGCTAGAAAAAGCATGCTGTTGTGATAGGTACCTTGATAGATACACCTGTTGTTGATATGGTATTGGTATATTTTACAGTTTGGTTTATGGATGCTAACTTGGGTTCCTGATAAGTATGGGCTCTCTTGGACCGGAATTTAGCGGATCATGATCCATATTTTTATTTTGTTTTGTACTATAATGTGAAAGTTTGGGTACTAAAAATTGTTTTGTGGGGAGTATGGGCCCCCACAGATTGGAATTTGGCATAACGACGCTTGAAATTACAGGAAAGGGGATCCGGAGTAGTTTCTGAGGTTTACTGTCTGGAAACCCAGACAACACGGTGTGTGGTTTTATGAACACACACCATGTACTCTACTATTTGGGACGAAATGAAAATTTATTATGTACACGCCATGTACCTTATGTACACATCATGTAGTTTCTAATAGGGTCATAGGCCATGTAGGTAGAAACACAGGATATGGAAACTCTTGAGGGAACACACCATGTACCAGTTGTACACGTCGTGTCGTGTTGACCCTATGTTCATCATGTGACTAACAACACAGATAGAAAAATCCTAGCTGAAACACACTGTGTAAATGAAAAACACGCCGTGTAGTTTAATTTGGGGATCTGACCATGTAACTAATGACACGGGTTGATGTTACCACTTTCGGTACATGCCGTGTCTATATGGAACATGTTCGGTAGTGTGAGCCATGTATCCAACTGTGTCACAAACAACACGGGTCCGTGGAGCTCGTCTAGTACACATCGTGTACCTGTGGGTCAAATCATGTAGTCTTGACCGATGAGAGACGGTGTGGACTTGGTAGTGTGGGTGGGGAGACGGGGTGGTGTACACACCGTGTGCGGGTGTAACACGCCGTATACCTGGGATTGAGACATGCCCGGGCCGACATCAGAACACGACCATGTAAGGGAATAAGGGTACACACGGTGTAGACCTTATACATGCCTTGTAGTCTTGTTCTAAGGATATCTGTGTGGCTTGGCCATGTAGAATGAATCGGGTATGGGAAGAAAATTCAAGTACAAGTCGTGCGTAAGGAAAACACATCGTGTGTTTGGGATGTTACACGACCAGTCCTGGTAGAAGTACATGCCCATGTGAAAGATTTAAGGGAACACACCATGTAGTTATTATACATGTTGTGTAGTCTTTTTTTTAAAAAATGAATGTTGTCTTTCTCCTTCTCCCTTATTATGTTTCTAGTTCTTAGTCCTTGTTGATCTTAATCTAAGGCGTGTGTTAGACCTTGTAGAGTCATGACACCGAGAAGACCACCAGTTGTTCGCCAAGAGAGCGGAAACGATTATACTCCAGAGATGGTAAGCCATGGGATACCAATGGATCCTCTAGCAGTTTCATATGCGGACCAAAATATTATATAAAACGTAGCTGCGGATGAGAAGTTCCTAAAGGGATTCATGCGGTTCAAGCAGACCTTCCAAGGAGCACCGCCGGTTGCCACATCTATGGAAGAGCTGACATGTATATTCCAGGAGTAGCATACTCCTACGTTTACAGGGGATGGCGGACTATAGGCTGCAGAGTCATGGCTGGATTCATTGCAGACTATCTTCAAGAATCTTGAGATTCCTCTAGGGAGGAGGGTCAAGCTTGCTACTTACATGTTGTGTGATTCCTCCCAGAGATGGTGGGATGTTACCACCCAGACTGAGCATCACGGAGACATGGCATGGAAGGATTTTCAGGAAATCTTTTATGACTTTTTCATTCCAGAGACAGTAAGTGTAGATCGAGCTCGAGTGTTCATGAATCTACAGTAGGGCGCCATGTCAGTGTTGGATTATTCTTCCTGCTTCATCGAGCTACAACGTTTTTCACCTGTTCTAGTGGGTGATGAGACGTTGAGGGATAGAATCTTTGAGGATGGTCTTCATTATGAAATCCGAGCATTGGTGAATGTTTTCAGGTTTCCTACATTGCATGCTATTATGAACCAGGCATTGATTGCTGAGAAAAAATTGCGGGAAGCTAGTGGTGGGTGCCAGGGCGGTTCGGCACCAGTTTCTGGTACTATTTCTACTGGTAAGAGAAAGAGGCATATGGATTTCTCTCACAGTGGAAGTACTAGCCAAAATAATTCTTCAGGTGGCCAGGTAATGTGCTACCAGTGTGGTAAAGAGGGGCACAAGAGACCTCAGAGTCCACGTGACCCAATGGAGTGCCGATCTTGAGGCAAGATGGGTCATCTACAACATTTTTGTAGGGCGTTTCCACCAGTGACTAGTGAGAGGGGTTATGTGCAGACTCTGCATGCAGGAGTAGGTCCAGTAGCTTTTTACCGGTCATGGAATTGGAATACATCATGACATTCAAGCTGAGGGGGTGTTCGTGGTCATGGTAGCTAGAAACTAGGATCTCAGAGACA
This sequence comes from Viscum album, assembly GCA_963277665.1. NCBI lineage: Eukaryota > Viridiplantae > Streptophyta > Magnoliopsida > Santalales > Viscaceae > Viscum > Viscum album. The sequence continues at coordinate 1,912,875,530 of OY728122.1, forward strand.
GCAGGGTGGGGCAGCTTAGGGTAGCCAGGGTTTGTCACAGGGCCACAACACTGGATAGATATATGTAGTGAAACGGACCCAACATGAGTAGGATCCCATAACATCCACTATCATAGTACTATTCAGGTTGCTTCTATTTTGTCTTCAGTACTTTTCGATTCTGGTGCTACACATAGCTTTATATTTGTGCCCATTGTGGAGAGTCTTGGGATCTATGTTTCTTCTTCTTCTAATATCATGAATCTAGACACTCCATTGGGAATTAGAACGGAAGGTGTGTGTTAGTTAAAGTAGTTCTCCCTAGAGGTTGGTGGGTGTCACTTTCTATGGGACCTCTATGTTTTAGAGATGATGAGCTATGATGTCATTATAGGGATGAACTAGTTGGTACCCTTTCAAGCCTTTGTAGATTTCTATCATCACAGGGTGAGTTTCATGTCACCAAAGGGCATAAAGTTTTTATACAAGGGCGAATGGGATGTCCAGACGAACCGACCTGGACCCGAGCATCGTGGGCAAGGTGGAGTGACAGTACATATTGCGAGTTTATATCTAGATGATCAGGGAACTTGCCATAAGGATTTCCCAACAGTGATTAATCGTTTTAGGGATGTCTTCCCGGATGGCATTTTAGGTCTACCTATGGAGATATAGGTGGATCTCTCTATTGAGTTGTGCCAGGAGTGGCACCGGTGTCCATTCCTCATTATAGGATGGATAATCAATAATTGTATGATCTCAAGTGGCAGTTAGAGGAGTTACAAGAAAAGGGTTTCATCTGAACTAGTACTTCTCCTTGGGGTTCGCCAATCCTATTTGCGAAGAAGGAGGACAGTACCCTCATACTCTACGTGGATTATCGGAATCTGAACCAGTTGAAGGTTAAGAACTGATATCCCTTGCTGAGGATTGATGATCTTTTTGATCAACTTTGAGGAGCACGAGGGTTCTCGAAGATTGACTTGAGATCCGGATATCATCAGTTGTGCGTTAGACCATCATATATATCACTTACAGCCTTTCAGATCATATATGGTCTATACGAGTACTTGGTCATGTCATTCAGACTCACAAAAGCACCAACCGCTTTCGTGGATCTGATGAATTGTGTCTTACATCCATATCTTGATTCTTTTGTGGTAGTATTTGTGGACAATATATTGGTGTACTCTCACACTCAACATGACCGTGCCACCAATCTTGAGATCGTACTGAGTACACTGAGAGAGAATCATTTGAATGCCAATATCTCAAAGTTGCACTTTTGGATGGACTAGATACACTTCCTGGGTCATATTATCTCAGATGGAGGAGTTGAAATAGACCCAGAGAAGGTGAGAGAAGTAGTTTCCTGGGAGAATCCAAAGAATGTGTTTGAAATACGAAGTTTCTTGGGGCTGGATGGTTACTATAGGAACTTTATATAGGGCTTCTCCTGCTTAGCAGTGTCTTTGATGTGTTTGACTAAGAAGAGTATGAAGTTCATTTGGTCAGAAGCTTGCGAGATATCCTTTTAAGAGCTGAAAGGAAGGTTGACATCAGCACCAGTCCTGATACTTCTAGAGCAAGGTAAGAGCTATACAATTTACTGTGATGCATCTGTTATTGGGCTGGGAACAGCGTTGATGGAGGGCGATCGAGTAGTTGTGTACGGGTCTCGGCAGTTGAGGACACATGAGAATAATTTCCCAATGCATGATCTCAAGTTGGATAAATTTGTTCTTGCGTTACGCTATTGGACACATTATCTCTTGGGAGAACATTTTGTGGTGATTACGGACCAAAAAAGTCCTAAATACATCTTTACACATCGTTACTTAAATTTGAGACATCGAAGGTGGGTTGAATACCTACAGTCCTTCGACTTTGAGCTTGCCTATACACCTAGTAAGGGAAATCCAGTAGCTAATGCACTGAGCAGGTGGACTCAGATTCAGGTAGTAAAGGAGTCCAGTGGTGAGTGGAAGCTTATGGGTTTGTTCTCTAAGATACATTTGGAGGTGCACGAAAATCATGGGAAAAACTATCTTTCATACTTAGCTGTGACTTCTACCCTTGTGGATAGTGTGAGGGTGATACTGCTATTAGATTCATAAGGCCTAGTTCTATGGGAGTTGTTGGACAGTGATGACCCTCCTCCTAGTTGGACGATAGGCGATGATGAGGTACTACGTATCCAGGGACGAGTGTGGGTTCCAGGGGATATACCCGAGGAGTTAATGTGGGAATTTCATACTTCAGCTTGGGCAGTGCATCTCGGAGTTACCAAAATGTACCGTGACTTGAGGAATCAGTATTAGTGGCCAGTTATGAAAAGAAAAGTAGTTGGTTTTGTTAAAAGATGTTCCACCTGTCAGTAGGTGAAGGCGGAGCATCAGAGGCCAGCCAGACTGTTACAATGATTAGACATCCCGGAGTGGAAATGGGATGATGTCATGATAGAATTCATGACCGGGTTTCTGAGGCTACCTCGAGGCAATGATGTTGTATAGGTTTTTGTTGATAGAATTATAAAGGTAGATCACTTTTTTCCGATCAAGGAGACCATCGGTGTTGACATGCTCGGAAAGTTGTATATCTGAGAGGTGGTACGTCTTAATGGGGTCCCTCATTCTATCATTTCAGATAGGATTCCTATTTTACGTCTCGTTTCTGGAAGATTTTTTAGAGGGCACTGAGTATACAGATGCTTCTGAGCATAGCTTACCACCCTCAGACTGATGGCCAGTCAGAGAATACGATACAGGTGCTAGAGGACATATTGCGTGCATGCGTCCTAGACTTTGGGGGCTCTTGGGAGAATCGCATACCTCTGGTCGAGTTTACCTACAATAATAGTTTTCAATAAACTATTGAGATGGCACCTTATGAGGCTTTATATGGTAGGCCACGCCAATCACCCTTTTTCTAGTTGGAGGAAGGTGGGGCATCTTTACTGGGACCACATCTCATGCAGGAGACTTCAGAGTAGGTCTAGTTGATTCAGAAGAAGATGGCTACTGCATAGTCTCATCTGAAATATTATGTTGATCGATGTAGATGACCCTTGGAGTTCGTGGGTGGGGATAAGGTTTTCTTGCATGTTTCACCGAGGTTGGGACACAGGCGGATCAGAAGATAGGCTAAACATTCACCAAGGTATGTAGGGCTATTTGAGATTCTGGAGAGAGTCGGGCCAGTTGCCTATCGGTTGCAGTTACCATAGAGGTATTGGGCCATTCATGACGTCTTCCACATATATCAGCTGTGTCGTTATCAATCATATTTGTATCACGTTTTTCAGCCCGAGGAGGTTAAGCATCAGGGTGATAAATCCTTTTAGGAGCATCTGATTCGTATTGTTGATAGGAGCATGAAGGTTCTCTGAGGCTGATCAGTTCCTCTCATACGGGTGCAATGGCAGCATATCCGAGTATAGGACGAAACCTGGGAGTGGGAGACTAAGATACGTGCCTAGTGTCCAGAATTGTTATTGGCTTTATCTTCACCACCCTTTGGAGGGTAATTCGGGGAAGAATTTCTTTAAGGGGGGAAGTTTGTAAGAACATGGTTCTTTTTCTTGAGGTACGGGTTTCTTCTTTTCCTTTTTCCTAAAGTATTTTTGAGAAAATAAGGGAAATGTTGGGAAAATCCCAAATTTATGGGTACACGCCATGTAATTTTCCACACGCCGTGTACTTTGGCCATGTGGTATGATTATACAAGTCATGTAGGCATGTCGGAGATTAAGGCTATAAAAACTAACTATAGGCCATGTACATAGTAATACATGTCGTGTAATTAGTCGGCATGTGAAAAGTAATGCGGTGGAGAGTAGCCGCCAGATTAATATTAAATCGGATAGTACACGCTGTGTACCTAGTGGTACACACTGTGTGATCAGTCGGTAGATGAACAGTAAGGCGGTGGAGAGTTTCCACCAGTGAACAGTTAAAAAGAAATTACACACTGTGTACTTGATAGTACACGCTGTGTAGTAATGTATTTTCATTAAAAATAGGCATTAGCCTCCACATTCGGTAGAGGAGGCATAAAACTCACATGGAGCACGGGAGAGAAGACCGAATCATGGAGGATCTCCCGATCGCACGGTAAAACTCTGATTCTTCCGCCGTCTATCTAGTTTGAACTGTGCGGGTAAGGCCTTCCCTCATATTGAGTCTATCCTTCCAATTCTTTCCCTAAGGGAAGTTATTTGAGTTTGAATAGGTGAATGTTTAACTTAGATCTACGTCGTTCTCAGTTGTTTTGGGAGGCATCGTTCACGTATATCAATCAGAGGAGATCGAGGTAGGTGGTCTGGTGTTTATTTCCAACCGTTGAGTTGATTTTTTGTATAGTTGTGCTACACACCCATGTTCGGGGTGTCGTATGGCTGTGGCCTTAGCTATTAATATATTTATAAATTTCATAGATAATCTAATGAACCTATATAAACTATTGTTTGGAATTGTTGCTTTGATCCAGGGCCACCCCATGGGTGTGTTTCCCTTATTTATCCATTTGGCCAGAATACCCATGGGTATGTTGTGATGATTGCATGATTTGAGTTTTCGTGAGAGGGAACATATTTAAATTTCTTGAAAATGCGTTGGGATCATCCCAGTTACTTTATTAGCCAGAGGGCAGTGTTTTTTTAGCATGAGGGCACTGTTTTGTTTAGCCTGAGGGAAATATTTCTTATGCCTATGGGCAGTAGCTTCTGTGCCTGAGGGAGATATCTCGTATGCCTGAGGGAAATATTCATATTTCTTGAGGGTAGTCACCTGAGGGGTTCGTTTATGCTTGCATGAGGGTAAGTACTTGTATGTTGAGGAAAATGTTTACTTTGAATATTCACAGTGGTGATTTCTTATGTTTTACCGGCCAAACTAAAGCACGAGCATGGTGTTATTATTATCTTTTACTTGTTAGATAACCTATTTTGTTTTATGTTGTGGCACTTCTATAGGAGATTTTCAGCAAAGGTCGGGTCTCTAGAACTCATAAATGAATTATATTGAATTGTTAAATAATTTTTAAAATGGTAATGTAATTGGTAGGAATGGTTACTTTTTAGTACTTCCTAGTTTACTGCATTTCATTATTGCACACTGATGTTGCATATATTCACTGACAGTTGGGCTTGGGCCTTCGGTGGTTGACTACTTGGATTTATTTCTCACACCCTATTGGGTAATGTCTTGGTCCAAAAAAGATTATGTTGTTGTAGGTGTCTATAAGGGCAAGGGTCCCTATACAGGTACATGATTGTTGTAGAGGAGTAGGAGAGCATGGGACTGAGCTTAGGATTGCAATGCGGTTGAGTTCCTGTTGCACTGTTTTTGTTTTGTCTTGTTGTACCTGTACTTGTGTTGTATTTTATTATATTGCATTGGATCCTGTTTTGGATTCTTTCTTAGAATTAGGGCCATGTGGCATCATCTTATAAATGACTTTTGGTTATCTTTTACTTCAGTTTTGTTATCCCTTTAAACTTAAAATTGTTTACTACTTCCGCTTTTGTGTATGTTTATATTTTTTCGCTGCACTACACATAACAAATGAGGGCATAGTTTTCCGACTATCAGACTTAGGTCCTCGCTTCTAGTCAGCAGCCTCTGGAATTTGGGGAAATGCACTTGAGGTCATGTGACCAACCAGGTTTGGGGCACCAGTTGTGTGGCACTCGAATCCGGGACGTTACAAATTATATTTTCGATTTAGTTTTAAAGTAAAATAAAAATCATTTAATTTTAAATAATATAAATAATCACATAATGATAATTATTATATATTATTTTGAAATAAGTTCAATTTTAGGTTTAGAAGATATTTTTCTAACATTGTGGTTGATTTGTGTTTTGTGAATTTATATTAAAATTTATTTCTGAAAATTATATGAATTTAATATTAAAAAATGGGTAAAATATTTAATGTAATATTGTTAAAATTTTGTAAATATTTTCCATTTATTTTTCATCATAATGAATATTGTCCATGGTAATTTTTTATCCCCTAAATAAAGAATAAATCAAGTTAATTAAGGTTAAAATATTGTAATAAGGCTTTAAAAATATATCTTACACTTGATTTTATTCAATTTCATGAGTTTTTTAGATAATACTAATCTAATATTCAAATATTTGGAAACATGGTTTCATTTTTCTATGATAATGACCTATATATTATTTTAAGGAAAAAATAAATTCAAAATGTCAATATCAAACTATTAATTTCACTAACATGATTTAATAGGGATAAAAACATTTAATATAAATTATAAATGTTTATTTAAAATATTAATACCCTATGTTTATTATATTTATTTATTGTTAATTTTTAGCGACGATATAACTAACTTAAACTCTTACACAGCGCTGCTATAGTGCTTGTGCAAGCAGTAGAAAATCAAGGTAAATGATTTTAAAAACAATAAAACTAATATGTTTTGGATGAATTTTGGTATGTGAATAATTTAATGTGAAATTATAAAGTATAATTGTTGTTAAAATTTTTTTATATCTTAATTACATTATTGTCTTGATTTCTTTGAACTTAATTAAAATGAATACTTCCAAAAATGATTTTAATGATATTTTATGATAAACCAATAAATTTTAAATAATTTTAAATAAAAAAATATTTAAATAAGAAAATTCCGAGGTTACATTTTATTAAATTGAATCTATAGACCATTTTTTAGCCACTTTATACCTTATAAGTAAATTTATAACCCTTAAATGGAAAAAAATTAATTACCATGGTTATGGTTAAAAAATGGTTATCATGGGGGTTAAACCAAAGGATAAGGTTTAAAATGAAACATTAACTTGAATAAATTTTATTTTTTTTAATTTATTTAGACATTATCATGTCTTACCTTCAACATTATTGGAATTTTGTTTCCACTTTACGTTATTATGATATTTATTATATTTTAATGTTATAGATATTTTCAATTATGTCACCCCTTACTTATACAAGGGCACTGACTCTCCTCTTTTCCTTGAACCATTTTAGCACTATATCTTGGAAAATACCTACCCAACTCTCTCCAAAACATCTTACATAGATACTAGAGGTTATAGTCTCACCAAAATAACTACCTAATAAATATTAATGTGTAATCAAAAGGAGGATTTCCCAAGAAGAGGCACAACTCTTAACATGTTTTTTCATTTTATTTCTTCTATTAACTGCTTATATTATATCATAACCATGATGATATAATAATAAAATTATACTTCACAAAATAAAAATTTATTATTTTTATGTCAATCCCATTTAATATCTCTTTTTCCATCCTATTAGAAATGAAAATACCGCTCGTACATATGTGTGGATTACCTCCTCCACGAAGTGATATGTTTCATTGTTTATAAACAGGTCATATGGATGATTAAAATGATGGATTAAATGAATATTTATTATATTCATGAAATAATAATGGTTATATATAAATAATATATTACTTACCTTCTTAACCTTCCATCCTTTCAAAAATGATAACATCATTCATGCGTATGTGTGGACTACCACATCCACAAAGCGTTGTGATTCATTTTTTCTATTTTTCATCAATGGATGGTTAAAACATTATTTTTATTGTGTAAATATTATAATTATGACATGATTAATATTCATTATATGATGTAAAAATTAACACTTCGACCATGGTAAACTGATGGAAGTTGTTTTGGGATTATGATTTGAACATCCGCAAAATGTATAACATGAACTTAACTGGTTTAATTAATTTGTAAGGTTTGATAATAAATGAAATGAAAGGGATAATTATATGGGAATAAAAATGATAAATTTTGTTATGAAATTATAAAATTAATATAATTTTATTATATAATATTTAAATAATTTATGTGGCTAATCAGACATGAGGTAAGGGACTATATTTTTAAAAAGCATATTTAAAAGTCTTCATTAAAACCCTTTTTCTTACAGGTTGAGGTTATTTTGAATGTTTCCAGAATTTTATTAATTATTATTCAATGTTTTATAATGGTCATTTACAATTATTTTTTAATTATTTACAATTTATTAAAAAGGAATATTTTTCATCATTTCTTATATTGGTTATTTTTTTCTTTTTACAAAAGTGAAAAGGGAATATTTTTTCATAACATATACGGATTGGTCTCCCCTTTCCATAATCATAGATATTATTTTTTCCAATATTAATTTAATATTTTACATGTTTATTTTCAGATAATGTATTTCTATGAATATTGTGAGAAATGTAAGTTTTAAAATTTTTTTTAAAGGAAATAGAATCTTTTTATCATCTTTATGATATAACTAAAAAATTTATTACTTATGTGATTTAATTCCAATTTAAATGGGTTTTATGATTAAAATTAAATCTATATGTTTTTTATTCATTCTATAGTTCTTTGAAATTTTAAATGAATAATGGGTGAGAGAAATATAGCTCTGATGATGGTTAAGCCTAATATATTTGTTCAATGCATTGGGTAATGTGATGTAGCTTATTAGTGATAGGTTATTCCTAAGATATATGGGAATTATCTAGCGAAGTGATTCCATTGTAAGGGTTCTTTCATGTATGAATATAAGGATAATGTACCAAGGTACCTACATGATATGATACAAATAGTTTTTGAAAGGAACTCCTTTTATTTTAAAAGGTAATAAAATGAGCTTAACCTTTAAAGGAAAGATTATGACATTTAAAAAAATATGAAATGATAATTTTTTAAGGAATAGTATTCACGAGTCACCATGTTTTCTAGTAAAATTCTTATGATTATTATTTTTCCATTATGATTTCATAGGAAATATTTTATAAAATATATTGAAGAAATTAAGTTATTTTCATAGAAAAGTAAATGGATAATTGAACTCAAATTTTTATTATTAAAAGGAAAATTTTCTTATGAATTTCGTAGGTTAAAAAATTTAATAGTAGTTTTAATTTATTTAATATCCCTTACTGATCTATTTTTTATCCCACGTTTTTAAACATTTTTCACAAGGCATAAGTATGAGTATGAACTATAGAAAGGTATATTTTTTGCTTTGCGGATTTATCTTTAAAGAATATAATGAGTTTTTAATGAAATTAGAGTTCAAATTTATGAATACTTTTTTTGAAAAATAGATATTCAGTAGAAGAGTCCACTTTTTTTGTAAGGGTATGATATCTAATATTTTTTTATTAATTATAAAAATTCTATACAAAAAAATATCCTCAAAATATAATAATTTGAAACCTTCATTATAAATCATATATTATGGGTTGTTTAAGGTATGGGGAATTATACCTTATGTCAAGATACAAAAAACTTTATGTATTAATATTCCTTTAAAATAGCTGGTTTTAATACCATGAACCTAGGATAAAAACGTTTTCATGGGTAACCATCTGGGAACACTCAAAAATCTAATCCCTCTCTTGTTATACATAATCTCAACTAGATTTTTCACTCATCAAGGACTCTAATAGGGACCTATAGTTACCATGATGAATATAAATGTGGAGGTGAGAAAGTATCCAATTATCCAAGAAGTAATCAAAGGAATAATAATAACTCACCCTCACCTCTAAATCCCTCGCATAAAAATATCCCTCAATCCATCCATCACTGCTCATTAAATAATCCCATAAATGGAATAAATAACAGTGGGAAAAAATAGGGTCTCACAAAATCACACATTCTTAAAACTAATTTAATGTTCCAAATGGTCCATTTAGAAATTTACCCCGAAGGTTAGGTCTTTTTAAAACAATTTGAAACTATTTATAGATTCAAAACCATTCTTCCTAAAATAAATTTAAGAAATAAACTCTCCTTTTAAAAAAATCCCTTCAGGATTAAATAATCACATGTTAGTCCTTCCTATGACCCAAATTGTAATGAACCATTATTTTGTCAATGGTATTCCCCTTATGATTATATAAATGTGACATATTTGGTAATGTAGTACTATATAAATCACATAAACACATGATAGAACCAAAACAAATTTCTTATTTTTACTTGAATATTAAATTTGTTGTATACATATAAAAAATAAAATGAAATAAATTATACTGGGATAAAAAATATAAAATAGGATAAATATAATTTGAAATTTTGGAGCTAATCAATCCCATAGAATGATCACACTCACGAACAACACTGTAGAAATGAAAAAAAAGTACTATTAATGAAATATCAATTTTTAAAACGAAAAAACATATAACCTTGATAGAAAATAAAATTTAGTTAAGAATTAACGAATTGTAAGGTATTTATAGAAGGTAGGGAACCCATATAACCATTACAAATCTGACCATTTAAATAGTAATATGATTGTTGAAATAGTAATCTGAATGCTAGAAATAATAACCTACCCATTAGAATAGTATCTTCACCAATATAATTTCAAAATAATATTTAGACATCTTATAAAATGAAAATATAGTAAATTTATATCATACTAAAGAAAAATAAAAGTTTTAAAAATGAATAAATAAGAGTTAGTATTTTTATATAACGTGAATGTTTTATTTATATTTTTAAAAATAAAATAAAAAAAATTGAAAGGAAGCTTATTTTCATAAAATGGATTTATAAAAAAAATACTATGTTTTATTATAATGATAATATATTTCCATAAGAACATAAATAATTGTTCTAATGTCCAAAAATTGGATCATAATCTTAAAATAAGTTTTTTTTTTAAAATAAATAAAGATTTCATTTTAAAACTAAATTTATCATATTTATAAAAATATTTTCATAAAAAAGATTTCATTTTTGAAATCTATATATTGAAAAATAGTGAGAATAAATTTTTTATATTTTTATAAAATAGTTTAATTTTTTGGTGAATAGTGAAATTTGGAAAAATATGTAATTTTTTGTTATAAGAAAACAACATTAATTAGTAATTCATGGTTGATTTAAGTAATAATTATCTCAAAATCACGTGCAATAATTAATGTATATAGTTATATGAATCAGCACTATTGGTAAGCCTATGAAAAAATAATAAACTAATCAATATTATATTCAAAAACAACCCTCTCCACCCCTTATAAATACCACCCCTTCTTCCCACACTTTATAAACTTATTAAAATGTCCCTATTCTACCCAAATATCTTCACAAACTATAACAAATCTGGTCTTTAAAATAGATTTTAATGTTTTTAATTTATGAAATAATATAAAATTTAGACTTAAAATTATATTATTTTTATTACAAGTTTATATTTTATTTTGTTTTTTATTTTATTATATACTAAGTAGTTTATTAGGAACTTATGAGTTTTACATTAATAAAATTAATTCTTATCCATTAATAAAACACTGACTTCAATTTTATCCTCTAAAATATTACATGTTTTTTTAAAAATAAATGCTTGCATAGGGATAATTTTTCTTCAAAAAAATTTCATCGACGTTTTTTATTCCCACCATCAAAATTTCTTCTTATTGTTCTTTGTATTGAAGGATATATGGTATAATCGTTACAGAGAACAATTCTATCTAGATAGACTATCCAGATTCAATGTGTTGAATGTCAACTAATTTATGGATACCTTAATGGAAGAATATTGTATTTTAGTATTCTGTGGACTTGATCCCCTATGTTTCTCATGTCCACCATCAAAATTTAAGCTTCTTAAATGATGTTTTGTAGGAGTTATAGTCCAATAATTAATGAAGATATTTCCATACTAGAAGATTCATTGAATCTGGAAGAATTGAATTCACACATGCTTTTGGACATGATAAATTTAGAACAATATATTCCCCTATATGGACAAAATGATCAAAATTATGTCATCTAAAATCTGTCATAAATTAAAGCCAATACATGAAAGGGAAAGTGTTATGACCAAATTACTATGGTGGGACCCATCTTGTCGGATTCATATCAGTATTGACTTCATGAACACTTATCACCCCTCAAAATATGGATGAAAATTTCTTTATCTAAATGAAAAATTAAGATATATTACTTTAGAATCCACAAAAAAATTGAAATATAGAGGAATTAAAATTTTAGATTAAAAATACTAAAATATAATTGAAAGGGGAAAAAATTGGATTTCCTAGGAAATTTTCATGTTTATTAATCATTATTCTTGATCAAAATATACTTAATTAATAACATAAAATTTAATGTATGATTTATGTATTGTAAAAACTTAACCATCCTTGAAAAAATAAATTTTCAACCAAAAACATTAGAATTAATGCCACCCAAAATTGGTTGGCATGATGGAAAAATAATCATTATTTAAAACCTTAACACTTCCCCTCATCAAATATAAATACCAACCACATATTCCCATTATCACACACACAATTCGAGGTTCTGTCATCATATACCTCACAGGTAGTATCCTATATTGATATCTATTCAATATTAACTATTTTTTTAGTTTGAAAGTTTATATCTAAGCTAAGAGGCTCAAGAGAGGTAAGGGTTTCTTTAATTATCCTCTTTAATTTTCAATTGAACACATTTTTATATTGTATTTTAAGTTTAATTTTCCTATATAAAGATCTATTTAATTCTAGGTTATAACCATATATTATAATTATTCCAAATAATATATTACTTACTCCATCTAATTATACCCTTTTTCTAAGTGTTATAATGGTTGAAATATCCTATAACCATAAATCCACCATAAAATTTTGGTGATGCAATGTATGTGTGGTTTTAAAAGAAAATAAATCATTATCAGTATACTATAGGTGGGTGTATATTTAAAAAAATTATAACTTGGGGTAATAACCCAGAAAAGGGTACGTTGGGATTTTACTCAGTCATCACCTAGTCCATGGTAATAGGCCTTAGTGCATACCTTGTTTGACACTCCCTGGGGATATGCATGGATAAACTACATACTGAAAATTAACTTTTTTATTATAAAAAACATTTAAGGAAAAGTGAGAAAATATAATTTCAACAAAGAGGACAGGCCTCATAAGAGATCAAAAAATTATTGAAACAGAACTTAATCCTATTATATGAATCCTCCCTAATGAGTTTCCATGAGATAGGCTGAAACTGTGTATCTCGATCATCAATAATGATGTCTTCAAAGCGATCCTCCAACTTATCCCTTGTTTGAGAGTACTCCTCTTTACTCATCTTCCCTTCATTAAAACCCCATATCAGAATAAGGTCCTATTTGTCAATCCAAGAAGATTTCTCACTATTGATAACCACGTGAAGTGGCATACCCATCATCTTTGTTGCATCTTCTTGTGTAGCATTGATAAAAAGAAACTCCCTCACTATTTCTTCTTCTAAATGGACAAGAAGTCCTGGGGATTTCTCATATACACCAGTGTTTTTCGCACCGACCTCACCCAAATTGACCATAACAACTTCAGGGTTCCCCTGCATATTAATAATGCAAGAATACATGAATTCCATCTCCTTTGATTTAATTTTTTTAACCTGACCTAGTTTCCATTGGATTTAGAAGGTATGAGTAATACTTGCGCCCTTTGTGTTTCTTCCCAGTTTTCAAGATGCAACCTCCCGAGTCCCGAAAAGAGTTGTGACCCATATTATTCCTTACATTGTATAGGTTGTTACTATGTTTCCCTCCCAAATTTTCCTATAAAAATAGTTAGGGAGATCCTCATCCTTCTCTATACCGTGTGTTACTTGAGCTTCAATGGAATTATCTTGGTCTTGAGCCAAGCCCTCTAGACCTACAAAGAGATTATAGGTCTGGATGGCCTCCTAGATCTGTCACTGGCCTATATCCCAATGTACCACCAGCTCTTGGGTTAGGGATATAGGAGGTTTGATGTCACTCACATTATCATTATCATGATCCTCATTCCTTGATTCTTACACAGGAATATCTACACTTCTCAAGTGCACTAAGACACTGCCCATGAATGGTGGTTAAGTATTAGTATCCTCTAAGACCAAGCATGGGGGTTTATCCCCCAATAACTTAGTAATTACCACCATCCTTTTGTTCCATGGATTCCTTACTCAAAACCAAATGGGCCTCCACCTCCTTATTCTTAGCAGCATTATCCTGGACCAGACCAGCATTGGAAACAACACTCCCTGCCTTTACATTTTGGATTTACAAGACATCATTATACTCATTTTGATTAACAAGACCATTCTGTATATGAATATTCACATCCACCATAGCACTCAACTGTGTATCCCATGTGACCCCAGTAGCACATTAAGAGCCTTCCAAATCTCATTTCAACCTATAAAAGATTCTAGATACTCTTGGCTAAGAAGGTAACACCCATTACTCCTTCTACTTTACTGCTTCACCCGATATAGTACCATCAGCCACAAAACCTTTACCTTTCCTAATTTCCTTCAAATTATGTAGCTTTCTACACCCAATGGAAGAACAAATGAGGCACAATTATCATGGAAATCCCCATAACCCTAGAGAATCAACCCCCTGTGCCTAAGAACTTCCATGTTATGCCCTAATTTCTTGTTTGAAGAAAACTACTCATACCAGGATTCAAACACAAAGCGCTACTTATATTGGAAATCCTCACCTACATCAACACATAAGTATTTGAAAAGAGCCTTAGATATATATACTTTAACCCAAACCCTTGGAAATATTGGATGACACACTACCCTGGCCATACTATCTGAACATATATATTTCCCAAACATTTTCCCTAGCATATGAATGATCGAAGGGTGTTGAAAGGGTGTTGGAAGTTCTATAAAACTTACCCAAACCACCATTGTTGGTGAATCCTATTTCATAAGAAAATAATATGACCACTTTACGACAACAAAGTGATAACCATCATAGGTCTGAGGCATGCTCTACCAGGAAAGAATCATGTCATCTTCAGAAACAAGTCGAATCATGATATGTTTAGGGTCCAGCAACCCAACCATCCCTCACTCTTGTAGACCCTATGTTTTAAAAATCCAATGATTGAAGAGATATATCGATGGCCAATGATTCTTAAATAACACAATCAATGTTAGATTCAGCCTAGAGGACGCATCACTGAATTCCTAATTTGATATCGACAATGCAGGAAACCATCAAAGTGTACAATGAATTTTAGGATTAGAGAAACCTGGGGGAAAGAAGGAAATAAATTGATATTAGAGAAGGGGAAAAATTCATTGAGTGAGATCCATTAAGTATCAGTAGATGATCCTCCCCCTCCAAGGAGGGAAGGGATGGAGTGGCCATCACCGCCACGGGCTAGAGGCACTGTCGACCTAGATCTAAGTAAATATATGCTACATACAAACAATTATAAAGGATTTATCTTTTGTTTTATTAGTATCCTACCTTCTAAAATTCATATATCATTATTTATTCTAGTATTGGGAGAATATAAGTTCATACTATACAATTATTTCTTCTATATGGAAAAATCTTGTACGATATACCTCATTGAGAAATTATGCTCAGTATCTATTTTTTTCTTTCTTTGAACATTAATCCATGTAATATTTTTATACGTGATGGAATGAATTGAAATATTATGTGATGAGTAGGGAGTAGAATTATATAGATAATAAATTCATTAGTAAGCCTCATTAAATAATTAAGATAGGGTAATGGTAGTTTCCTTACCCTTTATGTAATTTTTAATGGAATAAGAACTTGACAATATGTTTAAGATGTTTATAATTATTCATTACCATTACAATATGACCAGTTATTGTTATCCTAGAATTTATTTTTTGTTATATTGGTCATGAATTTATTTATGATTTCAGTTTCATTTGATATAACAAAACTTAGTTTAATTATTCATTCCATAACATCTTATTTATAATTCCTTCCAGTGTACACAACCAATTTATGATAATTTGAGCTCACCCCTTTATATTATTCTAATTTTTCCTAGGAAACCAAGAATATTACTATGTTTGATAAATGGTTCATAAGGAGAATAATAATTTTTCATGTTTTAAGATGATATATTCTTATTTTTTTTAATGAAATGTAAAACTCAATTACGTATTTAGTTTCCCTAAGACTATTCCTTTGTATTTGTATCACTATAATAAAATATCCCCCAGCTACAGGGTATTGGAGTTGGTGTTTTTATAGTTGGTATCAGAGGATAGATTAATAGAAACCTTAAGTACTATATTTATGAAAACATAGTTAGAAATCATAAACCATTGTAGAAACCCTTAAGATATTCTAGAAATGAAAGTCATAGTATTGTTTATACACTAAATGAGTATATAAAATTATATAGAAATGGCACCTATTGGAAGGAAAAACCATGTCAGCACTCAAAATAAATGTAGGTATTTCCCTCTAGAGTATGTTAATGAGAGTGGTATTGGGTTGGATTGGATTATGACTATATTAAGTAAGTTAACAGAAGTTATGACTAATATACTGGCATACATGGAAAAACCCATTTCTCTAGAGCGTGGTTCATCAATTTGGGACTTCTTCATTTGAAAACAACCTTTTTCCTTCTGTGGGACTATATATCCATTACTGGCTAAAAAATGGGTCAATACCCAAGAGAAAGTATTTATTTCCTTGGGATATGATGACAAGGATAAGGTTTTATTGGTCATATATCATTTAATGGAAGATTCTGACTAGTGGTTTTCATTAATTTAAAACACCAAGAAGGAGGAAAATGTAATCAACATTTACTTAAAGACTTTTAAAAATATATTATTTGAAAATTACCTCCCTTGTGGGTAATGACCAAACATGGAAAGCTAATTTCTAAACTTAAGACAGAATGATGAAGAAGTTGTGGATGAGTATGAAGCTAACTTTATAAGGTTTTAGTGGATTATTTGTGATTATGTGTATAACATGGAGATAAATTTTGATCAATTATTTAATGGTTCCATGAGATAAGGCATTGACAATAAGGGAATCGATTTCATCGCTATTAATAACATGTATCCTTTACCTTACATTGATGATCAATTTGATCAACTTCAATGGTTCCAATACTTGTAAAAGATTGATATCAATTATGGTTATCATTAATTTAGAGTAAATAATGATGATATACCAAAAATGGATTTATTTTACAAGGTATGGACATTGTTAATTCATGGTAATTCCTTTTGGATTTACTACTGCACCATATGTGTTTATGGATCTAATGAAAATAATATTCAAGGATCGTACTGATAATTTTTTTTGTGGTATTCATTGATGAAATATTGATATACTCAAATTAATATGATGAGCATAAATATCAATTTATAATCACCATTGATACCTTGATAGAGAAGTATCATTATGGTAAATTTAGTAAATATAAATGTTGGCTTCAATAAGTCTCTTTTTTGGTCATATTGTTTCCAAAGATGGAGCATCTATTGACCCCACTAAGAAAAACGTTGTTAGTGAATGGCCAACACCAATGAATATAACTAATATATGTAGTTTCCTTGGTTTATTTGGTTACAATAATCAATTTTATGAAATTTTTTCATAATTATCTAATCTTTTAAGAAAATTGACACGTAAAGGTGTTAAATTCACATGGTCAATGGAACATGAGGAAATATTTGGAGAAATATATAAAAAGTTGATTAATTCACCTATATTGAATTTAGTATTAGAAAAAGAAGGATTTTGTATATACAATTATAAGTCAAAGAAAGGTCTTGGGTTTGTCCTCATGAAAAATGATATATTTTTTATTACGCATCACAAAAATTGAAAACCCATTAGCAGAAATATCCAACTCATGATCATGATCTTGTAGTTGTGATCTTTTTGTTGATGATATAAAGACACTATCTCTATGGGTAAATATGTGACATATATACCCATCATAAAAGTTTTAAGTATATATTCACATAGAAATATATGAAAATTATATAGATAAGTTGGATGGAAATACTTAAAAACTATGATTGAACAATACACTACTACCATAGGAAGGTAATCAAGGTGAAAAATTATTTAATTAGAAAGGATCATGGCGTTCTATACATGATGAGGATAAATAACGATCCTATATTAAAGGGGTTGGTAAAGTTGGATAGGAAATTTATTAGGGAAGTGGAAACATCATTCCTTTTCCAAGTAATTTCCCAAATATCTTTACTAGAGAAGATAATGATGTCTTATTAAGATGATAGGGTTATTCTGAAGAAAATAAAATCTATAAAATCTAGGAAATTGGGTGGGTTTAACTATTATAATGGTGTGTTAAAATTTAGAATAATATTATGTTTACCATTAGTACCTGATCTAAAGAGGGAGCAACTAGATATTCATAATAGCTCAAAATTATCAATACACCTTGGTACTACCAAGAGGTATTGAAATCTAAAAGAGAAATTTTGATGGGATAACATGAAGAGAGAAATTTTTTATTATGCGTCTAGATGCTTGGTATGACAATAGGTTAAGGATGAGAGGAAATTTATAAAGGTTTTCATGAAAACCCCCCCTATACATATGTGTAAGTGGGATAATATCAAAATAGACTTTTTGAATGGGCTAAATAAAATATAAAATGGAAATTATGTTATATAGGTCATTGTTGATTGCCTTATAAAATCTACACATTTTATAGTAATAAGGGAGGATCTACCAATCAAATTTATATCTTGGATTTATATCAATGAAGTTGTGAGAATTCATCATACACTATTATCAATTTTTTCTGATTATGTTCCTCTCCTGGCATACAAATTTTTTGAGAGTTTTTAAAATTCATTAAACATTGATATACATTTGAGCACCACATATCTTCCTCAAACTGATGGGTAGTTAGAAAGGATTATCTGAACCATAGAGGATATGTTGATGTCATGTTCACTTTAATTCCTAGGAATTCAGGACCAATAGATACCTTTAGTGGAATTTTTATATAATAATATCTTATATTCAAGAATATATATGATGCCATATGATACATTGTATGGGAAAATATTTCAAACTCTAAACTGTTATAATAAAGTTGGAGAGATCAATCTATTTGGTCCAAAACATATTGAGGACATAACTAAAAAGGTGAGCATAGTCCAGAATCATATCAAAGTAGATAAGAGTAGAAAAAATATATATGCCGATAACCAATGGAAGGACTTGGAATTACAATTAGGTGATCATGTCATATTAAAATTATCATCGT
Source organism: Viscum album (assembly GCA_963277665.1). Lineage (NCBI taxonomy): Eukaryota > Viridiplantae > Streptophyta > Magnoliopsida > Santalales > Viscaceae > Viscum > Viscum album. The sequence continues at coordinate 1,912,894,617 of OY728122.1, forward strand.
GTAAAGGGGATATGAGGGTTGGGAAGAAGGTAATGTTAGGTGCAAGGTATATCTAGATAATTAAGATCCTAGAGAGAATTTGAGTTTTAGATTATCATATAGCCTTTCCACCCAACCTCTATATGATTCATTGAGTCTTCCATATCTTGATTCTAATGAAATTCACGAGAGATCCAACTCATGAACTCCTAACATATGGGATAGATCTCGAAACTAATTTATCTTATATTAAGGACCCATTCTAGATTCTCTTCACTAGATATAAAGTATTAAGGAACAAGACAACCTACCTCATTAATGTGTTTTGGAGAAATCACTAGTTAGAAGCAAAAACAAGGGAACCTAAAGAATTAATGATGAATAAATACCATTTTTCAACAGGTGTTATGAAACTAAATTATAATGATGAAATTTCATAAGTGGGGGAGAATGTAACAACCCAAGTCTTTAAAATATATTTTAATGTTTTTCATTCAAGAAATCATGTACATTTTAATGTTTAATCTATACTATTTGTAATAAAATTGTATTTTTTTTTTGACAGTAACTAATTTATTAGGATCCTATGAGTATTAAATTTATAAAATTTATTCTTATCCATTAATAAAACATTTTCTTCAATTATATATTTCGAAAGATTATTCATTTTTTGGAAAAATAAATTGTTGAATCTAGATAAGTTTTACTGATTATTGTTTTTCTTCCATTTATTCTATTTTATCCCTCCAAATTTCATCTTATTTTTCCATCTATTAAAGGATTTATGTCCAATTAATTATAGAAAATAAATCTGTTCAGACAGAATATCTAGATTAAATGTATCAAATGTACATGAATTTTTTGATACCTTAATTTAATAATATTGTATTATTGTATTATTTATACTTTACCCTAAATTTATCTCTCATAAACAATCAAAAATTCAACCTATTACATGATTTTTTGTAAGAGGAAGAGTCGAATCAGTGATGAAAATATTTCCGACCAAGAATATTCATTGAATTTGGATGTATTCAATTCAGCTATGATTTTGACCATAACAAATATAAAACTGGATATTCCTCTAATTGAAATGGAACAAATAAATTCATATGACATCTATAATTTTTTTTTGCCAAGACAAGAATTGAAAAAAAATGTTATGACTGAATTACTATGGTGGGACCCATCTAGTTGGATCCACATCAACGTTGACATTATGTACACTTATCATCCCTAACAATTTGGATCTAGATTTTATTATATAAATCAAAATAATAGATATATTAGTGTATAATATAAATATAAATTAAAATATGGTTGAATTGAAATTTTATAATAAAAATACTAAAGTGTAATTGAAATGGAAAAAATCATAATTCCCTTTAAATTATCTAATTTATTAATCATTATTCTTAATCAAAATTAATTTAAGAGAAAATTTAAGATTAAATGGGTGATTGATGTATTTTATGACCATAACCATCCTTGAAAACATTAATTTTAAACCAAGAATGTTGAAATTAATACCACCTAAAATTGGTTGGCCTTAATGGAGAAATAATCAACATTTAAACCATTAACACCACCCCTACTCAAGTATAAATATTTTCCCCCTCTTCCCATTCTCCCACACCCAATTATAATTTATCCCATAATATACCTCCCAAGTATTCTCTTTCATTTCTATCTCTTCAATCCTTAAGAGTTCTTTTGGTATGAAGGTTCATCTCTATGTTAATAATCTCAAGAGAGGTTAGGGTTTCCCCAATCCACCCCTTTAATTCTCAATTGAAATACCTTTGTTATATCTTATTTAAGCTTCCTTTTAATATATAGTATTAATTTATAATTCTATTTTATTACCATCCATATGAATTATTCGAAATGATATATTACTTTCTCCCTCTCATTATAGACTTTGTCAAAACTTTTATACTTATTGAAATATCCTATAACCATAAAACCATCCAAAAAATTTAGTATTGTAATGTGTATATGGTCTTCCAAGAAAAAAAATCTATTTATTGATACTATAGGTGCATGTGGCTCTGATATAGTTTTACCTAGGGTAAATAAACGTAAAAGGGTTGCATTGGGCTTTGACTCGATCATCCCCTGGTGCGCAGCAGCATTCCATACTACATACATGGTTTGACACTCTGAGGGGATATGCTTGACTACATGATTTGTAAAATAGATTATAAAGGATTTATATATCATTTAATTGGTATTATGCCTTATAAAATTCATATATAATTATATATTATATTGTTGTTGGAAAATAATTTCATACCATTTAACTATTTCTTCTATATGATAAGATCTTGTATGATATGCCTCTTTGAGAAATTTTGCTAACTATTTATATTTATCTTTACTTGAACATTATGGAATGTAATATTTTTATATTTCATGGAATGCATTGGAATATTATTTGATTGGTGGGACACAAAATTATATATCCCCTTAGTGAACTAGTAGGTCTCAAGAGACAATTAAGATAGGGTAATGGGAATGTCCTTACTGTTTATGTAATATGTATTGGAAAAAGTCCTTGGTGGTATGTTTAATATGTTTAACATTATTAATTCCCATAAATATATGATCAAGTATTGTTATCTAGGAATTTATTTATTTTTTTATTGTACATAGATTTATTTATTATTTCAATTTCATTATATATGACATAACTTAGTTTATTTATTCATATAATAATGTCTTATTTTTAATTTCTTCTGTTGTATGTTACCCCTTTCCGATATGAGCTCTCCCATTCATTTTTTTTACTTTTTCCCAAGAAACCAAGAAGAGTACTATTTATAATAAATGTTTCATAAGGATACTAATAATTTTTCAAGTTTTCATGTGTTGTATTCTTATTTTTTTCAATGTAATGGAAGACTATATTGTGTATCTAGTTTTCCTAGGGCTATTAAACTATGGTATCCTCTATATTTTTACAAATTTGATAAAACAGAAACTGGTTGTAGGGTACTAAATTTTTGGTTTTTACACAAACATATCGCCACATCCATGTATTTTCTGTCTTACTAAAAGACCATACCAAGTAGTATTAAGGTTTCATCCAAGTTAGGACATCCAAAGAGGTAATATTATTAACCAAACTATCCTTTAATCTTTACATTTTCTACTTCCTCATCAGTTATTAAATCCAACATGTCATAATTAATATAGTATAAAAAAGTTACTATTTTTTTATTTTTTTAGTGTAATATCAATTATCAAACCTCGTCTCTTTTCATTCTAGAACAAAAACAATTATTCATATTATGGTGGATTCAATGCCTATATGAATAGTATACTTCATTTTTCCATAATACCTTCATTGATGGTTATAAAAATAATATTATGGTTAAATATGATGAAATAATTATATTACAACTTATTTTATGTTTTGGATAAAATTATTAATCATTTAATTAAATAAATGAATCTTGTGTTTGATGGCTGGTAAAACCTCCTAAAAAAACTAACCATATAATGATAACTTATACTAAAGGAGTCATCACTATGTTAGAACACATATGGATATTTAGGATCATTTAAACTTATATGTGGACATGAATATCATTTCAATTCATTTATGGAGTAATAGATCCATATTATAATAACTTCAATAATTATCCACGAACTAAATCGACTTTGGAACTGAGAAATGAGAACCCTAAGAGAGTAATAATAAACAATATTTCATAATAAATTGATTTTAAATTAACATAAAATATTGATAATAAATAAAATATGGATAAAATAAATGTTATTGAGAATATATTTAATGAATTTAATTTTATTATTCAGAAATTTAGGTGATCATACCGAGCGAGTCAATGACTCGAGTTAAGGGAACTCTCTGAACCCCCCGTTTTCTTTGGGTTATTTCATTTTATCTCTATCTCACTTTATCTCTATATTTATTTTCATATAATGTTTCTAAATTCTATATATATTTATTTTAAAAATATAACTATATTATTCTATCTTTCTTTTCTAGATAATACATACCTTAAGTTCATTTTTCAATTCCTTCTTTAAAATCAAAATCGATTAATGTAGACATTTCTATCCATTAATCCATTCATGAAATAGTATCTTAAATACTTATAACCATTTTCCTTATTTAAAATTATTTTAATGATTCCTTAAAATAAATATTTTAAATGGTTCATTTATATAACCATTACTCTACCCTTTCTTATGATTTTTTCATCAAATGAACTCTATATTTGAGGCTTATAATTATTGATAAAAATATGAAAATAAAAATATTTAATTCATTACTCTATTTTGAATCCTTATGAAATACCCTTTGAATATTATTTGAGGAAATATTATATAACCCATTACATTCCTGGGTTATTTATTATGATTATGCCTTATGTTTGATTTCCTTATATAGAACACATACACATGTAAATGTTATGATGTTTAATCCTAGATATCACTCCAATGTATTGGGTAATGTTTATATCTAGTGAGATGATATGTATAAGATTATGGAGTAAATAAAATCCACAATTAGACTTTTTTCCACCATGTTATGTTGTCTTGGTAGTGATCCTTGACTTATACATATTTCATGTTTTATATTATTGCCAAATTACTATATTTACATGATCTTGTGATTCCATATTATTAATGTCACGCTCCTATTTTTTTTTATGATCCTTGTATTTTATGATATCAAGTTATTCCTTTTGACTCATACGTTATGCTCCCTTATCATGATTATTCCCTTATTGTTCTTTAAAGATCCCCCATTTTCTTTATGTATTCCTAGGCTATCCTATGTAGTTATAAAATCTCAAAGTGATTTAGGATCTCATTATGGAGATTAAAATAAATTTACTTTATTTTAGTTCAATTATGATGTAATATAAATATAGTATCTCAAAGTCACTTGGAATCTATATCTTTAAGGTTGTGATTGTGAATTTTTATGTTAAAAACATGTACTGATATGTGTAATAGGATTTGGTTGCTATATAAATGGGGCCAAACATTTTTAATCTATGAATTTTATTTAATATAAATTTCACATAATTTAAAATTGTTTGTCATTTAATGTACCACTTGAAATTCCAAGTAAAAATTGTAAGGAATCATTTTAAAAAACCAAAACATATTGAGTAGCTTTATTTAAATTTTTAATGATCCATTTTGGTAATTTTCTAAACACATGGTGTGAACATTTAAGAAAAATCATACTTTTCCAATTCTTTAAAATAGGGAAACACATATATTTATATGAAAACAAAAAAAACCCATTTTCTCTTTATAAATTCAATTAACATGATTTTACACTATCATATAATAATTAAAATTTTAATTTAAACCACAAGTAATTAAAATTTAAAAGATTTTAGGTTTTCACCTGGGAAATCCTACCTAGAATCGAAGGTGGAAGATCTAGGACGCTGAATACTGAATGAACATAGTTCAAAGAAGACATCACATGGACTAACATTAAGAACTAAAAGTATATTATAATTGAAAACTGAATTAGGATTTGACCAAGAAGGGTTTAGTAAAGGGGGAGAAAGAAAACCCATGGAAAAGAATAAATAAGGAGAGAATAAGCCCTATCTTGAAGATTCATCCAAGAATTATAAACAAACCATAATGAAATTTTCTATTGATAGGGGATCCAGAAGAGGGAGGCATGGGAATAAAGGGGGTTTGTCTAGGGGTAGAGTTTAATGTGGCATGGTGTAGGAATATAGGGGAATAGGGGTTTAAAAAAATTTAAAATAAATTTATTAAATTTCTAAAAATTAAAATTTTCGGCATAGTGTGCAGTTAGGCAACACAGTTTGGTAACCCATGCACCAAACATGAAACTAACACTTCCTAAGAACAAAATACCATATGGATTCCCTTATAACCTCACATGATTTTTCTATATTTTCATATAATATTCCAAATGGTTTTAATGAGACATAGACCTAAACTCATGGTTTCTACATGGTTTACTAATCATGCAAGATAACCGTGTGGCCCTTAAAAAATTAAAATTTTAAAATTGTTGGAGTTGGTGGCCTAGAACCAATTAATTTGTACTTTATAAATTAATAAATTCCTTATCACATATTGATTGTTATTCTATGTGAAAATGCATGTGATAATGTCTTAAGTATAACTGTTGCATTAAAGGGTCATAGTGGACCCCTACTATGATGAGAACCTAGAAGTTCCATAACATTGTTTTTAAATATATGTTATATGGCTGGATGATTTTATTTAAGGGACAAAATAAGACATGCCATTATGTTTTTAGGACTCATAAAACTTTGAGGCACCTTCTCATGGTATGCACCCTTAGTAATATCCCGGAGGATATTATTAGAAAGGGACCTGCCAGTCGAAATCAACATTTCATAGTGTCATTGGATGTTACTATCTGCAGACGTGTGTATTGGTACTTAGACTTTAATATTTTTATTAATGGGTATTTCAACTCAAGCACTTAGATGTATTGATGAAAGCTATGATGACCCACTGTTCGTAGTGAGGTAGGATATGTTGAGTGTTTCACTAGTAATACTACATTAATAGATAACGCGAGAAAGGATTTGTCCCTTATGTTCCATAATGGAAGTAGATATCTTAGGACCTTTTATAGAATTGATATAGCCTAAATAAATCCTTTTCCATGGTAAGAAATGGGCGAGTTTAATTTCGGGAATTTAAATAATGAATGATTGATCACATGAGATGATTGCACCAGCATAAAACCTTGTTGATTCAAGATATCGAGACAAAGGGATTACATTACACGGTAAGAGTTCGTAGGAGGTGACACATCATTGTAGCATTAACTTATTTATCTATGGGTGCATTGGTGTGTTTCTAGATGCTAACCTTGGACTATAGGCAAGCTCCGCCTAATGCCATTGAGAAAGAGGCCTAGAGGGTCACACACTAAGTGTGTCCATGTATCTCAGTTAAATATTAATTTAACAAGTTGAATAAATATTATTCCTGACTGTGGTTTAATAATTATTCAAAAATGCATGATCACATTTATTTCGACAATATTTATTCTAGATAATATATTGTGGGAAAAATAATATATTTATTAGCGAGTAATGTAGTGATATTTATTTGAGAAAAAATAGAAATTATTCATGGTCTAATAAATGTGGAGGAGGAAATAAAGAAAAATAGAAAAACAAAAGTACACACCGTGTATATTAAATACACACACTATGTATTTTTTTCTTGGAATTTATAAGAAATAATATTATTTATTTAATTAAATAATATTAGGTGTAACTTAATGGGTGCATATTAGGTAATAATAAAAGTCAACTTTTATTATTAGACATAGGGTATTACTAAGAATTAAATAAAATGAATAAATACTTTCAGGTAATTAATTCATTTTATTATTCTATGTAATTAAAAAACCCAATTATATATTTCTCATTAGACTATCCATTTTTTGTGGTTGTGCATAATGGATCCCGAGAAAGCTCTCAAGCCAAGAGAGATTTTTTTTCTTCTTCCATGAACGATGTCAAGCTATGAGAGAGAGATCCCCCTCCACCGGATCAAGGTGATATAAGGCTCACATCGCAAGTGAAGGCTCTTCCATGCTAGCACCTGAAGATCCCTTCAGCGATGTCCAACGATACGTAGAGCATGTGTGGATCACCGCTAGAGGATTCCTACGCTTGGATTCTACGACAAAACGATGGATCATATCAGATCATGACTAAAAACATCAACGAAGAAATAATTCCATAATGGTAATTATTTTCAATTAATTAAATTAATTATAACCAACATATGATGATCCTATCTATGGTTATGGGACTCCCCTCATTTCTTTTTTGTTCTTCATTCTATTCTAAAGATCCGACATTTTATTATCGTGACGGATCTCAGATTGATCATTGTTAATGATAAAATTAAAGTTGGGTACACCCATCAACATGTTTCCGCTGCACCCATAACCTAAAAGTGGTATCAAAGGGAGGTTATATCGTTGATTATAATTATTTAGTTTTTCATTGGTTATTTATGCATTTAATAATTTATTTTTTTTCAATTCAAGTTAATCGTTCTTTGAAATATTAATCTTGAGATCTATTCCTCCACCCTCATTTCTCGTTCACCTTACAAAAATGACTTTTTCATTTAATTATGATTAAAATAAAATATAGGATCTCATCTGGAGAATCCAAACATTCCTGGCCGTACAACACCAGAATACACAGTGTGTATTTGGCAGTACACGCCGTGTAGTCTAGGTTCCCTGCATCAGACTAGTCCGCCAAATCAGGTCGTGTGTTGGAGTATTTTAAAGTCTTAAACGACACCATGTGTTGACCAGGAATAGGTGGCACACATTTTCTAGATTACACAACTTGTGTTCCTCTGAACACGGCATGTAGTCCATTTGGGTTAGGGTTGGACCGTGTACCCCATACACGGCTTGCCTGGCTAGAAACCATGTAACACGGATACTACACGACGTGTGTCCCACTGAACACACAGTGTACTCTAAAGATTTATGAAGTACATCTACACGTAATGTCCTCGGTCGTGTAATTAGGATGGACGATGAACAAAAGTACACGTCGTGTAGTCGGAAATACACACCGTGTACTCATCCAAATTACTAAGATTTATTAAAATTCATTATTATTTTATACAAACTCTTGAGACGTGTACCATAGTGCTGGTGTAATGCTGAGGCACAACATGTGATAGGTGTTTTATATATATTTATTTAATTTCAAATCTGTGTAATGTTCATTAGTACTCATTGGGTAGTAATGAACATGAATATACTAGGTTCCCTCCAATGTACAAGTTACATACAAAGATAATTTTAAATGAATTTATTTGTTTAAAATAATTATGGATGAGAATCTCAAGGAAATTCAGAAAATGGTTTAAGATAAAATGATTGATTAATTAAAGATAATTAATTGATTCGAGCATGATTTATCTTAAACAAGAATGATTAAATAATTTAATGATAGTTTTATTTATGCATAAATATCACCGCATGTGTGGACGATCATGAGCAAGACCAAGACCATTGTATGTGAATGGTTTCTTTTAATTTATTTATTTAAATTAAATTTTTTGGCCTGCAAGCCTTCTCCACATTAATATGTAGGGAATGTGTGCCCAAGGTTTCTTTTATGTAAAACCCCATTTTACCCCTCACCTATGAGTGAGATAAAAGAATATGTAATGGATGGATCTCCCATGATAGTAGAGGTAGTTGAAGTTAGGAGCCATGGTGAAACCAATCCAAGGAGATACAAAGTTGGATAGGTGGAAAGCTGTAAACACGAACCCAAAAGGTTCAAGGTGTTTCTCCCCTAGGTCATAAGTTAGTTTATCAACTGCTAGATAAACTATCCAATAGAACATGATCACGATCATACCATTCATTTTATTTTTTTTCTGTTGCATGTTTTATTTATTTTGGGTGTGTTGTCACGATCACACAATTAATGAATTAAACAAGCATGCACGATGGAACTAAAATAATAATGGATTATGCGTAAAATATTATCTTAGACATGTTCAATCACTTAAGTATACCCCAATTAATATTTACAATGATAATAAAATGGAAATTTATGTATAAGGATAAAATCCCTCAAAGAAAATATTAAGTCAGTCTAGCCATCCATAATCTTGGTTAGAATTAAACCATTGTTCAAAGTGCTTAACCATTCCTAGTTGGGGTGATTTCAATTATTGTGGAATTATAATTCAATGTTTTGGGTTGACTTGACTTGGTTCGCATCAAGGGTTGACTGCCATAGTATGACTTAGTAGTGACCAAGAGGCAAAGTTTGAGGAAATCCAAAATAAAAGAATTTCATGATTGGGGAGTCCACTCAGTGGATCAAGGAGCTGCGAGTTAATGTTGTTGGAATTTGGAATGCCTACCTAAAAACCCTTCATGTTTCTTGACCAACCCTAGTTGGGGTATCGAGAAGGAAAATATGGATCCTTTCCACTATAATATTCAGACAACATAATATTCTAAAGTCAATGGTGAGGGATGTTGGATTTCGATAAAATAGTGGGAGACTAGTAAGTATTAGTTTATTTATTTGTCTCAGTTTTATAATAATAGATTACTAAACCTTTGATCATCTTAATTTGTAGAGACTGAAAGAAAAATGAATTCAAACATATAATTTTGAACCATACTCGAGAAGTAAAACCTTCTCAGTGGAACAAATTTCCACAAATGGCATAGGTGTTTACACTTCATCCTTCGCCATGATAGGAAATTGTATATGTCGGAAGAGCTTGTTCCAGTTGTACATGGAGAAGAGGCGAGTGATGATGAACTATATCTCTACATAAAACATATGTATGATGCCACAGATGTCCAATGTTTCATACTATCGGTCATATATAATGAGCTCTTGAAGCAACATGAAAACATGGATGTGTATAGCATTATGTCTCACCTTAAGGATCTATATCAAGAGAAGGCGAGACAGGAGAGATATGGGATCTCCAATTCTTTGTTCACAACTAAGCCTGGAGATTCTGCACCAGATGGGCCTCATGTAGTCAAGATTATTGGCTATATTGAATGCCTAGACATCTTAGGGATTAAGTTTCTCGATGAGTTGTGTATAGATCACATCCAATCTTCACTACCCAAGACCTTCTCTAGATTTATTGTCAACTATAACATGAGAAACAATGAGAAGAGTCTATTGCAACTTCTGACCTTAATTCGCCAGGTAGATAAGGACATGTGGCGTGACAAACCCACAGTCCTTGTGGTGAATAAGAAAAGGAAGGATAAGTAAAAGGGCCCAATGACTTATAAATGGTCTGAATCCCCCCCAGCACCATCCCTCCTAGAAGGGAAAGATTCATGGGTGGGGCAAGGAATGGGATGAGGTATGTTTTTCATGTGGAAAGAATGTCCTCTGGAAGAGGAACTACACCTAGATGTGTGGGGATGCTAAATGTACATTAATTATTGGGTGTAATCTTTCCATTTCTACACATTTGGTATTATATACAGCTTCTGGGGATCACATCTATATTCAAATGCAGGAACCAAGTGTATTTAGAAATATTTCCAGAGGAGAGGTGGATCATCGAGCTGCCAATGGCACAAGGTTGTCTTCCTTATCCATTGTCAGTTACCACCTCTCATTGCCAACTGGGATGATTTTGGTTTTACATTATTTTTATTATTTGCCGAGTGTTATGATAAACATAATTTTTATATCCTGTTTGGATATTGATGGATTTATTTTCAAGTTTGGAAATAAGGTTTGATTCCTTTATATGAAAAATTTATGTTATTTTATGGCACATTTAAATAATGGTTTGTATGTATTAAATTACGAAAACCAAGTGTTGGAAATCGATAACAAAACAAACTAACATGACTCATACACCACCGAGTTGTGGAATCACCATCTCGGTTATGTAAATGAGAAGCCCTTGACAAAGCTCTGCCAAGATGGATATTTAGACTTTACTGAGCTAAAACCACTTGATAGATGTCATGCTTGTTTACAAGGTAAAATGACCAAGTCACCTTTCAGTGGACAGGGTGAAAGGGCCACAGAGCTTCTAGGATTTGTGCACACGGATGTGTGTAGAACATTTCTAGTAGAATATAGAGGTGGATATTTTTACTTCATTACTTTTACTGATGACTTGAGTAGATATGTATCTATCTACTTAATGAGTTATAAGTCAAAATCCGTTGAGAAATTTAAGGAATTCAAGAATGAAGTAGATAATCGGCTTGTTAAGAAGATAAAGAAGCTTTGATCGGATCGAGGTGGAGAATATCTGAACCAAGATTTCATCAATCTTCTATGGGAGTTTGGGATTCTATCTCCGCTCACTCCTCCTTATAAACCACAATGGAATGGTGTTAGTGAAAAGAGGAACCACACCTTGTTAGACATGGTGAGGTTGCTGATGAGTCATGCAGATCTTCCATTATCCTTTTGGGGATATGCATTACAAACTGCAGCATATACATTAAACTTAGTACCAAATAAGGTGGAAAATGGAATTCCCTCAGAGTTATGGAATAGAAAGAAACCCATTTTTTCACACACTTGTGTATGGGGATTCGAGGAATTTTTTAAGGCCTTCTCAGGAAACAAACTAGCACCCCAGGGCATGAAGTGTATCTTTATAAGATATCCCAATGAAACGAAAGGATATTACCAATATAACCCATCAGACAAGAAATTGATTGTCACCAGACAATCCTTATTTCTTGAGAGGGAGAACATCCTCAAAAGGATAGTGGGAGAAATATTTACTTAGACGAAGTTGATGCTCAAGATACACAGGAGTTGGTACAGGAACAAGTACTACAGGTCCCCATGGAAGAGGTTCCAGAAACACAAGTACTATGTAGGTTCTCAAGAGAGGTAAGGGAAACATAGAGAATTGGTTTCCTAGTCACCGAGGATGGGGAATCATTATTGTTATACAATGATGAACCTCTCTCCCACAAGGAAGCAGTAGAAAGATCAGAAGCTACAAGATGGCTAGAAGTTATGAATTCTGAGATGGATTCCATGTATTAGAACCAAGTCTGGGATCTTGTCAATGAGCCAGTTGATGTAAATAATGTTGGATGAAAATTGATATTCAATAGAAAAATAGACATGGAACTCCATGTTAGCACCTATAAAGAAAGGCTAGAGGATAAAGGATTCATACAACATCAAGGAATTTACTATGATGAAACCTTTTCACCAGTTTACATGTTTAAATCCATAATAATTGTACGTTCCATAACAGCTTACCATGACTACGAGATTTGTCAAATGGATGTCAAAACAGCATTCCCAAACGGGAACCTATATGAAGATGTCTATATAACACAACCAGAAGGGTTTGTGACCCCAGGTGAAGCGAAAAGGGTATGCAAGTTGCAAAAATCCATTTATGGATTAAAGCAAGAATCCATGTCATGGAACATATGATTTGATAAAGACATAACAGAATTTGGTTTCATTAAGAATGAATGTGATCCATGTGTTTATAAGAGGTTTAATGGGAATGTGGTCGTTATCCTAGTAGTATATGTTGAAGACATATTTCTTATTGGAAATGATGTACCCGTCTTATAGTCAGTTAAGGACTAGTTGATTAAATATTTCTCCATGAAGGACTTGGGTGAAGCAGCCTACATTTTAGGGATCAAGATCTTTTGTGAGAGATCCAAAAGGCTGTTTGGAATATGTCAGGGTACATATATTGACCGGATACTAAAGATATTTATTATGGAACAATCTAAAAGGGGATTGGTTCCAATGTCACATGGCATACATCTTTTTAGAAAATGTGTCCTCAGACACAACAGGAGAAAGATAGAATGAGTAATATCCCATACGGTTCGGCTATAGGATCCATCATGTCTGCCATGTTATGTACGAGGCTTGATGTTTCCTATGCAATGAGCATGGTAGGAATATATCACGAAGATCTATGAGAACAACATTGGACTGCTATTAAGACTATCCTTAAGTATCTGAGAAGAAGTAAGGATATTTTCTTGGTGTATGGAGGAGATTAGGAGCTTTTCATCAGAGGGTATGCTGATGCTGGTTTTTAGATAGATCCCAACGATCTAAAATCTCAATCTAGATATGTTTTCCATCTCAATGGAGGATCTGTGAGTTGGAAGAGTTCAAAGAAACCATTTGTCGCCGATTCTATAGTGGATTCAGAATATATAGCAGCTTCTAATGAAATCAAGTAAGCCATCTGGATTCAGAACTTTGTCTAGGAGCTTGATGTGGTGCCCAGAAATAAAGATCTTATCACATTATATTGTGAAAATACTACAGTGGTGGCTCATGCAAAAGAACCAAGGTCACATCAACGGACAAAGCACATACTCCAAAAGTATCACATCTTGAGGGATTTCTATCATAGGGGTAAATTTGTAGTAATTAAAGTGTCCATGGAAGAGAACGTGGTGTAACCCATGACTAATGTCTTATCTCAACAGAAGCATGAATATCATGTGAGAGCTAGCATGTTAAAGGTTGTTAGAAATTGGCTCTAGTCCAAGTGGGAGTCTGTTGGAGTTTGTGTCCTAGAACCAACTAATTTGTAATTTATTCATTAATAAATAACTTATCACATCTTGATTGTTATTTGGCATCACAATGCATGAGATAATGTCTTAAGGATAGATATTGCATTAAAGGGTCATAGCGGATCCCTTCTATGATGAGAACCTGGAAGTGCCATAACACTATTCTTGAATATATGTTCTATGGCCGGATGATGTTATTTTAGGGACAGAAATAATACAGTCCATTAAGGGTGAGGACTCATAAAACATTGAGGCACCTTCTCATGGTATGAACCCTTGGTAATATCCATGAGGATATTATGAGAACGAGACCCGCCAGTAGGAAATCCACATTTCATAGTGTCATTGGATGTTCCTATTTGTGGACGTGTCTATTGGTCATCAGACTTTACGATTGATATTAATGGGTATTGAAACACATGCACTTAGATGTATTGAGGAAAATAGTGATCACATGATGTTTACAGTGAAGTAGGATAGGTTGGGTGCGTCACGGGTAATACTGCATTAATAGATAATATGAGAAAGGAGTTGTCCCTTATATTCCATAATGGAAGTAGATATCTCAGGCCCTTTTATGGAATTAATAGAGCCTAAATAAATCCATGAACATGGTAAGAAATGGGTGAGTTCAATTCCGAGAAGTAAAAAAAGAATGATCCAGCACATGGGTTGATGACACCTACATGCAACCCACTTGATTCAAGATATCTATACAAAGGGATTACATTACATAGTAAGTGTTCGTAGGAGGTGACACATCATTTCAGCATTAACTTATTTCTATGTGGGTGCCTTGGCTTGTTTCTAGATGCTAACCCTGGACTTTAGGAAGGATCCACCTAATTACACTGAGAAAGAGGCCTTGAGGGTCACACACTATGTGTGTCCAAGTATCTCAGTTAAATATTAATTTAACGAGTTGAATAAATATTATTCCCGACTGTGGTTTAATAATTATTCAAGAATTCTTGATTGCATTTATTTTGACACTAAAAATTCGAGAGAATATATTGTGGGTGAAATAATATATTTATTAGCGAGTAATGCAGTGTTATTTATTTGAGAAATAAATATCCATCATTCAATGTCTAATAAATGTGGTGGAAGAAATAAAGAAAAATATAAAAACAAAAGTACACACCGTGTATATTAAATATACACGCTGTGTATTTTTTTCTGGGAATTTATGAGAAATAATATTATTTATTTAATTAAATAATATTAGGTGTAATTTTTTGGGCGCATATTAGGTGATAATAATATTTCACTATTATTATTAGACATGGGGTATTACTAAGAATTAAATGAAATGAATAAATTATTTCAGGTAATTAATTCATTTTATTATTCTATGTAATTAAAAATCCCAATTATATATTTCTCATTAACCTAGACATTTTTTGTGGTTGTACACAACGGATCAAGAGAAAGCCCTCAAGACAAGAGAGAATTATTTTCTTCCAAGAATGCTCTCAAGCTATGAGAAAGAGATCCTCCCCCACCAGATCAAGGCGGTCGCAGGTGGACATCGCAAACAAAGGCACTTCTACGTAAGCACCCTGAGATCCCTATAGCGACATCCACAGATACATGGATCCCGTGTGGATCACCGCTAGAGGAATCCTACATTTGTATTCTACAATGCAGTGACAGATCACATCATATCGTTACTGGAAACATCAATGAAGAAATAATTCCATCAATTTAATTCTTGTCAATTAAATAAATTAATTATATCCAATATATGATGATCCTACCTATGGTTCCGAGACTCCCCTCTTTTCTTTTTTGTTCTTCATTCTATTCTGAAGAGCTGGCATTTTATTATCATGATAGATCTCTGATTTATCATTGTTAATGCTAAAATTAATGTTGGGTACACCCACCAATGCGCTTTCGCTACGCCCGGAACCTACAAAAATTTAGAGCCTAAAACCCCTAGGAAATAAAAAATAATCAAACTAAAATAAAAAAATCCATTTCAATAACATAGAGTTTTACAACCTACTCACCATAACACTTTATATACCCATAAATCAATTGAAAATGAATGAAATATGACCAAGAAATTACAACATTAACACCTGAATAAAGAGGTGAGAGGTATGGGAGACTATGATAGATCCTAACGGGATAGTCCACCAACCAAAACTATTCCACAAGATAGACGGTGCACATCTTCATACAAAATTCAACATCTCCATGTATAATTCAACTCACCAAATAAAAATGGACACAAAACCTCATGAACACCAAATATTATTATTTTCTCTCCACCATTTAGAATTCATCTAAAATGGTGTTTTACCTAGACACACACTCTTTAGAAGGCAAACAACACCAAGAGAAACAAAATTCCAATAAAAAATCAATGAAAAAAATTACTCTATTAATCATACCAACCATCTAAGAATGGAAGATAAGAACCCCACACATAAAAACAATTATCAAGGAACCAAACCATAAACCCCCATAAAAAACTCATCCCATAAGTCGATCATAAAAAAAACCCATAAGAAAACCATACCAAAACCATCGTGGGTCTTAGACCCAAGTCACCTTGCTCAAAACAAAAAAAAATTAGGACCTCAACCATATAGTCACCATCTCATGAAAACAAACAAAAGATTCATCACTATCAGGTCTCATAAAAAGAAACACTAACTACATGATCATGGAACCTTAAGTCTCACATGTTCAACCTACCAAGAAACTAACCTTCACCAAAGAACGAGCATCACAAAATATTCAAAATCCCTTAAGCACCCACATGGAATAAACCAAATCACAACTGGATAAAAAATAAATCAAAATCTCAAACTAACTCCAAAACACCAAAAAGTAAACCCCAAAAACTAAGAATCATCCTAGGAAAAAATTCCACAAGCTCTTACAACACCGAGATAGGTTCTTCCAAGATGACTATGAAGAACCAATATCAAGAAACAAGGAAAATATAATGATAAAATAAAACTTGAACTAAATTCCAATGGAAATTAATATTATAACTATACTTCTTGATTCCAAGTTACATTAGGGCCACTAAAGTAAGGATCTAAACCTAAATGATGAATAGAATCACCAAGAGATTCACCCTCAAAATGGACTATTCAACATCTTTGCGAATTTTTTTGGAGGAATAATTTAAATAACATGATACATGAACTTAACTAGTTCATGTATCATTAATTAAACAAAAATATTCTCACCATAACTCAAGGATATATCCAAAATAATAAATCCAATAAAACACATAACATATATCACACATCACAAAAAGAAATCCCTTTTCTTTAAAATTACCAAATTCTCTTCAAAGGATTTTAAAACCCATTTTACCAAATGCATACCCCTGAAATAAACTTTAACACTCCACTTTTAATAAAATAAAAAATATTCTTTTTTAAACAATCTCCAAAAATTGTTTTAAATGAAAAAAATTTATAAAATCATTCTTTCTATCCCAACAAAACATAAAATGCAAAGAAAAAATGATACACCACAAATCCAAACCACATGTCAACATATCACAAGTACCCCTTGAATTCACCGCCATAAGGGGATGTCATTAAAAGGTATCCTAAATTTAAATCCAAAATAGGATGTGGAACTAGGATTGACTCGCCCATGTTTTTTGATGGACCACAATCTAACCACACAATAATTCCTAGAATGTTTTCAAGATATTGCATTCGGTCATTTACCAATTTATTAGGTTGAGTAATCCAACCTCACACCATCATCCCTTATATTTTCATCACAAAATCCACTATAACACGCAAGGAAACCCAACTAATTATATTGAGGATCAAAACCACCATCATTGGTAATCAAGATGAAATTCTACATTCAAAATTTAAACTCTAATTCCCATAGAAATATGAGGCTCCAAATGGAGGAGTGATCATAATGATCTCCCCAGTGTATACTTATTGAGTCCAAACTACCATATTATTATTCTACCAATACACACCCCAAATAACATAATGCCTTTTCAGGATCCTAGGTTTTCACTAAAGAACCTAGGCTCTGATACCATTCAAGAAAACTCGCCTAGGATACCACTCGAACAGCCACTTGACCTGGCTCACCACTAGTTATATGGGAATTACTAATCTACATGGTCTATATAAAATTGCTACTATGTCATATACAAGTAGTGGGAATGATTTTTCCCTTAAATTGGAGTTAAATCACAATAGTTATTTCACCAAAAAAATTGGTTGAAATTTTCATAAGTGAAATTTCTATAAAAAATGATACAATAAATTTTTAAAATAACCTTAAAAAAATTAACAAGATGTATAAATAACATATTTAAAATAACCCCTCAACTCACCCACTAATTTCCCTATGAAAAATATCTCCTTATGTCACTTCTTCCTCTACAGATATAGTGTATCCACTAATAACCATAAATGTAATCAGTAAAATCATATTTATTAATTGAATCAATGAAAATTAAATAAATAAAATAAATAACTAGCATAAAATCCACATTAGTTTCTAATAGGCCCCAATGTTGTTCATTCCCCATGAGTGAACAAGAACTGATAAAATCCTGAAAATGAAAAGTAATATAGGCGTGAGAATAAAAAGAATTAGTAGGACACCACCTTCCTTTTCACATGCCTAAAGATCCTTTTTAAGCTAGTTTGAAACATAATTAAAAATTAGGTTTTTCAATTATAGATTTATGAAAAATTAATATCAAGTGCACTACCATTATTATATACTTTCCCTTTTATTTTCCATAAATGAATACAATCACTTAAAAATATTTCCATTGTCCTAGGTCATTTTTAATAAAAATGCTCATTTAAAAATCAACTGGAAAACCCCATATAGAATACTTTAACATAAAAAAATTTCCAAAGTCAACTTTAAACCCATTTTAAATAAAATGAACAAAGTATAAGGGTTGATAATTCTATGAAAAGTGAACCACTAGTCAATAAGATACTAAAAATTTAAAAAGATGAAGGGTGCCACAAATAATATAAGTGATAGCGGAAAGAAATCAATCCCAATATATAATTCCCACAAATAAACCACCAATCAAGAAAATTGTGTCATAGGCTATTAACCTATGAACTCATGTAATACAATTTCTAACTAGTGACAATAACATTAGGTCTACCAATAATAACCTGTCTATCCTGTTAGTCTCTTTGAACTAATCAGGAAGAATACCATCAACCTATGAGCATATATCTTCCATGGGGAACGATCCAAGTGCACTCAGTAATCCAGTCCCTCTATAGATATAAACATGTTAAACTGTAGTTTTCACTCATCTAGGACTCTACTTAGTTTCCTATCATTCCCATGACTAATATAAAATTGGAGATAAGAAAACATCCAATGACTAAACATGCATTAAAATCAAAATAACAAATCACCCTCATCTCAAACTCCCTAATGTAATAAAACCCCCCAATATATCTGTATCCTATCATCAAACCACCCATAACATTAATCAAAAATAAGTGGAAAAAAGAGGGTATCAATCTCTCACACATTTGAAAAACCACTTGAAAGATCCAAAAAATCCAACTAGAAATTCCCCCAGAAGGTCAAGTCCTTTATAACAATTCAAAACTATTTATAAATTCAAAATGGGACTTCTTGAAATCAATTTAATAAACTAACTCCCCTTTTATAAAATATCCCTTATGGATTAAAACATCACTTCATATTCCTTCACACAAACTGAATGGGGTCAAAATGTTTTAATCCACACATTTTATTCAAAATAAAACTTGAAAAAATTTAAAAAAACATATCATTTGAAGTATCCCTTCAAATTAAATGTAAAATATTTTGAGGAATAATTTTGAAAATCAAAAATATCTTGAATAACCTAAATTAAATTTTCAAAGTTACATTCATGAAACATTCCAAATAGAAGGTTTGCACGGTTAATAAAAATCTGATTTAACCCATTATATAAAATAAGGAAACTTATCACTTTCTATAGAAACCAAAAAAAATAACTAGTGCAAAATGATTTTTCATGTAGGTTTTTTTTCATTTTCACTTTGTTTATTAGTAAAAATTGTAAATAATTTTTTAATATTGGTTAAATAAAATTGATGTTGTAAATAAATTTATGTTGGGGTTTTTCACATCGACTATCCAATAACCAACATGAAGAAAACCTATATATATTGATTTTCCACTTCGGTTATTAGATAAATGATGTGAAAAACAATTTTTTTAATAATTTTATTTTTATTCCTCCTCCCCACAGAAGATAAGAGAAAAAAAACCAAAAAAAAGGAATCAAAAGAACCATCAAAATATCCCGAAAAATATACATACAATTGAACGTTCAAATTTACAATATTTATTAAAAATAAACTAAAAATAAATAAAATATGTAAAATAGTTATCCCATTCAATTTGTAAGTGTCTCAACTCTAGTGAACTATATAGTCATGGGTCCTCAAAAAGATTTAAATAATAAATAAATCATTTAACTTGAATTTTCCATAAAACAAATAAAATATTAAGGAAAACATTATAAATAAATCTAACATTATGGAACTTTATAACTGTTTCGGTTGAAATTCTTTCATACATAAATCTTAAAACATAATATACTCATTCTTTCATGCCTTCTTGTGGATGAAAATTCTATTCCAAATAAATTTTAATTCATAAAAACATTTTTAATTAATATATCCAAAATTTAGTAACTGTAAATGAAAATTTACCGTATATTTTACAAATTTGATCTTGGTGCTCTTATTTCTTATTGTCACTCTAAATAAATTCCATACCCTATTTGAAAATAATATGAATAAAATAAATTTTTGTTATTATAATAAAACCAATTATTAAAATATTCAAACTTATGTGTTTAATAAATTCTTACAATTTTCTCTCACTTCACCATAGATGTATCATAGCCAGTACAATGTCTTATCTGTTGGGAAAAAATAATATTCAATGTCCATTCATATAGAATAATATTTAATGTGAGTTTATATTATGTTAAGAGATATATAACACCTTTTGAGAAGTATGTTTCATGATCGCAAAGATATGGAATCATATAGTACAGAATAATTGCATTCTTCTGAAATCTTTCAGCAAAATAAAATATTCTTTGTACATCAATCATTGTCCTACCTATAGGTCAAATAAATTTTGAGTATATAAATCCATATACATCTGTCTTTTCATTATCTATATAAATTCTATAAAGTTACCAAATTCAAAAAAACATAATTATAAATTTTTTAATAAATTCAATGAATTGAAAATTTTGGTTAATCGACATACATGTAAAAAATTGGAATCATGTTGATTCCCAAATGATCTTTAGCTACAATATCCATGATATAACTTTTAAAAAGTCCCATAGTCATAATATGCCCAAAAACAATTGCTTTAACTATAATCTCATATAAATCCAATAAAAATTTGAATATGTAGAAAATCAATCAAGACTAGTAGAATTTCTATCTGATGTCATAACACTTTTTATTTTTTGTTGTCTATACAGTAATTATTTACCTTTAAATTATTCCTATAAAAAATTAGATAAATATATAAACATTAAAATGATGAAAAAAATTTAATATCGAAATGAAATAAAAGATAGAATATATACATACCTCTATGATAATATGTTGAACAAGTCTAGATGGCTAAACTAAAAAAATGGCTGATACTTTGTCAAAATTTACTCACATCATATGTAGTACATGGTGTTTTTGATAATCTATCTATAATATCATGTACGATGAAACTATGATTATCTTTCTCTATCTATTGATGATGAATGGTATTGCTGATATAAAATATCATCCCATATGAAAAAATATGTTGGGGATCATCAACAAATAAATCGCAATAATTGGGAAGCTATAAAGGAGGTGTTTAGGGGTAGGATAATGAGTGAGTTCTACAAGTGCATATGTATGAGTAGGATAATTAGGATGAGTGGGATCTATTGGCGTAGGTGGAGGAGTCAGTTCAGCAGTCCAAAACTAACTTTACATGTCTGTAAACATCGACTGTATCGAAGCTATGAGCATATCCTACATTGTCACATGAATATCCTAAATGTCGCCTTCCAAAGATTCTATTTTATTATAAACATTCCCCAATATAGAATATTTCAAATGTGGAAACACTTTTTTTATTGATACACATGTTGGGTATCCTCATACATGACCCAAGTGTTCATGATTTACCAATGTTGTAGCTAAAATATCATTTATACCCTCAGCTATAAAGACCCCCTATGTTCTCTGCTCCTCAAGAGAATCCTGTATGGAATATTTTAAAAACTATATGATGAATTACAATATATAAAGAGTTTTTTAACTTAAATAAATAAATAAAGTAAACATTTTACAATCCTTTCAGCTACAACCCTCGACACTTCCATAATATATTTTCCTTCTTTTCCCATCTGAGCCCTCTTCCATTTTTCATGTCTAGCAGGGGGAAGAGGGGAAGCCTATGTAGGCTCAGCTCTTATATTTTAATGTTTTTATACTATCATTTATTCTTTCAATAATGTATACCCTCCCGGAGATAACATATGTGGGTATAAATTTCTATATGGTATCTCTTGATGATATATCCTTGATTTATGTAAATTAATAATTAAGAATAAATAAATCATTAACATGGTCATTAATATAAAGAAACTTCTAAAAGGTAACATTTCACATAAAAAAATTGATTCTCATCATCTACTTTCAAAAAAATTCTTCTATGTATCTACATCTATAAATTGATATATATCACATGGATGATGATGTTGTTTATCCCCAAAAATGAACTGTGTTGTGAGGGATGATTCAAAACCCTCCATCTCTTAAGAATCAAATGGTAAAAATTTCTTCTTGACTCCTCCGGTATTAGGTATTTCATATTTCATCTAATATGAAGTGGGAAAACATATATTATTATAAAAATTTCAGGATAAGTAAAATAATAACAAATGATATTACCAAAATGGTCTCTCACGAGTGTGATAATGTCACTTTGTCAACACTTCTCCAATTAACAAACAAAATACTAACTTTTTATAGCCAGTACTTCTAAAAAATGTGTTGAATTGTTTTTAATTTTTACCTATTGGAATATCGTTATCATCAAAGTCTACTAGTATCCTTTGGTCCTGGATATGACCAACTAATAATTTTGGTAATGATGTGGTGCCATGTTTACCAACCCTCGAACCCTTTTTCCCCCATGGTAGTAGATGTATCATGTAAATAAAGATGAGGAGGATCGTCAATCGAAGCATGTGTTCATTCCTCACCAGAGGTATGAGTATGATCATTTCCATTAGTATTTGGTGGATCAGATGATTGGTCTGTCATTATCCTACAAATAAAAGCAACAACAATTAGTACAAAAATATACAAATCCAACTATTACATACAAATTTAAATAAAAAATGTACAATTATCAAATAAATAGTAAATTAAACTAAACTTAACACATTTTTATTAATATTTTTATTGTTAAATAAAATAATAACAATAATAATGAAATATGAAATGACATTAATGAATAAATACAAATACAAAAATAGTGCTTGAATAGTAAAAATTCTCCCACAAGATAAATCATTTTTACAGAAAAAAAATATTTAATATACTCTTATACAATATTTTTTGTTTCTATTTGACATATTAAATTTAAAATAATTAATTTTTAAAAAAATTTATTAATAGATAAGTTACGTAAGGGTAAACATGGTAAACTAAACAAAACTAAACTAATATAAAAAACAATATAACTTATTAGTCATAATACATATTTTAATAAATAAAATCAAATTAAAAAATATAATAATTTATGAAATTTTAAAAAGTAAACCGTAAATAAAAATATGTTTCCTATACTATTAAAAATTTACTAAAGGATTATTTTCCAAAATTTCATCGACATGATCATTCTGTCTGGAAAAACCCTATTTATGATGTGTTTATCAATATTATTTATTAATATTTACATGGAATTAGGGATCTCATATAAATTAACATATTCATTATGTTTATCCTCACCAACATACTATTTTTCTCCTTGTAAAAAAATAGACCACGACATATCTGATTGATCAAGAACATAGAAAACAAATTATCATGTGTTCCCATGATAAAAAAGATCAGCTTTGTATTTCAATTTATTCAAATTAAATAGTGTTGTTAAAAATTCATCATGTCTAGAATTGTTTTACTGATAAACCATTTGATGTTAAACACAGGAAATAGAAATGTAATGTAATTAACCTCCCATATTTCTTCAATGACTCCATAATATGCAGTTTATGTAGACATTGAGATTTTGTCTTTAGCACTCGAATAATGCATTTCTTCTGCGAACACCAATACACTATTATTATTAATCATACTTATATTGTCATGATATATCACATAAATGTATAGCCAATAATGCCATACTCGGACCATGTTATCAAATTTAAACTTGGACCACCCACTAACCATATCAATGTTTCTTATGCATCTGTTCTACCAAGAACGGTCCCTTTAAGCCATACTGAAAAGGTTTTGTTGTGCTTATTCAAAATCCACATATCTTTCTTATTTGGATAAAATTGTTTCAAATAATTAATATGCAATGTTATATATGGATTAGAATCATCAATGTCATTCAAAATGTATAAATTTACCTTCTTTTTCTATTAAACTTTCAACAATTTGACTTTCATGCAACAGATCCTCTTTCCCCCATAATTAACTCCTTCATGGAGAGATGTAGGAAAATTGATGAGCTCCACTATAGAAATATTTCTTGTACAAAACTTTGAAACATCCTCATTTATATAATCATCAACAATTGAGACTTCAGGTTGATATGGATTCTTAATATACACCTTTAATATCATCATATACCTTTCAAAAGGATACATCCAATTTAGATATACATGTCTACAAAGAATTATTTCTCCCACCAAGTGAACCATTAAAATTCACCATGATATCAAAATAATATAGAGGAAAACACATTTCTAATTAACAATGTATAGAAACCACTTTTTTCTCAAAAGTGTTCAATGCATTCAAATCAACTATCTTATTAAAAATTGAATTGAAAAAATAACACACCTTCATGATAGTCATTATGAAATGGATGGGAAATATTCCATGAAATTAAACTAGTAGAAGTTATTGCATCATGATGTGACAATCATGATATTTCATACCTATCATCCTCAAATCCTTTAAAGACAAAACAATTTTACGTTGGAAGAATTACCCTGTGGAAAATTGATATCATCAATACATTGAAAAAAACTAATTTTATACCTCTGGGATAATGGATGAAAAGTTTGGGGTAGGAATTTTTTCCTTCCAACATGAGTGGGAGCCAACTCCCAATGTATTCCCATTGAGAGTAATTACAATCTTGAATTCAACCAATCATTAGTTTTTTCCTTTAATATATAACAATTTTTTTATCAAGCTATAACAAATATTATTCTCCACATTCATGACAGAAATGTTATGTTTCAACTCATGATATATCCAATATGGTATCTCAAAAAATAATGATTGTTTCTTCCAAATAGTTCTATCATTACCAGGTTTCTATATCTTTTTGAATGCTACATCAATTTTTTTCACCCACTCAAAATACAGATCAATGGATAAAGTTTTTTAAGTAATATAAAATTAATGTGAACCATTGAATGCCTTTTTTAATCTTTTAAAAGAGTTATCCATAAAAAAATTGATGACCGATGTATAATATTTTTCTCCCATGATGAAGTTGATAATATAAAGTCTTTTGTTCACAAATTGTATAATATTTATTCCCCTTAACACTGTATTTATAAAAATTTCCATATACTGGGAATTCATTTATAATGAACATAATCATTGCATGTAGTTGAAAATATTCCATTTTATAAGAATCATACACCCTAATACCTTCCTCCTATAACAGTTTAAAATCATCAATTAATGGTGACAAGAAAATTTCAATATCATTTCTGATCATTTCTAGTCTATAGATCATTAAAATCAATATAAAATATTTTCTCCTCATAAAAAATTCAGAAGATAAGTTGTAAATTACCAATAAAACATTCCATGAACTATGTGGGCTAATAAGGATTCGATATGGATTCATTCCATCTGTTCATATTCGAAGTATGATAGTTCTAACTTCATTCTTGAATATAGGAAACAAGTTATCAGTTTTTATACACAATGGAAGATCAACTGGATATTATAATTTTCTATCACATATTCACTCATCTTCAGGCCATATTAACTTTTTTCATCATGTGAATTTTCAAATAAACATTTCAAACAAGGAATTATAGGAATATACCAAAATTCCAAGGTAGGGGTATCTATAACTACTAAATCGTCTTGTGATTTTTCATTCAACTTATACCATGACATCCCACATATAGAAAATCATGAAATAAATTTTTATTCCTTACTATATTCAACATAGTCATTCAAGAATGCATGTAATTTTCTGTACCCTAATCCCATCGATCATAGTATTTTCTTCACTTCATAATGAGAGTATTAATGGTCATGGTCTTTAGGAATAATATCTTTCAACAATTATAGAAACTCTATAAAACTCTTGTCACTTCATCCACGTTTATCCTTCAAGTTAATCAATATTAACATCATCGATAAAACCATAAACTACTTACAACCTTAATACAATGTTTTTAGAATCTCTATATATACACTCAATTATCGATTCTTTCTCAATTTCCTATTCTTCAATATCGCAAATCATTTATTCAATTTGATCAAAATTATTATCTTGCAAATCATCTTCATCAACAGATTACAAATTCTAACCAATTTCACCATGCCAAATCCAAGGGATATAACTTATATTAAAACTATTAAAAATTAAATGTTCTTTGATCTATATTATTTTCAACTTATTTATGTTTAAACATTTCAGTAATGGGTAGAAAACATGCTATTGTTTGGAACATTTCATTTATAAAATTCTAAAAAAGCATCAACACCTTCCCTATATTCATCATATATTCTAAGTTCCATAATCCAACTTTTACTCATTATTATCTAAAACAAATATCAAAAATATATATTGTCAAGAAACCCAATTTTAAATTTATATCAAATATGCCATAATTTCAATCTAAGATAACTTTTAAACATAAAAGAAATATATGAGTATTTTAAAAGTATAATTATAGACTCTAGACAATAATGGAATAAAAGATTAATTATAAATCGTAAATCATAAAAATAAATTCATCGAAGTAATTTACAAAAGAAAATATAGTTAAACCACTCTCAAATTTGTTATTTTCTTTTGAATGAAATTAGATGAATCTTAAAATTGAATATTATTTAAGAGAATACAAATCAAGTGTGCATTTTCTATTTTGATAGTTCCTATTGTGTATTCAACAATAATGTCAACATTATATTGATAGTAACTCATAATATGCAGAATTCATATTTAAAATATTATTTTTCAAGGTAATAATATGCTCACATAAAAAGCAAACTGTTGATATGAATATACACTAGTTATATGATATTATATATTGAATTATATGAAAATTTAAATATATGCATATATTACATTTTAAAATTAATAAGTCACTAATTATTTAATAACACTAATTTAAATTTATCAATATATATCGAAGTGTATGCATAAACAATGAATGATTTTCAAATATCATCCAAAATAAGAAACATTTTGAGATTAAATGCCTAACTTTTAGATGGGATGGAGTTTAAATATTTGTGGAACAACTCAGTGAAAATGCATTTCCATTTAATATAAACACTACAACATTAATATATAATGAAATACAAACACTTTTTCACTTAAATAAATGAATAATTAAGGTATATAAAGATGATAATGTGATATTTCAGACAAGAAAAATCTATATTATAATGAGAAATGATGAGATCAATGAAATATGCGGGTTTAAAAATATGGTAATGTGAGATTTGAGTACATGGAATATAAAAAAATGAATGTTAGGGATTTAGAACTATTTAATTTCCAAAAGAGATAATTGATGTGTGAGTATTGCCTAAGACTGGAGCATATTGAATGTAAAACAATGAGGATGACAAAACCTAAGGATCTATAAAGATGTAAAATCTTGATTTGAGTCCACCGGATCAAATAAACTTGGTTTAGGGCCTCCACATGATAGAAATGAGTCATCTTTCGTGAGAGATAATAACACTAAAATGATCTAAACTGATGATTCCAAAAATTTTAAATCGTATATAACATCAGTTACATACTAATCGATGTGATAAAGCTGATTTTAATATTGATTATCATATAACCGATGTGAAAAAGAAATGAAAATTTCTTTTTCAATTGGGTTATATGACAACGGACGTGATAAAGTGGCTTTATCATTTCATTTATTATAAAACTAATGTGATAAATGGGGTAACATTATTTATCACATCAGTTATCATAAAACTGATATAATGAAGAAAAATACCGCTATTTTTCATGTTGGTTACATCACAACCAATGGAAAAAGGCATGTAAACTACTTTATCATGTTGTTTATATAATAATTAATGTGATAAATCAAGATAAATTCCTTATTCACATCAGAAATGAATAATTGATGTGAAAATTTTGACATGAAAAATACTTTGTGTACTAGTGGATGCACTTCACTTTATTAATTTAATAAACATGATTTAACATAATAATTTATTAGTTAAAATTTTAATTTAATCCTCAATAAATCAATGAATCTAAAATTAATGTTTTGGACATGGGAAAACCTACCTAAAATCAAAGTCTTAAGGTTCAAGACTTTGAATACAAAATGAATGGAGTCCAAAGAAGACATCATATTACCTAACATCAAAAACTAGAACAAAATCCAAAATAAAAACCCCACTTAGGGTTTGGATAAGAATATCATAACAACATGGGATAAATAAAGTAAGGTTAAAAGAACAAATAAGGGGAGAGGAGATCCTACCTTGGGGATTTGGCAATAAAACATGAAGAAACCATGATGAAATCACCGAAGGATTGGGATATCTGGAGGAGGGAGGCACGTATGCACAAGGGTATTATATGGGGGGTCACATGATGTGGGGGAGGTGAATAGGGGACTAGGGGTTTAAAAACATTAAGGTTTATTTTTTAAATATTGAAAAAAAATAATGTTTTGGGCATTGTACAGGGTTAGGTTATACAGTTTGGTAAATTATATGCCTACCAGGTAGCTACCACAACCTAAACAATTACCCTATATGGGTTCCCATAATACAAACCACATGATTTTTCTACCCAATTAGAGATTTTTCTTGACAAAATTTCTAGAAATGGACCCAAACACAAGGCTTTGACATGGTTTACTAACTATTCAGCCTTTACAATCTTTTAAAATGTAAATATTTTGACTCAAAACCCCCCCAAAACTCACAATGACTAAAACAATAATATAGTATAAAAATTACCCACTATAGTAACATAGTTTTTAACATATTTTAAAGACAATATATTGTCTAAGAGGATATTTGGAGTATGTTTTAACTTTGAGATGTTAAAAATTAACAAATAAATTATTATACCTATCAATAATTCAAAGTGAGTTTCAAAATCCTAATCAGTAAATAGAAATGTAAATAGTTTCATTTATTTTTCATAAAAAATTTAATTTCACTTAATATCCTAAACGATTTTAGGATATGTTTTTAAAGATATAATATAAAGAGTTACTTTAGTTACCAGAAGATCTCCAGGAAAAATCTTGATATAAAGGGTTTCAAGAATGGTGATGATGTGCTTATAAAAAATTCTATGTAGTCAATAGAAGTTATTAAAAACATAACATTAAATTTTATGGTGTTTATATGTTTTAATATGTTCATGGAGTTGAAAAATAGGAATATTATTCCTAAATCTCATCATTATTAAGACTAGATTTCATCAAAGATGTTACACATTAAAGATTGTAGTAAGATATTTTTATTATATGGTAACATCAATATGTGTAAGAAATTATATAGAGACATAATAGATTTAATAAACCCCTAAAATTATATCAAATATATGGTTTATCTAGTAGTATATCATATATGATATGTTATATAGGTTATTATGTATATTTTAGTTAAAATATTCTTAAAGCGATTATGAATATAAAATGTCCCATAAAATAAAAAATGAAATCTCTATTTTATAATTATTTCACATGGGATGAATATATGAATATATTGATATAAATTTCATGAATTCAAATGATAATTAACCTCTCAAATTATAACATTGAGGTATCCCTAATCATTGTTTTTCATAGAATATTATAGGTTATGGTGAAATTTTAATGTTATCATGAGTTTTTTTTTGTATCGAGAAACAAAATATGATCATGAGGTTGAAAATAGGTTATGTGTACTAGATGACACACTAAGTATACCGCATAGAGTTTTATACACTATGTTTTTTGTATAATAAGGGTGCATGGTTCATATTTGGAGTCCCCACTTGTCATGATCCCTTGCCCATTGGCCACTCTACAGTGCCCATTCTAGGGTGTGTCACATGACTTTAAGCATCCCTCCTTTAATTCCAAATGATATAGACTATAATTAAGGGTCTATAGGATGATATTGGGGAAATTATTACCCTGATTGATAAATAATAATTATTTAATAATGAAATAATGAAATTAACTAAAGGAAACAATAATAACAGGAAAAGTATTCACATGTGATAAACCAAAAAATATACACACACTATGCTAGTCATAAAAAATGAATAGGATCACCCATGGGCATATCATATATATATATAACATAATTAAAAATCAACCACCATCTCTGCACTGAGGAAATAAACAGCCCATCTACAAAATCATGTTATTTTTTATGCACGATATAAACACCCCTATTCACTTTGCTTTAAACATGGATCTTGTTCCCTTACTTGTACATAGAACGATAAAGTATACATGTGTCTTAGAGGTCCTATTATGGGTGTGAGTATGAACTCAATATCCCACCACCAATGATATTCCTATCTTATATCCATACATATATCAGACTATTAAAAACATAATAAATGGAATTAAATATATCACAAAACCAACTCCCCTTGTTCTCAAACAGCCACAAGTGAGACTTTATCTACTTTGTTCAGTGCAGAGTGTAGAATGATACATCCACAATCTATTATACTTGAATCAAAACTGATATTCAAAGAAACTTAAAACCATAAGTCATCACACTCCAAACATAATTATATAACGATCATGATTCATCCTAACACAGAAAAGGCACATCCACGCACCATATCATAAGTCCCAAGGACTTCCATATTCATTTACCAAAAACCAACTAAATATCCTGATGAACCCAAGGCACGATGATACTCATCCTTACAAAATTCCATCCCATCAACCCGAATTAAAATAGAAAGCATCATCCCCCATCTGGTGGTCTCAACTAACACAAACTATGGACTGTTATTGTGAGGACCTCCTCCATGTTGATAGTCATCATAATCCCCTATATCACTCAATATATGGAGGCATCCACCCACAATGTTTGGTGAACATCACCTCATGGGTCATTACCTATGTACACACGACCCTAGAGGCCTCATCTGACAACCAAAGTAATTTTAATCACTAACACTCTTTCACACACCATTAGTAAACCTCCATCTCTACCTATGATCTATGTCTCCCACATGTTCAAATGTTCAAAATCATCCACATCATCCTGAAAAACCACATCGCCACACTGCTAGTGATCAACACCACCCACAATCATAGAGGCCATTCTCAGTGCATTCATATAAAACCAAATTAGTCATTGCATCCCAATAACATCATACACAACTGGTGTTTTCATGCCCAACCAACTATGGTACCCCACATCACATAATCCATGACATAACAGGCCCAAATTCACTATTCATTATGTGTGGATACCCTCTAGTATCCCCCAGGAATAACAAAAATCCCCATGCATTCCATTTCTGGTCACAATCAGACCACCCCACTCACGCCTATTTAACATGCATCACGTAATACATGTATATTTTTAAAAATAATATAGGTACCACCTAACTAGATTTAGCAATACTCCACTCACCAAATAACTGCCACTGATTCGACTCTAATTAAAATATCTATTAAAATCTGACAAAATCCCTAGAATTAGGTATTTCTAGCAAACAAAAAATAAAACGTGATAAATCTATAGGATGGATTATTACAAGATATTGGACTTACTATTAGATAATCACTACTTCCAATGAAACAATAATATAATAATAAATTAGGGATATATCAAAATTAGAATAAAGAACATAAGGAGGAGGGGAGTTAGTGTGACCACTACTACTGTCTAAAGTGGGCACCCTTTACCCTTTTTCATTTTCTAATTATCCATTTAATCTAATTAAACTATTTAAAAAAACCAAAAAATGGTACATAGCACAATCTCACCCAGGATAAGGGTCTCACCTCTTTCCAAGTATCATCATGGCATGACCTCACACTCATAGAGGCTATGACGACCAATGATTTTGGTGATTACTTTTCCTTAAGTAAATACCATATGAGAATATTTTCTTGTACACAAAACTAAACTAAAATGAAAAAACATGCTACCATAATAAAATATTAACATTTTATTATATTTTTTATGTTTTTAGGATTCAATATATGTAACCACATTATAAAAACTATATAATAGTGTATAAAAAACAAAGGTCCTTTTATACATAGAAAATATATATTTCCTAAAATAGTTTAACATGTGATTATATTAAAATTAATTTTTACAAATTTTAAAAATTGTATTAGATAAAATAACTCACATATTTTTTATTATCATGATAAAATTAATTAATGTCGTTAATTTATTTTTAGTAATACAATTATTTTCCAAAATTAAATATTAGTTACCATGGTAAAGTGGTTATTTTTAAAAGAATAATAATTTTGTAAATATTTTTTAATTTTTGAAAATTAAATGAAGTAATTTTAAATTAATAATATAATAATATTTTTAAATATATATACTAATGAATAAACATTCATTTAATTGTTAATAAATATTAAATAATATTAAGAATACTTAATGATTAAAATGACATTCTTCTACAAATACAATTTTCAACATATTATGTTTTTTGATTTAAAGGTTAAATTTATCCTATTTATAAATTTAATTGAGTTTAATGGATACCAAATTCATAATTGGAATTTTCACATTTGGTAACTGGGATCATATAATTATTTTAGTATTAAAATAAATACCATGATTAATTTTTATACAAGATTAATAAGGTTAAAATGGGTAAATAAAGTATCTCAATTTTTTAACGATTAAAAGGTCACTTACACCTTCTATAATACATTTTTAGAAATTAAATTCAATTAAAAATGTATTAAATACAATTTATATCCTTAAAACACCTAAGATACCTAATACACATTTTATTACATTCTTTCCACTTACCGAACTCTTTTTCTATGAAAAAACCCCCTCACATTCACTTATAAAAGGAGGTCACTCCTACCATTTATATTTTACCACTCCACCCAAAAGGCCTCAATAATGAATTTTCATTCCCTAAACCTCTATAAATATATCTCAAGGAGTTACTAAAGTTATAGGGAGTCATCTGAAGTTTTAAGAAGCTGCATGGAAAGGTAAGGATTCTCCTCCTCTTCTTTTTGATTCAAGTACATATTTTATGATAATCCCCTTGAGTTTCAATTGATTATGGTTTTATATTTTAATAATCAACCCTTTACTATCAAAATTGTTTCTTATTTATGATAGGATACCCTACCATCACATTAAACCCACTCTAGAAAACTGTTTATATAGCATTTATGCTACTGAAATCACCCCTTGGTTCTCTCCCTCCTATATTTAATTAAAAAAAATACTTGTTATAAGATATTGATTTCAATATTATTATGCATCCAAATGTTAATAATCAATAAATTATTGTACTAATGATACCATATTACTAAGATACTATCTCTCCCTCTCATTAATCCATTCCATAATCCCTTTCTTATAGTTATCATGCTACCAAAATCATTCCTTGATTTTTCCATCTTTGTGAATTTCCAGCTCTAATATAATTCAAGGGTATATATTTAAATTGAGTTTAAATTTTTTCTAAAATAGGTGAATAAGAAATGTATTTATTTTATATATGAATTGGTATTATGATCAACTAAATGAGATTTCAAGGTAATGGTTTCATTGACTCCATTTCTGATTCATTGGGTCATAGCCTTTATTATATAAACATACTTTCCATTATTTCCTTGATCCAATATTTCCCCTATTTTATTTTCTATTTATTTTTTTATTTGGGTAAATTAATTCTTATTATCAATGAACAATTATTTTATAAAATGTTTTCTAAAATAAAATTGTATCATTGGTAAGAATAACTCTCATTCTTACCAATAAATATTTTCTTCTATGTCCATATTTTCCTTCCTTCTAGTTTTATCTTATCATTTTGGAAATATAATACGTTTTATTTTCTTTTATTATAATTTTTATATTTACCACCTTTTAAAAGTAATGTTTAATAATCTTTTTATGGTGTGGGTAAAGGTATTTCAAAATATTATAGAAAAGGGGTTTCCATACTTTAAAAATCAAATGTTTTATCTTACCCTCCACATTTTTTTAATAACCTTTATGTATTTTCAAGGATATTTTATTTTAACTATTTATAACATTTTTTTAAAAATTATTTTC
The DNA here is from genome assembly GCA_963277665.1 of Viscum album. NCBI lineage: Eukaryota > Viridiplantae > Streptophyta > Magnoliopsida > Santalales > Viscaceae > Viscum > Viscum album. Next base: position 1,912,929,465 of record OY728122.1, read on the forward strand.
ATTCCCTCATCAAAACAATGTTTTAATGTAATTTTCACTTCATATTTTATAATATGTTTTGATATGTTTTGGGAAAACATTTGTATTTTAACTTCTATTTTCCTCCATGATTTATCTCTCATGATGTGATTTTTCAATCAGCCACTATATTTTATTTTGAAATGATTTTTTGTGGACAATGATATTTTTTATTATCTTTTAAGTTTATGTTATGTGATGTTTTTGGAAAGTTTATGAAATCTGTTCTTTTTCTATGGTTTCATTAAAATAGTTTTATGATTTATTTGGGTGGGGTCTTATATCAACCTATAATGAATTGGTTTATGTTTATGTCTCATGAGATAGTAAAGAATGGACATAATGTGTTTCTTCACACAAGCTACTGTAATTGTTACCCTAGAACAAACTTCTATGTACTTTATGATAACCTGTATTCATTTTTTTGAATATTAATAAAACAGTTATCACGTCGTGATTGTTCTTATGTGTAACATAGTATTTCATAATGCCCTAAGAGTAGTTGTCACTAGTACAAAAAACGTTTTTAGGTCGTTTATTTTTAATTTTTTATGTTGTTTTCTAGATGACGTTAATACGTGCGACGTTATAAATAAGGTTTTTGATGTCGGTTATTTAAAAACCGACGTCAAAAACATAAAATCGCGATGTTTATCACGTCGGTTATTTTATAACCGATGTGATAAAGGGCCTAGAGAACGGTTTATCACGTCGGTTATTGAATAACCGACGTGAAAAACGGCCTGGACAATGGTTTATCACGTCGGTTCTTAAACAATCGACGTGATAAACAGGGGCGAGGGGGTTTATCACGTCCGTTCTATAAGAACCAACGTGATAAACCGGGCTGAGCGTGGTTTATCACATGGGTTCATATAAAACCGACGTGGAAAACCGGGGGAGGGGGGTTTATCACGTCGGTTATTATATAACAGCCGTGATAAACAGGAGGGAGGCGGTTTATCACGTCTGTTATTGAATAACCAACGTGATAAAGCATTGTCCAGGGCGTTTAGCACGTCGGTTATTCAATAATCGACATGATAAACCATTCTCTAGGCCCTTTATCACGTCAGTTATTTAATAACCGACGTGATAAACCATCCTCCAGGCCCTTTATCACGTCGGTTCTAAAATAACTGACGTGATAAACCATTCTTCAAACCTTTTATCAAGTCGGTTATTAAATAACCGAAGTGATAAACTATTTTCCAGGCATTTTATCTTGTCGGTTATTAAATAACCAACGTGATAAACCCAATTTTGTTTTTAACAGAATGCAGTGATATTCTCTCCACCAGAATCAACCAGAAAACAAATCAAGAAATCATACCACAAAAACTGAAGTACATCAAAATTAAGCATGTACATAGATAACATATAAAACATACCCACTAGACAGCATCCACCCTCATTTATACCCCATGGACAGCCCTCCCCCACCCCGTTGGAGCCCTCACCCTCATGTATACCCCCTAGACAGCCCTCCCCCACCCCATTGGAGCTCCCACCCTCATCTATACCCCTTGGACAACCCTCCCCACCCCATTGGAGCCCCCACCACACTCCTGGACTGCCCCCTGACCCCCGAACACCCCCAAACACCCCTCGACAACCCCCCACCCGCCTGAACAACACCTCCTCACCCCCTCACCCCACTTGACAGCCCCCACCACACCCCTGGACAGCCCCAAACACTTCTGGACAACCCCCCGGACAACCCCCCCCCCACCCCTAGACTGCACTCCCACACCCCTGGACCGGCTTCCCACACCCCTGGGCATCCCTACCACCCCCCAGGACTGTCCCCCCACCCCACCGGATAGCCCTCCCAGACCGTTGGCCAGCCCCAACCCCACTGAACACACCCCCTCACCCTTGGAACCCCTCCCCCACAGACCCAAATCCATACTAGAAGAACCATCAAAAGTAGACCAAAACAAGAAGTAGAGCAAAATTAAACATTCAGTTATATAACATTCAAAACTTACACTGTCAACTTCAAAAAAAATAAAACCTAAACAACTACCAGATACACAATTAAAACGACAATATTCAAAATTACATTTTACATTACAAACAACTAAAATTCAATCAAACCTGTAAAATAATTTCACCACTCCACTTGTACGTTTTTGATGTCTTCAGCAGTATAGGGTTGAGGGTCATCAAAAAGCTACAAATGAAAAAGAAGATAGGTAACGTGTATAATGAATAAATCAAATTGAAATATTATGTCAAAGTTTAAGAGTAAATCGTACCAGGTCAAATTTCACAACTGTCCCAGTTGTTATTATTTCATACATAAATCTTAACATATAATATCCGCATTTGATGTGGCCGTGTTGTTCATGACAATTCTGTTTTGAATGAGTATAAATTCAATATATTATTTTTATCTAATAAATCAAAAGTACAAATTATAAATGGAAATTTACCTTCACATTTACATATTTGATCTTTGCATTTCTTTTCTTTGTGTTTTTTCGAAAGTAGAGCCATGCACTGTTAGAAAATAATACGAATGGGGTAAATTTAAAATTCATTATAATATATAAAACTATTGAGAAATTGAAACTTACTTTTACAATATATTCTTAAAACATTCCTGTACATCACCATGAACAGAGCATATCCAATAAAGAGCTTTCTCCCTTGGGCAAAAAATCCCTAACATCCAATGATCACTGATAATAGGAAATTTAATGTTAGTGGTTTTTTATGTTAAAATATAATTAACTCTTTGAGAGAAATGTGTTTCATACCTCTCACAAAAAGGCATCATCCAACATTGTCTGATTATATTCTTTTCAAATATTTCAGCAATATAAACCATTCTTTGTTCCTCATTCAATGCACATGCTTCAGGGGAAATCAATTGCGGGTCCATGAATCCATATACTTCTGTCAGTTCATTCCTCTCACAAATTTTATAAAGATACCTAATACAAAACATATATAAGTATACATTTTTAATAAATATAACGCAGAGAAAAGGTGTTAAGACTTACATGGAAAAAATTTGCACCACGTTGATGCCCAACTTCTCTCCAGTAACAAGCTCCATGATATCAGATTTTGTAATCCCCACACTTATTTCACGTCCAAAAACATGATATTCCATTGGAAACTCATAAAAACCCAACAACAAATGTGAATATCTTGACAATCTGTCAAGACCACTGAAATCTGTATCTGATGTCATAACCTGTTGTCTTTGTTGTTGTCTATACAGTATTTCTTTACCTTTGAAGTATTCCTGTGAAAAAAAATTGAGAAATATAGTAGTTTTCAAATGATAAAACAACATTAACAAAAAAAATAAAATAAAAGATATAACATTCATACCTCTATGGTAATGAGTCGAAGAAGTCTGGATGGCCAAACTAAAAAATGGTCGATACTGTGTCCAACTGTCGCCACCTCATCTGTAGGTATTGGTACTCTAGATGATCTATCTATAATATCTTGTATAGTGACCCTCTGATTCTCTACCTCTAATTGTTGATGATGAACTGTATCTCCTATACAATATACCAACCCGTATGCTACTATATGATGTTTAGAATCATCAACATACAACTCGAAATATGTAAGAAGCTGCGGCGGAGGCGTAGGATAAAAAATGGGGTCCGCAGGCTGAGGTGGGGGAGTGGGAGCTATTGGCGGAGGTGGAGGATAAATAATTGGGTCTGCAGGGGGAGGTGGAGGAGTGGGAGCTGCAGTCTGAAATTGTCTTTTAATTTCTGCAAACATAGACTGCACCGACTCTCTAATCTTTTCTTCCATTGACTCATTAATATTTTGAACTTCAGCCTCCAAGGATTCTATTTTTTATAAACCCCCTCAATGTTAGATGTTGAAGAACGTGGAAACACTTTTCTTACCGATACACCTGCCGGATATCCTCTTACACGACCAGGATGTTCGGGCCTTCCCAATGCTGCAAATAAAATATCTTCCCTCCCAGTAGCTGTAAATGTCCCCTCTGAACTCTGCTCCTCAAGAGAGACCTATATTAATTAATTGAACATTTCTGTAATGATAGAATCTTATATGAAGAAAAAAGTTATCTTAAATAAATTAAATAGATATCTTATAATCCTCTCAGCTACGATTCTCGATTCTTCCGAAAGATATTGCCCTTTTTTCCATTTCGAGCTCTCTTCCATTTTTCATGTCTAGATGGAGGGGATGGAGGGGCCACCTCTCCAGAGCTTGAAGACTCAGCTCTTAGTTTTTGAAATTTTTCCGACATCATTTTTTCTTCCAATAATTTATACCCTCCCCAAGATAAACTATGAGGATATACATTTTTAGATTGGATCTCCTGATGAGATTTCCTTGTTTCCTGTAATTTAAGAATAAGAAATCATTAACAAAACATTAATAAAATCATTTATATAAGAATGTTTATAAAAGTTTACATTGCCCTTACCAGAAATGACTCTTTTTTTCTACTTTCAAAAAATTGCCTCCATGTGTCTTCATCTATAAAAGGATATATACGACATGGATTATCATGACTCCTATGACCATAAATGAGATCAGATGAGAGGGTTGATTTGAAATCCCTCCATCTCCTGGCATCCAACGATAAGCATTTCTTCCTGACTCCTCCAGTGTCAGGAATATCAAATGTCATCTGATAAAGAAGAGGTTAAACATATTATATATACTAGAAACATTAAAAGAATGGTCAAACAATGACAAAAGATCTTACCAAAATCGTCTCCCACAACTGAGAGATAATCTCTTTATCCACACCTCTCCGATCATCATACAGAATGCTTACTTTGGTATTAGCCTGAGTTGCAACAAAACTCTTAAAATCTTTGGCATTCAGACCTCTAGGAATATCATCATCATCAAACTCAACTACTATCCTCTGATCCTGCGTATGAGCAAGTGATAATTTTGGTAAATGTGTGCACCCACGTTTACCAACCTTTGAACTCTTTGTTGTAATAGGAGCATGTGAATGTTCATCCCCATAGGTATGACCAGCAATATGCTCCTCTCCAGAATCATGTGGTTGATCATCTGAATGATCTGTCATTATCCTTCAAATCAAAAAAACAAACGTTAGTTCACAAATATACAAAATCAAATATTTTAATACTACTACAATCAGAAAATAGAAAAGTGTACTAAGTTACATAATAGTAAACATTGGTAATATGGTAAGCATGTTAAACAATGGTAAAGATGGAAAAGATGGTCAAGATGGTCAAGATGGTAAAAATGGAAAAAATGGTAAACCTGGTAAACATTGTAAACATGGTAAAGTAATTGTCAGTGAACAAATATACAAATTCAAATATTTTAATACTACTGAAATTAGAAAATAGAAAAGTGTACTAAGTTACATAATAGTAAACAATGGTAATATGGTAAGCATGTTAAACAATGGTAAAGATGGAAAAGATGGTCAAGATGGTCAAGATGGTAAAAATGGTAAAAATGGTAAACTTGGTAAACATTGTAAACATGGTAAAGTAAATGTCGGTGAACAAAAATAATCATTTTAAAATTCTTGTAATGGTTATAAAAATGATAAAGTAAACTAAACAAACTTAAAACAAACAAAAACATATACTTATTTTATTTTAAAACATGTTTTAATAAATAAAAAACTTTCAATATCTATCATTTATGAAAAAAATAAATGTAAAAAAGAAATAAACATATGTTACCTGTAATTTTAGGAATGTACATATGGATTGTTTTCCCAAATTCCTTCATCGTGATCGTTCTTTATGGCACAAACTATATCTTCAACATGATCGTCATTATGTTCTGTTAATATTTCCATGGAAGTATGGATCTCACATAAATCAACATATTCAGCAAGTTCATCCCCACCAACATATTGTTTTTCCCTTGTAAAACAACAGTCCACTGCATATCTGATTGATCTACTACATAAAAAATTTGTTTTTCATGTGTTGCCATTATAAAAGAATCAGTTGTGTCTTCCAATCTATTCAGATTAACAAGTGTCATTCCAAATTCATCGTGTCTGACACTGTTGTTACCGTTAAACCATTTACAGTTAAAAACGGGAACTTTAATTTTAAAGTAATCAACCTCCCATATGTCTTCAATCACCCTATAATATACATTTGATGCACAAATTGGGTTTTTGTCCTTAACACTCGAAAAATGCATTGCTTCTGCAAACACCAATACACCACTATTCTGAACTGCACTTTTGTTGTCCTGAGCTTTTGTATGAAATGTATAACCATGAATGTCATAACCAGACCATGTTATCACATTTAAACATGGACCACCCACTATCCATTTTAATGTCTCTAATATATCTGATCTACCAAGGAAAGTCTTTTTAATCCATGACAAAAAAGTTTTGTTGTGCTCATTCAAAATCAACATTTCTTTCTTCTTTGGATGACATTGTTTCAACTCATTAATATGCAACGTGATATACTGTTGAGCATCAGCTATATTATTCAAGATGTATGATTCTAACTTATTCATCTGTTCAGCTGACAATGATTTGACTTTCAAGCCACGAATCCCCTTTCCCTCATTATTAACTCGTTCATGGCGAGATGGAGGCAAACCTATGTGTTGCGCCGCAGCCAAGTAGCTCGTACAAAACTCTGCTACCTCCTCAGAAATATACTTTTCAATAATGGAGGCTTCAGGTCAATATAGATTTTTAACATACCCCTTTAATATTTTCATATACCTTTCAAAAGGATACATCCAACGAATATATTCAGGTCCACAAAGCTTTATTTCTCGAACCAGATGAATCATTAAATGCACCATTATATCAAAAAAAGTTGGAGGAAAATACATTTCTAATTGACAAAGTATAAAAATTGCATCCTTTTCCAAAATGTTCAAAGCATTCAAATCAATCGACTTGTTACAAATTGAATTGAAAAAATAACACAACTTCACTATAGTCTTTCTAACACGAATGGGCAATATTCCACACAATGAAACTGGTAGAATTTGTTGCATCATGACGTGACAATAATGTGATTTAATACCTATCAACTTCAAGTCCTTCAATGAGACAAATTTTTTTACATTAGAAGAATAACCTTGAGGCACTTTGGTATCATGAAGACACTGACAGAAGCTAATTTTCTCCCTCTTCGATAATGTATGACAAGCCGGGGGAAGAAATGTTCGTCTTCCTTTAGGAGTGGGAGCTAACTCCAAACGTATTCCCATTGATAGTAAGTCTAATCTTCAATTCAACCCATCTTTAGTCTTTCCTTTAATATCTAACAATGTTCCAATCAAATAATCACATATATTCTTCTCCATGTGCATGACATCAATATTATGTTTAACTTCATGATACCTCCAATATGGTAGTTCAAAAAAAATTGACATTTTCTTCCAGATATGTCTATCATTACCAGATTTCTGTGTCTTTCCCAATGTCACGTCAAGGTTTTTCACCCTCTCAAAATACAGATCAGGGGATAAAGTTTTTTGAGCAGTATCAAATTCTTGGGAGCCATTGAATGCCTTTTTTAGTCTTCTATAAGGGTGTTCCATAGGCAAAAACTTTCGATGACCCATGTACACAATTTTCCTCCCATGATGCAATTGACAATAGGACGTCTATTGTTCGCAAATTAGACATGCTTTATACCCTTTAGCACTGTATCCAGACAAATTTCCATACGCTGGGAAGTCATTTATAGTGAACAGAAGCACTGCATGCAGTTGAAAATCTTCCATTTTATAAGAATCATACACCCTAATACCATCAGCCCATAACAGTTTCAAATTATCAATCAACGGTGACAAGTAAACATCAATATCATTACCGGGTTGCTTTGGACCAGAGATCATTGTACTCAACATGACATATTTGCGCTTCATACAAACTTCAAGAGAGAGGTTGTAAATTAACAATAAAACAGGCCATGAACTATGTGTGCTACTGAGTGTTCGGTATGGATTCATTCCATCTGTGCACAACCCTAGTTTGAGATTTCTAATTTCATTTCCAAATGTAGAATACCACACATCAATTTTCTTCCATTGTGGAAAATAAGCTGGATGACGTATTTTTCCATCACATACCCGCTCTTCAACATGCCATCTTAATCTTTTTGCATCATGTGAATTAGAAAATAAACGTTTGAAACGATTAATTATAGGAAGATACCAAAATACCTTTGAAGGGAGCTTTGTAATCTCTACATCACCCTGTGATTTTTCTTTCACCTTATACCGTGATGTCCCACATTTTGGACACTCTGACAGAAATTCATATTCCTTCCTATATATAATGCAGTCATTTGGACAGGCATGTATTTTCTTGAATCCCAATCCCATTGGGCATAATATTTTCTTGGCTTTGTAATGTGAATCTAGAAGATTGTTATCTTTTGGAAGAATGTCTTTCATCAATTGTAGCAACTCTGTAAAACTTCTGTCACTCCATCCATGCTTCGCCTTCAGGTTATTCAATCTTAACACCGCCGAAAAAACCGTAAAATCTGTACAACCGGGATATAATGGTTTTTCATCATCACCATATAGACGCGCAACTGTCGGTTCTATCTCAATTTGTTCTGCTACAATATCGCGAATCATTTCTTCAATTCCATCGGAGTTACCATCTTGTGAATCATCATCATCAGTGACATTCCGTCCAGTTTCACCATGCCAAATCCAAGGGATATAACTCGGATTTAAACCATGACGTATCAGATGATCGTTTATCTCTCTAATTTTAAACTTCTTCATATTCAAATATTTTAGGCATGGACAGAAAAAAATGTCACTACTTGGAACAATTCGTTTTGCAAATTCCAAAAAGGCATAAACACCTTCCTCAAATTCATTGCTCATTCGTTGTGCCGTAATCCAACTTTGACTCATTATTACCTATAACAAATATCAAAAATATATATATATTTTTAAGATAAGACAAATACATGGTCATATGAAAAAAAAAACATAATTTGAATGTAAAACAATTTAAAATATAAAACAAATTTATAGGTATTTAAAAAAATATGCTTGAATATTATTTTTAAAACAAAATATAGTTAGATATAGCAGTTTTAAATTTCATTGAATCAAAGAAAACCATGACGCCTACATAGATTAATATTGATTGCGGTTTTGATGTTTTATTATATTAGATAAACAACCTATTTTAAATGGCGTGCAGACCTTGATATTGGTCTTGATCACCCTTCGGTGTGACTGTAAAAAAGAGATATACCAGAATGTTATTATTTTATCAGCAATTCACTCATTCTTGTTTCTGATGATCATTAATTGCATTGGCAGGCTGAGAGGGCCTCCCAGTGCGTCCAACACTGGTCTGCTCAGAATAACAATAGTCCCACAGATTCAGTTTAATCCTTTATTTCTGCTTTTTAATCCCACGTAACATATCTTGTGGGGATTTGATTTTGTACTTGGCCTTCAACTTTAACGGTTATCAATCAAAATAAAACTCGACTAAAAACTCTGTTTATTTTAGGTTTTCAAAATCCAAAAACGAAATCAAAACAACCGTGGACAAAAACTAAATTCCAATTACAGGAAACATGTTCAGAAATTCTAAACACCAAGAATTAACAAATATCAACAACAATAGTGAACAGCCTGGCAATTACAAGACTAAATATGTATATGTATATGATTAACAATAATAATGTGTTTTATATTCTCAAGTGAATGTTCTAAATGATATGGTAATTCATATGGTTTAATATAATTGGTAACATGTTTTCGATTCCAATGAGACATAGGTGTGAGAGCCATTGAAAATGGAGTAGTGGCCTAATCTCAATCTTGGTCCAACATCCTCAACATATTCTTCTAGGGGTAGAATTTAGTATGGTTTGTGTTATTTTAACACCTCTATATTTATTATAGGTTATTAAATCAAATTATTTTGATTAACATTTTTTATTCATCATTGTATTATTATTTTTTGACTTTTTGGGATATTATAGTTTTATATTCTTATTCATGGTTGGAACATGGTTTGTGAATACCATGAGGTTCTACCTAGGAAACATTTTACATTTGTTTACAAATATAATGGAGGAAATATATTCTGTACAAACCATACTTATTTATCATGAAATCACACAGCATGATGGATATTCATTTTTTAGGGTTGGTTCTAGGATTTCCATACTGGGTGGTTAAACCATGGTACTCCTCCAATATCATATAATGGGGATCACATTTATTGTTTTAATTTATAAAAAAACCGATCCAAAATATTATATAAAAAGTAATTATTATATATTTTCCTTTAAAGTAATGATGCACTTCTCTTTTATCTCATTATTCATCTAGTTTAATGTTCCCTCAACATAGTTTGTTATATCAACAAAATAGTCTATTATATCAACAGAAAATTCCACGAGATTCAAATAACCATTTTCAATAACAAAATACAAATAACCATTTGCAATACAAATAACCATTTGCAATAACAAAATAAAAATAACCATTTGCAAATAACCATTTACAATACAAATAACCATTTGAAATAACAAAATACAAATAACCATTTGAAAATAACCATTTGCAATAACAAAAAATTCCACGAGATTCAAAAAAGAACGAAAAGCACATCAAGAATCGAAACAAAAACGAACGAAATAAATTTGTGGAAGGATTACTTGAATGTTGTGAGTTGAGATGATAGATCTGGGAGGAGTGAAGAAGATAAACAATAAATCCAAATTGAGTTTAACGCAGGTCGATCGACGAGCTGATTAGAGTTTATCGCGCGAGAGAGACGAGCCGGTGGACTGTCAATCGAAAAATCGTAAATGACAGTCCACGGGCTTTATTTTTTTTAAAAGTTTTATAACGTCAGTTATTATATAACCAACGTTATAAACTATTTTTTAAATTTATAATGTCGGTTATTTTAAAACCGACGTATAAAAGCTCCTGTGCTTTGGTTTTTTACATCGGTTATTTGATAACCGACGAAACAAACGAGATATCTACGCATTTTTTACATCGGTTATTTTATAAACGACATAAAACCCCCCCCGTTCTTTGGTCATTTACGTCGGTTATAAAATAACCGACGTAAAAAATGCATAGATATCTCATTTTTTACGTCGGTTATAAGATAACCGACGTAAAAAACCAATGCGCGGGGGGTTTTTTACGTTGGTAATTTGGAAACTGACGTAAAAAAACCCAATATCTACGCGTTTTTTACGTCGGTTATTTTATAACGGACGTAAAAAACCAAAGCATGGTGGGGTTTTTACGTCGGTTATTTGTAAACCGATGTAAAAAACCCCGCTCTTTGATTTTTTACGTCGGTTATTTGATAACCGACGTAAAAAACCCACCACGTATTGTTTTTTTACGTCGGTTATAAGATAGCCGACGTAAAAACCCAAGAGGCGCGATTTGTAACGTCGGTTATTAAAATAACCGATGTTAAAAATCTACTCGCCACATTTTTACGTCGGTTATATATAACCGACGTAAAAAATGGTGACATAAAAAATGATTTCTGCACTAGTGTTTCCCCCTGAAAGGTCATAGCAGGTCCCCATTATGATGAGAACCCAAAAGTTCAATGATTTTATTCTTAAATATATTTTCTATATTCAGATGAAATAATTTAAGGGACACTAATGATATAGGTTATCTGGGGTGGAGACTCATAGGGATTTGAGCTTCCTTCTCATGGTGTATGCCCTTGGTAATTTCCAGTGTAGGAAATTATGAGAATGATAACCACCAATAGGAAATCCACATTTATATGTGTCATTGAATGTTCCTATCTATGGAGGTGTGTATTAATCATTATACTTTAATATTATTATTAATGAGTATTATAAGTCATATACATTCATGTATTGATGAAAACCCTAATGTTATAAATTTGCGGAGAGGGAGGATAAGTTGGGTGCATCACCAGTAATATTCCATTAATGAATAATTTGAGAAAGGATTTATCCCCTCTATTATTTAAAGAAAGTTGAAATTTTAGTCCCATTGATGGAAATTAAATGGCCTAAATAAATCCATGTCCATGGTGTTCTATAGGAAAGTTTGGTTTCTATAAAAGTCAAAGAAAGAGACATCAATCGCATAGGTTGATGGCACCATCATACAACCTAGTTGATTACAGATATCACGATAAAGGGATTATATTACATAGTAAGTGTCCATAAGAGGCATTATATTGTTATAGAATTAAATTATTTCTCTATGGGTGACTTAGAATATTTCTATTCTTGAACCTTGGGCGTTAGGCTTCTTCGCCTAATGCCACCAATAAAGTGTCCTTGACGGTCACACACTAAGTGTAACCAATATATCAGTTAAATGAATTTATTATTTTACAATTTGAATAAATATTATTCCCACATGTGGTTTATTAATTATTCATGTTTTCTTGATTACATATATTTCATCACAAATTATTCGAGATAATATTGTGTGAGAAGAATATTTAATAAATATTTATTTTCTATTTAATGAATCTAATATTTATTTATTTATTAGTGAATAATGTAGTCGTATTTATTTATTAAATAAATAGTCATTATTCAAGGCACAATAAATATTGTGGATGATTGGTGGACTGAGTATAATGGTCCGATGATAAATAATATATCTATAAAATATTATTTGAATAAATAATATTTAATTTAATTTTGGAGTTTAGAACATGTTAAGAAATAATAATAATATTATTATTATAAATATAGGGTTCTATAAGTATTAATGAAATAACTAAGGGAATATGTGAAATTATAATTTTCTAACCCTAGTGGTATATAAACCCAATTATATTATTTTCCTAAGAGATCCAATTCATTTTTTTTACAATGAGAACTCGAGAGAATCCTCTCAAAGTCGTAGAGTGTTCCCTCTCCCATAATACTCTAAAAAACATTGAGTGATCATCATCCACCACCACTCTCAAGTATAGGGAGATTGAATATAACCCTTCATTTAATAGATTCTTGGGTAGATCAAATTCAAATAACACAAGCATTAGGATCTACCATGCTAGCATAGAGAGATTCCAACGGTGATGTTCGGAGGTTCATGGAACATGTGTGGATCACCACTAGAAGTAATATATTCTTGATTCCTACAATGTAATGATGGTAGGACATATATATGTTGTTAGATCCATAGATGAAGAAAGAATTTGTCATAGGTTAATTCTTTAATTCCTTAAATTAATTATCATTAATATGTGATGAACATGTGATTTGGTTTTGATGTTTTTCTATTGTCTATATTCTTTGATTTAATTTCTTTGATCACAATGCTTATCATCATGTATATCTATGATTGATCATTGATCACGTCAAAAATAAAAGTAAAATATTCCCTACTCACTACTTTCATTATGCTTGGAACCTATAAGTGGTATCATAGGGGTCTCATAATTGTTTATAATTATTTAAAGATCATTGATTTATTTGAGTATTTATTATTAGTTTTCAAATCCATTTTACTCAATATTGAATTTTAATTGAGAAATCTGCTTTCTTCCACTTTATTTCTAGAAAATATTATCAAATCAATTAATTTTATGAATAAAATAAATTCAAAGAACACATAAAAAGGTGTTGAGGAGTGTGGGAAGACAACACAAGAGTAAACTCCATGTAACCCATAGGTATACATTTTGTACTCATGTTTAATGCACCATGAATTAATTTAGAATTAATTCGAGTTATGTACATTTACTTCATGTGGTGAATTTAATTACAAACTGTGTATTGACTGGGCCATCCTAGAACACGGTCAGTTAGAGTACATGTCGTGTAACTTCCATATATGATGTATAGTCCTTTAGTCATTGATAGATCTTGTATCTTCTTACATGAACTATATGACAAGTGATTGTGTAACACAGATACCACACACCATGTATCCCATTTACACATCATGTACTCAAATATTTTTCATGGAACGATTACATGATAAGTCCCTAGGAATGTATCACTAATAGATGGTGAGAATAATACATGAGGTGTAACTTCAATTTTCATTTCGTTTACTTTTACTAAATTACGTTGAATTAGAAATTAATTTATTCTACTATAAAAACCTTGTCAAAATGTGTTTTTTGTTGTTATTAAGTTGATATTACAATCCATGTTATGGGTTATATATATGAAAATTTCTAATTAATTTATGTATAATGTTCAAATCTATATATCGTGTATAATTCATATTAAGTTATTACTATACATGAATTAAAGCGTAACATGCTACATAAATATTATGTGTTCTGTGTGGTCATTAAGTTGATAGTACGCACCATGTGATTACATTATAATTTTTGTATGCCATATGTCATAAGATTAAATAGTATATAATTATAATACATGTTGGGTAGTTTGGTTGGATACTCACTGTGGTGCCTCCACGCTGTATTTTCTTAAACAATTTGTTTTGAATAAATTTATATAATTTTTTTAAAATTATTACAAATGATAATATAAAGAAAATTCATATGATAATTAAGATAAAATAATTTATTAATTAAATAATATAATTAATTGAATAGAGTATGATTTATCTTAAATAATAATTATTAGAATTGGATGATAATTTTATTAAATTCTTAATTCATTACATGCATGTGGATGATCATGATCCTAGACCTGACCTTGGTATGTGATTGGTTTCTTTTAATGTATTATTAAATGAATTCTTTCTTTTGTTTCATCCCTCCTCTCATTATGTAAGGGTTTTCTTGCCCATGGTTTCTTTTATGAAACCCCTTAAATAATCCTTTGGTTCCCCTCACCTATATGTGAGTAAAAGAATATGTAATATATGGATCTTCGAAGATAGTGGAGGGGGTTAAAGTTTGGAGTCTAGGTGAAACCAATCCAAGAGAGATACATAGTTGGATTGGTGGAAAGCTAAAACACTAACCATAAATGGTTCATATTTTTTCCCCTTATGTTGATTGTTAGTTTATCATACACTAGATAAACTAACAAGTAGTAAATGTTCATGATAATACCAATTTATTATTTTATTTATTTAAAACTTAATGGTTATTTCATTATGGATGTTTTTTCGTGATCACATGAATTAATGAATTAATAAGAATGCAATATTTTACTAAAATAAACTAACTTATGTGTAAACATTGTCAAATATATAGTTTATCACTTAAGTAAATCCTCTTAATATGAACAAGAATGTAATAAATATAATAAATGGAAATTTTATCATAAAATATAAAATTCATTAATTATAAATATTATTTCATTATAGACTTTCACACTTCATTTAAAATAAATCCATGGTTCAAAGTACTTGACCATCCAAATTTGGGTTTCATTCAATTATGAAGGAATTCTAACTTGATTTTTTAGGTTGACTTAACATATTTCACATCAAGGGTTGAATACCAAAGAAAAAATTGGTTTAATTAAGAGGAAAAGGTTTATCAAATACCATTTAAGGATTTTAGGATTGGGGAGTCCACTCAAAAGATCAAGTAACTATGATTTAATACAATTGGAATTTGGAATTACTACCTAAAACCCATCAAATTGCTTGACCAGAAAAATGTAGGGTTATGAGAAGAGGAATATAGATCCTTTCAACTATAATTTCCAAGAAATAGGATATTCTGAATCCAATTATGAGTTCTAAATGGATTTGATAAAATAGTGGGATATTAATAAATATAATATTTATTTTTTTCTAAATTTTATTAGTTAATGTACTAAAACTCTAGTCATCCTATTTATAGAAATTGAAATAGAAATGAATTCTAACATATCATTGTGATCCATAATCGGAAAGGATAACCTTCTCCCTAGTACAAATTTCCAAGAGTGGAAGAGGTGCTTATACGTTATCTTACACCCTGAAAGAAAATTGTTTGTACTAGAAGAACCTATTCTTGATCCACCTGGTAAAGTTCCTAGTGAGGAAGAGTTATCTCTCTATGAGAAAGATTTGAATGATTCAACAGATGTTCATGGTTTCATGTTATCATCCATGGCCAATGAGCTTTTAAAGTAACACGAGTACATGGATGTGTATAGCACGATTTCTCAACTTCAGAATGTCTATCAAGATAAGGTGGGATAAGAGAGATACAAGATCTAAAATGATCAATTTATAAATAATCTTGTATATTAAATGTCGCATGGGCCTCATGTAGTCAATATTATTAGATATATTGAATGCTTAGACATATTAGGGATTAAATTCCTAAATAAGTTGAACATATATATCATTGTTTCCTCACTACCCAAGTCCTTCCCCAATATTATTGTTAATTATAACATGATAAACAATGATAAGAGTCTTTTGAAACTTATAAATCTAGTTCTCCAAGTGGAAAAGGACATAGGGCATGAAAAAACCATGGTCCTTATGGTGAATAAGAAAAGGAAGAACAAGAAAAATGGGCCCAAGAATCGTAAAAAGTATAAAGATCCAGAGCACTGTCCTTATAAGAAGAGGAAGATCTGGAGGCAGGGAATGGAAAAGTAAGTAGTATATTTTTCATGTGGCATGAATGGCCACCAGAAGAGGAACTACACCTATAAGAAAGAGGAAGAAAAAGTTTTATTCATTATCAAGTGTAATATTTCAATATCAATAAATTGGGTTTTAGATATAGCTTGTGGTGCTAACACCTATATCCAAATTCAAAAACCAATTGAATTAAAAAATATTTCTAAAGGAGTTGTAGATTTATGAGCTTCTAATAGTGTGAATCTAGCAACTCTAGCCTTTGGTTACTACAACTTTCATTTATAATAGGAATGATATTATTTTTAAGAGGATGTTATTATGTATGATATGTTACCAAGAAAATAATTTTTTCCCTTACTAGATACATATTGTTTTATTATAAAATTTGGAAATAAAAGTTGTTTCTTTTATAAATACAACATCTGTTATGGTATGGCACATTTAAATAATGGAATTTATGAAAACCAAGTATTGTAAATAGATAAGGAATCATGTTCACATGACTCATATAACACCCAGTTATAGAATCACTATCTTGGTCTTGTAAATGAGAAGTGTTTGAAAAAGATCTTTTAGGAGGGTTATTGAGACTCTTTTGAGATGAAACCACATGAAAGATGTCATGATTTTTTATAAGGAAAAATGAACAAAACTCCATTCAGTGGATAGGGTGAAAGGGACACAGATCATTTAGTATTGGTACACATTGATGTGTATAGACCATTTTCAATAGAAGATAAAGGTATGTATTTTTACTTCATAACTTTTGCTGATGACTTGAGTAGATATGGATATGTCTACTTAATGAGGTATAATTCTGAGTCCTTTGAGAAATTAAAAGAATTCAAGAATGAATTAGAGAATGAATTAGAGAATCAACTTATAAAGAAGATAAATAATATTTGATCATATTGAGGTGGTGAATATATTAACCAATCGTTAATTGACTTTTTATGGGAGTTTGGGATTATATCTCCACTCAATCCACCTTTCACACCACAGTAGAATCATTTTAGTGAATGGAGGAAGAGTATCTTGTTAGACATGGTATGTTTAATGATGAATCATGTAGATCTTATATTATCCTTTTGGTTATATACATTACAAATTGTGTCAAACACATTTAACTAAGCACCAACTAAAGTTCAAAATGGAATTACCTTCAAGTTATGGAGTGGAAGGAAACCTATATTATTACATACAAGTGTATATAGATATGAGGTGTTTTTGAGGCCATTTTAGGCAATAAACTAGTACCCCGGGCCACAAAGTGTATCTTTATAGGGTTTCCTATGGAAGAAAAGAGACACTACCTATACAACCCCTTAGACAAGAATGTTAATATTTCCATAAAATTCGTCTTTCTTGAGAGGGGTCACATCCTCAAAAAGGATTGTGGGAGAAAGATTAACATTGATGAATTTGATGCTCAAGAAACAAAAGAGTTGTTATAGGAATAGATTCCATAGGTCCCCATTTAATAAGAATTTCCTAAAACACAAGTACTGTATAGGATCACTAGAGAGGTAAAAGAACCAAAGATATATGGTTTTCTAGTTACTGAATATGGTGACTCATTGTGGGTTGATAATGATGAACCTATCTTCTACAAATAGGAAGTAGAGAGCTCAAAGTCTATAAGATGGAAATAATCCATGAATTATGAAATGGATTCCTTGTTTCAGAACCAATTTTGGGTTCTGGTTGATGCGCTAGTTGATGTAAATCTTGTAGGGTGAAAATGGGTATTCAATAGAAAATAAGACATGAATGGTAAAGTAAATACCTATGAATCATCATAGTGCATAAAGAGTTTAAATAGTGTCAAGGAGTTGAATGTAATGAAACATTTTCACTAGTTTTCATGTTTAAATCCATCAAAATTCAACTTACGAAAGCATCTTATCATGAATATGAAATTTGGCCGAT
Source organism: Viscum album (assembly GCA_963277665.1). Classification (NCBI taxonomy): domain Eukaryota; kingdom Viridiplantae; phylum Streptophyta; class Magnoliopsida; order Santalales; family Viscaceae; genus Viscum; species Viscum album. The sequence continues at coordinate 1,912,947,900 of OY728122.1, forward strand.
GGATGTAAAAATAGTTTTCCTTAATGGGAACCATCGGGAAGATGTCTACATGACACAACCATATTGGTTTGTGACTCCAAGTGATGCCAAAAGGATATTTAATTTATAGAGATCCATTTATGGATTGAAGCAAGTATCTAGGTCATGTAACATTTGATTCACTAAAGCTATTAAATAATTTGGTTTCATTAAGAAATAATGTGGCCCATGTGTTTACAAGTGGTTTAGTGGGAATTTAGTCACTATAATAGTAGTATATGTTGATGAAATATTACTTGTTGGAAATGATATACCAGTCTTATAGTCTAGTAATGATTGGTTAAACAAGTGTTTCTCCATAATGGAATCAGGGGAAGAAGCCTATATTCTAGGGATCAAGATCATTCATGATAAATCCAATATGATACATGGACTAAGTAAAAGTAAATGCATTGACCGAATACTAATGATTTTTAGTATAGAACAATCCAAGAGGGGATTGGTTCCAATGTCACATGGTATAGATATTTCTAATAAAATGCGTCCTCATACATAATACGAGAAAGGGAGAATGTATAATATCCTATACACTTTAGTGATAGAATCAATCATGTATATCATGTTATGTACTATAATTGATGTTATCTATGCATTAAGAAAGGTAGGAAGATATTAAGCTGATCCAAGAGAACAAAATTGGTTTGTTGTTAAGGTTATCTTTATATATCTGAGAAGAACTAATGATGTGTTATTGGTGTATAGAGTTTATGAGGAGCTAGTCATCAGGGTTTATACTAATTCTAGTTTTTAAATTGATCAATATGATGTGAAGTCACAATCAGGATATGTTTTCTATTTCAACAGAGGGGATATGAGTAGGAATAGTTCAATGATTCCATTTTTCATTGATTCTATAGTGGATTATAAGTATATATAGTATTCTAATGAATTCATGGAAGCTATTTGGTACGAAATATTTTTAAGGATCTTGATGTGGTACCTAGTAGTAAAGACCCTATCACATTGTATTGTGATAATAGTGCAGTATTGGATCTTGCAAAAGAGCCAAGGTCACACCAACGGAAAAAGAACATACTCTAGAAGTATAAACTATTGAATAATTTTTATCAAAAGTATTAATTTGCATTAAGAATATTTCCCTCATAATAAATTTTGTTAGACCCTTGACTAAAGGTCCATCTTAGCAGAAGCATGAGTATCATGTGAGAGCTAACAGGCTGAAGGTTGTTAGTAGTTGGCTTTTGTGCAAGAGGGAGTATGTTGGATTTGGTTCCCTAGAACCAACTTCTATATACTTTATTATATCATATATTAATTGTTTTTAATATTAATATACTCTTAATCATGTCATGATTATTATTTTATATAACATAGTATGTGATTATTTCTTAAGAGTAGCTCTCACACAAAAAATTTCACAGTAGTTCCCTGCTATTATGAGAACCAACAAGTGTCAAGACAGTGTTATTAAATTTATGTTTTATATCCAGATGAAAAAAATTTAAAGGACAAAATTTATATTGAATATCATGTGTGGTGACTCCAAGGACTTGGATCCTCCTTCTCATGGTGTCCTCCCTTGGTAATTTATAGTGTATGAAATTATGAAAACGAGACCGACCATTATGAAATATATATATTTATATGTTTCATTGGTTGTTCCTATCTACAGAAATGTGTATTTATCCTTATACTTTGATATTATTTTTAATAATTATTATAAGTCATGTAATTTTATGTATTTATTAAAAAAATGATGACATATTATTGTGATGGGGTAGGATGTGTTGGGTGTGTTATAATAAATATTTCATTAATGAATAATGCGACAAAGGATTTATCCCTTTTTTTCTTCAATATGATTTAATATCTTAGGACCTTTTATGGAAATGATATATCCCAAATAAATCCATTTCCTTTGTGTTCTATTGGTAAGTTCAATTTTAGAAAAAGTCAAATAAAGAGACATTGAGCATATAGTTTGATGGCACAAGAATGCAACCTATTTGATTAGAGATATCACGATAAAGGGATTACATTACATAGTAAGCATCTGTATGATGTATTATGTTGTTGCGACATTAACTTATTTATATATGGGTGCATTGGTATGTTGCTAGATTCTAACCTTGTACTTTAGGCTTCTGCACCTAATACCACTGAGAAAGAGGCCTAGATGGTCACACGCTAAGTGTATCCAGAATCTTAGTTAAATATTATTATTATTTAGTAAGTTGAATAAATAGTACTCTCGTGTATTTTTTAATAATTATTCATATTTTATGGATCAGATATATTTTGTCACTAGTTATTCGAGAGAAAATAATATTAGAAGACTATTTAATAAATATTTATTTGTTATTTAGTGAATATAATATTTTTTTATTAATTATAAAATAATTTAATTGTATTTATTTATTAAATAAATAGTCATTATTCCGGGCCTGATAAATATTTTGGAGTAATGGCCGACTGAGTTTAATGGTCCAATGAGAAATAATATATATTGAATATTATTTTCATAAATAATATTTAATTTAATTTGTGATTTTATCACATGTTAACAATTATTATTATTATTATTATTATTATTATTATAGACATAGGGTTTCGTAGGGATTACAGAAATAATAAAGGGCACATGTGAAATTATTATTTTCTAACCCTAATGGTATATAAACCCAATTATATTATTTTATTAAGAGATCCAATCCATTTTGTTGTGTACAATGAGATTCATAGAAAATCCTAAAGAGATCCCTATCCAAGAATGCGCTTAAGAACAGAGAATAACCCCCCTTCACCACCACTATTAAGTACAGAGAGATCGAGGAGAATCCTTCTTTGATGTGATTCTTAGGGTGATCAAAGGTGAATAATGAAAGCATTAGGAACTACCATTCTAGTGCCCAGATATTCCTAATATGTCATTCAGAGGTTTGTGAAACATGTGTGGATCACTGCTGGAAGGAATCTATTATTGATTCCTACAACGAACGATGGTACGATATATATATGTTGTTAGAATCATCAAAAAAGAAATAATTTATCTCACGTTAATTATATAATTTTTTAAATTAATTATAAATAATATGTGATGATTCTAAGATTTGGTTCTATAATTTTTTTATTGTCTGTATTCTTTGATTCAATTTCATTGATCATGGCATTTATCATCATATAAATCTTGGATTAATCATAGATCATGACAAAAATATGAGTTGGGAATACCCCATTCAATGCTTCCATTGTTATAGGAACCTATACATGCATGGTTATGATGGGTTTTCTCACATTTTTAGGCATGTACATAATGAATTTGTTCACATAGGCATGAGAATAATGGGCTTTTTATCACATGTTACACTATTCTTATTGATGTGATGTATTTTCAATTTTATTGTGTTATGAAACATTTACAAGTTTTTTATCAAGTCATTACAAGTTTCAATGTGTATTTGGTTTCTATGAAATTTCAATTTTTCATGATCATGCCTTTTCAATTATCAAACATCTTATGTCATGTTCAAATGTTATATGTTTTATCTTTTATGTTTTCTTAATGATATTTTTATGATCTTATGTGGTTCCATCATGTTTTGTGATTATAATACATGGTATTATGAACCCTTATTTAGATATTTATGTTTTCCTATTAATCTCCACATTATTATGATATAATACATTATGGTATTTATTTTCCCTTACTGAGTGTTTGAGATTGACCCTTTCTAATGTTTCCATTCCCCATGTTATAATTATTATTACATCATGTGATAATTCTACGAGAGGGTCTAGAGGAGCACAATTGTAGAAGAATGTTTGCAAGTGTTATAAAATAAGATTTTTATGTAAATAATTTCCAAGACACTAAACCATTCAGTCCTTATATAATGAGACTATTGTGTGATGTGTAATTTAAATCAAGAGATTAATTTATTATTTAATTCATGTTTATCTTGTGTTGCTTTAGTTCGTACAAAATGAGGGTTTAATTATTTTGGATATTAGTTTATTTTTTTTATTATTATTTTAGAGAACATTAGTGAAAACCCCAGGGAAAAGTATAAGGGATGATTCTGGGTATTGGATAACATCCTGATACTTTGTTAAAGTAAGTATTATGTGGTTTTCCAAGAAATAAATCCATTTCTAGATAATACAACTAGATATGGTTTTGGCCCAAATTCATCTAGGAGTAACAGCCTTAAAAATAGTTGGTTTAGTATATCTTGACCATCATTCCAGTTCATATGTAATGGACCCTTGTTGTGTTCCTATTTTTAAACTCTTGGGTGATATGATTTGGTTAATTACAGTATCTTTAGAAACCATTATGAAATATTTGAATATATATATATATATAACTAGTTAAATTGTAAATATAATCATAACCTAGCTTGAAAACCAAATATTCATAGGCCACTGTATACATATAATTTATGAAATAATTATTCAATATATATATTTTACTTTTATATAAAATAATTAAGTTAAGTATGTTCATTCCTAGATTTCCTTTAGTTATTGTAATAGAGAGAACCTAAAAGAACCATGTTAATAACAAGTGAAATGTACAATGTAGATATTGTCCCAATGGGAAACCTAATTAGATTGGGTTTTGAATGAAAAATATCATGACAATGCTCACCCAACTATCTCAAGTTGTGGTAAACAACCCAAATCATGGTGAGATCTCAAACACACCAATGAGGGAGAAAAATGGAATCGAGTTATTTATGAGGCAACTTTTACCATCTTGTAGTGGGTATTCTAATCCACTAGTTTATGAGTAGTTAGTTTGTGCAATGGACATGATATTTTACATTCAGTAATTCTAAAACAATGATAAGGTTTTTTTCCTTCTATCATTTAGAAGGTGATGTTGACCAGTGTTGGAGTCTCATTAAGAACACTAAAGATAGGGATGTCATATACTCAATGGAATGGGAAACATTCAAGACTATATTTTCTACTAAGTATTTCCCATTAACTATTCACTTAATTTTAGATGGATAATTATTGTAATTGAAGAAAAAAAGTAAGATGAGTCTATTAGGTCATACGAAGAAAATTTCATAAGACATACGAGTTATTCCTCCAGTTTTATCTCTAATATTGGGAGTATCGATCACTTATTTACTGTATTAAATATGAGACTTCAAATGGTGTTATCCATAAGAGACATTAGAAGCTATAAAGTGATTTTTTGATTTTATATTAATGTTGATATATAAACTAAAACCTCTCAATACTTTAGGAAAAAGAAAAGTAAAGTAGAGTATCATGTATGCACTGATGATAACATAAATTATAGTAAGAAACCCAATTTACTAAATGAAATAAATATGAGAGAAAGCACATAGTTCATTGTATCAAGGAATAAAAGAAGTGTTTTAAGTGTGGTAAAGTAGGAAACTAGCGCCATGAATATTGAACCAAGGCTAAGATGATGAATAATGCAATACAATAGAATAATTTCCCTACTAATGATCCGCCCACACTATAATGGTTCATGTGTAAGGATTTAAAACATTATGATAATCACTTCCCCAAAACTCAATCTAATGAAGAAAATATCCCTAGTAATATACCAAACCTAGGAAACCAAGAAGTGAATTCGTGTTCACTGCCACTATGGTAGATCATGATAATAAAGTGATGAGAAGTAAACTTAATCTCACTTATAGATATGTTAATACCTTATTTAATTCTATTTTAACACATTATTTTTATATAACAAAAGTTTTTTAGGAATGTGAATCCACATCCCTAATAAATTGATATTGGACTATAAGTGAAAACACATAGTGAAACAATGATCCCGTCTAAGATTTACAAATCATATTTGATTGAGATTTGTGTGAGATAACTTCCTAAAGATCTAATTCTTCATCCTTTGGTTGAATTTGATATAATATTGGGTATGGATTGGATTTACCTACATAAATATCATATCATCTATCAGGATAAGGAACTCTCATTTCATATACCAAATCATCCTATTTGCATGTATCAACATAAGGATGATTATAAACTCCCTTTGGTAGAATATTCAATAATTTGGGATATAGTACCCAATAATAAGGGATAATGGGCTCAAATAATCAAGGTGGAAGTCAAAATTGATAAAAAAAATTGTACATGAATAAAATAATTTATTTCTAGATGAACTTCGAGGCCTTCCCCTAGAGGATGAGGTTTATTTTTCGATTGAACTCAAACTTTGATCCATTCCTATCTCAAAGAGTCTGTATAGAATGGATCATATTTAATTAGTGGAGTTAAATAATCAATTTTAGGAAAATTTAGAAAAATGTTTCATATGCCCCAGTTCTCTACTATGGGGTGCAACAGTCCTCTATTTCATAAAGAAGGATGGATTGATGCATCTTTGTATTGATTATCATGAGTTTAATAAAATAATGATAAAAAAACCCATTTTTCCCATATTAATGATATATTAGATCAGTTATGAGGTGTTAAATAATTATCAAATATTGCCCTTCAATCTATATACCATCAGTTAAAGGTTAGCAGGTGGTACATATCTAACACAAATTTTCATACAAGGTATGGACACTCTGAGTTTACAGTGAGTTAATTTAGGCTTAACAATTCACATGTAGTCTTCATTTATCTAATTAATAGAGTCTTTAGATACTACCTTGATAAACATATGGTTGTATTTATATATGATATTATCATATATTCAAATTTAAAGTAATATAACTTAGGTCAATTTTAAATTGTGTTAAAGTCATTGAGAAAGGATGAGTTGTATGTCAAATTCATAAAATGTGAATTCTAGATATAAAATCTGATTTTATAAGGTCTTCTAATCACAATCAAGGGAATATCAATAGATCCATAAAAGATTTATGTTATCAAGAAATGGAATACACTGACCACTGTAATTGAGATCCATAGTTTTCTTAGTTTATCAGTATATTTTCAACACTTTATGAGAAATTTTTCATAGCTATCAAATCCACTAAACAAGTTGACATGGAAGGGAGTAATGTTTCTTTAGAAATAGTTATGTGAGGAATGTTTTACGTAATTTAAGAAGAGGCTATTCACTGCTCTTGTACTTACATTACCCTATAGTGGGGAAGGGTTAATAATATATAATGATGCTTCGAATAAGGGTTTGGATTGTGTCTTTATGAAAAATGATAAGGTGATTTTTATGGTTCACACCAATTAATGACTCATGAGAAAAATTACCTCACACATAAAAAAATATCTAGTGGTAGAAATCTTTGAATTAATGATTTTTTGATATTATCTCAATGGAGAAAAGTGTGATATATATACTGATAACAATAGATTGAAATATATATTCACATAGAAGGAATTGAATATGAACCAAATGTTATTATTGGAGTTGATAAAATCTTATTACTACTCAATAAATTACCACCCAGGGAAGGTAAATAAGGTGGATAACGATATGAGCAATAAACATCATATTACTCTATCTATGATGAGGATTGAAAAATACTCAATAGTCATGGATTTGTGGAGGCTGAATCTTGATGTCACGATGGGGGAGATAAATACTATATTTTTCAAGAAATTTCAGAACATTACATTACCATTAATATAAAATAATCCCAAAAATATTATTTACATCTTTATAAAAAGGTGGTTAATATTATGGATTTCAACTTTTATAAAGATGGAGTTATAAGGTTTGGATCCCGAATGTGTGTCCCATCAAATTCTGAATTGAGGAAGGATATTTTGGATGATGCACATATATCGCCCTTTTCTATACAACCATGAATTAAAAAAATGTATAGAGATATAAACAAAAAATTATAGTGGGATAGTATGAAGAGAGAAATTATATTTTTTGTGTCTCGATGCTTGGTATGAAAGGAATTTAAGGCTAAAATAAAAAATGCTAAAGGTATATTGAAACCATTACCCATACCACTATGAAATGGGAAAACATCACCATAGACTTCATCATAGGACTCCATAAAATTTCTATAGACCATAATTTTATTTAGTTTGTATTCAACCACCTTACTAAGTCAACACATTGTATTTCCATCGAAGAAGATTTCACCATTGACCAACTCGCAAAGATACAGAACAAAAGTGGTTAATCTACATAGAGTACCACTATATGTTGTATCTGATCAAAATATAAGGTTTACCTTATGATTATGTATAATTATAAAAAAAGTGTTAGATATAGAGATGTGCTTTACAACTTCATATTATCCTCATACAAATTTTATTTCTAAGAGGATAATTCAAACTCTAGATTATATGTTGATAAATTTTTTGATATATTTACAAGGATATTAGGATCAACACCTAACCTTGGTAGAGTTTTCATATATTAATTTTTTCCATTCTAGAATTCATATGGAACCATGTGAAGCTTTGTGTGGGAAGAGATGCAAGACTCCAACATGCTGGGATGACGTTACAGCGAGGATGCTAATAGGTCATGGCCTTGTCCACGAAATTAAATAGAAGGTTCAAAACATCCAGTAGAATATTAAAGTGGAACAATTTCTATAGAAGATTTATGAAGATAATAATCAATAAAATATATAATTTAAATTTGGTTATAGGGTGTTCCTTTTAATATCTCCATGGAAGTGAGTTATTGGATTTATGAAGAATGGGAAGTTGATCCCTAGATACATTGGGCCCCTCAAATTCCTTGATCATATAGGGGTTGAATCCTATCACTTAGTTCTCCGTCCACACATCTCCCATGTACATGATGTTTTATATTTATTTCTTTTGATAAATTACATATCAAACACTTCACATGTGCTAAGATTGAAAACTGTGCAATTGGAATATGATCTCTCATATGAGGAAAAACTAATGGAAATTCAAAATCAAAGAGATAAGGTGTTGTGGAACAAGACCACTCATCTAGTAAATGGTCTATATAGAAAACAAAAATTTTATGAGGACAAATGAGAACCAAATGATGTTATGCGAGAGAAGTACCATCACTTTTTTCTTTTATGTAATAAAATTTTGAGGATGAAATTCTTTTAAAGTGGTAGAACATGATGACATGTGATTTTAGTGATTACATTTCTTTAATTAAATACCATGTCAGTTCATTTTCTTGTATACAACACTAAAATAAAATTAAAAACTAGACTTCAATAATAAAATATTATAATTATATTATAGCCACTAAGTTGGCGAGTATCACTAAAAGTAACCATATTATAAAAACTATATAAAAGTGCATAATAAGGAAAATGTAATATTATTAGAAAATATAAGTTTCTTTAAATTGTTTTTATGCACACATATATCAAAATTAATTTTTAAAACTTTTAGAAATTGAATCATATATAATGAATCGCATATTTTTTATTATCATGATCATACAAAATATTATGGTCAATTTATTTTTAGGCATCGTGTAACAAACCAAAATATTATTAATAATAAATTTCCACTTGATCTAATTAAATGTATTATTATATAAAATGGTTATATAACATATGAACTTCTTTGGTTTTATGTTTTTGGATTTTAAAATATCATTAATAATTGTTACCATTGCTAATATAGTCGTTGAATAGTAATCACATGATTAGTATTAATATATTGCTTTAACAAATCCAATTTACTCAGACAAAGGAAGTGATGGACTCATCTAGTAGAATTGCTCCGTATAAAGCCCATTTGTTAGAGATCAGAAAGGAGGTAGTGTCACTGGGCTTCGCTCTTGACCATGCCCAATCATAGCTTCAACAAGTTAAGCTTGAATGAAACCATCTATTGGAAAATAGAAGTTGATAGAGATTATCACCCGATCAATGTTATCTGAGTCACCCCAAGAGTCTCTCACCATCACACACCTTACCCTTAGGTCATATTTTGGTGTTATAATGGGTTATGTAATCAGACCCTATCACTATGATTATGTGAATTATTTTTGTATAGAATAAATAATATACATTAATTTTATTATTGTAAAAAGTTTTTAAATCAAAAATAGTATTTTTTAGTTAATATTCAATAAAGAAATCTATTTTGATGATTTAATGGATTTTTTAATCAAATAATATTTTAATAAAATATTATTACTAAATTTATTTTTATTAAATATTAATGATCATATAATTTTTTATGAATACAATTGTAATTTTTATTAATGTTTGAAAGCTGTTTTTGTCAAAACCCATGAATTTTTGATAAATGGCAATTTTTATTTTAAATGTGGAAATTCACATATTTAAAAATTATTTAGATAAAATTAATATTATTTTTGGAATCAGGATGTAGAAATTATCTGATGGTGAATTTTTCATAATTTTTTGAGAGAGACGAATTTTTGGGTAAAAATTAAATACCGTGTAAATATATAATGTGTTTTATGACATCATAGTGAACTAATAGTGATATACTAAAATAATTAAATGGGTTTTCCTGACAATATATGGTTTACATTTAAAATAATGTTATTTTAGGTTTGTTTTTTTTTCAAATCCTTACTGGACCCTCCAAGACTTACAAAACATTTTAACATTTTAAAATGATTTTCTTGAGAGCGACTAACCTCCACATAATCAAGACTGATATTTTAATAATTTCGGTCATTGGAATTATAAAATAATGTTCTACACTTAAATTTGAAAAAACAACCATGGGAAAGACCAGGGTATGGATTTTGGTTTTGATTATTTTAATGTGTGGTGTCCAAAACCGGAATAATAAATAATTCCCTCTCTTTTCCTATATATTCTCACTCAATATCCCATTCCTATTCACTCAAACCTTTTGGATCTCAACCAACCCCTTCCCTTATCTCTCTATAAACCTACCAAGGTGCCCCAATCTCCCTATAATCCTATCTCATGCCTCTCCCAAGCCTTTGGGATCACACTTCCATGTAAGGCATCCTCACTTTCTGTCCTTCCTTATTTATTTCCAAGTATCCTTATATTGTTATGCCCTTTAATTTTCAATTAAAAATGATATGGTATGATTTATCACCTCCCCTATACTTCCATCCTTATGTTTTAATTTTTATAGATCCCTTTATTTCTCATTAATGCCTCCCATGTACACATGTTACCATGCCAAAATTTCATAAGGGATTTCTCTCTCCTCATTTACATTCAAGAAATTATTTTATATTATAAATCTAAATTCCATTACATATATTGAGACATGTATCTATTTGACCCCATTAAATTCCATTTCATGTACATATGATGAGATACCCCTTTCTCTCTCGACAACCATTTTTTGAACTCTTATATCACAATGTTATGCTAACGAATTTGCAATACAATTTTCCAAACCAAAGTCATTGTGTAGTGAATACCATGCCCATTTCTCTATCAAGGGTATTCACCTTTATGAACTTTTACTTATTGATTATATAGTATAATGTATTTATTCCAAATTCTTTTATAGTGTTATAATTGATGATGTTGAATGATTCCATGTTGTATGATCCATGTGGCACACTTATGCATGAAATGAAATGATTAAGAAGGGTGCACCCTGATAGCGCTCCAATGTATTGGGTAAAGATTAGTATCATGATAATTCGAGTGAAATGTGGTCTTCATCATGATAATTCATGTGAAATTAGGGTTTAATCATGCTAATTCAAGTGCAATTATGGTTTACTCATGCTTCATGTGCAATGATCCTTGGTTCATGCTAATATCATGTTAAATGTTGTTTCCACATTTCCATGTTACGATAATCAAGCTATATCATGAATTTATGTTCATTTTTCTCTTGTGCTCCATTGATATTATTATTTCGTAACATGTACTATGTTCTTCATTTTATTTCTTGTTTACTCCCTTACTGGGATTTGTAGATCACTTTTTTCTTATGCATGTCCCTAGGTTATCTCATGCAATACAAAGTATGAAGGAGTGTTGTGGTCATATAAAATAAGTTTTCAACAAAGTTTTTGTGTTTTATGTTATAAGTTGTTATATAATGTTCCTAATTTCCCAATACACTATAATTCTATATCCTCATAGTTTTCTTAAGTGCATTTTTATGTAGTAAATCATGTTTATGTGTGCAATAAAGAGAAAAGTTGTTATAGTTGGTATTATTGGATAGGTTTAGTTATTTTTTGGATTAGGATCGGAAAAACAGTAGTGAAAGCCATAGGGATAAGACTAAGTATAATAAAAATATCCCTAATTTTTTTGAGTATTTAGTAAGTGGTTTATCAATAAAATACATCCCTATCTAGATACTAGTAGGTAGAGCCAGCTCTAGCATAGATGTATCTAGGGGTACAACCCAAAAGCACCGCTTTGAGATAGACTCAAACAAGAAATGGTGCACAACAATGGGCCTTTCTGCACTCTTTTTTAAGACACCCTTGGGGGATATGATTTGGTAAATTCATAATCATAGTATGAGCAATTATTAAGGGAATAAAAAAACCCCCCTAAGAATATATGTTGGGAAGTAGATCATTGATAACATAGATTAAAGCCTATGAATTCATAAGTTAAGGAAATAAATGTTATTTATATGTTATCCCTTTTTATCATTGGATTACCCTTTATGTGTTACCCCTAACTTTCCTTTTATTCCAGGAAATGGCCAGTAATAGGAGGACTCAGTCTAACAATTGATGTGAAGATCAACGTGATGATTTTTCTAATGATATGCCCAATCCAATTGGAGCGGGAATCGAAAACTTCTCCATGATACTCTCTCAGTTAACTCAATTTTTTAATAGAAACATGGGTTATGAGGAATGTTCAAAACCCTTAAGAATGAACAATCCACAATCGAGAGCTTAATGAGACAAAGTCCTTCTATTTTTAATGGAAAATTTGATCCCTCAATCACCGAACAATGGATCAACTCCATTGAGAAGATATTCTCTGTCCTTCATTGTTTTGAAAAAGAGAAGTTACTTCTGGATACTTATAAAATGGAGGGTGAAGCTGATTAATGGTGGACATTGATCAAAAATACAAATCACGAGGAGGATATTGAGGCGTTAGAATGGAATGATTTATGGAAAATGTTTGTTGATAAATATTTTCCTTTCACCCTACGACTTAAGATGGAAAGGGACTTCCTTACCCTTAAGAAAAAATATGATGAATCCATAGGATCATATCATTAAAACTTCACAAGGCTTACACGATATGTTCCAGGCTTTATCGTTAGCCCAAATGTTAGGTTGATCGCTTCATTGGTGGGAAAAAAACTAGCCTACAGAAATACCTAGTGATTCGTGACTTTGAGAGATATGAGAAAATTTTATGATGTTCCCTCAAAGTCAAAATGGAGATTATCGAATCTCAGGGGTATCATGGGGATAAGAAGCATAAGGTGGACTTTAATTATGGTTATCCGATGGATAAATCCAATGGTTCTTAGAAATCCCAGCACCCCACTTGCCAAAGGTGCAGAAAGAAGCACCCCAAAAATTTCCTGATGGGGGTGAAGAAATGCTTTAGGTGTGGAAGAGAAGGGATCCTAGCTATTAACTGCCAATGAGAAAAACTCGTTTCTATGAAAGAAGAGAGGAATGCTCTGTTCTATCCTCATCGCATTGTTCAATTATTCAACTACAAAGAAACAAGGCACTTTGAAAACCAGTTCCCTAAGCTAAGGGTTTTCAAAGGACACCAATAACCTCCAAGGCAGCAGGGGAAATCTTTTTCCATCATTACTGCCAAATAAAACCCCAACAATGAAGTGGTGATAGGTACGCTAGTTATTAATTCAAGAATAGTGAGCGTTCTTTTTTATTATAGTTCTAAGAATTATATTATATCCCAAAAGTTTAATAGAACTATCCCAATACCACCACAAATCATGGAAGTAGAGATGTTGGTGAGAACAGAAAATTGGGAAATCATTACAACCGATGAATATAACTCCTCCCCTGTCACAATTTGTGGATTGAACTTTCTAGAAAACCTCATCATACTTCCTCTAGTGTAATTTGATGTAATTCTTGGCTCGTATTATATTTCCTTATATATAGCCAACATAAATTTTCGTGAGAGGGAAATCACTCTCCATATGGAGAATAGACCCCCAATTCTATACAAGTGCAAGGAGGAGGATGAATATTATTTAGAACCATCATCTCAAGTGTGGATATAACTTCCTACGAGAATGTGTATCTTTATTAGATGATTGAGTCTAAGGAAGAAACCATCATTGAATATATTCCTATTTTGAGGGAATTCACTACCGTGTTCCTCGAGGAATTTCTTGGTCTTCCCCCTATAAGAGATGTTAAATTCTCAATTGATCTTATACCTGGGGATTTTACAATAACAAAGATTCCATATAGAATGGGTTTTGTGGAGATTGAGGTACTAAAGAAACAACAACAGGAGAATCTAGATAAAGGGTTTATATACCCAAGTACTTCACCAAGGGGTGCATCAGTCCGCTTCATCAAGAAGAAGGATGTGTCAATGCATCTTTAAATTGATTATCATAATCTCAACAAAATCATGATAAAGAACAAGTATCCTCTACCATGAATTGATGACTAGTTCAATCAGATACATGGAGCACAATACTTATCCATTGTGGATCTGCGGTCAGGATATTACCATGTAAGGTTGAAGAATGAGGATATCCTCAAGATTGATTTTCGTACAAGGTATTGGCATGATGAATTCATAGTAATGCCTTTTGGAGGCACTAATACTCCAACAATCTTCATGGAATTGATGAATAGAGTATTTAGAGATTACCTCGAAATTTTTTTGGTAGTCTTTATAGACCATATTCTAATATACTCCAAAACCAAGGAGGACCACGAGGAGCATCTAAGCACTATAATAGAGACCTTATAAAAGGATAAGCACTATGAAAAGTACAGAAATTGTGAGTTATGGTTGAAGGAAGTCTCATTCTTGGGTCATATCATTACAAGAAATGGTATATCTTTGGATCCCTCCAAAACAAATGCAATTGAGGGGTGGAAGAGGCCAAAATCTATGATAGTTATCCGTAGCTTCCTTGGGTTAGCTGGATATTATTGCCGATTTGTGAGAAATTTATCATGCTTTTCAAACCCTCTTACCAATCTAACTCAGATGGGAGTCAAGTTTTCTTGGAGTGATGAATGTGAAGAGAGCTTCAAGGAGTTGAAAAGGAGGCTTATCATTTCACCCATGCTCATATTACCCATAAGTGTAGAACTTTTTTTGGTATTTAGTGATTCTTAGAAGAAGGGATAGGGTTGTGTGTTAATGAAAAATGACAAATTCATTACCTATTATTCAAGACAATTGACATTTTATGATCAAAACTATCCAACACATGATATGAAGTTGGCTGAAATAATCTTCTCTTTGAGAATTTGGCAGCATTACCTCTTTGGGTAGAAGTGTGAAATATATACGGATCACAAAATCCTCAAGTATATATTCACACAAAAAGAGTTGAATATGTGCCAACGAATATGGTTAGATCTGATCAAAGACTATGATTGCTCAATCCATTACCACTCTAGGAAAGCAAACAAGGCGGTGGATTCTCTATGTAGAAAGGACCTAGCGATTCTATCATTTATGAGAATTGAAAAGGATATAATATTTTTAGATTTAATGAATATGGGCATGCGAATCATAAATAAGGAAACAAAATCAATCCTTTCACAAATTATTGCTCAACCTTCTATTTTGGAAAGGTTAATAGATGCTCAAAAGGATGATGTGGGAATTCATAAGAAAGTGGAACTATTATAAAAAGTAAATCCTCGGATTTCAATGTTAATGAAGAAGGATTTTTGAGATTTGGGATAAGAATATATGTTCCATCAAATCCGGAGTTAAAAAATCAACTTTTGGATGATGCACGTAGTTTGAACATCTCCATTAATTCAGGAAACACAAAGATGCATTGAGATCTCTGAGAGAATTATTGGTGGGATAACATGAAGAAGGATATTGCTGAGTATACTTCAAAGTTATTTGTATGTCAGCAAGTTAAGGCTAAGAGGCAGAATTCTAATGGGATGATGCAATAATTACCCATAACAACATTGAAATGGGAGAAAATCACCATAGAATTTGTCACCAGACTTCCAAAGAAATCGAAAGGAAACAATAATATCTAGGTTGATTTGTGTCATCTTACAAATACTGCACACTTCATTGAAATTTGAGAGGAATTATCATTAGTTCAACTGGCATGGATATACATCAGATAATTGGTAAGGCTACATAGAGTACCACTATCGATTGTATCTGATCGAGATCCAAGATTCACCTCTACGTTTTAGAAGATTCCCCAACACGCTCTGAATACTGAGATAAACTCCAGTACGGATTATCATCCTCAAACTAATGGCCAATCTGAGCAGACTATCCAAACAATTGATGACATGTCGATAGAATGATCGATGGACTTAAAAGTTGTATCGGATCAAAATCTTCCTCTATTTGAGTTCTATTACAATAATAGTTTCTACTCAATCATCCAAATGGCTCCTTATAAATCCCTTTAGGGGAAGAGGTGAAAAACACCGACATGTTGAGGTGAATTTGGGGATTGAAAACTCTTAGGTCCAGAAATGGATGAAGAAATGGTAGAGAAGGTTAAGACCATCTAGTGGCACATTAAAGCTCCTCAGAATAGACAAAAGAGCTATACTGATAATCGTCAATGAGACCTAGAGTTTGATGGTGGAGACATGGTAGTCTTAAGAATTTCACCGTGGAAGAGAGTTATGAGATTTAAGAAGAAATTAAATCTTAGTCCAAGGCACATCATCCCTTTTGAGATCCTTGATCGCATTGTAGCAGTGGCCTATCGACTAGCACTCCCACTAAACTTATCTCAAGTACACGATGTATTCCATGTATCACTATTGAGGAAGTACATTCGTGACCCATCACATGTACTCAATCTAGAGGTGGTACCATTGGAGAATGACCTCTCCTATCAAGAGAATCCATGGAAGATCATAGATCATAGGGAAACATTTCAACGAAATAAGACAATGCACCTCGTCAAGGTGTTGTGGAGAAACCACAAGTTTGAAGAAGAAATGTGGGAACCAGAGGAAGTGATGATGTGGAGTTACCAACATCTGTTTTAGTGTGGGAAAAGGAAATTTCGAGGGTGAAATTTCTTAATGGGGGATGATTTTAATGACCCAAACTTTTATTAATGAAAAATTCCTCGTGATCTAATTAAATGTATTATTATATAAAATGGTTATATAACATATGTACTTCCTTGGTTTTATGTTTTTGGATTTTAATATACCATTAATAATTATTATCATTGGTAATATAGTCGTTTAATAGTGATCACATGATTAGTATAAATATAGGGTTTTAACAAATCCATTTTACTCAGACAAAGGAAGTGATGACCTCATCCAGTAGAATTGATACGTATAAAGCCCATTTGTCAGATCTTGGAAATGAGGTAGTGTCACTAGAATTTTCTCTTAACCAAGCCCAATCTGAGATTCAATACATTAATCTTGAATAGAACCATCTACGATAGAAGTGGAAGTTGATAGAGATTACCACCTGAGTGATGTTATTCGATCCACCCCATGAGTCTGTCACCATCTCACACCTTACCCTTAGGTCTTATGCGGGTGTTATAAGGGCTTATGTAACAAGACCCTAGAACTATTATTATGTGAATTAGTTTTATATAATAAATATATACATTCATTTTATTATTGTAAATAGTTTTTAAAGAACAAATAGTGTTTTTTAGTTAATATTAAATTAAAAAATCGATTTTAATGAATAAATGGATTTTTAAATTAAATAATATTATAATAAATATTATTAATAAATTAATTATTATTAAATATAAATGATCATATAATTTTTATGAATACAATTTTAATTTTTATTAATGTTTGAAAGTTGTTATTGTCAAAGCCAAGGAATTTTCGATAAATGTCAGTTTTTATTTTAAAATTAGTAATTTACATATTTAAAAAATTACTTAGATAAAATGAATATTATTTTTTGGAATCAGGATGTTGAAAGTATCTTATGGGGAATTTTTCATAATTTTATGAGATAGTCTAATTTTTGGGTAAAATTTAACTACCAATTAAATATATAATCTGTTTTATGACATCATAATGACCCAATAGTGATGTAACAAAATACTATAAATGGGATGTTTGGAAAATAAATATATTACCTTTAAAATAATATGATTTTATGTTTATTGATTTATTTTACAAATCCTTAGTGGACCCTCCAAGACTTATGAAACATTTTAACATTTTAAAATTATTTCCTTGAGAGTGTGACTCACCTACACATAATCAGGCATAATATTTTAAAAATTTCAGACATTGGACATTTAAAATAATGTTTTCCACTCCAATTTTGAAAAATTCATGGTCAAAAACCACGGTATGGTTTTTGTTTTTGATTAGTTTAATGTTTGGTGTCCAAAACCTAAATAATAAAGAATTCCCTCTCATTTACTATATAAACTCACTCAATCTCCCATTCCTCTTCAGTAAAACCATTTGGATCTCGACCAAACCATTGTATACTCTATTTATAAACCTCCCAAGTCACCCCAATATCCCTATCAGCCTCTATCAAGACTCTCCCAAGCCTTTGGGATCACACATCCAAGTAAGGGATCCTCACATTCCTTCCTTCCTTATTTATGTCCAAGTTTCCTTATATTGTTATGCCCTTTTATTTTAAATTAAAAATTTTTGGGTATAATTTATCACCTCCCCTATCCTTCCCTACTTATGTTTTAATGATTATATACCTATTTAAGGAAATTTATAAATAAAAAAAATCCTTTTAAACTTGAACTTTAGTGTAATATGGAAAAAGTAAAATGAAATAATTCCATTTACTTATTCACATGGATATTCTACTAGTCGAATAATCACATGCAATATCAATAACCACTTTCATAATGATGGAATGCATAATGCCAGACTATCATAACCACGTATCCAAGGCCTCGTACCAAGACTACAAAAAATATTTGATCAATGCCTCGTGCCAAGACACTAGTTTGTCTCATGAGACCTATCGATGCATCGATGAGCTATAGCGGGCTCCGCCCGTCACATATTAAGTCCAATGCATTCCTCACATATACAAGTGTAAACATATCATAAACCATAACGTAATCGTATCACATAAAACATGCATAAAGGAAACATAACATTTTTACATTTCAATAAGAAGATATCAATACAACACATTTATATAATAAAACATTATCAAAACCATTTTCAATACCAAAATAAATGAAAATTAAATCTTGGTATTTATTTTTCATTTTAAAAAAGTTATAGCTTATAGTGGTAGCATAAACTCAAATAATGGTCATGGCGGCGGAGAAGTCATTTTCGCCGCATAGGTACGACCAAAAAAAATTCCCTTTTGTCATTTAGTAAAACGCTTCGTATAAAAAAGATTCCTTTTGAATAAACATAAAAGTCAAAGGGCTTTATACACTGTATAAAAGAAAGTTGTGTATAAAACAAAATATGCCTCAATGAAAGGATATTGAGATGAGGTCCTTACCAAGATCATTTTTTTAAGTGAAATAGAGCTATTATGTGTATTCAATATAACTACACATAAAGAAAGTACAAATACAAGATAGGACATAATAATATCAAAACATGATTTGAAAGTAGGAGATTAACTTAAAGAATGGAAATTGGGTTTAGAAGTTCCCTTAAAAAGATAAATTTTTTAAATAAAATAGAAATATTATGTGTATTCACTATAAGTAAACATAAATAAAGTACAAATACAATATATGACATAATAATATCATGACATAATTTGAAAGTAGGAGATTAACCCAAAGAACGGAAATTTGGTTAAGATGTTCCCTTACCTCGTGTCTGAATTTACTCGATCGTTCTTTAATATCCTGAATAATAAACTATGGTTAATTTCTACTTGCATAAGAACCTTTTCCAAGTTAATTATTCCTTTTATATCAGTTATTACCATGTTATAAACATTGTGTAATTATTTATGTTAATAAAGGTCGTTTTGTCGATCTTTGGTACTTGAGTCAACAATAAACTTTTTATAATTACAAGTTGTTTATGTGGTAGAATATCAATTATATCCAGAATTATATTCATGATGTAGATATCATAGATATCATATATATCCATTATATACATTCATTCATAATATTACGTAACATTTAGAGGTAAGAAATGAAATCCACCGTACATGGAGACGGTAAGTCGTACGTACCCATGAATGCTACTTTCATTTTTATTTCATATTTAATGGAATGAAATTATAATTATATAAAGGTATACTATAATTCCAGTATAATATAATGTATAATACCATTTACTCCATCCTTTATACATCCCACATATGGCATTAACGATTCAAATCACTTTGAGGGGGCGGTAGTCTGCACTTCCTAAAATGAAATTATCGCGTTTACCCATAATGGAAATCATAAAGGTATGACATAAATGAAAAATAAAGAATCATAATGAAAATAAAAACATAATATATATCATATATAAAAATAGTGTCATCATAATGGCCACCGTGAGAGGTGTTAAAATAATATTGAACAATCATTGTTTCGTGAGGCAAAAATTCGCCAACCACAAAAACAATATGTTCTTTAACCATTAGACGAAGGTGTGTGTAAGTTTAAATCAAATAATTCTCATACAAATATCCTAGAATATTTAAGATACTGGGGTTGTTAAAAAAATAATGGAATAAAAAGAGTTTAATGGGTTGTATAAGAAAATTAAAACAAAATAACATAGGAGAAGACATTACCTTAAAATCGGGTAACTCTTTTTGATTTGAACCAAAGGCTTCCTTGGGAAGAATTCTGCCCAAAGTGAGGCTTCTAGTAGTAAAAGTGGGAAGTTGGGAGAGTATTTGAGTAGAGGTTGTCTAAGCCAAATGGCTTTGATGGTGTGAATAATGTGGTAGTGGTGGGGGCCTTTTATAAGAGGAGAGGAGGGGCACTCATGGAAGGTAATGAAATGTTACATTATTATGAATTGCTTTTCGTATTTCAAAGGACCGAAAATTATATATTTCGAGGATAAGGTGATAAGGGTTCGAAATCTACCCATCCAATAGGTTTTTGACAAGTTTATGTCTTATATTGTACATTATCTTTTCAATTTTTTTCAAATCGCTAATTAATGAGGTAATCACTGCATCATCATGGTGTCATAAAAATTTTAATTTATATAATGTCTAACAATTATATAAAAAATATTAAGATGTAGGAAATACTTTTAGATTTCCAATAGATATTTATATTCGAATATTTAACTTATATAACCCCGTGTAATAATTGTTTTAGTAAAACAACACATGTTTGTGACAATTTTATTTTTACTTTAAATAAAAAGTTATTAATGTCATTTTCGTACCCAAGTGGCTCCATGAGGTCCCCAAGTTGACCCATGGATTTTCTTGGTCGGACATGACTTATCCAATAAGGGTAGGAAATGTTTCAAGATATCTTTATATTTTAATAATATCATTTTGACCTTAAATTTCACTAATTACCTTTAATCGCGATTAATTAAACTTAAAAGTTATTATTCACCAAAAAATTAATTTAATCCCATTGAACCAAATTTTACTTCTTAATGAAAACCATGTATGTCAGATTTTTTAAAATAAAATCACAGAAGTGGTAATGTTTCATTTAAATGAAAAATCAGTTTTTTAACTACCACTTAGTGGTTTCACTATTCATCTAAAATTGAAGTTTTTCAGAACAATGTCAAAATTTTACCCTAATATATAATTGAAATTCTGAATTAAAAAATGATGTCTATTTTAAAAAATTCAAAACATATAAGTTTCATTAATTAATTTTATAATTAATTCCCGCTGTCACAACAAATAGCGTGTTTTTAAGAAACAATATATATCAGAAGACTTACAATTGTTTATGTCCAATTTCAAAGTTAAATTAATTATAACTACCACCATTGGATAAAATGGTAAAAATATATTCTAATTATACTTTAAAAACACTCAATAGTATAATTTATCACTATAAATTATTTTTATTAAAAAAGTTGTTTTTAAGTATTTTTTCACTATTCATAAAAAATTGGAAGTTCTCATAAAAATACCAAAAATTCAACATAGGCTAATTTAGATATTCCAAATCCAAAAATAAAGTCCATTTTGAAATATAAAATATATATAATTTCAAAAAGTTGGTATTACTATTCATAATGGCTATTTTGATTAGTCGCGGTGTGTTAGAATCTCGAACTTGCGTACAATGCAAGCTATTGCATTATTGAAAGAGAAGCGTATCATGGATGCTCGGGGTGTTACATATTAATGTAAATTAATATAATGGTTATTTCTAGTCATAGTGTTAATATAAGATCATATATTTCTTGAAAAAGCAATTTTTTAAAATGTTTTTACAGTTAATTTTTAAATTGAATTCTTCTAATTATATGATTTGAATTTTAAAAAATGGATCAGATATTTATAATAATCATAATTAATATTACCTAATAAGGATAACTAAATTTTTGATCTTAAGGATTATAGAAAATTAATTACTGCAGTTAAGGTTAAAATATGGTTTTATGCATTACATGTGCTTCTCTTAAAAATTAATTTCACAAACAAATGGAATTTTTATTTGTTAAATTTGATTTATTATTAAGAATTAGTGGGTTATAATTGTCTAATAATTATATTTTTATTTTTTTTCTTAAAGGATATATTACCTAGTTTTAAAAACTAGTTACCATGGTGAAAAAACTAAAAATGTGTAAGTAACCATGAAGGTAAATGGAATAAAATAATTTAAAAAATATTTTTTTATGGAGGTTTGTATCAAAATTATATTCCCTATAATAGTTTATTTTTATATTTTGGAGTCATTTGGATTGAGGGTGAATTCCCATTATTGAATTGTTTTCTGTATTTTAAAAAATGACACTTCTCAATTATAAATGGGCACCCCGCCCCGTACTTCTTCACACCTGTCTTACCTTTTGGATCAACCAATACCTACCAAAATATATCCAAAACATCCGTAGACAAATTAAAGATATCTTTTTTCTTCTTAAAAGACCAACCCTGGGTTCCTTAATAAGATATCCAAAGGAGGTTCTTCTAAGCGAAGATAATCATTATCACCAAGCTCCTTCTTTTTACTTATTGTTTTTCAATCATAATTTATGTTTTAAAAAATAAAACAAATAAAAATATAATCTCATATATACTAATTTTTTATTATGTTTATAATATAATTATTTTCTATATCCTCCTCCATAAAATAGGGAAAAAAACAACCGCTGGGGTGTACAGTGGACTACCACCTCACAAACCGATGTAATGTTTTTCATCACCGATTCACATCGATTGTCATAATGATAAAAATAATGAATATATATATTACTTATGAAATAATTTTGATTCTTTAAAATTATTATACCATAAAATTATTTACCATTTAACCCATTAAGTAAATGATAATGTCTCTCATTCATATGTACAACTTACCATCTCCGTGAATTAATACGATTCATAATCCACATTCATGTCATGACCCATCCCAAAGGGGACCATGTTGTGACTCCTAAAGCCTGCCTTTAATAAGGCAAGGTATAATGACTAGTGGTGAGTAGGAATATCACTAACATGAGAGGCCTTAGACTAAATTACCCGTACAAATGAACATATATCTAATCCCACACAGTGTTGAAACGTATAACAATTGAAACAAACTATACATGAATACATCTAATCCCAGAAATAGAGTATGGGAAAAAGTAATGGAAAGAAAACAGGGCCAAATAAAATCCCACCACAAAGAATTTAAAAACATTTCCAACTTGAAATTGAAGATGGGGACTGCTATCAAGATATAGTGGGAACACACCTTGGTATGTCCGACTCACTAAGTACTGCCTGGTCCTGGTCCCTCTAGTACTCTGTCAAAGGGGTGATCTTCTGCACAAGACTCGACACATATAGTCAAATCCTGTGTAGGGGTGAGTATACAAATACCTAGTTGGACACCCCAAAACCAAAAATCATATAATAAAATAATATTAGTTAGCTCTAAATTGGTATATCTATAGAAAATATATAATGATAATGTCTAAATATACTCAACAAAAACACAAATTTTAAAAGTAAATTAACAATATTAATGAAAATCTTTGATTCATACTCAATGTTTCCAAACAAAACTTGTCTAAGAGAACACACTATAGGAGTTAGATATCACTGATGACGTCTGTTTGGGAAGTCACAGTCATTGAATCCTGTCATAGAAAGGATATGATTTTAAATCTAAATAGATACGATACATATATGAGTATCACTCCAATGGCCATGGGTTATACCAACCATTAAATCTAGATTAAATTTCTATGTATAGGATCAACACCCATGTAGTGTTGGTCATAATGATTCTAAGAACTCCACCTAGGGTAAGATGTGGATCTCACTATGGGCCTCACAGAATTATTCCAAAAACTCCATCAAATAAGTCCTTATAAAGGGATCACCATCCTATGTGTAGGAAATGATTCCATAATAACCCTTAGGGAAGGGATATAGGAAACTAACCCTAAAAAAACTTGTCCATGATACAGAGGAAAGGGGATCTAATCCAACTTCAAAGGAGTACATGATGTGTCTCCTAGGCACCGCGTCCTGACCATGTAAACAGCCTATGCCCATAGCCATCTGGAAGTAAATTGCATGCTCATTCCCATGTACTTCTGCCCATGTCCTAGTACAAAATTATACCTGTGTACATCTATGCTCACCATGTTCGAGTGGGAGTACATGGCTTTCCCATGCCCATGTACTCTTGGATGTGTTTGTGTATTGTTAGGGGTACATACCGAGCCATCCAAGAAGGTTACACACAATATGATAGTGGTGACATGCCATGTGATCTTTAACTTCATCCCAAAACCCTAGACTTCATTGAGAGGGACCCACATGGTTTGTAGCTACACAGTACACACTATGTTGATCATGATTTTCTAGAAACCAAGTTATTCCTCCTATGTATTCTCACACTATCTCCACCTCCGATTCAATCCACAATCTCACTTGGAATCGAGGATATACTCTGGACGAAACTTACCATCTTCAATCTCTGGATTCCATGCACCCAAACTACTCAGAAATTATCTTCACACATTTTCCATTGTTGAACACTAAAGAACATTAAATCAAGAATCCAAAACCATCCAATCTAATACTACTTCCATCATCACACAACTTTCATGTTGTACCGATACCAAATCTATGATATTAAATTATTGCACCATGAAATAGTTGTGCTACATTACATTCCTTATTTTTTGTTGAGATGGAGACCAAAGGATCACCAACGATGAATGAATAAATGGGAAGGAGAATTTTAATCATAATCTTGTGGAATAATCATCAGCCAATGTTCATGTTGGCCTCGATTTTTTTCCGTTAGAATAAAAAATGAAGAGATAAACAATTAATCACAAAAAAAATTTCCCCCAAAACATCCCCACACATAACCCATCCCACAAAATGGTCGATTTGCGAATAAATATATTGGTTAATTGATTCATTTTATTTGTAGAAATAGATAATGGGGGAAGAATCTACTATTAAAAATTTCCTACCTCACTTTAGATTCATATCTGATGAAGAACGAAGTTTTGTCGTTGTTGTTAGAGAGATACCTAGATTCTGTTCCTCACCGATTATCGAACTATGATCCGACTGTTGTTTGTCTAAGAGAGATCCTCCTATTATCTATTAAACAATTCTAAAATTTCTCCAGGTTTATGTGGATATTTTTTAATTCCATCTTAACAATTTACATATGGATGAAATTATGTCACTCCATCAATGAATAAATAAATAAATAAAATTTATTTTATTCATTTTTTCACCTATGATGACCTTTACAAAAACGCCCACACCAAAAATGGTAAGTACACTTTTAAGATAAATCCCACAATTTGAACTCAACGGTCCTTCATATTTTTGATTTGGGCCTCTATTTAGAAGTTATTCCAGTTTTCAGGAAAACTGTTTGCATGTGCTATTTAATATATTTTAAAAATTTATTCTGGGAACACTGATCCTCTAAATAACACAGCGTCTAAGATCCTGGTCTAGAAAATAATCTATAAAATATAAAAAAATAATCCATTGAAAATACGATTCATTAAATTCTTCCCACCTTAGGTGTTTATGTCTTGAAAATCCAAAATAATAGGCTACACGAAGAGATGTTGTTGCTGAGCACAAATCTAAGCCTCCCATTCCTAGGTTCTCTCCGGAATATTCCCATTGATGCCACCAGACACAAACTAAAGGAGTTTCTCAACCATGAAGGATCCAATCCTTCCAAGACTTGATATATATCAGGTAATTAGCGATGGTATATTTGTCCTTGATGTGCAGCTCACCCCAGTATATAATGTGTGATGAGTCATGCACACACCTCCTCAGCTACGATACAAGGAAGAACTCATGTAGCCAATCTAACTGTAGTGGTAGATCTAAGTGGCATGCCACCTTTCCAACTCTATGAAATATCTGGAAAGATCAAATGAATATCAGAGATAACTTTCCACCATTTATAAATATCTATAATCCATGTCGAGGTGAAACCTGTAGGAAGAAATGGTCTCCCTCCTCGAACTCCAAGGGCCTCTATTCTCTGTATAGATAAGAATACTAATGGATCTGTATATTCTTCATTTTCTCTTGGATGATCTACAACTTTTTATTAGTGGATCTCACCAACTGTAGGCCCGTGAGTTCTAACTCTCTTGGGCCAGTAAAGTAAAGTGGTGACCTATAGGGCCACCATTCAAGGCCACAAATGGTGACATACCAATGGTATAATGGTAGCTATTATTATATGAATACTCCACTTGTGGTATGTGATTATCCTAACTATGGATAAAGTCCAACATATAATCTCACATCTTGTCCTCCACTTTAATGGTCCACTCAGTCTGGCCTCAAGTCTGGAGGTGAAAATCCATGTTCAAATGATTTTGAGTCCCAAATGCCTCCTAAAATCCCTTCCATAACTGAGGTGTGAAGTGAGAATCATGGTCAAAAAGGACCATAACTAAAACTCTTTGGAGTCATACTATCTCATATATGTATATGTATCCCAAGATCTCTATGGAACAGTACTCTCAAATAGATAGGAAGTGGGACAACTTGGTGAGTTTGTCTACGATCAGCTAGTTGGGATTGTGTCCCATGGACATAGGTGGTAGGACCGTCATGATATCCATGGATATCCACATCCACCTTGGAACCATAAGGGATTGATATAATCCCATTGGAACTTGGTACTCTTCCTTCACTTTCTAGAAAGTAAGGAATTAAGAGACAAACTCTACAATTCCCCTATTGTTCTTTGTCCACCAAAACTAACATCCGAGTTCTTAGTACATCTTTTCCACACCTATATGTACAGCTAAAGGATGTATATAAAATTCTATTGGAACCTCCTCCATCAATATTTCTGGTACCATTTTTCATCCTCTAAAATTAATGACATGATCCCCACCATTAGAAAATCTATTTGGAGCTTGTCCAATAGATATCTGAGTTCATAAGGTCTCACAGTTGGTATCCCCAATCTAATATTCCATGAATCACTATAAAATAAGAGGGGTAACAACCATCGAATGGAGGTAATATTCTTCATTTACATATATAAAGGATAAATAACTCATGTCCATCTAATCAGACACCTCATTCATAAATTATGAATAAGATATCATGAAAATAGAATCTGCTACCACATTCCCCTTCCCAGGAGTATATACTATCTCAAAGTCATAATCTTGGAGAAAAAATAGACATAGAATCTGTCTCAAGTTAAGATCCTTCTATGATACGATATACTTGAGGTTCATGTGGTCATATTATTCGTTAAACTACTTTCCCAGCATGTATTGCAACCACATCTTTAGTGAAAATACTACTGATTTTAACTCAAGATTGTGGGTCATGTATTTCTACTCATGTAGTCTCAACTGATGTGCACCATAGGAAATTATTACCTAACTCTACATCAGAATAAAAACAAGACCAGTTACTAGTGCATCATATAATTCTATATACTCAACACCCTCCTCTGGTAATATCAAGATGAGCGCACTTATCAATCCCTGCCTCAACTACTGAAAAGACCAATGGTGACTCTCTATCCATAATAGAGGCTACCCACTTTTAGTTAAAGCTATCCTAGGGGATGATATCTTGGATATGTCAGGTATGAATCTCTGGTAATATCCTTCCAACCTAAGGAATCTTCGCACCTCTATCACACTCTTGGTTGTCTCCCTAGTTTACACTTCCTCGAACATCATTGGGTCTACTACCACACCATCTATTGAGACAACATGTCCCAAAAAGTGGACCTCATGAATCCAGAACTAGAACTTTGTGATCTTCCTATACAACTGGTTCTCTTGGATTACATCTTGAAACATCCTTAAGTGTCTCACAAGGTCCTCCTCAGACGTCGAGTACATAAGGATATCTTCGATGAAGACTACCATGATCTGGGTTAAGAAATACTAAAAGATCTAGTTCATGAGTCCTAATAACACTTCTAGGGAATTATTCACATCAATGGGAATCACCAAGAACTTATATAGATTTTATAGATATCTGAATTCCATCTTTGGTATATCCTCATCTCGTAATCACAAATAGTGATTACCCGATCTGAGGATAACCTTAGAGAACCGTCACACCGATCTAAAATAATCAAAGAGGTCATATATACTTGATAGTGGATACTTGTTATTCAAATTCACCTAGTGGAAGCACTGGTAGTCCACACATAGCCTAAATATCCTTTATTACATCTTTGTGAACAAATTTGGGGCTTCCCAGGGTGAAACATTGGGTCTAGCAAAGCCCTTCCTATGGAATTCCTCCAACTTCAACGTAAAATTCAAGAATCTCCATGGGATGATGGTGTAGATATCAGGTACATATTAGATAGTATATCAATGAAAATATATATCTCTCTATGGGGATTTATGCTAAGAACATCATCAGGAAATACGTCTTCATACCTTTCCACCAATGTAGGGATCTGAAAACTCATAACATCCACTGCACCAAGGGTCATGCTAGCCATATAATGAGTAATCAGTTGCATGCTACTATGAATCAGTCCATCCTAAACTACATGGAATTCCTTTTCACCCGTTAAGGAAAACCTATTCCTATCACTGTAGACACACCACAACCTCCACCTAAAATAGTCGATCTGGTTATGAAATATAGATAATAAGTCCATACCTAATATGATGTTGTAAGACCTCATTGTTACTAAAAATAGATCCCAAAAGAAACTCTCACCTCTAAGAGGTAGGTCACCCTATTAAGAAAATTTCATTATCATTGATTCATCTGTATTAGAAGTATCAAATTCTAGGGTTGAGCTAACGGCTCAACCAGAATCTATGGTAAGAAAGGATTAACTAGAACCTATGTTTACCAGAACTAAAGATAAGTTAGAAAAGACATAGATCATATATTTTATCATTTAAAAATCCTCTAGGT
The DNA here is from genome assembly GCA_963277665.1 of Viscum album. NCBI lineage: Eukaryota > Viridiplantae > Streptophyta > Magnoliopsida > Santalales > Viscaceae > Viscum > Viscum album. Next base: position 1,912,977,461 of record OY728122.1, read on the forward strand.
CTTATGTATTGACCACCTGCACCTACCCCCACCCCTATCATCTATCACCTTAAGGCTGGAATGGACCACCTCTGGGTGGTTGTGGTAACAAGTAAAAGTTCCTACGACCTCCACCTTCTCTCCCAGCACCTATATAGCATATATCAAACAATGGAACTATATGATCCTTCAAATGTATCTTCCTTGGTGACCCATACATTGTATCTATATCATATGTATGAAGGGATGGGAAATCTCCTACACGAAGTCCCCTTCCATCACAAGAGTAGTAGCACATCTCCCTGGGCTGACTGGACCCATATTGTGAGTGACGAACCACAAAAACTTTATCCCGATACTTCCTCCGAAAATGAATCGCGTGTATAGGTCCCTAAGGATGATGCCATATCCATGCTACTAAGGTCTCTATTCCTACATTCCCACTTCCTAGAACCATTATCTCCAACTTCTCATCCAAGAAACTCTTGACTATCAAAGCTCACTCTAGAACCCCATCATATGTAGGAATGCATACAGGTACAATTCATGATGTAATGACTCTACATAATCATTTTTCAAAGGTTTGAGCATTAATGGATTGATCTTACACCATATACATTGAGTAACTATAGTGGTTGGTGAGTCTTGATGAATAATCAGCTACTATCATACTGACCTGCTAAAGTTATATAAGATCTTGGATACGTACAACCCTTAGTGTTTCCTAAGATAAATCCTATATAAAAATGCCCTCAAAGTATAACCATGCTAGAGTCTCCTTATCATGTGGCTAGGTCACTAAAACCCACTATCATTCTATTAAGACATGGAGAAGTCTCATTTAGGGGATCACCATATAATCTGTTGGTTTCTTGAATTGATGGAAATGTTATTTCACTACCTCATGCCAGTCATTAGCCACTAGTGGATCTGGCTCACCTCAGAACGTAATGGGTCACTTTCAACGGAACTCATAAGGTGTGTTCAAGTTGTTCAACTCATATGATGACACTAAAGGTACTATATGCTTCTCTACAGGTGGTGGTATAGCTGGTGCACCACCTAGAGGTAACATATCTAGAACTAGTCCCTTTATCGATGCCTCATCATTGAGGGGATCATCCTCATGATCTCTATGATGAATCCTATCTGGCATATTTCATTGAGGAATAATGAATAAACATGATGTTCGAAGGTTAATTAGAATATCTAGAGAGAATAATCAAGAAGGGCCTTGAAACCATAGCCTATTCCTATACGATTCATTTACCATTATTTTCCCTATATCTAGTGTCCTCATATATTGAGTTGAAATATTGGTGATTAGAGTCTTAATATATAGATACATCATCTGTCTTACCAATATTGAGGTCCCTGTCCTAAAATCCGAACTCAAAATACTTAATAATGTTACCCCATATCAAACTCACATGATTCGATCCCAAGATAGAATCGACTCTTTTGATACCACTTTGTAACAACCCATCCCAAAGGGGCATGTTTCATGACTCCTCAATCCCACCTCTAATAGGCCAGGGGTTGGATATTAGCATTGAATCAACGTATCACTAACATGAGAGGCCTTAGCCTAAGGTAATTATGAAAACACTCATATATAAACCAAGAAAATACTAAAATGTAAAACAACTGAAAGAAACCATGCATTCATACATGTAATCCCACAACTAGATTAAAAAATAGGTAATTTAAAGTAAACAAGCCCCAATAAAATACCACCACAAGGGGTCTGAAATCAAGTCCAATTTGAAATTGAAGATGGGGATTATTGTCAAGATATCATTGGAAAACACCCATGTCAATCCGGATCACTAAGCACTACCTTGCTTAGCCCCTTTAGGAATCTATCAAAGGGTAGGCCATCTGAACAAGACATGCCACATGTGGGAATATCTCATGTATGGGTGAGTATGACAATACCTAGTAGGACCCCCAAACCACAAATAATATAACAAAATAATAATATTCAGATATACACAGGTATATATCTACAACAAATATAACTATAATTGTAAGATATAATCAACAAATATACAAAATCTCAAGGTAAATTCATAATCGTAATGAAATCATAAGATTCCTTCTTGAAGGATCCATATATTACCCATTTCGGAAAAAACAATCCACGAATCAGATGGAACTGACGACCTCTGTTCGAGAGGTTTCACTCGTCAGGTCTCTTCATAAAAAGGATAAGATAGAAGTTTGAAGAGATATGATACACATATGTGGATTACTCCCAAGACCATGGGGTATACCAAAAACTCAATCTAGATTAAACTGTATGGTAGAGGATCAATGCCCACATAGTGTTGGTCATGAGGATTACAAGTAATCCACCTAGAGAAAGAAGATGATACATGATCCAACTCTAGTCCTTAAAAAAGGATTCCAAAAACTCTGTCCAAGAAGTTATGCTGAAGAGATCACCCTTCTCTGTGTAGGATGGTATTCCATAATAACACTTAGAGAAAGGATATTTGGAAAGAACCATAACGAATGTTTTCCATGACATAGAGGAAAAGGGATCCATGGAAACATTGAAAGAGTACATGATGTTTCCCCATGGAAACATGTCTTGTTCTTATAAAAGGATATTCCCACATTCGTGTGGAAATACATGAAATTAATATTACTTTTTACATTTTGCAATGTCCAAGTATATGGATATTCCCATGTATATTTGACTTAGCCATGTCCATGTGGGAGTACATGGAGTGACCGTGCCTGTATACTCCTATCCATGCTCATGTACCCACTGAGGAACATGTTGATCCAACTAGAAAGGGTCACATGTCATCTCATAGAGGTCACATTCTGTGTGATCCTTAACTTTGTCACATGACCATAACCACGACTGAGAGGTATCCCCATGGAGTGTAGCTCTACATTATACGCCGTGTTGATTAGGATTTTCCAGAAACCATGTTCTTCTTCCTTTTTAAGCTCACACAACTGTTGACTCAGATTCTAACCTCAATATCATTGATAATTATGGATCTACTCTAGATGAAACTTTCTACCACCAATTATCAAATTCTAGCCACCCAAACTACTCATAAATAATCCGCACGTGTTGTCTGTTGTTGTATGAAGAAGAACACAATATTGGGTATCCCAAACCATATAATCCACTTCTATTTCCATCATTACATAGCCTTCATGTCTTATCGATCTCGAATCTATGATATAGAATCTTTTCATAGAGAAATAGGTGTGCTACCTTAGATTCCTTGGTGTTCATTCAACCACGGGCCAAAGGATCATCCACAATAAACAAAGAAATGGGAGGGAGAAGCACAATCACAATCCTGAGGAACTAAACTTGGCCAATGTATGTGTTGGAGTTGATTCGTTTATATTAGAATATGTAATGAATAAATAAAAAATTAATAATAAAGAAATGTCCCTAAAAAGATCCCCACAGACAACCCATTCAACATAATGACCAATCTGCAAATCAATCTGTTGGATAATTGATTCACATTCATTGTAGAAATAGATAATAAGGAAAGAATCCAATAAAAAAACATCCTATCTTGATTTTTATTGATCAATTATGATGAAAAATACTACATCTTCATTGTTGGTAAGATCCTCTAATTTCGTTCTATACCGATTATCAAACTATGATCTCACTGTCATTTATCTAAGAAAAATCCTCCAACACTCTCTGCAATGGTCCTCCAACAGCTATAGGTTTATGTGACTAAGAATAAAATCCCATCATAATAGTTTAATTATAGGTGAAATTATGTCACTGAATCAATGAATTATTAAATAATTAGATTTAATTTATTTTATTCATTTTTTTCACCTGTGATGAATTTTCTACAAATGTCCCGAATTGAAAAAGTTTATGTCATACCTGAGGTAAAACCCATATTCTGAACTCAAAGGTGCCCTCATATTTTTAATTTAGCCCTAAATTCATATTTTATTCCACTTTATCAGGGAAATTTTATGTACTTACTATTTAATAGAGTTAATATATTTCAAAATTTTATTCTGAGAACACTAGGTATTAGAGTCACAGTCTTTCTCAGCGACTGCTCACAAAAGTAATCTATATAGTATCTAAAAATAATACAAGGAAAATATGAGTCATTACATTCAAATTTAAATAATGATTATAAAAATGTATTTGATGAATAAATATGATATTGATAACTTTAATATAATTCTTGAGATGATGTAACGATATCATATGAATAAGAACTAGAACTTTCATGGAATAACATGCATAAAAAACTGATAAAACACATTTTTATTGAATATTTTATTGATTATAAATGATAAAATTTCCTCACATTTTGTTTAATATGATTATTTATAAAATATTTGGTACTATATCATTCATTTGAAAATTTGATAGAAATTCTAGTTTTTCCCTTTATAGTGGACTATATCATTTTATAGATAAATATTTTTATATTTATTATTTGAACTTGACCTTTTTTCACTATGTTACTTACTCAATGGGATACATCTTTTGTTCAGGACATTAGAGAAAAATTTCCCATTCGTTTGGACTAGATGGACCATTAAGGCAAAGGTGGGATAGACCCACCAGATTGGACATCAGTTCTGTATTTCGGACATAACGACTTCATCGGTGATTCTATTAGTCCCCAAATTTGAGAGGATATCTCCCACCCAATTATGCACAAATCATTATCCTGTAAGAATAGAGGTTTCATGTGTTTTGGAGGTCAAATGTGCTGTTCAATTTGGGTTAAAATATTTTGCTGAGATTACCCATAGACACTTGAAAACTCTTTAATCATTGCCACCCATCCACTCCATAAATTAGTGTTTTTCACATATTGATGGGTTGGGACGTGAATTAGGATATTAAAGGGAGAGGAGAATTTTTTCACTCAAATTCTCTGACCATTGTAAGTGGGGTATCTCTTGAAGCAAGGATCCCCACATCAAAGCCATCTTCTCTTCTTCATGTTGTAATATTTGCATTTGTGTAACAAAATTCGTTGTTCTTATTTAATTTAGTCTATTTTATTCTGTTTTTCAACTATATTCTTCTTTACTCATCCTATTTGGTTTTGAATCAATATTGGTTATGAGATTGGGTTCTACCCTTTCAATCCTTTTCTCATGCAAAACCTCTCCACGATGACCACACCACCCATTGAAGAGTAATTTTCAAAGTGATAAATCTATCTTCTACCCTATTCATTTAATTATTTTTAATAATTGAGATACTATAATTCACTTAATATGATCCAGGAATTGCTTTTTTAAATTATAATAACCTAGGTAAGCAATTCAATAATTAACACAAAAACATGCGAGATCGAGTATTGTGTGAATTGTGAGTGCGCGATCATAATCGCTAATACAAGACCGCATGAGATAAATTTATAGAATTAAAATATAATCCCTAACCAAAATTAATCCTCATTTTCCAAAAATTGATATGTGCCATAATTTACAACTTATCATAATATATCCTTAGAACATCAATCAATGTAGGGTGTTGCAATTGCATGTTTTGAAGATAGCCTATGGTTTAATTCTCTTCATCTTTTTGGAAAAGTTAAATCTCATAGGGTTTGAGGGTTAAAAATTTAGGAGATTATATTTAAGTGGATGTTAATTTAAATGTTAATGATAAATAATTTAGTGAAGAGGTAGAGTTAGATCGATTACACCTTTTAAAAATTTTCTTAAAAAATATCTTCTTGTTAGGTCATTTTAATCGAACTTCATTTCAAAACTAAAAGAAATACAATCTTCTTTTGGAATAATTCATATAGATTTATAAAAAATAAACAACCCCCAAAATTTTAATAAATTTTCTAATTTACATTAATTTTATTTTCAAAATACCTTTAATATGTTGTTAAATTTACTTCCTCCTTTGAGAGACAACATTCGTCATCCACTCTGCTGCCCCTATGAACCAAACAATCACATATCATTTGAAAGCACCCACGACAGTGTATTTCATATTGGTGCTATTTCTGGGGAGGTAAGTAATTGTTTCAACCAATTATAAGTATTTTTTATATTACATTTTTTTCTCTTCTTCTCTTGTTTCTTCCTTCTTTACCTTATCTAATTTTTCTTCTTCTTCTTTTATTTTATTCTTCTTCTCTTTGGACCATCAACTCAAAATTCTCATTTTTAATATGTTCCACCTTCCTTATTTGAATTTTTATTTGATTTATGACATGAACTAATCACTAGGATATTTTAGATCTTGACCTAGAGATTGAACGTAGGCATCAAGTTCGAATCAAGCATTATCTGTCTACGAGAATTTTTCATATTCAACCTATTGGAGAATTACTCCATTCCAAGAACATTGAAATTGTAAACACTTCTAAATCTAACTTAAAACAAGAAAACATATCTGCAAATAATGGAAATGAACTTAATATAACCATTCGAGAATAAACTGTACCTGATATTAACATTCAACAAAATTTTTTTGCATAGCCAAATCTTGAATCAGACCTTGAACTGAAATATTGGTTAATTAACCTTATTAATTTGTTTCATGGAATATCTTGAGAGGTTCCAAAAAAACACCTTAAATAATTTAATGTGGTTTTCTCAACCCTTAAACCAAGAAATGTATCTGAAGATCAAATAAAACTAAGGGAATTCCCATTTTCACTTGATGGAGCTGCAAAAGACTAGATGCATTATTTACAACCTAAAGATTTCACATGATGGAATGATTTGAAACAAAATTTTTTAGATATGTTTTCTAGCATCAAGGACCATTTCCATTCGTATGGATATCTCAAGGATCAAGCAAGCCTAAGGGGAGTCAATGTATGAGTAATGGGAGTGATTCCACAAAGTTGTGCGCAAGCTGCCCACATCACCAAATCAGTGTGAAAATCCTCATCCAATACTTCTATGAAGGAATCACACCAATGGAGCATAGTGGATGCCTAAAATGGAGGAGAATTGGTCAATAAAACACCAGCAGCTGCACGTACATTTATCGACAAGATGGGGCAAAACTCCCAACAATTTGGAAATTGAGGTACACCACATGTTAGAGGAGTACATTAGGAAATTAATTCCTATCTTGAAAATCATTTGATTGATACTAAGTTGGAAGAATTGACCACTATAGTAAGGAAGATTTATTTCGCTCAAAAGACATCCCAATCCCCTCCTTCAATACCTTGTGGCATTTTCACTGAGAAAAGCCACCCAACTGACTATTTCCCCCAACTACAAGCAACAAAAGATTTTGCAACAGTGTTCCCTGGGAGACTATATCCGCAACAACAATAGCCACATCCCCAAAAGAAGTATGATTACTTTGTACCAACAGAAAACCAAGGCGGGGAGGATTAATCAGGCATAAGGTATAGCTCTGAACGACACCAAAGGCCCCCTTTTTAACAAAACATCCAACAGCCTCCACCCAACCAACATGGATTCTATCAACCCCATAGGAAATTTGAAGCTCAATCATCAACATGTCAAGAAAAAAGGGAATTATCAACCAAGAGAATATTATAAAACTGTTGATCTTTTGAATCAAATTGTTCTTAATCAATAGAATGAGTTGAAGAGTCAAGGTTCTCAGTTGAGGGAGTTGAAGACTCAAATGAGCTAGATTGCCACTGCCCTCCATGAATTGGTATGTAATAATTATGGAAACCTATCTTACCAACCTACTCTATATCCCAAGGTGAATGTCAGTTCCATCACACTGAGAAGTTGGAAACAAACAAATGATACATCTACACTTATCGTTCCACCGAGATTCACCTCAACTCTGAATGAGCCCCATTCAATACCAACTGAAGGGAAACCAAAGGAGAAAGACAAAGGTAAGAAAAATATTGATTATTTTCTTCCTAAACTCCTTCCCTTCCCATAAAAGTATGTACAAACCAAGAAGATGGCTGAAGAGGCAATGCAAAAAAGAGGTTTTGGACACATTCAAGCACAGGGAGATCAATATCCCTCTACTTTAATCCATCAAGAAAATCCCAAGTTATGGAAAATTTCTAAAAGAACTTTGTACCAATTGAATAGGGAATAAAGAAAATGAGAGGATCAATATGGGACGGAATATGTCAACACTAATTACACCAACTCTAGAAATTCCATCAAAGTTCAAGGATCCATGGACATTCACCATCTCATCCACCATAAAAGAGTTTCACTTTTCTCGTGAACTTTGTCATTTAGGATCATCCATAAAAGTGATGCCTCACTCTATATTCTCTTCTTTGTAGGTTGGTGAGTTGAGGTCGACAAGAGTAGTTGTGAAGATGGAAAATAGAGCTACAACATATCCTGTGGCAGTCCATGAGGATATAATTGTATGGGTAAGATACACGATCTTTCCAAAATATTTATAGGTTATTAAAATGGTGGATGATAAGGTAAGTTCACATGATCCCATTACCTTAGGTAGGACCTTTCTCAAAACTGAAAAAAAAACATAAATATCCATGAGGGTACACTTACCATGGAGTTTGGATATGAAGTTGTGATATTTAATGTTATGGACTTCATGAAGTACCCCTCAGAGGACCATTATGTGTTTATATCTCCCATTTTAACCACCAAATATAATCCCCATGGAATTTGATTATCCTATGATTATGGAGATTATGAGTATTGGTTCTAATTTGATGACTAAGAGAACATAGAGACAATTTTATACTTCACAAAACTCTCTTATATTTTATTTTGAAATGGATTCATACTCTGATTCTGATCGTGTGAACTCTAATTATGACATGGATATTGAATATTTTGATGGTTTTGATGAATTATTCTCCGATTTTGAGGATGATGGTTCTGGTACTAATCTTCATTGTGCATATATTTTAGTTCATACAATGTCTCCATCCATACATCACCCCCTACATTGGAACTCAATCTATTTCCACATAATATCAAATACTCATACTTGTTAAGTGGTTAGAAATTTTCAATTATCATTGCTAAAAATCCCCCTTTTGAACTTGAAGAAAAACATTTTAGTCTTATGAGGGAGAAAATTAAGGAAATCGTGTGGAACATGGATGAAATATCAATTGTTATCCCCTACATTACCATGCATTGGATTCTTTTTGAGTATGGGGATAAACCTGTTAGAAAAACACACAGGAGAATCAATCGAACTCTTTTAGAGGTTGTTAAAAATGAGGTTGAAAAATTGATTGAGGAAGGTATAATCTATCCCATTTTATATTCCCAGTGGGGGAGTCCTATTGAGGTTGTATCTGAGAAAATTGGTGTTACTATTGTTAAAAATGATAAAGAGGAGTTCGTTTCGATGAGGGTGAAAAATAGTTGGGGTGTGTTTATTGATTATAGAAAACTAAATAAATAAACTCACAAGGACCATTTCCCTCTCTTATTTATTGATCAAATGATTGAAAGACTCTCTGGGATGACACATTATTATTTCTTGGATAGATTTTCTGGATATTTTTAGGTTCATATTTCTCTAGAGGATCAATAGAAAACTATATTCACCTATCCCTTCGGCACATTTTCTTACCGGAGGATTCCATTTGGACTTTCCAATGCCCCTAGTAACTTCTAGAGATGCATGGTGAGTATTTTTTATGATTTTATTAAGACCATAATAGAGGTATTTATGGATTATTTTACATGATATGGGTCCTTATTTGATGATTGTATATCTATTTTGGGAATTGTGTTGAATAATTTCATTGAGACGAATTTGGTCTTGAACATTGAAAAGTATCCTTTTGGGGTAGAGCATGGTATTGTCTTAGGGAATGTAGTGTCAAAACATGGGATAGAGGTTGATAGATCTAAGGTAAATATTATTTCATCCTTATCATATCCTTCATGTGTCTGTGATGTTAGATCTTTCCTAGGTCATGTAGGATATTATTGGACCTTCATCAAATAATTTAGTAATATTGATCTTTCTATGTCACGATTACTTCAAAAGGATTCTGATTTTGTGTTCAATGATTCTCACAGGACATCCTTTGATGAGATAAAGAAGTGTGTGACCACTCCACCAATCATACAACCCCCATGGTGGGAGATTCTTTTTGATCTTACGTGTGATGCCTCCAACTTCGTAGTTGTAGCTATCTATCTCATTGGGTGGATGTACGTTCACATGTGATTGCCTATGTATCGAGGATACTCGATTCAACCTAATAAAAGTACACAACCATAGAAAATGAGTTTATGGCTGTCATATTCACTTTAGATAAATTCCGTTCATATTGACTGGGCTTTAAAGTAGTTTTTTTAACCATGCGGCTCTGAGATACCTCTATAAGAAGCTATATGAAAAGCCCAGGATAATCTTATGGATGCTTCTTCATCAAGAATTTGATATTCAGATGAAGGAAAATAAGGGGCTAGAAAAATTGGTGGCAGACCACATGAGTTGGCTTAATCACACACTAGAGGATGACACCTTAGACCAGGTACCCCTTTGGGACACTTTCTCAAATGAGCATCTTTATTCCATCTTAGGAATGCATCCTTGGTATGATTATTTAGTTAACTACCTTTTTGACTTTGAAATCCATGTAAATTTAAAGAAACATAAAGTAAAAAAGTTAAAGAGTGAGTCTAGATTCTATGCGTGGGATGATCCCTACTAATGGAACATGTTTAGTGACCAGGTTATTAGGTGGGGTGTTCCTAACCATGAGTTTGAGTCTGTTCAGTAGTTTTTTTATACAATTGATTGTGGTGGACACTTTGGAACTGAACAGACTGCTAGGAAAGTTCAGACTCTGGATTATATTATCCTAGCGTATTCCACGATACTCATCTATTTTGTATGTTTTGATCTAGTTTCCAACACACTGAGAACATTTATTGGAGAAATGAGATGCCCCCACAACCCATACTATTCTGTGAGATTTTTGATGTATGGGTTATCAATTTTATGGGTCCTTTTCAAATTCCTTTGGTTTTTTTATATTTTGGTCATTGTTGATTATGTGAGTAAATGGGTGGAGGATAAGGCCACTAGGATTGATGAATCTCATGTTTTAGTATACTTTTTCAAGACATGATTTTTTGTAGGTTTGGATTAATAAAAGCCATCATCAATGACTAGGGACACACATCTTCAATCCTAATTTGACATACCTCCGTCATAAGTATGGGGTAATGCACAAAACATCAACAACATACCACCCCCAAACAAATGTCCAGGCTAATGTTTCAAATCGTGAGTTGAATGTTTTTTAGAGTAAATTGTGCATCTGAATTGGAAGGATTTTAGAAAGTGATTGGATGATGTGCATTGGGAATATAGGAAAACATAAAAACTCCAATCAGTATGTCCCCATTTCGTATTGTTTTTGGGAAATCCTGTCATATACCCTTGGAGGTTGAGCATCTGGATTATTAGGATATAGAGAAATGAAACATGGATTTGGACCAAGAAAGAATTCAGTGGAAGCTAAAAATTCAAGGGCTTTAGGTGATTCTGTTATCTTCATATGAGAAATCAAGGCTAGATAAAGAAATATCCAAAGCAAATCATGACAAAATGATCCAGAAATTGGAATTTCATGTTAGATAGAAAATCATTCTCTATAGTTCACAACTAATTCTGATTCATGGTAAGTTGCATTCTAGATGGTTAGGTCTTTATATTGTATCTAATGTTTTTCTTTATGGTGCAGTTGAGATCTCACAAGAGGATAGTGGAAGAAGCATTATAGTCAATGAGTAATGTTTGAAGAAATTCATAGAGGGACTTACAACTGATGTAGTGGATTTCATCACCCTACATGAACCCATCATCACTTGAGAATATCATGATATTCCTAACCCTTTCACTTTTATATTCTATGTCCTATTTAAAAATATACATTTCATCTTCATATATCATCTCAAAGGTTCACCTTAAGGACAATGTAATATTTTATGTGTGGTGGAGGGGACAATATTTTTGGGAAGATATTTAGGATTTTCATTTTTGTGTTTTTTGTGTATTTTCTATTATGTTTTTTGTTAAAAATTTCAAAAATAAAAAAAATAAAAAAAATAAATAAATAAGAAGAAACAAATATATCTTGTAACAGTTTCATGTGAAACATTTAGAAAAAACATTCTTTCTAAATTCAATCATAGAATTATATGCATTAGTAAGATTTCATCATCAAGGGTTGATTTTCATAAAAATTGAAGTCGTCGATGATATGAATGGTTGTGTCATTATAAAACCTTTTAAATTTTTGCATCGTTATTTGTGATATATGTTCATGGTAAACTGTGTCATTGATTTTTCCACACAAATTTTCATTGAACCATGACATCCAAAATTTTTCCGACTTAATTGAAGGTATAGTCAATTTAGGTAAAAAAAATACATTGGTTGATCCATACATTATCTTCTCTTCCGATTTGTTTCATTACTGTACCAAATTGTCCTATCCCTGTGTACCTGTTATCTGACTGTTGTACACCCTAAAAAAATGGGTTATGTCTTGGATTGGATAAAAACCACTCTTCATTGACCTTTGATCTTGTTATAACTATTACAATTAGTGTTTTGAGGAGATCAAACATGGGTTGAGAGTTGAGTGTTAGATTTGTTCTATGTTCAACTAAAAAATAATAATAAATGAGGGGAGTGATGAAATGTACAACATATGGGGATATCAAGGTCGAAAGCTTATTGTTTGAATTTCATGAATTCTTAAGTGAGTGGGTATTGGAATTATATTACAAAGTAATGTAGAACATGTTTGGTGAATTAAACTAGATAAGAATAGTTTTTTACTCGACCATAATATACTAAATAAAGGGTGGATTTTTGAGCTTGGAATGGTTGACACGCACATACACAAATGGAGAATGAGTGGCATGGTAGACCCATGACTTGTTTCTCTACGATTAGTTTTATAAATCTCACTAGATCTTGTTTTGACAAATTTATGAGACAATTAATTTAAAATCTATCTATATTGACTCTTTATGAGATTCTTACTTTTCCTATATTTTCACTGTGGATTGAGAAATTTGAATATGCTTATCTTGTCACAGTTTTTTCAAATATATGATATGAGGTTTTTCCCTGGAATGAAAAAGGGAAAGTGTGGGGGAGTTGATAAAACACATTTTATTGATAATAAATGATATAATTTCCTCACATCGGGTTAAATATATTTATTTATAAAATATTTGGGATTAGATCATTCATCTAAAAATTTGATTGAAATTATAGTATTACTCTTTATCAGGCATGGTAGTATTTCAAACATAAATATTTTTGTATTTATTTTTTGAACATGAAATTTTATAATTTTATTTTTGACGTAATGGGACAAAATGTTTGTTCATGACATTGCAGATAAATTGTGAATTTGGTTAGACTAAATAGACAATGTATTCAAAGGTGGGATAGACCCACTAAATTGGGAATTGGTTCAATATTTGAGAAATAACTTCTTTATACATGATTTTATTAAGCACAAATTTTTAGAGGATATTGAAGAATCATTTTTTCACAAATAATACTTCTAGAAGGACACCTGATTCATGCATTTTGGTGGTCAAATTTGTGGTGCAAGTTGGCTTAAAATATTTCGACGAGATTCCCCATTCACACCTGAAATGACTCTGAAACTAGCCTCCCCACCACTCTATAAATTGGTTTTTTTATCATTTTTAGGGGTGGGGACGTGAAATAAAATATTTAAGGTAGAATATAATTGGTTTTACTCAAATTCATCAACCATTATAAGAGGTGTAGCTCTTGAAGCAAGGATCCCCTCATCAAAGCCTTCATCTCTTCTTCATGTTGTAATGTTTGAATTTGTGTAATAAACTTATTTGTTATTATTATATTTATTCAATTTTATTATGTTTTTTTAAATTATATTCTTCTTTAATCATCCTATTTGGGTTTTAATCATTATTAGAGATGATATTGAGTTCTATGCTTTCAATCATTTTCTCATGCCAAACGTCTCCACGATGACCACACCGCCCATGAAAGAGTAGTTTTCTTAGTGATAGATCTAACTAACCTATTCATTTAATTATTTTTAATCATTGAGATATTATAATTCATTTAATATGATCCATTAATTGAGTTTTTAAATGAGAAAACTAAGCAAAAATTGAACAATTAACACAAAAACACATGGGATCGAGTATTATGTGAATTGTGAGAGCGTGATCTTAATCGGTAATACAAGATCACATGGGATGAATTTGTAGAGTTCAAATATAATCCCCAAAGACAATTCATCCTCATTTTCCAGAATGGATATGTGCCCTAATTTACCACTGACCATAATCTATTCATAGAACACCAATCAAATGAGGGTGTTGTGATTACATGTTTCAAAGATACCATAGGGTTTAATTAACTTCATCTTTATGGTAAATATTTCCCTCCTAGGGTTCAGGGGTTTACAAGTTAGGGGATAATAATAACATGGACATTAATTTAAATCATAATGATAAATAATTGAATAAAGAGGTAGAGTTAGATCAATTATTCCATTTAAATTATTTCGAAAAAAAACATATTCTTGTTGTGTCATTTTAATCGAACGTCATTTCAAAAATAAAAAAATAAAATCTTCTTCCAGCAAAATTCATCTAGATTTATAAACAATAAACAACCCCCATACTTTAAATTAGTGTTATTATTTCCTTTTATTTTATTTTCATAAATTCCATTAATATGTTGTTAAATTTACTTCCTCCTATAAGAGAATACCATGGCCAGCCACTCTGATGCACCCTAGTACCCAAAAACCACTAATTATTTGAGGGCACCCACAAAAATGACTTTCCAATTGATGAACTATCTTATATATTTCATGTGAATATATCATCTCATAGGTTCACATTGAAGAAAATGAAATATTTTAAGTGTGGGGGAGGGGACAAAATTTTGGGGTAGATATTTAGGATTTTTATTTGTGTCAATTATGTGTATTTTATATTAAGTTTTTGGTTAAAATTCTGTTTTATTTATTTTATTTATTTTTAATACTATTTATTGAAAAAAAAATCGCACTTCATTTGGGAGCGCCCACGATACTTCCATTCAAATTGGCACCATTTCTGGGGAGGAAAGTAATTATTTCAACAAATCATAGGTATTTATTTTATTTTACATTTTATTCTCTTCTTCTCTTCTTTCTTTCTTATTTAACCAATCAGAATTTTTTTCTTCTTCTTTTATTTTCTTCTTCTTCTCTTTGAACCATCAGCCCAAAATTCTCATTTTTACAATGGTTTAATTTCTATATTTTAATTTTTATTTGATTTATGACATGAACTAATCCCAAAAATCATTTAGATATTGACACTGAGATTGAACGTAGCCCTCAGGCTCGACTCAGACATTCACATTCTATAGGAAGTTTCAACATTCAACCAGTTGGAGAATTCTTCAATTACAAGAAAATTGAAATAGGAAACACTTCTAAATCGAACTTGAAACATGAAACAATGGCAAAAAATAATGGAAATGAAATTAATAGAACCATTCGAGAATTGGATGCACCTAATATTAACTATCAGCCAAGTTGTACTGCATACCCAAATCTTGAATCAGACTTTGAACTGTAATCTGGGTTTATTCATGTTCTTCTAAAGTTTCATGGATTATATAGAGAGGATCCAAACAAACACATTAAAGAATTTAATGTGTCTTTCTAAACCCTTAAACCATGAAATGTATCTAAAGATCAACTAAAACTAAGGGCATTCCCATTTTCACTTGATGGAGCTACAAAAGAATGGATGTATTCATTACAACCTGAAGATGTCACATGATGGAATTATTTAAAACTTCTTTTCTTTCAGATTTTTTTTATAGAATCAAGGACCACTTCCATTCGAAAGATGATCTGGGGGATTAAGGAAGTCCAAGGGGAATTAATGTATGAGTACTCAGAGAGATTCAATAAGTTGTGCGCAAGCTGTCCACATCACTAAATCAGTGGGAAACTCCTCATCCAATACTTATATGAAGGACTCATACCTATGGAGAGGATCTTGGTTGAGGTCACGGCTAGAGGAGCATTGGTTGAAAAAACACTAGTAGCTGCACATGCATTGATCAACAAGACGACACAAAACTGCCAACAATTTGGTGATCGTGGTACACCACATATTAGAGGAGTACATCTGTTAAGTCCTTCTTCTATCAGAAATATTTTTATTAATAATAAGTTGGTAGAATTGAACACTGTGGTAATGAATATTTCTTTGGTTCAAAAAACATCCCAACCCCCTCCTTCAAGGCCTTGTGGCATTTTCACCGAGACAAGCCACCCTACTGATTGTTTCCCCCAATGACAAGAAACAAAATATTATGTAGTAGTGTTCCCTGGGAGACCATATCAACAACAACAACAGCAGACACATACCCAAAAGAAGTATGATTCTTTTGGACCAACATAAAACCAAGGGTGGAAGGATCAATCAGGAATAAGGTATGGCTCTGGACAACAACAAATTCCCTCGTTTCAACAAAACTTCCAGTAGCCTCAACCTTTCCAACAGGGTTTCCAACAATCCCAAAGGCGATTTGAAGCTCAAGCATCAACAAGTCAACAAAATGGGAATTCTCAACCAAAGATATATTATAACACTAATGATATTTTGAAACAAATTGTACTAAATCAATAGAATGAGCTAAAGAGTCAATGTTTAGAGCTGAGGGAGTTGATGACTCAAATGAGCCAGATTGTCTGTGCCCTCCATGAACTGGTAAGGGAGAATTATGGAAATATACCTTTCTAAATTACATTAAATCCTAAGGGGAATGTCAGTTACATCACATAGAGAAGTGAGAAGAAAACAATTGATATCTATGCACCTATCGTTCCATCAGGATTTACCTCAACTCTGAAGAATCCCCATTCTATACCAACTAAAGTGAAACCAAAGGAGAAAAAAAAGGGAATAAAAATAGTGATGATGTTCTTTGTAACGACCCAAAGTTTCATTAATGGAAATTCATATTGATCTAGTTAAATGTCTCTTTATGAAAAACGTTTATATAAAATTTCAACTTCTTTAGTTTTATGTTAAGAGTTGTGACCATTACTTTTATAGCCATTGAACAGTGATCACATGATTAGTATAAATATAAGGCTTTAACGAACCCATTTTAATCAGACAAAAGAAGCGATGACCTCACCTGGTATAATTTGTCTATATGAAGCCCATTTTTCGAAGCTTGGAAAAGTGGTGGCGTCTTTGGGCTTCGCTCTTGACGAAGCCCAAGGTGAGCTTCACCATGTCAAGCTCGAACGAGACCGTCTATGGGAAAAGTGAATGTTGATAGAGATTACCACTCGAGCGATGTTATCCGAGCCACCCCAAGAGTCTGTCACCATCGCACACCTTACCTTAGGTCTTATGCAGCTGTTTTAAGGGGTTGTGTAAAAAATAGCTAGTATATGTTCATGTACATTATTTTTTCATATAATAATTAATATACTTTCTTGTCATTATTGATACATTATAAATAGTTTTTAAATTAAAAATAGTGTTTTAGTTCTTATTTAATTAAGCATTCTATTTTATTAAATTAAGGTATTTTTGAATTAAATAACATTTTAATGAAATATTATTATTATTATTAAATTAAGTTTTATTAAAAATAAATAATCTTATAATATTATGAATGCAATTGTAATATTTATTAAGGTTTGAAAACCATTTTTGTCAAAACCCATGAATTTTCTATAAATGTTAGTTTTTATTTTAAAAGATTAAATTAACATATGTAGAAAATTATTTAGATAAAATAAATGTTATTTATGGAATCAGGATGTCGAAATTATCTAATGGTGATTTTTTCATAATTTTCTGAGACAATCAAATTTTTGGGTAAAAATTAAATACCGTTTAAATATATAATGTGTTTTATGACATCAAAATGGCCCAATAGTGATGTAATAAAATACTATAAGATTTATGTTCGGCCAATATATTTTTTACCATTAAAATAATGTGATTTTGGGTTTGTTTGACTTATTTTACAAAACATTAAAGGACCCCTCAACACTTATTAAACATCTTGTCTTTTTAAATTATTTTCCATGGGAGTGTGACTCAACTCCATATAAGAAACCCCATTATTTTATGAAGTTCGGACTTTGGCATTATAAAATATTTTTTCCTCTCCCATTTTCCAAAAACCATCGACAAAAACCAAGAGCTGATTTGTGGTTTGGATTAGTTTAATGTAAGGGGTCCCAAACCTAAATAATAAAGAATTAACTCACCTTTCCTATATAATCCCACCCAAGATCCCACTTCCTCCTCACTCAATTCCTTTTGAGTTCTTCCAACCTCTTCCACACTCTCTCTAGAATCCTCCCAAGGTTCCCCAAGCTCCCAAGAAGACTCTCTCAAGCCTTTGGAAGCACACTTCCAAGTAAGGGTTTTTTCTTCCTTTCTCATTTTGTCTAATTTTCTTTAAGTTGTTTTTCAATTTTAATTTCATTTATAAATGTTTGTGTATGGTTTTTCACCTCACTCATACTTCCCTCTTTATGTTTGAATTATGGGAGACCCTTTCTCTCTCATTAAATGCCTTCCATGTACTCCCGTTACTATGCCGAAATTCCAAAAGGAACTTCTCTCTCCTCATTTACATTCAAGAAATAATTTTGTATCATGAACCTAAATTCCATTACAATTGTTTGGAATTGTATCTATATTACCTCCTTAATGTCCATTACATGTAAATATGATGAGGAACCCCCTTTCTCTCTCATCAACCGTTTTTATGAATTCTTATGTCACGCCGTTACGCTGCCGAAATCGCACAGATTTTCTAAGTCAATGCCATTGTGTAGTGAATTCCATGCCCATTTCTCCATCAAGGGTATTTACCATTATGCACATTTACTTATTGATTATAACGGATCATTTATTAATTCCACATTCCTTTTTGTGGAATAAATGATTATGTTTTATGAATCCGTGTTTTATGATCCATGTGGCGCACTAATGCATGAAATGAAATATTTAAGAAGGGTGCACCCTTATAGCGCTCCAATACATTGGGTAAAGTATAGTATCATGATACATCATGTGAAATGAGTGTTGAATCTTGATAATTCAAGTGCAATTAGGGTTACTCGTTCTTCATGTGCAATGAGAATTTACTCATGCTCCATGTGCAATGAGACTTGGCCCATGCTAATTCTATGTTAAGTGTTGTTGCCACATATCCATGTTATGATTATCATGCTTTATCTTTCCTTTATGTTCATGTTTCTATTGTGCTCTATTGATATGACTATTGTCTAACATGTATTTTACCCCTCATGTATTCTGTGTTTATTCCCTTACTGGGCTTTATAGCTCACCCTTTTTTTATTCATGTCCTCAAGTTATCCTTTGCAATGCTAAGTACGAGGGAATATAGTGGTCACGTAAAGGATGTTTTCAATAAAGATGTTTGTATTTCTTGTTTTATGTTGTTATGTAATGACCCTAAGCCCCAAATACTCTATAACTCTTTATCTTCCTTGTTGTATCAAGTGAATAGTTTATGTAATAAATCATGTTTATGTTTTTAATAAAATCCGGGTTGTCATAGTTGGTATAAGAGGATAGGTTATGTTATTTTTGGGATTAGGATTAGAAAACCCTAGTAAAGCCTTTGATACAAGACTAAGTATAATAAGAACATCCCTAAGTTTTGGTAAGTACTGAGTTAGTGGTTTATCAATCAAATACATCCCTGTATGGATACGAGCAGGTAGAGGTGGCTCTGGCACAGATGTATCCTAGGGGTAAAACCCGAAAACACTGCATTGAGCTAGACTCAAACAAGAACTGGTGCACGACAATGGGCCTTACTGCACTCTTGGTTACGACACTCCAGGGGGATATGTTTTGATAAAATTCAAAAGCTTAGTATGAACCCTTATTATGGGAATTAAAAAAATTCCCCTATGAATATATATTAGAAAGTAGATCATGAAAAGTCTAGATTGAAGCCTATAGACTCATGAGTTAAGGAAATAAAAGTTTATTTATAAGTCATAAACTATTGTCTTTGGATTACCCTTTATGTGTTACCCCTTAAATTTCCTTATATTCCAGTCAATGGACAGTAATAGGAGGACATGGGCTAACAACCGACGTGAAGATCAGTGTGATGAATGTACTAATGAAATGACCAATCCAATGGGAACGAGAATCGCGAAATTTGTCATTCTTATCTCTTAGATAACTGAAGCATTGAATAGAAACACAGGTCATGAGGAATGTCCAAACACCCCTAAGAAGGAACACGTTGCTATCGGGAGATTCATGAGACAAAGGCCTCCTAGTTTTAGTGGATCATCCGATCCCTCGATCGCTGAACAATGGATCAAGTCCATTGAAAATATCTTCTCCATCCTTCAATGTTTTGAAAAAGAGAAGGTTATCCTAGAGGCTTATCTTATGGAGGGTGAAGCTGATCAATGGTGGACGTTGATCAAAAATACGAAGCCTGAGGAGGAGATCTAGGCTTTGGAATGGAAGGATTTACAGAAGATGTTTTTCGATAAATATTTTCCACACACCCTCCATCTTAAGATGGAAAGGGACTTCCATTCCCTCAAGAAAAAAGATGAAGAACCTGTTGGAGCGTATGAGGCAAACTTCACAAGGCTTTCATGATATGCTTCTGGCTTTGTCGTTACCCCTAAATTCATGGTTGAATGCTTCTTTGGTGGGCTGATGCCCAGCCTGCAGAAAGCATTAGTGATCCGTGACTTCGACAACTATGAGGAAATTGTCGATGTGACCTCAAGGATGAAATGGAGATCAGGGAATCACAGGGGTATCATGGGGACATGAAGCGTAAGGAGGAATTCAATGCTGGTGGTCCGATGGGTAAATCCGACGGTGCTAAGAAGATCCAGCACCCACTTGCCAAAAGTGCAGAAAGAAGTGCCCTAGAAATTTCATCAAGAGGATGAGTAAATGCTTTAGGTGTGGAAGGAAAGGGCACCTAGCTATTAACTATCGGAAAGAAAGACCCGTGGCTGCGATAGAGGAGAGGAACACTCTGTTCGAACCTCAACATGTTGTTTATTGCTACAACTGAAAAGAACCGGAGCATTTTGAAAATCAGTGCCCTATTCCTAGGGCTTTCGGAGGCAACCAACAACCTCCAAGGCAGCAAGGAAGAGATTTTTCCATCACTTCTGCCAAAGTGAACCCCAACAACGAAGTGGTGACAGGTACTCTAGTTATTCATTCAAAAATAGCGAACATAATTTTTGATTCAGGTTCTACACATTCTTTTATATCTTGAAAGATTAGTAGAACAATCCCATCACCACCAAAAATCATGGAAGTGAAGATATCGGTGAGTATGTAAAATGAGGAAATCATTGCATCCCATGAATATAAGTCCTCCCCTATTATAATCTGTTGATTTAATTTCCTGGAGAACCTTGTCATACTCCCTCTGGTGGAATTTGATGCAATTCTTGGCATGGATTGGCTTTCCTTATATAGAGCCAACATAAATTGTCGGGAGAGGGAAATCACACTCCATATAGAGAATCAACCCCCGATTCTTTATAAGTTTAAGGAGGAAGATAATATCCTTTAGCTCCATCATCTTAGGCATGGATATTACTGACCTATGATCACATGTATCTGGCTCAGATGATTGAGTCCATGGAAGAAACCACCATTGAAGAAATTCCTATTGTGAGGGAATTTGCTGAAGTGTTTCCCGAGGCACTGCCTGGTCTTCATCCTAAAAGAGATGTTGAATTATCAATTTAACATGTACCAGGGGATCTACCAATATCAAAGACTCCATATAGAATGGTTGTCGTGGAGCTTGGAGAGATGAAAAAACAACTACAGGAGAATTTGGATAAAGGGTTTATATGCCCAAGTGCTTAACCATGGGGTCCACCAGTCCTCTTCGTCAAGAATAAGGATGGTTCAATGCGGCTTTGCCTCGATTATAGTGAACTTAGCAAAATCACAATAAATAAAAAGTATCCTCTACCACAGATCGATGACTTGTTCGATCAGCTGCGCGGAGCACAATACTTCTCTAAGGTAGATTTGGGGTCGCGATATTATCAAGTAAGGGTGAAGAAGGAAGATGTCTCCAAGACTGCTTTTCGTACAAGATACAGGCACTATGAATTCATAGTAATGCCTTTCGGACTCACTAATGCTCCAGCAATCTTCATGGACATGATGAATAGAGTCTTTAGAGATTACCTTGAAAAATTTGTTGTAGTCTTTATAGATGATATTATAATATACTCCATAACCAAGGAGGATCATGAGGATCATTTAAGAACTGTACTAGAGACTTTGCACAAGGAGAAGCTCTATGAAAAGTATAGCAAGTGTGAGTTTTGGTTGAAGGAGGTCTCATTCTTGGGCCATGTCATCACAATCAATGTGATATCTATGGATCCCTCCAAAACAGATGCAATTGAGGGATGGCCGAGGCAAACATCGATAACAGATATCCGTAGCTTCTTGGGGTTAGCTGGATATTATCGACGATTTTTGATAAATTTCTCTTGATTGTACAACCCTCTTACTAAGCTAACTCGAAAGGGAGTAAAGTTTTCATGGAGTGATGAATGCGAAGAATGCTTTAAGAAGTTGAAAAGAAGGCTTATCACTGCGCCCATGCTCACTTTACCCACAAGTGCGGAAATGTTTGTGTTATTCAGTGATGCTTCGAAGAAGTGCTTAGGTTGTGTGCTGATTCAAAATGATAAATTGATATCCTATTCCTCAAGACAGTTGAAAATCCATGAGAAAAACTATCCAACGCATGATCTGGATTTGGCAGCGGTGATCTTTGCCTTGAAAATCTAGCGGCATTATCTCTATGGGGATAAATGTGAGATCTATACTGACCACAAGAGTCTTAAATATATATTCACACCGAAAGAGATTAATATGCACCTAAGAAGATGGATAGAGACCATCATGGATTACGACTGTTCAATACATTACCACCCTGGGAAAGCGAATAAGGTGGCAGATTCCCTAAGTAGAAAGGACCCAACGATTCTGTCAATGATGAGAATTGAGAATGATCCAATTATCTTAGACTTGATGAAGATGGACATGGGAATCATAAAGAAAGAAAACATCATCGATCCTTTCACAAATTATTGCTCAAGTTTCACTTTTGGAATGTTAACGGATTCTCAAAAGGATGATGTGGGAATTCAGGAAAAAGTTGAAGCTATCAAAAAAGGGAAATCCTCGGAGTTTAATGTTAATGAAGAAGGAATTGTGAATTTGGGAAAATACTATGTGTTCCATAAATTCTGGAGCTTATGAAGGAACTTTTGGATGATGCACATAGTTAAAATTTCTATATTCACCTAGGGAGCACAAAGATGTATCAAGATCTTCATGAAACTTTTTGGTGGGATAATATGAAGAAGGAGATCATTGAATATACATCAAAGTGCCTAGTGTGCCGGCATGTGAAGGAAGAGAGGAATAAGTATAAGGGGATGATGCAACCATTGCCCATACCAGAATAGAAATGGGAGAACATCACTATAGACTTTGTCACCGGACTTTTGAGGACAATCAAAGGAAACAGTGCAATCTGGGTTGTGGTGTATCATCTTACAAAGACTGCACACTTCATTGCTATTCGGTAGGATTTCTCATTTGATCAACTAGCACAGATATATATCAGGGAAGTGGTAAGGGTGCATGGAGTACCACTATCTATTGTGTCTAACCAAGATCCAAGATTCACTTATAAGTTTTGGAAGATTCTTCAACATGCTGTGAATACTAAACTGAACTTTAGTATGACCTATCATCCTCAAACTGATGGGAAATCCGAGCGGACTATCCAAACACTTGAGGACATGTTGATATCATGCTCAATGGTCTTTAAGGGATGATGAGATCAACATCTTCATCAAATTGAGTTCTCTTATAATAACATTTTCCACTCGAGCATCCAAATGACACCTTATGAATCCCTATATGGGAAAAGGTGTAGAACACTGACATGTTGGGATGAGTTCGGTGAACGTAAGCTTCTTGGACCAGAAATGTTCGAGGAAATGGTTGATAATGTGAATACCATTCAGTAGCATATCAAGGCAGCCCAAAGTCGATAGAAGAGTTATGCAGATAATCGTCGATGAGACCTTGAGTTTAAAGTTGGAGATATGGTTTTTCAACACATATCTTCATGGAAGAAGGTCATGAGGTTTGGAAAGAAAGGGATGTTAAGTCCAAGGTACATCGGCCCCTTCGAGATTCTTGATCGTGTCAGGGCTGTATCATATCTACTAGCACTTACACCTACCACGGCCAAAGTACATGATGTATTTCATATATCTATCTTAAGGAAGTATATACTGAACCCTTCACATGTACTCTCTTCTGAGGTGGTACAGTTGGAGGATGATATTTCTTATGAGGAGAAACCAGTAATGATCTTTGATCGTAGAGAAAAAGTTCTATGAAATAAGATAATGCCCCTCGTCAAGGTGTTGCGGCGAAACCACAAGTTTGAAGAAGCAACCTGGGAATCGGAGGAAATGATTAAGCTGAGTTACCCACATATATTTTAGTGTGGGAAAAGGAAATTTCGAGGGTGAAATTTCTTAAGGGGGGAATATTTTAACGACACAAAGATTCATTAATGGAAATTCCTCTTGATCAAGTTAAATGTCTATTTATGTAAAACGTTTATATAAAATTTAAACTTATTTAGTTTTATGTTAAGAGTTGTTACCATTACGTTTATAGTCGTTGGACGATGATCAGATGATTAGTAGAAATATAAGGCTATAAAGAACCCATTTTACTCAGACAAAATAAGTGATGGACTCATCCCGTAGAATTGGTCCATACGAATCCCATTTGTCGGAGATCGGAAAATAGGTGGCGTCTATGGGATTCACTCTTGACCAAGCCCAAGATGAGCTTCACCATGTCAAGCTCGAACGAGACCATATACGGAAAAGTGGAAGTTGATAGAGATTATCAATCGAGCGATGTTATCCGAGCCACCCCAAGAGTCTGTCACTATCGCACACCATACCCTTACATCTTATGCGGCTGTTTTAAGGGGTTATGTAACAAATCACTAGTACTATGTTCATGTACATTATTTTTTTATATAATAATGAATATACTTTCTTGTCATTATTGATACATTGTAAATAGTTTTTAAAGTACAAATAATGTTTTTTGTAATTATTTAATTAAGAATTATATTTTATTAAATTAAGGGATTTTTGAATTAAATAATATTTTAATAAAATAGTATTATTATTAAATTAATATTTATTAAAAATAAATAATCTTATAATCTTATGAATGCAATTGTAATTTTTATTAAGGTTTGAAAACCATTTTTGTCAAAACCTGTGAATTTTTGATAAATGTCGGTATTTATTTTAAAAGGGAAAATTAACATATTTAGAAAATTATTTAGATAAAATAAATGTTATTTCTAGAATCAGGATGTCGAAATTATCCAACAGTGATTTTTTCATAATTTTCTAAGACAGTCAAATTTTTGGGTAAAAATTAAATACCGTTTAAATATATAATGTGTTTTAATATATTATAATGACCCAATAGTAATGTAATAAAATACGATAAGCTTTATGTTTGAAAAATATATGTTTTTCCATTAAAATAATTTGATTTTGGGTTAGTTTTACTTATTTAACAAAGCATTAAAGGACACCTCAAGACTTATTAAACATTTTGTCTTTTTAAATTATTTTCCATGGGAGTGTGACTCACCTCCACATAATTAACCCCATTATTTTAAGAGGTTCGGACTTTGGGCTTATAAAATATTGTTTTCCAGTCCCCTTTTCCAAAAACCATGATCAAAAACCATGAGCTTATATATGGTTTGGATTAGTTTAATGTAAGGGGTCCCAAACCTAAATAATAAATAATTCACTCCCCTTTCCAATATAAACTCACCCAAGCTCCCACTTCCTCCTCACTCAAAGCCTTTTGAGTTCATCCAACCCCTGACCTACTCTCTCTATAATTCTCCAAAGTTTCCCCATGCTCCCAAGAAGCCTCTCTCAAGCCTCTCTCAAGCCTTTGGAAGCACACTTCCAAGAAAGGGTTTTTTCTTCCTTTCTCATTTTTGTCCAATTTTCATTAAGTTGTTTTTCCCTTTTAATTTCTATTATGAATGTTGTGGTATTGTTTCTCACCTCCCTCATACTGCCCTATTTATTTTTAAATGATGGGAAACCCTTTCTCTCTCATTAAATTTCTCCCATCTACACTCGTTACTATGCCGAAATTACAAAAAGAACTTTTCTCTCCTCATTTACATTCAAGCAATAATTTTTTATCACGAACCTAAATTCCATTCAAATTGTTGGGAAATTTATCTATATTACCTCCTTAATTTCCATTACAAGTAAATATGATGAGTAACCCCATTTATCTCTCATCAACCATTTTAATGAATTCTTATGTCACGCAGTTACGCTGCCGAAATCGCACAGATTTTCTAAGCCAATTCCATTATGTAGTGAATACCATGCCCATTTCTCTATCAAGGGTATTCACATTTATGAACATTTACTTAATTATTATACATTTCCATGTATTAATTAAACATTCCTTTATCATGTAATAAGTTATTATGTTTTATGAATCCATGTTTTATGATCCTTGTGACACACTTATGCATGAAATGAAATGTTTATGAAGGGTGCACCCTTATAGCGCTCCAATGCATTGGGTAAAGTATTGTATCATGATACGACATGTGCAATGAGTGTTGACTCATGATAATTCAAGTGAAATGAGGGTTTACTCATGCTTCATGTGCAATGAGAATTTACTCATGCTCCATGTGCAATGACCCTTGGCTCATGTTAATTCCATGTTAAGTGTTGTTGCCACATTTTCATGTTATGATTATCATGCTTTATCATGCATTTCTTTTCATGTTTCTCTTATGATCTATTGATATAACTATTGTTTAACATGTATTTTACTACTCATGTATTCCGTGATTATTCCCTTACTGGGCTTTATAGCTCACCCTTTTTTTATGCATGTCCTTAGGTTATCCCATGAAATGCTATGTACAAGGGAATGTAGTGGTCATATAATGGAAGTTTTCAATAAAGATGTTGTATTTCATGTTTTATGTTGTCATGTAATGATCCTAAGGCCTAAAGACACTAGAACTCTCGTTCTTCTATGTTGTATCAAGTTAATAGTTTATGTAATAAATCTTGTTTATGTTTTTAATAAAAGTAGGGTTGTCATATTCTTTATAAATCCCTTCCCTTTCCAAACATGGTTGTAAAAACCAAGAAGATGGCTAAAGAGGAAATGAAAAAAGAGGTTTTGGACACATTCAAGGTATGAAAAAAGAGATTTTGGAGATCAACATCACTCTACTTGAATCCATCAAGAAAATCCCAAGGTATGCCAAATTCCAAAAAGAACTTTGTACCAATCGAAGAAGGATCAAGGGAAATGAGAGGATCAATCTTGGAAGGAATGTGTCAGTAATCATTACACTAACTCTAGAAGTTCTAAAAAAGTTAAAGGATCTAGGAACATTTACCATACCATTCACCATAGGGGAGTTTCTATTTTCTAATTCACTTTGTCATTTAGGAGCTTCCATAAATGTGATTCCTCACTCTGTATTCTCCTCTTGGGGGTTGGTGAGATGAAGCCGAAAAGAGTAGTGGTGCAGTTGGAAAATAGCGCTACAACATTTCCAATGGGAGTCCTTGAGGATGTACTTGTCCGGGTAAGAGACATGATCTTTCCAGCAGATTTCTATGTACTTAAAATGGAGGATAATTAGGTACGTTCACGTGCCCCCATTATCTTAGGTGGGACCTTTCTCAAAAGTGAAAAAAAATCATAAATTTCCATGAGGGTACACTTTCTATGGAGTTTGTAGACGAAGTAGTGATATTTAATGTTACGAACTCCATGAAGTACCCCTCAGAGGACCATTCAAAATTTTTTATCTCTGATTTTGAACCAATAAATAAAAATACCATGGAATTTTGTTGTCCTGTGCTTAGGTAGATTATGAGTATTGGTTCATGTTTTATGTCTAACAACACTTACACACCTGTTTCTAATGCACAAAACACTTTTTTCTTTGATTTTGAAATGGATTCATACTTTGATTCTGGTCTTTTGAACTCTGATTTTGACATGGATGTTGAATATAATGATGGTTTTGATGCATTATCCTTTGATTTTGAAATTGATTATTCTGGTACTAATGTTCATTATGTACATATTTAAGTTCCTTCAGTGTCTCCATCCATATATCGCCCCCCTATATTTGAACTCAAGCTATTTCTACCAAATCTCAAATACTTATACTTTTTAAGTGGTGATAAATTAACTGTTATCATTGCTAACAATATCCCTTTTGAATATGAAGAAAAACTTTTGAATCTTTTAAGGGAGAACATTAAGGAAATCAGGTGGAACTTGGTTGAAATATTAGGTACTATCCCCTCCATTTTCATGCATAGGATTCTTTTGGAGGATGGGGATAAACCGGTTAGACAGCCATAAAGAAGACTCAATCCAACTATTTTGGAGGTTGTTAAAAAAGAGGTTAAAAAATTTCTCGAGGCAGGTATAATCATTCCCATTTAAGATTCCCAGTGGGTGAGTCCTATTTAGTTTGTACCTAAGAAAAGTGGTGTTAGTATTGTTAAAAATGATAAATAGGAGTTATTTCCAATGAGGGTGAAAAACAGTTGGCTTGGGTGTATTGATTATAGGAAACTAAATCAGTCAAGTCACAAGGACCATTTCCCTCTCTCATTTATAGATCAAATGATTGAGAGACTAGCTGGGAAGACACAATATTATTTATTGGATGGATTTTTAGGATATTTTCATGTTCTTATTTCTCCATAAGATCAGGAGAAAACTACATTAACCAATCCATTGGGAACATTTTCCTTCTAGAGGATGCGATTTTGACTTTTCAATGCCCCAGGTACCTTCCAGAGATGGATGGTGAGTATTTTTTCTGATTTTATTGTTCCCTGCATGGTGATATTTATGGATGATTTTTTAGTGTATGGGTCTTCATTTTATGATTGTATATCTAGTTTGGGAAATGTGTGGAATCATTGTATTGAGAAGAATTTGGTCTTGAGCTTTGAAAAGTGTCATTTTATTGTAGATCATGGCCTTGTCTTAGTGAATTTAGTGTCAAAATATTTGATATAGGTTGATAGATCTAAGTTAGATGTTATTTCATCCTTACCATATTCTTCATGTGTGTGTGATGTTTGATATTTTGTAGGGAATGATTAATTTTATTGGAACTTCATAAAATATTTTAGTAATATTGATCTTCCTATGTCACGATTACTTCAAAAGCATTTTGATTTTGTGTTTTATGATTCTTGCTTGACTTCCATTGATGAGATAAATAAGTGTCTGACCACTCCAATGATCATACAGTCCCAACAGTGGGAGATTACTTTTGAGCTTATGTGTGACGCCTGCAACTTCGTGATTGGATTTATCTTTTCTCAGAGGGAGGAGGGATGTTCACAAGTTATTTCGTATGGATTAAGGACACTGGATTCAACCTAATGAAACTACACAACTACAGAAAAGGAGATTCTTGCTGTCATATTCACTTTAGTTAAATTCCGTTCCAAGTTTTTGGGCTCTAATGTATTTTTTTTTCTTACCCTGATGCTCTATGGTACCTCCTAAAGAATCCAGATGAAAATACCAAGCTAATCCGATGGATGATCCTTATTAAAGAATTTGATATTGAGATAAAGGATAAGAATGGGTCAAAAAACTTGGTGGCAGACCACATGAGTTGGCTTATTCACACACTAGAGGATGGAACCTTGGACCATGTACCACTTCAGGACACTTTCCACGATGAGGATCTTTATTCCATATTAGGTACACATCCTTGGTATGATTATTTAGTTACCTACCTTATTACGACAAAAATTCCTTTAAATTTAAAGAAACATCATATAAAAATGTTACAAGGTGAGTCTAGATTCTATGTGTGGGAGATCCCTCATTATGGTGCTTGTGTAGTGACCAAGTTATTATGAGGTGTGTTCCTGATCATGAGTTTGAGTCTGTTCTACAATTCTATCATACACGTGATTGAGGTAGACACTTTGAAACCCAACATACATCTAGGAAAGTTTTAGACTCTTGATTATGTTGTCCTAGCTTATTCCATTATGCTCATATGTTTTGTAAGTCATGCTCTCATTTCCAACACACTGGGAAAATTTCTAGGAGACATGAGATACCCCAACCACCCATAATATTCTGTGAGATTTTTAATGTATGGGGAATCAATCATATGGGTCCTTTTCCAAATTCCTTTTGTTTTTTGTATATATTTTTCACTGTTTATTATGTATGTAAATGGATAGATGCTAATGCCACCAGGACTGATGATTCTCATGTTGTAGTGGAATTTTTCAAGACATAGATTATTTGTAGGTTTGATGTACTGAAGGCCATCATCAGTGACCTAGGGACACATTTATGTAATCATAATTTGGCTTACCTCATTGGGAACTATGGGGTGACACGAAAAACATCCACACCATACAACCCCCCAAAAAATGGATAGGCTGAGGTTTTAAAGCATGAGTTGAAATATTTTTTGGAGAAAACCAAGCATAAGAATTGAAAGGATTGGAGCAGGAGCATGGATGATGCGCTTTGGGAATGTTGGACAGCATACCGAACTCCCATCAGTAAGTCTCCATTTCAGATTGTTTTTGGAAAATCTTGTCATCTACCCATGGAGGTTGAGTATCTGGCTTATTGGGCTATAAAGAAATGCCACATGGATTTGGCCCAATATGGAATTAAATGGAAGCTGCAAATTCAAGAGCTTGAGTAGATTCAAATATCTTCATATTAGAACTCAAGGATCTACAAGGAATGATCCAAAGCATCTCATGAAAAAATGATCTAGAAAAGGGACTTTCATGTGGGAGTGAAAGTCCTTCTCTACAGTTCACGACTGAAGATAATGCCTTGTAACCTGTGTTCCAAATGGTAAGGTCCTTATATTGTATCTAATGTTTTTCCTTATTGTACAATGGAGATCACATAATAGGAAACTATAAGGATCTTTAAAGTCAATAAGCAGTGTTTGAAGAAATTCATTGAGGGGATTCAAACTATTGCAGTAGATTTGATCTCACTGCATGACCCCATAATCACTGGAGCATATTAGGAAATTCCTAACCATTTTACTTTTATATTCGTTTTCCTCTTTAAAATTCTATTCTTCATGTGCATATATTAATGTTATATTTTAAGTGCGGGGGAGGGGACAACATTTTGGGGTAGATATTTAAGATTTTTAATTCTGTGTTTTGTGTGTATTTTCTATTAAGTTTTTACTTAAAATGTTCAAAAATAATAATAAGAATAAATACAAAAAAAATCAATAAAAAAGAAACAAATATATCATTTAACATTCTCATGTGAAAGATATGGAAAATGCATGTTTATGAAATTCATTTGTAAAATTATAAGCACGGGTAAGATTTCATCATCAATGGATGATTTTTATAAAAAAGGAAGTCATTGATGATATGAATGGGTGCGCCATTATAAAACCTTTTATATTTTGACATCATCATTTGTGATATTTGTTCAGGGTAAATAGTTTCAATGATTTCTCCACACAAATTTTTACTCAACCATGACTTGTGAAATTTTCCCTACTCAACTGAAGGTATAGTTAGGTTGGTAAAAACATTCATTGGTTGATTCATACATTCAGTTCTCTTCCAATAGGTTTCATTAATATACCAAATTTACCTATGCATGTGTACCTGTTATCTGACTATTGTACACCCTAAAAAAATGGCTTGTGTCTTGGACAGGTCAAAAACCACTCTTCATCGACCTTTGATCTTGTTATAACTATTAAAATTTGTATCGTGAGGAGATCAAACACCTGTTGAGAGTTGAGGGTGAGATTTACTCCAAGTGTAACTTAATGAATAAAACAAATATAATAATAAATGACGGGAGTGTTGAAATCTAGAAAATATGGGGATATCTAGGTCAGGAGCTTAAGGTTTGACTATCAGTAATGCTTAAGTGAGTGGGTCTTAAAATTTTATTACAAAGGAATGTAAAACATGTTCGCTGAATTAAACTAGGTAAGAATAATTGTTTTACTCGACATGAATATGTTAAATAAAGGGTGGATTTTTGAGCATAGAATGGTTGTCACACACACACGTGGAGAATTTGTGGCATAGAAGACCCATGACTTGTTTTTCTATGATTAATGTTATGAATCTCACTAGATTTTTTTGACACAATTTATGAGACAATGAATGTAAAATTTATTTTTGTTGACTTTATATGGGATTCTTACTTTTCCTATATTTGCACTGTGGATTGAGAAATTTGAATATGTATATCTTGTCACAATTTTTTCGAATACATGATATCATGTTTTTCCTTGGATAGAAAAATATTAAGTATGTGGGTGTTGATAAAACAATTTTTATTGAGTATTTTATTGATAATAAATTATAAAATTTCCTCAAATTTTATGAAATATATTTATTTATAAAATATTTGGGATTAAATCATTAATTTTAAAATTTGATGGAAATTCATGTTTTTCCCTTTATAGTGCACTATTGAATTTCAGAGATAAATATTTTTCTATTTATTATTTTAACTTGAAATTTTGTAAATATGTTCCTAACATAATAGGATACAACTTTTGTTCAGGACATTGGAGCTAAATTATAATTCCCCAACCCTAGTTACCCAGAGTCGGGGCATTATTACATAACATTTCCATAATCACAGGAGATCATGTTTTGAAAGACTGATTAGTTTATCAGGCTTGGATGTACTAGAGACATACTTGAGTTTTACATTACATCCTGAAATAAAAAAACAACATTGTGAACCCATTGAACACACTGATATCCTATAGACTATCCTTTCAGGTTAATCATTATACACACCTTCAAATCCTAGAAAAGATAAAACTTAATAAAGTGGTGAGATCAAATTCTCAGCAAGGATAACAATGTGGCATAAACTTTCATAAATAAGAATAAACATTAAAGTCAATGTATATGACTAAAACAGAAGACTTTTAAAATTAAACTTCATCATATTATGTCAAATATAAATCAAATAATTCCATTTACTTATTAACATGGATATTCTACTAGTCCAATAATCACATGTAATATCAATAGTTAATTTCATATTGATGGAATGCATAATTTCGGACATCATAACCATGTAGTCAAAGCCTCATGCCAAAACTAAAAATATGATTTTTTCAAGGCCTTATGACAAGACAGTAGTTTGTCTCATGAGACCTACCGATGCATCGAGGAGATAGCGGGCTCCACCCCTCACTAACAATGTCCAATGCATTCCTCATATGAAAAGGTTGAAACATAAAATAAAGATTAGTATTAAAACTAGAATAAAAAATGTTAATACTTTAACCATAAACCATAAATGGTATAAAAATAACACATCCACAGTCAAACATATCACAAAACCTTCAATACAATAAGGAAGATTGTATCATAATAAATCAACTTCAAACAAGTGTAAAATCCATCAAAAGATATTGACATAGATGAAATCAAAACTATTTGAGAGAAATTTTGAAATCATTTAAAAGGCACACAATTATAAATAAAAAAATTTATTTTGAAACTTTTCTTATAATCTTGTATGGGAATCTTTGAAGGTTTTATGATGGAAGAGAATATCCTCACCCACCGTATAAGTTAAAAATACATTTTACCTTTATTTCTCAAAAAGGTCATAAAGTACCTTGTTTGGAAAAAGAATAAAATATTCCTTTAAAAACATTTTATAGAAAGTCAAACAAGGTTATAAATGTCTTTATCTCATATTATAAGAAATAGTAAAAAAAATTTGAAATACATTTTAAAGAAATACAGATGTGGATGATAAAGAATTCTTAATAGATAATTTCGTAAAAATAACCGCAGATAATAAAGAGATTGTATAATTAACCCTTACCATGTAATTTTACATAGTTGAGGTAGGTTAATCTCATATATAATGGTTAAATAATTGTCTTTAAATTATAAAATAACCACATACATAAATATTATACCATATATGATCTTCTAATATTCATTTCTTAACGATATTTCAGCAGTATCATCATTTCAGGTGTTAACTTATTCCTTTTCCATTATATGTTTCGTTATGTAAGTCATGTTTGTTAAGGATAGGATGTATTTGATTCATATCTAGAATTATCTTAAGTTCTCAATCATTATTTTTAACCATAAAATGAAAATTATTCATGAATGGTTATGATGGGGAATGAATCTCATCGTGTTCGTGGAGGCAGTAATCCGTACGTATGCCAAAGCGACAATATAATTTTATTGATGGTAAAATCGCATGTAATTGGATGTTATATCATATATACATAATAATTAACATGTTTTAGTTATTTTTTACATCAGTTATACTCATTATTATACCCATCAAAATAATTAAGTCTTGAATAACAAACTATACCATGATGTGGAGACGGTAATCCATACGTACGCACATATGGTGACTTGTCATTCATAAGATGGATAAAATAATTAATGTGGTTATAACATACTTATAATAACATATAATTTTGTATAAGGTACTAGATTTATTATTTTTGGTGTGCAAACAACAAATAATTGGGAAGTGGACGAAGAAAAAAACATTGAAAGAGGTGATGAAATAATTACCTCTTCTTCGGGTGCTTCCTTTGGATTTGATAAAAATGGCTCATTAGGCTGGCTTTATAATCAATGTAAGGGATCTAGGTTGATGTGAGGGTATTTGGGAGGATATTTGAGTAGGTGTGGCCGAGAAAAATGGATTTAGATGTGTGAAATTAAGAGAAGGGGAAGTGCCCTTTTATAAGAGAGGTGGGGGTCACTTTAGGAAAAGCTTGAAATATTATTTTATTATAAAATAATTTTAGGTTTAAAATGGAAAAAATTGATTTATTTAGAGTTTAAGGTGGGTATGGGTAGAAATCATATCAATCAATAGGTTTTAGACAAGTTAAGGTCACCATATTATCCTTATCTTTTAGATTTAACTCTTAGTTAAATAAGTTTCCTCTTACAATGTCTTCTTTTATTTTTATATTACATGGTTAATAAAATTACAATAAAATGCCAGAAGAACATAAAATTGTTCATTAAGGACATATATATACTTATATAATTCCTTTGTCTAAACATTAGATTTTTAAGAATATTATAACCTGTAATAATATAGTATTTTTTTTTAAAAAATTGATTTATGTCAATTTTGACACGATTTAGTATTTGGTTTTTGTGAAAGTCAAAAAAACTTGATTACTTTGAAAAAAATCCTACCATTTCATATTAATGTAGAATTTGTTTTAATGCATCATAAGTCTCAATTTACATTTATTTGTGTATTTTTAATATAAATAATTTTAATCTTTCATTAAAAAGGTAATTATTGCATCATCAAGTTGTCATAAATAAATTTATTTATTTAATGTGTAAAAATTATAAATAAAATACCATTATATTGGAAATAGTTTTATCTTTCTAATGAATATATATATATTCAAATTTATCTTTTCTATAATCCTATACTAAAAATGTTTTAGTTATGAAATGTTGAATTTAATTCTTTTAACTCTTCTTAAAATAAAATAATAATAAATTTCCTAATCTAATACAAGTCTATCAAAGAGGATCATATTTTATTAATAAGGTTAATTTTATTCTATAAACACTTATACAATAGAATTAGGATATTTATTATGGTAACTATAATATCATTTTTACCTTTAATTACCCTATTTACTTTTAACGGTGGTAAATAAAATTCAAAAGTTACTATTCACAAAAAATTATTTTCATCTTATTGAACCGGATTTTACATAATGATGTAAACTTTTTCTCTAGGATTTATGGAATTCAATTCAAATAAGCGGTAAAATTACATTTTATGCAAATTTTCAAATGTGCCTAGACAGTGGGTAAAAGACGTTACAATTTTCAATAAAATTTTATACATCTAATTTTATTATAAAATGACTCCAATGAATTAAAATGAAATTATATCGGTATTATGTAAATATTTTGACCTAAAATATATTTATTTAAAATAAATAAATATTTAAATAAAAATCAAGATTTAAACAATAATGCAGTGTTTTTAACTATTAATCAAATATTGAAAGTTTTCAGAAAAATACCAGAAATTCACCCTAATATAATTTTGATATTAAAAATTCTAAAATGATGCCTCTTTTACCAAATTTAATGCATAGAAGTTACATTAATTATTTCAAGAGTAATTTCTGTTTTCAAAACCAAAAAGCAGGTTTTTAAGAAGTAAAAACTATCAAAACATTGACATTTGTTTATGTCGAATTGAAATGTGAAATTAATTATAATTAACTAAATTATATTAAATGACAAAAATATAATCCGATTATTATTTCAGACCACTCAAATGTATAAATTAACACTGTAATTATTTTGATTAAAAAATTTGTTTTCAATTACAATTTATTATTTTACACTATTCCTCAAAATGTGAAAGTAATCATAAAAGTACCAAAATTTTATCTAAACTAAATTTTTATGTCTTACTTCTATGGAAAAATTTAATTTCATTAAATTGAATATATAAGAGTGTCAAATATTTTATCTAAAAAGGGTTTTCCATTAAAAGACAGAAAAACTGCATTTTTTGAAAAATACTTCATTTATCTAAAAAGTTGAATTTGTCCTTATATTATGTATAATAAAAAAAAGTTGAATGTTAAAATTATATTGGATATATATATAAAATGAAAAATGTTGTTAATACTATTCATAAATGCTTTTTTAAACAACTAGTTTGATAGGTCCTGATGCACTTGAACTTGGTGTTGCCTGTAGCACAAACTATTGAATTACCTTATAGAGATAAATTACTATGAAATCTTGGGATGTTACATAAATCTTTCATTTGGTCAGACTAAATGGACCATGAAGGAAAAGGTGGGTTGAACTCATCAAATAGGACATCAGTTCTGTATTTAGGCCCTAACTTCTTCATCCATGCTTGGATTAGGCCCATATTTTGAGAGGCTCTCGTCAACCCAATTGTGCACAAATAATTTTCCTATAAGAACAACCGGTTCATGCATTTTGGAGGTATAATGGACGGTGAAATTTGGCTTAAAATATTTGGCGGAGATTCCCCCTTAACACTTAGAACCACTTTAAACCAAACCACCCCTCCACTCTATAAATTACCGTTTTTCTCATTTTGAGGGTTGGGAAATGCATTAGGATATTAAAGGCAGAGGAGAATTGGTTTTACTCAAATTCTAAAGCCATTGTAATAGGGTTAGCTCTTGAAGCAAGGATCCCCTAATCAAAGCCTTCTTCTCTTCTTAATTTTTTAATGTTTGCATTTGTGTAATAAAGTTCTTTATTATCATTTTATTTCTTCTAATGTATTCTGTTTTGTTCAACTCTCTTCTTATTTACTCATCCTTTTGGGGGTTTGAATCAATAGTGGAGAAGTGATTAGGTTATACCCTTTCAATCATTTTTTCATGCAAAACGTCTCCACGATGAGCACACTACCCATGGAAGAGTATTTTTCTTAGTGATGGATCTATCTACTACCCAATTCATTAAATTATTTTGAATCATTGAGATACTATAATTAAATTAATATAATCCATTAATTGAGTTTTTAAATTAGAAGAAACTAAGAAAGAAATTGATAAATTATAACAAAAACACACGAGATCGAGTATTGTGTGAATTGTGAGAGCACGATCTTAATTGGTAATACAAAACCACATTAGATAAATTTGTTGAGTTCAAATATAAACCATAAACACAATTCATCCACATTTTCTAGAACAGATATGTGCTCTAATTTACCACTGACCATAATCGATCCTTAGAACATTAATCAAAGCAAGGTGCAACAATTTCATGTTTTTAAGATAACTTAGAGTTTAATTCAGTTAATCATTGTGGTAAAGTTAGCTCTCGTAGTGTTCAAGGGTTAACAATTTAGGGGATCATAATTAAGTGGTTGTTAATTTAAATGATAATGATTAATAATTGAGTGAAGTGGTATAGTTATATTGATTATTCATTTTAAATATTTTCTAAAAAACATCTTCTTGTTGTGTCATTTTAATCGAACTTTATTTAAAAAATAAAAACAAAAAAATATAATATTCATCAAGTAAACTTATTCTATATTTATAAATGATAAAAATCCTGTCAATTTAATTAGTGTTATTATTTACTTTTATTTTATTTTAAATATACCATTAATATGTTGTTAAATTTACTTACTCCTTTGAGATACGACCTTGGTCAGCCACTCTGCTTCACCTAAGTCCCAAAAATCACATATCATTTGAAAGTGCCGATGACAACGTCTTTCAAAAACAAAGCAGTTAACACACAAATCAAGGGTAATAATGAAATACTATCAATGAATGAGTGATAAGATGTTATAAGAATATAATATGGGATATTATAAATACTAATATGGTTTTGTTTTAAATTAATAACATGTTTAAAACCATTATACAGGAGGTTAAAGCTTGTTCAACTAAAGGGAAATGTGGGGTAAGAGTTTTCATCTCAAAACTTAATTCTTTGAGAAACATGCTCTTTTATACACATAATTTATTTTAAAAGGAGTATTTAATAAAAATTGAATATTTTACATCATTTATTATTCTTATTCATTGTATTTGAACTTCAACATCAATCTCTCTCACTTTAAATTGGTTTTTATTAAGAATTTTCTTAAAATATAAGGGAGTTCATCTTAATTTCCTTTTGTTGAGGAATATTTTAATATTATGCACCAATTTATTTTATATGGTGTATATAATACCCAATTTACATGTAATTTCATGAATCCTTCAGACTTTATGGAATTTTTAGTTCATTTTTCGATATTTCATCAGAGGGGATTTTACTTGAAAGTGACCATGTGGTAAGGAGTTTCATTACTCAATTTTTTTCATTAGGTTATACTAATTATTCATTATATTAAATATTAAAATATTATGTATGTAATGTATTTTTATTATTTTAGTATGTATTAACACTTTTTTATTTGTATTATCATTTTATATACCTAATCTATTTATTGATCAATACGGACTTTAATGGTATGATCTTTGTAAAAAATTTCGTCTGAATTTCCACTCCATTGGTACATATTTTGTATTATGAACCTATTTATTTTGATGAGGTGTATCTAATACACATTTATATTTTATATAAGAAATATATTTATGTCATTGTATTTAATTTTTTAATTTATGTTATTTCTTTTATGGGGGTTATGACTGAAAAGTTACCAAAGTGATAAGGGTTTATGCTTCAATCTCATTTTAATAGGGATTATTTAGGTTTGAATTTATATTAAAGGAAATTATTTTATCACTTTATAATAAATCAATTTAAATTTTTTCTCCTATGCTGGTTCATGAAATTTTAATGTAATAGTAATATTTTACTCTCTTATGTTCATAAAATGATGGAGAAATTGTTTTTAAGGACAGATAACATTATTTCTCTTTTAGATCGAAAACATTTTTTCTTGCATATCCATATTTTCCTTAATGTTTTAAAGAATAATTTTTCATATTTTAAAATGAATTATTAAATAAAATTTAATTTTTTTTTTTACTTTTTAAAAAATATTTAAAAATGAATATTTCTGTGATTTTTTGAATAAGGTAGTTTTTTACTTTTTACAATAGTTTGAAAAGAATGTTTAAATTTAAATTATAGGACATGAAAAAAATTTATTTCCATCACAAAGAATCAATAATTTGAAGCTTCATTTATAATTTTACATTTTTATTTTAAAATATAATGTTTTTAAAAATATTTTGTAATTTTTTAAAATTATAATGAATTTATTTCAAAGTGAAAAGGGTGTTTTCCTCAAGAAATATTCTTTGTGATATTTTAAGGACATTTTCATAAATTAAAATATAATTTGATGTTATGGATTGATTCTAAATTATATATATATATATCTTTTATAACTAGATTAGTCTCTGTTCCATTAATGGGGTAATATATGAATTATGTTAATTTAACAAATATTTTCTATATAAAATATCTTTTTATTATCATATGAGATAAGATTATGCAACTTATATTATTTTCATGGGTAATTATAATGTTTATGTCTTATGATTGAATTCTATTTTATGGAACACATAATCATGAACATGTTATGATGGTTTCACTCAAATAGCACTCTAATGTATTGTGTAAATATTTTGTCTCACGAGGCATCATCTATGAATTTTGAAGTAAACCTTATCCAATATGATTCTCTTTCATCCTTGTGATGTTGTCTTGGATGTTAGCCTTGAATTATTGTTAGTTTATATTCTATTTTACTACAATAATTCCTACGTTTCCATGATATTATGATACAATGTTCATTATGTTATGCTCCCATGTGATTAATCATGTTCCTTCTCTTTTATGATATCATGTATTGAATTTGACTCACAAGTTAGGTTTCCTCATTATGTTTATTAACTTAGTGGTATTTTTATCTCACCACATTCTTATATGTATTCCCTAGGTAATCCTATAGAGATTCATGTTCTTAGATAGATTTATGATCTAACTAATGATAATAAATATAAAGATATTATTTTTTAATTGTTTTTGAAATTTTATGTACCTAGTCTTCCAAAGACACTAGGCCTCACAATATTTGAGGTTTTTCTTATTAGATATTCATTTTTAAAAATCATGTTATAATTTGTGTAAAATTATTGGGTCTCTATAAATATAGTTTTGATCATATAAATACAATGTCTGGTTGAGGTATTTGGGATACCTACTAGGTTTTTGGACTCACCCCTATATACATACACAGTATGGGTTATTGTAGAAACCCCAATTCCAGTAAACCTAAGATGGTGTTTATATTATTACATTAGTACAAAATATTTGGAATCTCACCACATAGGATTGATTAGTTTAACAGTCTGGGAAAACTAGATTCATACATGATTCCCATATTACATTAGAATTATAAAAAAACATAGCATAAAATATGAAACTTTATTTTATATTTGATAACATTTATAATATCCTTATTCAAATCCCAGGGAAAGGAAAAAAATAAAAGGTGAGCTGATATTATCATTAAGGGTTATGTACTATGGAAGTTATCATGAGTAAATAAGTCATAATCAATAATGAGGAGTGGATAATAAAACAAATGGAATTCAATATACACTTGATTTTGGTGAGAATCCATGGTTAATATCAACATTCAAATCACATGGAAAAAAGAAAACTAGATTATTAATAAAATAAATTCATAATTATAGACATTCATGATCAAGTCCTGTCAACCAAGATAACATGAATATTACCACCATGACCTCTAAAACAATACATCATTATTAATAAATGGGTAAGTGTAAACCATGTACACATATAATATTACATACCTACTATTTTGTTTCATGTGACCTATTAATGCATTGAGGGGATATCTATAACTAATCCCCACTAGTCAATTTCACATTTAATGTATTCTTTATTTTTTAATGATCAATATAATTCATTCTCAAAATTCCTTCTAAGTGAACAATTTTCCATATTGAATCAAGAATACAAAACATAAATACAAAATCATCATTAAAAAATCTAATAAAGAATAAATATGGTATCATTGGATTATATACCTGGTAATATAAATGGGTGTTTTCATAGTTTAAAATACCTTTAAAATATCAATGGATCTTTTTCTTAGGAAAATAAACATTTCACTTTTAAATTAATTAATAAAATCTAAAAAATCCGCAATGATTAAAGAAAAAAATTTATTTGAAAAGAAAAATGAAAAAATTGCAAGAAATATTCAAACCCTTGAGTGGCCACGATAGGAGGATATTTTGATTATGCTATGTATGTTAAAACAAATATTCATTACACGTTTTTGGTGAGATGTTAGAAGTTCATCATTCATAAAATTAAAAAAAGATTCATTTTTTAGAAATTCAATAATGGATAAAAAGGTCTTTAAAAAATCATAGTGTAATATTAGAAACATTCTTGAAAATATTTTAATGAAATCATGGACATGAAATAAAAAGATTCTAGACTAAATTAGAAATAAATTACATTTTTATTAAAAATATTTTCTAGATATTT
Organism: Viscum album; assembly: GCA_963277665.1. Taxonomy (NCBI): domain Eukaryota; kingdom Viridiplantae; phylum Streptophyta; class Magnoliopsida; order Santalales; family Viscaceae; genus Viscum; species Viscum album. The sequence goes on from OY728122.1 coordinate 1,913,019,697, forward strand.
TTAAGAAACTAAGAGAGGAAAATACTACTATTACATGAAAACTATTTTAATAAAAATAGGAATAGAAAAATAAAGGGTTTTATCAGATATATTTTATATAATTTCCCTCAATTGAAATTCAAACATAAAAAATCCTAGAATAAAATTATGCTGCGAAAGAAATCCTTTATCTCAAGTTTAAATTGCCTCATAATTGTTTTTAAACTCCTAAATAATAAATTTAGATTTATTATACTTCTATAAAAGATTACTTAACATTATTATATTTTTATATATGATCTATTTAATTCATTTTAGTCACCCATTTCTTTATAATTTCTTATCAAAATCACTGTTTCTGGGTGTTAACGATTTTGTTTTTTCATGAGAACATATGTTCGCTACTTTTACTCCTTATTCCTTAATCATAGTTCCATCATATCTATAATTTTAATCAAGATATAAATGTTATATAAAATCATTGTGTAAATATATTTATATATTTAGATTCATCCATATAAGGTTGATATAGAAAAATAAATCACAATATTCATGGAGATGGTATGCCATACGTACACATGAACACTATTTTCACTTTTCAAAGGATGGAAAGAAATGAAGATAAATATTAATTCAACTTTATAGAAAAATTATTATATCATATATATTCATTAAATATATCCTTATTAATATCCATGTGAATTGTAAATTTAAAAAAATCACACCACTTCGTGGAGGTGGCTGTCCGCAAGTACGTACAAATGATGTTATCATTTTCCAAAAAATGAGAATTTAAGAAGGATGATATTTTATTATAATTTCAGAAGAATTATTATTAAATAAACATAATATATAAACATTAAACCCATCATGATAACCATTATTTATTTATGGTGATGGAAAAATAATTCTATCGCTACATAGAGGTGATAGTCCACAAGTATGCATGAGTGATACATTCACTTATAATTTGATGGAAGAAGGAGAATAATGGTGGCTAACTACTAATAATAAAATTTTTTATTTTTAGGATACTAAATTTATTATTTTTTAATTAAAACCATAAATATACAGGTGGTAGAAAAATAAATAAATTTAGAGAGTTCTGGTTGGACGATCACGTTTTTTTGGGTAGAACCCCTTTATAACCCAAATTAAGGTCACTTTGAATGGTTTTTAGTAATAAAAATGCTTATAATTTGTGTATAGGTAAGGTTAGAGTATAATTGGGTTGTTTTTTGTCAATCTATGACACAACCCATCCCATGGGAGCCCGTGCCGTGACTACCCTAAGTCTGCATCTAATAGGCGAGGGGTTGGTGATTAGAACTAAGAAGGCATATCCCACAAATGGGTGGTAGTTTATTAAGTACCTATACACATGCACACATATCAATTCCACAAAATATTAAATTGAAAAAAATAAGTAAATAAATGCTTTTATACACTATATTCCAACCAATATAATATAATTGGAATGTAAAGTGTAGTAAAGTAAACTGGGCTAGAAATGACGCTCGAAGTCGTAGGAACACCTTATCTTTCCTGAACTCCCAAAGCTCTATCTAGTATTGGTCCACTATAGACTCCTTCAAAGGGTCACCCATCTACACAAGACATGACCCGTGCAGGGGAAAATCATGTGTAGGGGTGAGTAAAACAATACTCACTAAGGCACCCTAAAACCAATACTGAAGAACATAGGGGAAATTCCTCCCAAAAAATACCATAGTGGAAATACCACAAAGAAAGTACCATACAAGAAATACAATAATGGAAATACCATGAAGGAAATACCACATAGGAAATACAAATAAGTAATAGTACAATCATCTCCTTAAATATATTTTCCCATAACCCATATATCAAGAATATCCAAATATACTTTCTCTAATGAGACACATAGTCTCCATGAGACATGCTACCACTATAAGACACACCGGATTTGGGAGTCACATAGTCTCCATAAGACACACAATCTATATAAGACACACCATCTTAAGAAGTCACACAGTCTCCATGAGGCAACAAGTATCTATAAGACAAAGAGTGTTTAGGAGTCACATAGTCTCCATGAGACACCCAATATCTATGTCACGACCATACACAAGATTTTTCTCAGAGAATTCTCATTATAGGAGTAACTAATCCTCAATTAATTAGTTAATTTTAAAACTTCCAATGAAACCCACATAGGATATCTCAAACGGACCGTCTCATCGCAAGGGTCCCAATTCCATAGACAGTTTTTAAAAAAGAAACAGAATTTAAACGTTACTGGAATTTGAAAATTCAGAAGGGGGTCCACTGGCTTATGGATGGACTGTGGCCCATTCTTTCCACCCATTTCTAACCAATTCTGGGGCTCCAAACTGGTCCAACGGGTTTAACCAACCTGCTGGCGATGGCCCGCTCCAATGGGGCCTGGCCTGATCTTCTTGGGCACGACACACCTGGTTCGGCCCGTCTCGCTGAGGCCTGGCCAACCTGGATAGCCTGGACCACATGGCCTGCATGGATCGTGCGCCATGTCTACACCACGTAGATGCTCCCCTGTGATGACCTCAAAATCCCACCACCACGACCTGCAGCCGGCTGCCACGTTTCGTGGCCTGCTGCTGCGGCTTCCACATGGCTGGGTCGTTGCATCCACACGGCTCCGCCACAGCACGCACTGTTGGCATGCCGAAGGTCCCTTACACCGAACACCTAGCCTCCTTAGATTCTCCTAAAACTATAATGAAATCATATCTATGATCCTTGGGTAATTATCTCCATCAATCTAGCCTCAATTTCATCTTGACACCAATCCGTGTGTCTGATTTCATTCGGAGCCTCCCATCAATTCGAGTCGGGACCAAAAGTGTCCAACGGGGAAGAATGCCAAGAACAAAAGAATAGAAAAGCACCATGAACTCCCAAGGAATGAACCTTATCCTTTTTTATTATCATCCTCAATTTTTTCTCATTATAAAGATAAAAAAATCCATAATTATCACAAAGACCTATCTCTCATTAAATCCCCGCAATAAGTATCCATCATGTAAATGATCGAACCATGAATCAACCTAGTCATGGGTTTTTCCATGTTCATTGTGGAATTTAAGAATGGGGAAACCAAAAAGGAAAAACAAACACCATAACTCAAGTTTTATTTGTCATTGATGAGGAGAGGTTTATTTGTCATCGTCGGCGAGATCCTCCATCTCCATTGGCACGACGATCCATGATCCGATCTGTAATCCATCAGCTTTCCTTGGAGAGGGTTCTTTCTCCATGATTCAAAAGAATTCCAGGTTTATTATGATAACCATAAATTCTATGAAAAAGTATTATTAAAAAGAAAATTTTGATTCATCATTGTGTAACATTAAATAAAATAATACTTAATTTATTTTATTCTTTAAAATGTCCAAAAATTATTTTTCACAGTTGACTCGTACCGACCGATGTTAGGCCTTTGCTAAGAAAAACACCACATTATATACTCAATATTGGTCTCATATTTCCTATCCCAGTCAATGTTCATGAGTTATTAGGATTTTAAAATTAAATAATTTTATTTAATAATTTTATTTACAATTGCGTCCTTGGTGAATTTTTCTTCAGATGATCCGCACCGATGAAAGTTAGCTTACGCCTAGGGTAAGGCTTCCGTTATGAGCTCAACAATTCTGTACAATTTCTTATCCTATAACCAGTTTGAAATATATTCAAATTTTTAAGGAAAGACGCATGAGTGTTCTATTAAAAACACTACATTTTTCAACGAATTGTTCCGAGAACACCTGGCCTCTGAATCAAACATCGTCTAATCTCTTGGTCCCAGAATTTACCCAAATAATTTCTAAAAATAAAATCAATAAAATATGAGTCATTAAATTTTCCCCAACATAGGGATTTATATCCCTAAAAGTCACAATAAAGGGATACTCAAACAAAAGAGTGAACTGAGCCCAAATATGAGCCTCCCACTCCCAAGTGCTCTCTCGAAGATTTCCATGCTGCCACTGAATTTGCACTAGAGGAATCGACTACCCATGAAGGATCATTTCCCATAGATCCTCAATATCCACCATGTACTCAGTAAAATTTACCCAATCATCTATTTCCATCTCGCCCGAGTCAATGAAGTGTGATTGGTCATCCATGAACCTCCTCAGTTGTGACATGTGGAAGACGTCGTGAACCCTATCTAGATACGGAGGAAGAGCCAAGCGGTATTCCACCTCTCCAACTATACTTAGAATCTATAAAGGGCTGATGACTCTCAGAGATTTCCTGCCACCCTAGTAAAATATTCATAATCTGCATCGAGGCGTGACCCAAAGGAAAACAAGATATCCTTTTCCAAACTTTAAAGGCCTCCTTTGTCTATCATCATAAGACTTCTAATGACTCTATGTTGTCTTTTTGCACTCCTGGATTATCTAAACCTTCTCTTTAGTTTCCTGTAGCAACTCTAGGACCATGACTGGTAACTCTCCTGGGTCCGTCCAATAATGTGGTGACCTGTAGGGTGACCCGTATAAGGACACGAATGGTCCCATACCGATGGTGGAATGTTAACTGTTGTTGTATGTGAAATCTACCAAAGGTAGGTGATCCTCCAAAATAAAACCAAAATCTAGTATAAAAGCTTGCAGCATGCCCGCCATAATCTATATAGTGCACTCTGTTTGGCCATCCATCTATGGATGAAACATTGTTCTCAAGCATAACTGAGTTCCAAACACCTACAATCCATTCCACAACCGGGATGTAAAGCGAGAATCACGATCTAATACTATCATCAATGAAACTTTATGGTGTAAAAATATATCAAACATGTAGAGGTGTCCCAATCTCTCTACTAAACACTGCTTCTGAATAGATACGATGTGGGCTGACTTGATAAGTCGGTCAACGATCACCCATCAGGTCGTGTTTCCACATATTCAAAGAGAAGAGTACCACTGCTAACTCAAGATCATGGGCTCCATAGTTCTTCTCATGTGGAATCAACTAGTGTGAACCACAATCAATCACTAAGTTCCCCTAAAATAGGACACAACTAATATCAGTTCTAGATGCATCATAGAACACCGTGTACTCGATGCCCTCCTCTGTAAACTTCAATATGGGATCATTCATAAACCTCTACCTTAGCTCTTGAAAGCACTGATGGAACTTTTTCATCCATAAAAAAAGGTTGAAATATCATATTCATTAGTCCCCTGAACACTATTGGGGAGTTCATCATGCCAAACGACATCTCCATGCCACCATAAGAACATATAAAATCCATATTCGGTATATCCACATCCTGTACTTGCAACTGGTGAAAGCATAACTTGAGGTTGATCGTTGGGAACCACCAAACTCCTATCAACTGATCAAAGATTTCATCAATCCTCGGTAGTGGATGCTTATTCTTCATGGTCACTTGTTTCTAGCATTGAAAGTCCACACATAACCTCACGCTCTCATCTACCTTATTGGAAACAAAACTTGGGATGCCCAGGGTGAAACTCTAGGTCTCACAAAGAACTTCCTCAAAAATTCCTCCATCTTTACCCTCAACTCATCTAGATCTGTGGGAGCTATTGGTTATAAAGGTTTAGATATCAGTTCCATCTTGGGGTATAGATCAATGCACAAGTCTACCTATCTATTGGTAGGTAAACCTAGAATATCTTCAGGAAATATGTCCTTATACTCTACCACCACTGCAGGATATTGAGCAATCATATCATCTACTACACCAAGGATGAGGCTAGCCAACAGATGATTAATTAGATTAACCCTCCTATATGTGAGTCTATAATACACTGAATGGGTTTCCTTTTTGACAACAAAGGAAAAACTGGGACCATCACTATATACACACTGCACTCTATGCCTAAAACAATCGGTCTAAGCATGAACCATGCATAACCAGTCCATATCTGGAATGGCGTTGTAAGGCCTCAATGTTGTTACCAAGACATCCCAACTGAAACTCACACCTATAAGAGTATGTTAAAACGTTTGTCACCAGTGTGTGATTATTGAATATTCTCCCATAAGAGCCTCTAAGAGTAAGGTTCGAGTTAACTATTCAACTAGAATCTCTGAGTATCAAACAAGATTCATGGAAAGAAAATAATGATTGAGACCGTTGTCTATCAAAACTACTAATAAGTTGCAAAAGACACATATCATACCTTTAATTATCCTTGGAACCCTAGGGTCTTAAACCTCCACCACCTAAATCTATCCTTGTCCCTATCTACAAACTTCCTGAGCATACAATGGAACCCCATGGGGTGGATGTGGTAGTACATAGAAACTCCACCCACCTCCTACTACCATGCCTTATCCTCTTCCTTGTATACTACCATGCAGACCACCCTGATCTACTCTCTACTACTATGTTGGTGTTCCCTTAACCGTCTCTTCATCAGTAGTAAGATTGGTTGGAAAATATTAGGATATATTTCCTCTACTATTTATTGAAAATAATTTCCTATATCTATGCTTAACGGACCCACCCAGTGATCCCTGAGATGTAAATCCCCTGTCTTGGGAACTTGTCTAGAAACGTCTTGCATTTCCAAGATTATGAGACTGATATCGACTCCCTAATTCCAAGGCCTCTAATCTTGATTTCCCACTACTGACAGTCATTGTTTATATACAACCAGTCAAGGAAGTCTCAACCACAAAGGTTTTCTCTATAACTCCATAATAGGTAGGAATTCCAAGAGGGATAACGCTGGCTAGAGTGTCTCTATGAAAACATATCTAAAAAGTTAGATCCCTGAAACATGGATCTTGTATCATATCTCTCAAGTACCTGGAAATTTTAGTATGCCTCGATGAATACTCATATTCTGATATTTCATCCTACTGGGGCTATATAAGCTCTTGGATATGCATAGCCCTCAGCATACATGGTGAGAAATCCTCTTAGAAAATGATCTCAAACTCTATCTATTGAAGAGTATCCCCATCATAAGATTAGGTAAGCAAACCACACAATTTCCCTGTTGAGCTGTATAGAATGATCTCTTCCAGGACCACCATCTGAGATACTGGTGTCCTGACTAAATGAAAAACTCGGGTCAATGCCTCAATCCAATCCTCAGCTACCTGAGGGTCGGGATCACCTCGGAACCTAAGGGGTATCTCTTATTGAAAATCAAGAAGTGTGACCAGCCACTACTTCACTTCCGTTGATACTATGGGTACCATTATCTACTCTAAAGGTGGTGGTAAAGATGGTGCACCAACTGGAGGTGATATATCCAATTCAAATCCCTGTATCGATGTCTCATCACCCAACAAATCATCCTCATAATCACATAGTAGAATCCTGGATAACTGTCTAAGTGGAGGCATCTTGAATTAAAACAAGATGTACCTCTGTCAATAGAGTATATCAGGAGAGATGAATCAAGAAGGACATGGAAGACACAACCAATCCTATATTATAAATGTATAATTATTTTATCCCTTTAACCCGTTTTTTCATTTAATGAGTTGAAAAGCAGGAAACTAGGGTCCTAGTTGATAGATACATCATCTGTTACACCAACATTGGATTCCCTGTCCAAATATTAGAACTTTAACGACTAGAAACTTTTTATCTAAACCAAAATCACAGACTTTTGGTCGTAAGGTAGAACTAACCACCTCTGATATCACTATATCATGACCCGTCTTAGAGGGGATCATGTTGTGACTACCCCAAGCCCGGTTTAAAAAGCCAAGGGGTTGGTGAATAGAAATGAGAAGGCATATCCCACAAATATGAGGAATTTTCATAAGTACCTACACACACACACACACACACACATCTCCAAGCCACAAAATCTAAAATGTAAAAAAATATGTAAATAATTACAAGAATACAATATATCCCATCCAATAGTGTATGACAGGAATGTGAAAGGAAGTAAAGTAAAGTAGTCCAGAATACAAGACCACAAAAAAAATATGTAAACCACAAAGTACAACCTGTAGACCAATCTACATGTACTACTTCTCGAAGCTTTTGGAACACCTCAGCTTGCATGAACTCACAAATCTATGTCCCGTCTTAGTCAACCCTGGAATCTATTGAAAGGTCACACATCTACATAAGACATGACACGTGTAGGAAAATCCCATATAGATGGGAGTAAAACAATACTCCATAAGGCATGTCGAAACCACAATGGAAGACGATAAAGGAAATACTACACACGAAATACCACACAGGAAATACCAAAAAGGAAATACCTTACATTAAATATGAAAAAGGAAGTACCAAGAATTAAATACCACATAAGAAAAACCATGAAATAATAGTACAGTCATCTCCTTAAAAATATAAACACTTGACCCATATATCAATAATGTCATGATATACTCTATCCAATGAGAAACAGCGTCTCCATGAGACACACAGTCTCCATGAGGCATACAGTCTCCGTGAGACATGCAGTCTTCGTGAGACACACAGTCTCCATGAGACACACATTCTCGATGATACACACAGTCTCTATTAGAGACAAAATCTTTGAGAGTCGCATACTCTCCATGTGTCACACAATCTCTATAATACACATAGTCTCCAAGAGAAACCCAGTCTCAATAAGACACACAATCTTTGGGAGTCACACATTCTCCATGAGACACCCAATCTTTTGTCACAACCATCCACATGATTCCACTCAAAGCACACTCCTTTAGGGAGAACCTAATTCTCAATCCATTAGATCGTATTCACACATCCACAAAAAACCACTTAGTATATCTCAAAAACAACTTCTTGTTTTAAGGGTCCCAACCCGAGTTTGACACGATCTGGGTGTCTAACCAGCTCTTCCGTGTCGACCTCACCCACTGGGCCGCGCCCGATTTTCTTGGTCCCAACCCACCTGGCTGGACCGTCTCACCGAGACCCATCCTACCTAGACTACAAGAATTTCATGATCCATGCACTGCATCCGCACCCCGCAGATGGTCCCCCATGGTGACCGCCACATCCCACTACCACCACACATGACCAGATGCCACGTCCCACAGCTGGCTGCTATGACCCCCATGTGGCTAGGCCACTGCATCCACATGGTCTTTCCACGTCCATGAGGATCTTTTGTAGTGCGTGTGCAACCTCCCATACATGTCTAGCCACCAGTGCCAGTCACCCGTTCCAGCGTACCATTTTTCACTTTTGTGGACCACTTAGTCTCCTCCGGTGCTCGAAAATCTATGAAGAAACCATATCTGTGATCCTTGGGTCATGAGCTACATCGATCTGGCCTCCTTTTTTTCATTCCACCAATTGGAGGGTCCAATTTAGTTTGGAGCTTCCCAATAAGTCGAGCAGTGACCAGGAGGGTCCAACGGCGAAGAAAGCTTAGAACGAGGGAAGAGAAAATCACCAAGAACACTCGAAGAAAAATCTAGGCCTTTGTTTATATCGACGTAGATTTGTTTTTGTTATCAGGATAAAAAAAGATCCATAATTATAAAAAATACCTATATCCCATTAAAACCTCACAACAAATATCCATCCCGCAAATGATCAAACCACAAATCAACGTGTTCGTGGGTTGGTCCATGTCCATAATAAAATTTAAATATGGGAAAACCATAAAGGAAAAAATAAATTCCCTACCTTGAGTTGGATCTGTTGATGATAGGGAGAGGCCGCTTTTCCATCATTGATGAGATATTCCAAATCTATTAGCACAATGATCCATGATCCGATCTCCGATCTTCTGTCATTTGTTGGAGATGGTTCTTTCTCCATGCTTTAGAGGAATTATAGTGTTATAGAGATAAACTTGAATTCTATAACAACGGAATTTTTTTAAAGGAAACATCATTGCATCATTGTGTAATGTTATATAAAGAAATATTTGATTTCTTTTATTCTTTAAAATGTCCAATTTTTGTTTTCACAACCGACCCTTGCTAGCCGAAGTTTGGCATCGCCTAAGCAAAAGGGCACATTGAGAACTCAATAGTGGTCTCATATTTCCGATCCGAGTCACCATTCATGTGTTTTTAATATATTAAAATAAAATAATTTTATTTAATGATTTTATTCACAGTTATATCCTTGGTGACTTTTTCTTCAGATGACCCGCAACGACCAAAGTTTAGTCCCACCAAGGGTGAATCAACCATTCTGAGCCCAACATTGGCCTCAAATTTATGATATGGGAAATAATTTAAAAGATATTCTAGTTTTTAAGGAATGTATCACCCACATTCTATTAAAAAAATATCATTTTTCATTGAAATGTTCCTTGCACACCAGGCCTCTGAATCGCATGTCGTCTCATCATCCGATCTTGAAATTTTCCCAAATAATTTTACAAAAATAAAATTAGGAAAATACAAGCCATTAAAAGTTAGATGACTAAAAGTGGTGTAAATAAATAGGATACGAGGTTTCCTTTTATAAGTGATGGGATGGGAACCCATGTAATTACATAGAGTATTAAATTAATGTAATTCAATTTTATGTTCAAGTTTCTCAAAATTGATATTATTAGAAAATATGATGCGGATGAGATGAAATAATCACATAAAATAATAGTTGGATAAGTTTTGGTGGTGTTTTCACCCTTATCTATTTATTTTAACCCACATTAAACCTTTTTAATTTTATCACAACTTTAAATATTTTTATTCTTTAAGGGTCAAGATTGTTTCAATAAAAATAAAATTTATCTATAAATTTAAAATTGTTGATTTTTTAAATTATATACCATTAAATTGGATGGAAATAGAGTTTTTATTTTTTTTAAGTAATTTAATATTTTTTTTTCAAAAATAACATATATATATTTTATGACACTACTCATTTAATTTGACTTTAAATACACCAATAAAAAGATTAAATTCAAATATAAACTTTTAAAACATCACTATTATGTTATATTTTTCTATAAATTTCATGAAACATAATAATTCATAAAAATTGTATTACTTTTAATATATTTAAAATAATTTATTTTATTTTTCTATAAATTGAATAAATAATATGTTGGAATTTCATAATAATTTAATGTAATTATTAAATCACTAAAAATTAAAAATAAATTACCATAATAAAAAAAATCTATTAACTTTAAAATGGACATTTAGAAATGAACTTATCCTCAATATATCATTATAAAAAAACTCATAGGTATTAAAACAAATAGAATAGATTTTTTTATTCTTTTATTATACTAATTTAAATGTCATAATCAAGGAGAAGTGGCACCAAGTGGCCAAATATTCATGACTTGGATGGACATGGAAGAACTAAACTCATTCAATTTGATAATGGAATGTGTTAGATAAATTTTAAAACCTTATCACAATGTTTTACTATAACACCCCATGATTTTATGATATATTTCTCCATGAAAAATTTATTTCTTTGATAGTTTTCTTTAGACGCAACATCGAGTTTAGAATAACCACGATATACTATTAAAATATTATTATTAAAATTGAGAGTTATTTCATATCCGTTGGATTGGTAGGTATGAATATGAATAAATACATTATTAAAAACTTATGGTTTACACATGTTAAAAATGAATTCATTTGTTATCAATTAATTATAGATTCAAACAAAAATTATTTGAAAGTAAAAAAGCTGTTTTTCTGAATAAATAATTTTATGCACACACTGTGCTTTTATCTTAAAAAATTAAATTAACTATTATCGGTTAATGATTTTAATGAAATATATATTATATATTCAATAAAATGTTTTAACATTTATCTAATATTTTTCAAGTCATGAGATCAGAATAAATCTAGTTTTATGATTAAAATTTATTTTTTTTAAAAAAATTGTTTTATCTTGTTTTGTGAACATATTTTAAAATAAATTTTTAAAAATTTATAGAAACTGAATTTTAAAAAATTTATTCCATATTTGGAATCAATATTTCCAAATTTGGTAAATAGTTTCCTTTTATTTTTAGACTTTATGAATAGTAAGAGTTGTAAAATTTATCACCTCAGTAATGGTTAAATTAGGTTAATCTAGGTTAAAACTAAGTGTCAAGTTTACCATTTATCATCTTAATTATTATTGTATGAAGTTACATTGACCCTTATAATCTAAGGCTCAAAATTTAATTTTTTAAGGAACACTTTTCCATGAAAATGACTAATATAATATTTAACGTTAAGAAAAATACAAATTTTACTCTCTTACATTTAAAAATATATTATGTGTTCACATAGAGAAAAAAGTAATTTGTTAATGAATATTAATGGTTATTTGGATAATAATAAAAATATTTTAATTATAGTATTTTATTTACTATTTTTAGTAATTATATAATTACATTAAATGCTTACGCAATTCTGACATGATATTTATTCAATTAATAAAAAATGACATAAATGAATTTAAAAATATTAAAAGTAATATAATTTGAGTTATTTAAAGTGTTAAAAAAATTTTATAAATAAATATAACATATTAGTGTTTTATTTAAGGATTATATTCTAATTCCATATTTTTCATGGTGTCGTTAAAGTCAAATTAAATTAATAGTTCCAAAATTAACATTAATGTTATTTTATAATAAATAATATTTTATTAGATGATTTTAAATTCATAAAAAAAATTTATTCATCCAATTTAATAGAATACGGTATTAAATATCAACCATGGTCTATTTATTAGTCATTTGTCCATTTATGGTAACATTCTTAACCCTTTAACAATAAAATAGTCATTACCATAGTTAAGGTAAAAAATGGTAAACAAATGGGTTTAACTAAAATTTAAGGTTTAAAAGAGCACATAAACCCATCCAAATTTAAACAGTTCATGGTATTTCAGCCAAATAATTATTTAAATTTAGATATTTTTCCATTTGGAAGCATTTTCATAGATAATTAATTTTTTATATTTCAATATTTTATAAAATTCCAATAGTTCCCCTCCCCTAAAAAATTAATTGGAACTCTTAATTTATCTTATTTATACTAAATTGAGACTTATAGATTGGAAAAAACCTAAAAAAGAATCTTATCAATATCCGAATCCATAGTATATAGGTTTTATTATATCCAAAATACCAACCTCAGGATCCTTAAGATGGGATATAAATGGGTTCTTTTGAAGAAGAGGTAATCACTATAATCTATCACTTTGTTTTTTACCTATTCAATTACGTTTTTAAAATATATGGTATTTATCATAAAATAATAACTTCTATATCTTATATATATATATATAAATGTTATTATTATTATTTTTAAATAGAATTATCCACCCTATTTCACATCAAATTCGAAGTGAAATATCAGTTGTTTGTATGTACGACTTACCATCTCCACATATTGATACAATTAATTTTTCATTGCTATGTTTTATGAATGAGTTTTATGTTGGGATTAATGTTTAAATATTATTTTTATTACATAATTTTTATTATATAATGAAAATATCTTATCTAAATTCTTACCTTATAATCCATTGGAAAACAATAAAGTCGCTCACACGCATGTGTGGACTACCATCTCTACGAAGTGATGTCAATAATTTGTCATTTTATATTCATACATATGGTAATAATGATGGTTTTTTTGAATATATATAATTTATATGATATAATAATTATGATATAAAGGTTAATTATTATTTACATTTTTTTCCATCTATTAAAAGGTGAAAACAACGTTCAGGTGTACGTATGACCAACTGTCTCCATGAATGGTGTAATTTTTTTTTATAAATATATAATTTGTGGATGAATATAAATATATAAATATATATAATGAATATATATTATATTTATATCATAATTATAATTATGGAGATTATGTAACCATGAGTAAAGTACTAGTACCATAAACTACTAAACATAAATTCATATAAAAAAATGAAATATTTATTTATAGAGATTAAATGTTTTTGTTTCTTTTTAATCTCTTTATTTAATCAATATATAGAGCGGTTTGAATGAAAACCAAATTTCTTTATCTATTTTGTCAAAAATAATTTTTCTTTCAAGTCTATATTTTCTAATTTTTAATAGTGTTTTTAAAAATATCCTAGGATTGTTTAATGTATTTTTTACCCATGATTTAATTTTCTAGAAATGGTTTAAAAGGAATATTCTTGTCATTTTCAAAAGAAGTTACTTTTTAATATTTTAAAAAAATTGTGCAAGGAATTTTTTCCTTCAACTTATACAACATGAATGTAATTTTCCACCATCATGACCATTCAATGTTTTGAATCATACATGAAAATTTTTGAAGGTTATTTTCAAAGAAGATGTTTTATTAAATAAATGAGAAATTTTTAGAATCTAAATAATTTATTTCAATTTTAAAAAGGTATTTTCCCCATGATACATTCTAGGTGCTATTTTAAAGGAATTTTTCATCTATGATAACATCCTTTGATTTTACATATGCTTTACTAGGGATATGATCTAATAATACCATACATATTAATTTTATGGATACTTTATGATTATGATAATAGTATATTTATGAAACTCATTCAATTTCATTGGTTTATGATATTATGAATTGGTGAAATGTTTATTAAGACTACTTCTTTCCATGGGTTATATTATGATGAAATATTTATAAAACCTATTTATTTTTTCATGGGTTATAATATGAGGAATGTTTTATGATATATTGACACACACATGTATTATTTTTGTTATGTGATGAGTTGGTCCAAAATTATATATCCATCAACTGCGTTGGGTAAATATGGATACCTCATGAGACAATGGGACTGTAATGGGGAGTGAACCAAGTTTAGTAAGGGACTCTACCCACTTTTATTTTATTGGGAGTGAACCTTGACTACTATGATGGTTTGGAGAGTTAAATGAATCTACTATAACAGTCTGGGAAATGATCCTTGACTACTATGGAAATGATTTTATATGATTATGTGTGTGATGAAAGCTTATGTATTATACCAATTTTATTCTCTCTTGATTCATGTTCTTTGATTCCATTACATTCCATGTATTATGAACTACAAAGCTTTATTACACGGTTCATTTTTATGATACAAGAATTTTTGGGTATGATTTTGAAAGGTTAATTTCATATTATCATACCATTTATGCTCATGTTATTCTAAATTAATCATTTATATCTCTATTTTTACCCTCATTAAGCATCTGAGCTCACCCTTTCTTATATTCCCTTCCCAATAGTTTTTAAAAAGGTATTAAGTATGATTTGTTTAAGGATGGTGAAAGATATAAGAAATTTAGTCTAAGGTGATGTATTTCACTTATTAACCTTTTTTATATATCCATGTTTTCAATGATACTATAACCATATTATTCTGGAACAGATCGTTATGTAATGTAATGAATATTCATCTAATAAGATGTAATATCATTGTATGAAAAGTATGGGACACTATAATTGGAATTAGAGAAAGGATTAGTTATCTTTGGATACTAGGATGAGAAAAATGTAGTGATAACTCTAGGGATAGGTATAATTATATGATGAAATACTAAATCTATGGCAATTATTACAAATTTCCTAGATTAAACACTAGGTTTCATATATCAAAAATAATGTGTCTTGATTTAGAAATCCCTTAAATGATTTTAATATTTATTTTGTTTCCCAAAATGATTATTTTTTATCACACTATGATTTTTATTTTTAATAAATGGTTAGAACCCAAAGTAATCATGTAAATATTGAATGTAATGGACAATTCATGCTTTTCCTCCCAAGAAAAAATATATTATGGAATTTTGAATAAAAAATCTCTTTGTAATGATTACAAAACCTTTTAAAGATCCTAATAATTATATGATTCTAAATGAGAAAATTAGGGGACAATATTCTATTGAGTCCTTAATGAGCCAAAAACTACATTATTTCAGGGGGTTTTCTAATACACTACATTATAAGTAAATGATTAGTACCAATAAAAATATATTTTCCATTCATCAGTATTCATAAACTGAAGATGATATTTTGGTTGTTTATCATTTGGAAGTAGAATCAAATCAATGGTGAAATATTATAAAGATAATTAATAAATGGGATGAAATTAACTCCATGTATTGGGTTGATTTTAATATTTTTTTTCAATAACTACTTTCCTTGTATTCTTCATATAAAAAATGGAGAAATAATCCCTTGAGGTAAAGATGAAGGATGATGAATACATGATTACCTATGTGGTAATTTTTATTAGACTATTGAGGTATTCTTCTGGTATTATCATCCAACCTGAAGGTATGTTTGATCGATTGTTCAATGTATTAAGACCAATTCATCACAAGGTGTTATCCATAAGAGACTTTAAAAGATATGATGAAATAAATCTATGTGCTATAAAGGTGGAAATGGATATTTTTGTTACCTATCTATCTCATTTCTTTGATAGTAAAATAAAGACAGAATTAAATGAAAATTATAAAAATCAAGGAGAGAAGAAGATAAGATTTTCATTATTCCCAAAGTGTGGAAGGAATCATGGTGATTTGTTTTTAACGGGTTGGTAAAAGTTTTAACGGTGGAAATGAAGGTCATTGGGAAATCTAGTTTCATATTCATGGGAATAAGTTATACAATTATGGGTGAAAATCATCACAAAATTCACTAACCAAACTCCAGGGTTTCAAATACAAGAAATATGTGAATTATTCTAACTAGTCCCCAAAACAGAAGGTTAATGATGATGATCGATGTCATTAAAATCGTAAGACCAGAGAAAAAGTGTTATATCTTGTTATCAATATTTCTAATAAGGAGTATGATAATGGATTGGTAAATGGTACACATACCATCCACTATAGAATTGATAATGTCTTATTTGATTCTATATCTAACAACACTTTTTTATTTAATGAATTTTCTAAGGGTATAATAATACCACATAAATTAATACTTGTTGAACTTGTAGGGAAAACCCCTAATGGTATGAAAGTTACATCTAGAATCTTTGATTCTAATCTAATTTTAGTTTTTGGGATTTTGTTTCTTCAAATTATCATAATTCTATCTCTATTTGAATTTGATGTTATTTTGGGAATGGGTAAGATTTATTTGCATAACTCTCACATTAATTTCCAAGTAAGGAATTTCATGTTTGATATTTCGTACCAATATATCATTATTTATCAATGAAATGATAAATATGAACCTCTAATGGAAATTTTAATGATTTTATGGGTTTTGATTCCTATAAAATGTTTGTTTATCTTATATGATTGGTGAGAAACTCAAAATTGATGATATTCCTATAGTGGGGTAGTTTGTTGATGTATTTATATAATATTTTCAAATTCTTCCACTGAATCATGAAAGTAAGTCCTCAATAAAAGTCATGTCTCATTCTACACCGATTTAAAAGACTCCATATATAATGAATTTGATTGAGTTGCAGGAATTGAAAAATAAACTTTAGGATAATATTGAGAAGGGATTTATTTGGATAAGTGTGACACCTTTGGGTTCACACATTCTTTTTTTAATAATGAAGATAGATCAGTGTGACTATGTATTGATTATTAGGAACTTAAGAATATAACAAGCTATTATAATTTTCCTCTACGTCCTATTAATTTCTTATCTGATCTACTACTTGGAGTTCATTACTTTCCCAAGATTGATATTCATTTTGGATATCATAAATTGAGGTTTACCAATGTAGATATACCCAAGAAAACATTCCATAAAAGGTACAAACACTAATAATATATGATGATGTCATTTTTTTCAAATTAATTCCCCCACTATATTTATTGATTTAATGAATTGAGTCTTTATAGATTAGCTTGATCATTTTAAGGTAGTATTTATAGATGATATTATTATATATTCAAGGTTAAAGGAAGAAAATGAAGATAAATTAATGATTGTAATAAAGACCCAAAGTTAGGTAAAACTATATGAAAAATTCAGATAGTGTGATTTTGGGTTACAAAAAGTTTCATTTCTTGGTCATATAATCTCCAACAAGGGTATATAAGTGGATCTATCAAAGACAGAAGTTATTGAACATTGGAAGATATCAACCACTATGATTGTGATCTATATTTTTATTGTTTTGGTTTGGTATTTTAGAAATGTTTCAGATAATTTATCACGACTATATAATGTTCTCACTAAGTTAACTCTAAATGGAACCAAGTTCCTTGGGATAGATGAATGTGAGGAAAATTTCAAGGAATTAATTAGAAAGTTAGTCAGTGCACCTGTGATTACATTACTCTATAGTGGAGATGAGTTTTTAATCTTTAGTTATGTATTAAATAAAGGAATATGATTCATTTTGATGTATAATGATATGGATACAACATATTCCTCATGAAAATTGAAGGTTCATGATAAATATTATCGAACTCATGATTTGGAGTCAGATGTAGAAATCTTTTCTTTAATGATTTGGAGGGATTGTATTTATGGAGAAATATTTGATATATATTCTAATCATAAAAGATTATAGTAAATATTCACTAAAAATTTCTAAATTATATATTCAAAAAGAAATATTATTTATTTAAAAATTGATTGCGAATGAATGACAAGTTTTAAGAATCATTTATGAATTCCTCCCACACTATATTTGAAGAAGGAACCATTATATCAGTCTTATAGTTCATCATTATCTATTCATACAGGAAGTACGAAGATGTATAGAGATTTAAAGGAGTATTTTGGGTGAGTTAACATAAAGAGAGATATTGGAGGGTATATGTCTAAATACTTGGTATGATAGAAAGTTAAGGTTAAGATATAGATGTAAAAGTGGATATTACAACCATTACCCACATGAGAAATGAAATGGGAAAACATCACCAAGTATTTTTTCTTCAGACTCCACAAAACATCTAAATTTCGTAATGCTATTTGATTTGTAGTCGATCTATTTAGAAAGTCAGTAAAATTCATTGCTATAAGATAAAATTTATCTCTTGATAAACTTTCTAGAATATATATTGAGGTTGTATTAATATTGCACATATTACCACATTCTATTGTATTTAACCAGTATTTGAGGTTTACCTTGAGGTTTTGGAAAATTATTCAGCTAGATGTTGATATAAAGATAAGTTTCAGTACTATTTATCATCCTCAGATAGATTTTTAGTCTAAGAGATCTATTCAAACCCTTGAGTATATTATTATATATTGTTCTATGGATTTAAAATGTTCTTGTGATCATCACCGTCCTTCATTTTAGTTTTCATACAATAATAACTTTCACTGAAACATTCACATTACTTCTTATGAATCCCTCTATGGAAAGAAGTGTATAACTCAAATTTTATAATATGAGGTTAGAGAAACAATGATATTAAGACCTAATATAGCTAGAGAAATGGTAGATAAATTCATATAAATTCAATAACATATGAAAGTATCTCAGAGTTGATAGAAGTTATGTGAACAATCATCCATGAATTATAGAATTCAAACTTGGTTTGAATGTATTTCTATGAATATCTCTGTGTAAGATAATTATGAGATTAATAAGGAAGGTAAAATTGAGACATTAATATATTTTTCATTTTTAAATTCTTGATCAAGTAGTGATGATAGCTTATTTCTTGAAACTTCCATTGAACCTCCCTCATGTTTATGATGTGTTCCATATATCTCTCCCAAGGATATACATACCTAATCCATCACATGCACTGATGTAAAATGTAGTACTATTGAGTAATTTTCATTACTATAAACAAAAACCAATATAAACACTTTATTGTCTAGATATATTCCTATGGGACAAGACTACTCATATGGTTAAAGTTCTCTAGAAGAATAAAAAAATTAAATAAGCTACTTGGGAACTGGAGGATGCAATCAAATAGATATACCCACATTTTTCTATATCAGGGTGATAGAATTTCAAGGGTGATATTTTTTTATGGGGGTATAATATAGAACCATGGTATTTTATAATATAGTACTTTATAAAAAATAAATTTCTTTAATTTATTTATTTTCACACAACACCGAGTTTAATCAAACCATGATATACTTTTAAAATATTATTATTTAATTTCATAGTTATCGCCTTGAAATTGGATTCTATGTTATGAATAAGAATAAATAAATTATGAAAAACTCATGATTTTTACATGTATAAAATGATTTCATATGTTATCAATTAGTTATAAATTTAGAAAAAAATCAATTGAAAATATAGGAGATGGTTTCTAGAAAACTATTTTTATGCACACAATGTGTTTTTTATCTTAATAAATTAAATTAATTACTATTGGTGAATAATTTTAATGATATTAATATATTACATCTTCAATAATATTTTAACATTCATATAATGTTTTTTAGGAATGGTATAGGAATAAATCCATTTTTATGTTTAAAAATGTATTTTCTAAAAAACAATTTTCAATGCGTATTGCATACTTATGTTAAAATGAATATCTGACACTTATAGAAATTCAATAGTAAAAAATAGATTCCATATTTGGGATTAGTAGGTATAAATTTTGTAAATACACCCCTTTTATTTTTTAGGAATTAGGAATATTAACCATGGTAAAATTTATCTCCTCGGTAAAGGGAAAATTTGTTTAACCTAGGTTAAAACTAAGTTTTAAGGTCACAATTTATCGTCTTAATTCTTACTGGATGAAGGGAATTATAAGAATATCACGTGAGGCTCAATATTTAATTTCTTAAGAGACACATTCCCATGAAAATTACCTATATAATATTTAAATAATAAAAGTACAAAATGGTACTCTCATACTTTTAAAAATATCATATATGTTTACACAGGGAAAAAATAAATTTTTTAACAAATATTAATGGTTATTTTTTGAATAATGAAATTATTTTTGTGGTGGAATTTTATTTTAAATTTTTATTAATATATATAATTACCTTTAATTCATATTCAGTACCAACATAATATTTATTCAATTAATAAATAAAATTAAATAAATGATTCTAAAAACTTTAAAAGTAATATAATTTGAGTTATTTATAGTGTTCCGTGAATTTGAAATATTAATATAACACATTAGTGTTTTTTAACGATTATATTCAATTTAACTATTTTTCTTGGTATATTTAAAGTCAAATTAAATGAATAGTTAAAAATTGACATTAATGATATTTTATAATAAATAATATATTATTAAATTATTTCAAATTCAAAAAGATATTATCTTCAGACAATTTAATGGAATACGATTGATAATATCAATAATAGTACATTTATGAGTCATTTTCCCATTTATGGTAACATTATTAACACTTTAAGACTGTAATAGTGATTACTACGGTTAAGGTTAAAAGTGGTTAAAGGGCTAAACAAAAATATAAGGTTTAAAACATCACTTAAACCTATAAAAATTTAATCGGTTGATAGTATTCAAACCACCTCAAACTTTAACTGGTCACTATAACACCCCCAGATTTTAAAGTATGCCTCTTTTTAAATTTAAATTTTTTGATAACTTTTGAGATTAAAAAATGATTAAATATTTTTATTTAATTATTATAGTTGTTACCATTTTTTAAGATTGAAGAGAATGAATTAAATTAATTAAAAAGTCAAAAATATGGATCATACATGTTTATAAAATTAATTTATTGGTTCCCAATTAATTAGATATGATAAACAATTGAACATAAAAGATATATTTTTATAAAAACCATTTTTATGCCCACAATGACATTTTATATTAATAAATTAAATTAATCACTAATTAGAGAAATATATTAATTAAATTGTTATATTATATATTTAATAAAATATTATTACATTCATCCAAGACATTTTTAGAGGTATAAGATATGAATAAACCCAGTTTTACACATAAAAGGCAATATTTTTCTAAACATAATTTTACAACCTTTTAATAGAGAAATTATTTTATGTATGAATTTGTACACTTTTATAAATTATATTTGAAAAAATTAACATTATTTTTGAATGTGTGAAATCAAAATTTAATATGGTTAAATTTTTGGTATTCTTATGATAAGTATCATTTTTGATGTATAGTAATGTGACTATTGGAAAAACAATGTAACCTTTAGGAATCAAAATATTTCCCTTAGAACAATAACCTCACCTATTAGATTATAAAAAAAATTATGCATCTTATAAATAATAATATGATATAATTATATCATAGAAAAAGTAAATGAATATTTCAAAAATTATTAATTATTTTTTGATATTTTTGTAAGTCAGAAATATTTAATTACAATTTTATAATTAATAAAATTATTTAAACGAGAATTTATTTTAATAAAATGTATTCATAAATTAATATATTTTTATTATGGTTTTAGGATAATTTTATGATACATTAGTTAAGTTCTCAAAGTGTTATAATATCAGTTATAAATTTAAAATATATATTTTTTGAGTAAATGATGATTTTAATTAAAAATTAAATTTATCATATTTATAAATTATTTACAAAAAATAGAGTTCATTTTTTAATTATACATGTCAATATATTATTAGAGTTACGTTTTGGTTTTTTTCTAAAATAGCTGATTTTTTGGTTTATAGTAAAATACAGTAATTTATGGTAATTAAAAAAATACATGAATTACAGAGTTTTATGTGATTTATGGCTTATATAAGCCCAAAATATCAGAATATCCTTCATTATTTTAATATATTTGGTGATAATTCCCAAACTATTCATATTCTTTAGCCAAAATAATAAACAGATGATTAAAATGTTCAAAAAACATCCCTCTCCTCCACTATAAATACCACCCCTCACCCCCCATTCTCCTTATACCTTCCAAGATTTGAGAATCATAAAATTTCTACCCAATACTCTTACCAATACCCTCCCCAATTTTTATGATTCTTTGTTATCAAAAACATACCAACCAATCCCTTTAAGGAGGTTCTCAAGTATGAGAATTCAAGAGGAAAAATCCTCTTTCTTTTCTTTTATTTTCTTTTCAAATTATTTTATTTTTTTATCCATTAACAACTCCTCTATAAATAGAGTCAGGATAACTCAAGTTTCATTTATATACTATAATTATATCTTTTTAATGGAAGATCAATCATCGAGCCCCTTCTCCTCACTCTTTTATTCTAAAAATGAAAACATCATATGTGATATGACGATTAACCACCACCGTGGACTGTGTGACTTAATTTTCCATTATTATTATAAGTTATTTAGCGTTATGTAACTATCATATACACATGGTGATAATTAATAAAACAAAAATAGTTTTTTATGATCCAAAAACAGAAAGACTAATCTAAATGTTTATCACTAACAACTTATCTAATGATTCATCCTTACCCGAAATATACATTAGAATTATATAACAATTTAATATTTTAGATGCTCATTGATGATATATATCCTTAATTCTAGATATCTATTCCCATTTTACATGATCTTCCATACTCATATACATGTAAAATGATCACAAAAACCAAGAAAATGAATGCTCCCAAATGATAAATGTATTTAATAAAATTATATTAAATCAAATACATATATAAAATGTTATTAATTAATTAATTAATGGATTTAATTTGATTATCTAGGATATTAAGTTCAAGTGGAGAATAATTTCACACATAAGGTAAGGGTTTTCTCATCTCACTTTTATTTCAATGAGATATTCCTTATTCACCACTATTTCTTAAGTGTGGTGTATACATGCTTTCCATTGATGTATTATATCATGAATATATTTATACTATTGTTATTAAATGTCTTATTTTATGATAATTAATTTTATTGGGCATATGGTTCGATTGTTTACAAATTTGTAAGGATTGTCCCAAAACCTTCATTTTTCATTTAGGTTATGCTTTATCTCTCTTTATCCAAATGAAATCCCGCATTTATTTCTATATAATTCTTCTAAATTCTATGTATATGTTTCTAAAACATGTATGTAATGCCTCAAATTTTCCATGTATTATTTGTAAATATTATATGGAATTATTTTGAGACCAGACCATTCGAAAACGTATGGTTCTGAGGCCCGGATTGTCCAAAATAAATATTTGAAAATAAATTAAACCTTTAAATAGAGAAAGTGAGTAGTTTTCCTGAAGAAGTGGAATAAAATTGAAATAGGAGCCCAAATAAAAAAAACCAAGGGCACTGCTGCGTTTAGAGTTACGAATTTTCCTTAGGCGGGGCCTAACATCGACCGACATGTGTCCACTGTAAGAGTTAGTTTTTGGACGTTTTAATGAAAATAAAATAAATTCATAATTTATTTTATTTTAAATGTTTCCTTTGTGAACAACGAACTAATCCTCCTCTATAAGTAAATGATTATGGAATGTTTACAGGGTTAGCCACATAACCCGGCAAATTGAGGATTTTCCATTAAATTTTTGGAGTAGAACTCTTTGGCGGATGATGACGACGCGATCGATCGACGCTTCCCAGATTTGACGAACCTCAACAAAGAACGCGACCCGACGATCATTCTTCAACTGGATCGAAGTAGGAGTTTTTTATTTTGATTTAGTTCTTCCACATTCTTTGATTAAACGATGAACGCAGATCAACCCACAGATTGGTTGATCCGCGGATCTTGCATTCTTATAGGAGGGTTATTATTTGGATGATTCTGGGCATTAATCCATGATGGTTAAAATACATCTTTCGATTCCTTCTATTTAATACCTTCTAATAGGATTAGATTAATGTCGTGACAAATAACGGTGAGGTTCTTTCCTCTTTTGTAATTGGATTTTCTTCCTCTCTCTCCCCCGAGTTCTTAGTTTTCTTCATGGGGTAACAAAAAATAGATCTTTACGTGTCTATTTCACATTTCAATGATCCGAAATTAATGATTTGATTTCACAATGACCGAGAATAGGTGTGATGGCGTTGGTAGTAGAAAAATCAATCGGGATCTGGAGAAAACGTTCTTGGACTATTTTTCAGGGGATGATCAAAAATAGTTTTCGTGGTCAATCAAATGCATAAAACCTCCAGAAAAATTGATGGAATGGTGGGGAAACAATGTATCTTGAGTATCATGAAGATTTTATGACCGAACTGATGATCAGAGGATCCCCGAGGCGTGATGATGAAAAATGACGATTCTGGAAATTTCTAAAGAAAACGATGTGTTTCCCGAAGAACAGGCCATGTGGGACTGGCTCAACGACGGATAGGGTTCTGTGACGTACAATGTGATGAAATGATGTATTTTCTGAAGAACAAGGTATGTGGGTCCTTATATGGGACTACTATGTATCTCAGAAGATACACAGACACGGGGTGGAGTACAGGACCGTGTACTCCACTACATAGACAAACCAGACCAGCTGCATGGGTTACACCGTGAACCAGTTACACGGGTTGTACTACACGAGTTGAATCCATGTACGAGAACAAGGATAGTGTATAAGAAGTCCTCCCAAGATAGGGGAACATGACGTTTCACTCCCTTACACGCCGTGTATATCTTCTTCTGCATGACAAGCCTTGCGACCCTTGGCGTTGTACACGAGCAGTACCCAGGGTTAGAGGACACATCATGTGACCTTTCTACAGGACATGTATATTTCAGTACATGGATTGATATTATTTTCCAACATATCTTGTACATGCTTCATTCAGGTTAGTTCCCCTATTACTCATTCCCCTGGTGGTCCTGTATCGTTTCCAATTACAGGAGTATGATCCCTTCAGCAGTACTTTCTGAGATAGAGTCAGGTATCCCTCCAAGAGGCCCGGAGAGAGATCCTCTATCCATTCTTGATCCTAGGTAGAGTAAGGTATCGATGTGACTATTACCACAGGGCACCGATCCTATACCTAGCCAGTGAATCTGTATGAGTGGTGGTATCCGCCAAGGCCCTGGCAGTGATCCTCATCTATGTATCATGATCTTTCTCCAATCTAGAGTGTGTTCTCCTAGAATGATTGTATCTATCTCATGATACTTTTCCCGAATGACAGTACTTCTCGTAAGGATGTAATCAAATCTATCAGACTTGTGGAGTGAGTTTTCCTAGACAAGTGATTTGTAGAATATTCAAACTGAATTCCTAGAAGGGGGTATGTGGTTGTGTGACTTGTATCCAGACTGCAGGTCTGGGGTTTGAGTATATACGTATTTTTGTTAATCTTATTATATGCCGAGTAGTGATATATTGTGTATAGATAACTATACATTTCCTTTGTGTATTTCATTGTGGTTTTCTATGTCATCTATTGAGTATTGTTATACTCCCCCCTGCACGGGATTTTCCCGTAGGCGTCGTGTCTTGTACAGACGAGCATCCTTTTGACTGAGTCCAGGGCGGACCAAGACAGGACCAAGATTTCTGAGTTCCCTATAGGCTGAGGTGTTCCTATTTCCATGAGAAGTAGTCCGAGTACTTCTTTGTGTTTACAAGTTGGAATTTTTAGTTTTTAGACTCTTGTTTTTGGTAGGCTTGTATTGTGGCCCATTTTACTTTCAGTAATCTACTTTTCGTCGTACTCTGTTGGTTGGGATTAGTTTCAAGCATGCATTTTATTCCTTAGTGTTTTTTTACATTTCAGCATTTTTGGGAATGGAGATTTGTGCATATTTATAGGCATTGAGGAAATGAATCCTTTGTTAGTAACATGCCTACTCGATGCTAGTCACGAGACCTTGGCCTATTGGAGGCAGGCTTGGGGAGTCGCGGCACGGGCCCCATTAGGACGGGTCATGAAAAAGTGCTATCAGAGGTGGTTAGTTCTACCATATAACCAAGAGTCTGTGATATTGGTTTGGGGAAACTATGTTAAGTGTTTTGAGCATGGATTTTAGGCTAGATACTCTAGTGTTGGTTCGGGCCACCAACATATCCATACACGAGGACTCTGATGACCTTCTTTTCAACTCAGTACATGAAAAAACTAGTTGCTAGGAAATAAGATATTGGTATATACATCATATAGTCATTAATTGTGTTTTCCATGTCATTTGGGTCAACTATCCAGATATATTCTTTGACCATGGTACATCTTGTTCTTTACAGGATGCCTCCACGACACATACCCATTAGGATTCAATAGTGCGATCAGAAGGATGACCCCCTCAGTGATGAGGCATCAATATAGGGACTAGTTCCACAGGCGTTGCCTCAAGGTGGTGCCCCTATTATACCACCACCAGTGGAGCATCCTGTGGTACCTACAGTACCGACCGATGAGGGGCACGGACTGAGTGGGCTCCATGAGTTCAAGAGACAGAGACCATTTAGGTTCTGAGGCACGCCCGACCCTCAAGTGGCTGAAAACTAGCTTGAGGTGGTGACCATAGATTTTCGTCTCATGAGGATATCAGTGGAACAGATGGTGATCCTATGAGCAAGGCTTGTTTAGGGTTTGGCGGGATGATGGTGGAGTCTTACCACGCAGACTCACGATGAGGAGACTCTTTCGTGGATGGAGTTGGAGCTACTTATTATGGAGGAGTTCTCACCAGTTAAACTGAGAGTAGTGTGTATCCAGAACCATCGTCAGCTCTAGTAGGGTAGTTTTACAGTGGAAGACTATTCAGCGAGGTTCACCAGCCTTGACAGGTACTTAATGGATATGGTCATGGATTAGTACTTCAGATCTTGGACCTTTAAGTGGGGTCTAAGACGGGGCCTTCGAGCTACTGTCATACCTCTTTACATTACAACTTATGATGGAGTGCTCGAGTGAGCCTAGGTGATTGAGAGCTTCTTTGTAGATTAGAGACAACTAACGACAGTGAGCACTAGGAAGACAGGTGGATAGACCTCAATAGCAGGAAGTCGATGTCAGACACAAGGATCAGAACGTGGGAGACGTCATAGGAGGACCAGGAAAGGGGTTTGGTAGTCCAGGGCTCTCAGGTTGGATCCAGTCAACATAGGGAGAGGCAATGCTACTCGTGCGACGATATAGGAAATCATTCCAGACATTGTCCGAACCGTCGAGCTACTAACAAGGAGGTAGTTGATGGACCATTGAGGCAGAGGCAGAGAGTCTAGCAGACAAACCTACTAGGTCGCAGACATTGAAGATGAGTAGGGAGAGCTACGTGTTCTTGAAGAAACTTCGATCTACTTCCACCACCACCCCCAGGAGGTCCCCACCAGGCTCCTAGAGTTGTGGAACAGAGGCAGGGAAAACTACATACAGTCGAGGCGTACAACCCAGTGACTCTAGGGATGATCTGAGGTACGATCTCTGCCTTCTATAACTTATTTTCCATACTTATAGACAGAGGTTCCAGTCATTCATTCCGTGCCACTTGTTTTGTGCGAAACCATGAGATTTAGGCAGATCCATTGACTCGATTATTACGCTTGGTGACACCTACGGGAGGGGGCTCGATGATCACACACCTTTATAGAGATTGTGATCTTACCCTTAGAGGCAATAGTTTCAGTTGGAACCTCTTGGTGGCAACGTCGTGGACTTACAACATCATCCTCGCTATGGACTGGTTATCCTCGGTCCATACCAGATTAACTCCTTTAGGCGGAGAGTGTGGTGTGTCTACAATAGTGGGATGAGGTTTTCGTTTGATGGTTTAAGGGAGACTCAAGCAACACAGAATGGGCTCATGCGTAAGTGGGTACAACCGATCACTCATGAGTTGGCTAGACTTACCCTCAGTGTTGTAGATATTGTGAGCTTCCACTTCCAAGCAGTAGTGGTGGAGTATGAGGAAGCCTTTCCCAAAATGCTCTTGGACTACCTCCCCGTCGAGAAATAGACTTTTTCATCGACTTACACCCCAGGATGGAATTTATTTCCTCATCATCATATCATATGGCTCCCACAGATATTCACTAGCTGAAGGTGCAGTTGGAGGATTTTCAAAGCATGGGTTTCGTAAGACCTAGCATTTCACCATGGGCAGCTCCAGTATTGTATTCCAAGAAGGTAGATGAGATTTTGAGGTTGTCTGTGGATTAATGGTGCCTGAACCAAGTAACAGTGAAGAACAAGTATCCAATACCAAGGATCGACAACCTCTTCAACCATCTAAGAGGGGCACAATGGTTCTCGAAGGTTGAACTTAGGTCATGTTACCACCAGTTACGAGTACATGAAGAGGATATATCGAAGATGACATTCAGATACCTCTACAGTCACTATGAGTACTTTGTGATACCTTTCGGTGTGATGAACACCCCCGCAGTTTTCATGGGACCAATGAACTAGATCTTCCAGCTATACTTAGATCGATTCGTAGTGGTCTTAATCGATGAAAACCTTGTGTACTTGGCATCAGAGGAGGAGCACGCAAGACACCTGCAGATGGTTCTGGATGTACTCTGAGAGCACCAACATTATGGGAAGCTCTTGAAGTGCTAGTTCTGGATTTGAGAGGTCCATATTCTAGGACATTTCATTTCATTAGTAGGAGTAGCTATGGACCCAACCAAGGTGGAGGCAGTGTTAGCCTGGGTGCCACTTCGGAGCGTGATGGATGTGCAAAGATTCCTTGGGTTGGCCGGATATTACCGTGGATTCATTCCTAATTTCTATCGAATATTTGCATTGATGAAAACCTTGACAAGGTAGTCGAAACCCTTCATGTGGGCGGAGAAGTACCGGTAGACTTTCGAGCAGTTGAGGCAGAGTTTGATGAGCACCCCAACCTGAGATTACCAGAGGAGGGTATCAAGTACATAGTTTTTGGAGATGCATCGGGGACCGGGCTTGGCTATGTTTTGATGTAGAGACAGACATTGATTTCTTGTGGTTCACTCCAACTTAGGCCACATGATCCGAACTATGAAACCCAAGGTCTTGAGTTGGAAGTGGTAGTCTTCTCATTGAGGACGTGGCGACACTACCTTATGGGCGAGTGGTTCATCTTCAACTCTAACCAGAAGAGCCTCGAGTACATATTCTCGTAGATGTGTTTGAATCTGAGATAGAGGAATTGGCTAGATTTTCTCTAAGACTATGATTTTGAGATCATCTATACTCCTAGGAAGGGGAAAAAGGTGGAAGATGCTCTTATAGAAGGTCGAGAGTGCAACTATTGAGTGAGACGATAGAGCGGTTAGCCACACTGCAGTTATCCTTTATGGACAAAGAGGATATAACTTACTTTCAGTCGATGGTTGTCACCCCTCCACTCTTACAGCGAGTTAGGGAGGAAAAACATGGGGATGTTGACTGTGAGTATTTACATGATTAGTTATCCATAAGACATGCTCCTGATGGATATTCACAAGGCGGGAGCACATTGATATTTTCTGATGATGCACTATTGTACCAGTGGCGTTGAGAGAGGAGGTACTGAGGGAGTTTCATACTTCCCCCTTGGCAGTACATCCAGGTGTGGAAAAGATGTACCAGGACCTCTAATGATAGTTCTAGTGGTCAGCCATGAAGAAGGAAGTAATATAGGTCTTTTCTTGATGCCTTACAGGCCAGCAGGTGATGGCTGGGCACCAGGTTCCAGTGAGATAAGCTCACCCTTGGAAGTTCTAGAGTGGATGTGGGATGTAATATCAATGGACTTCATGACAGACTTACCACAGACGTCCAAGGGGAACAATTTCATTTGGGTGATCATTGAATAACTCAACAAGTCAGCCCACTTCCTAGCTATTAGAGAGCAGAGTACCGTAGAGAGCTTGGGGTGCCTCTACGTTTAGGAGATAGATAGACTTCATGGTGTACCTTCGATGATAGTTTAAGATCGCGATGCCCACATCACATCCCATTTGTGGAAGGGATTGTAAGAGGCTTTTGGGACTCAACTACGCTTGAGCACAACGTTCCATCCCCAGAATGATGGTTAGATGGAGAGGACCTTTCAGATTCTGGAGGATATGTTGTGGGCCTGTATCTTGGACTTTGGTCACAGTTGGGAGGAGCACCTACCACTGGTGGAGTTTTCATATAGTAAAAGCTATCACTCCACCATTGTTATTACACCATCTAATGATTTATACGTGAGACCCTTCCAATCCCCACATTGGTAGACTGACCCCTAAGAGTCAGCAATCATGGGTCCAGAGTTGGTGTGAACTACTACCGACAAGGTGGAAATCATCCAGAAGTAGATGAAGACTGTACAAAGCCGAAATAATTCTTATACTAATAGATGATGGGTAACTACAGAGTTCGAGGAAGGGGACCATGTTTTCCTTAATCTCTCACCTCAGTGAGGGTTGCAGAGATTTTTTGGGGGCGACCAGATTTCTTCGATATTCATCGGCCCTTTTTAGATATTACGCAGAGTTGATGATGTGGAATACCTCCAAGATCTACTACCACAATTTCACCAGTTACATGATATCTTCCACCTGTCGTAGTTGAGTATGTACGTGCATGACCCATCGTACATTATCGACTGGGGTGAGCTGGACATCGAAGATGTGGCGACCATTGCTGAGTACCTGGTGGAGAACAAGGATTGGCAAGAGAGGATCATTCTTGGGCGATCGAGTCCCATGGTACATGTTTGGTGGCAGCACGTGATTCTTCAGGAGAGCCCAAGGGAGCGGGAGGCTCAGATCTGTGCCCAGTACCCACATCTTTTTGAGTAGCCTTGTTTTGGCTTTTCAGAGATGCAAATCCCAAATTTGGGGAGAATGTAATGTCTGAGATTTTTAGGGTATTATTTTTAAATATTTTATGGAATTATTTTGAGACTAGAACTTTTGATAACATATATTTCTGATACTCGGAGTGCTCAGAATAAATGTCTGAAAATAAATTAAACTTTTAAACAGTGCACGCGAGTGATTTTTATGAATAAGTGGAATACATTTTAATCGGGTGCCCAGATAAAAATTTTGAGGGAACCATTGAATTCAAAGTAGAAAAATTTATTTAGGAGGGGCCTAACATCGACCAGATTAGGTCATCTGCAAGATTTAGTTTTTGGATGTTTTAATGGTAATAAAATAAATTAATAATTTATTTTATTTAAAATGGTTCCTTTTTACGTAGAAACCTAATACTACCCTATAAGTACATGATTATATAATGTTCTTAGGTTTTTATTCATATCCATGTAAATTTAGGATTTTCCATTTAAGTTTTAGAGGAGAACCCATTGGCGAATGACGACGATGACACGATCGATCGACACTTCCTGGATTCGACGATCCTCACCAACGAATGCAACCCGGTGATCGTTCTTCAACCGGATCTAAGTAGGGGTTTGTTAATTTGATTTAATTTTTCCCCTTTATTTGATTAAATGATGAATGCAGATCAACCAACAAACTGGTTGATCCGCAGATTGTGCTTCTTTTCCGGAATGTTTTTATTGGGATGATTTTGGGGATTAATACATGATGTTAAAAATACATGTTTTGATTACTTCTATTTAAAAAATTCTATCAGGATCATATTAACGCCATGAAGAATGACGAAGCGGTTCGTTCCAATTTTTTATTGGATTTTATTTCTCTCTCTCACCCGTGTTCTTCATGTTCTTCATGGTGCAATGAACAACGGATCGTTGCGCGTCCGTTTCACATCGCAATGATCCCAAATTAAAGATTTGACTTTGAAAAAACCAAGCAGAGGTGCGACAACGTTGGTGACAGATGAATCATCCCAGTTTGGGAGAAAATGTTATTCGATTATTCTTCACGTGGAAGATCGAAACGTGTTTTTAGGGCTGATTGAATGCCCGAAATCCCTCGAAACATCAATGGCATGGTGGGGAGACCTTGGATCTTGAGTATGGCGATGATCAGATGACCGTATTGAGGATCAGTAGAGCCATGAGGCATGGTGATGAAGAAAAAAGGTTCTATAAATTTCCGAAGAACATAGCATGTATCCCAATGAACACGCCATGTGAGACCGGCTCAGCGGCGACTAGGGTTACACGACAGAAAAACAGATGACACAATGTATTCTATGAAGAAGACGATGTGTGGCTCCTTATGTGGGACTCTCCATGTATCTCAGAAGATACATGGACACAATGTGGAGTACATGGTCGTGTAATCCCCCACACGGCCAAACTAGGCAGGCTGCATGGGTTACACCATGCACCAGTTACACAAGTTGTAGCACACGAGTTGATGGCTTGTACAGGCACATGGCCAGTGTACACGGAGTCCTCCCTGGATAGAGGAACATGATGTGTCACTCCATTACACTCCATGTATATCTTCTTCTGCATGACAAGCATTGTGACCTGGGTCATTGTACACGGGCATTACCCAGGGTCTGAGGACACGATGTGTGACCTTTCAACATGCCATGTAATTTTTTGTACATGTATTGATCTTCTTGTCCATCGTATGTTAGACATATTTTGTTTGTTTTAGTTACACTTTTACTTTTTCCCCTGTAGGTTATGTATTTTTTCCTTTTTCCGGAGTATTAACCCTTCAGCAGGACTTTCTGAGATAGTGTCAGGTATCCATCCAAGAGGCCCAGAGTGAGATCTTCTATCAATTCTTGACCCTAGGTAGAGTCATTTAACAATGTGACTATTCCCATAGGGCACTGATCATTTACCTTTTAGATGAATGCAAATGAGTCATGGTATCCGCCAAGGCTCTCCTAGTGATCCTCATCTATGTATCGTGATCTTTCCCCACTTAGGAGTGTGTACTCTCAGAATGAGTGCATCTATCTCACGTGACATTTCCCGACGGATAGTACATCTCGGACAGACGTCATCCGAGCTTTCAAACTCAAGGATTGAGTTCTCTAGGATGAGTTCTTCGTGGAATCTTCAAACTAAATTCCTAGTGGGGGGTATGCGGTTGTGCAACTTGTATCTAGACTACGTGTCTGGGTTTTGAGTATATCTAGATTTTAGTTACTCTTGATAAATGATCAGTAGTCATATATTGTGTGTATATTACTATTCCTTTCATTTGTGTATTTATTTGTTGTTTTTTGGGGTCCTCTTCTGATTATTGTTATATTAACCCCCACATGGGATTTTCCCACACGCGTCATGTCTTGTGAAGACGAGCAACCTTTTGAAGAAGTCTAGGGAGGACCAGGGCATGAATGAGATTTCCGATTTCTCAACAGGAAAAGGTGTTCCTAATACTACAATAAGTAGTCCTAGTAACTCTTTGTGTCTACATGTTGGACTTTGTAGTTTTCAGACTCTTTTTTTGTAGGGCTTGTATTCTGGCCCAGTTTACATTCAGTGCTCTACTTTCCGTTGTACTCTGTTGGTTGGAATTAGTTGTATGAATTCATTTTATTACTTAGTGTTTTTTTAAATTTCATCATTTTTGGTCTTGGAGATGTGTGTGTGTGTTCATGTACTTAGGAAATTCCTCCCATGTTAGTAATATGCCTACTCACTGCTAGTCACTAGCCCCTGGCATTTTGAAGGCGGGTTTGGGGAGTCGCAACCCAGGCCCCCCTGGGATGGGCTGTGATAATGTATCTTGATCAATTTATCTTTATTTTATATAAAAATTCATGTTTTATAAGGTTTTATTTTCAATTCCACCTGATAAGGAAGCCCTATTAAGGGGAAATTCCCAATTTATTACCCATTTTCAAGTACCACCCATAATATTTTGTAAGATACCAATATTTTTAAAAAGTATTTTCTTTTATCATTAAATAATATATTGGTTAATTTATGGTTTTATAAAAAAAATATTCCATTTTTTGGTTTAAATAATCTTTAAAATTTTCCTTAAACCGCATTAATGTCACTCATTTCTAAGGTTTCATAAACACACTTTTTACACGTATTAACTTCAGTCGTGCATCATTTTACCCCAAATATTATTTCATTGTTATTCCCTTTTCTTTTTTGAGATATACATGTTTAAAATATTAATTTATGATAAAAAATTATTTTCCAAATAGAACCCTTCTTTCCCAAGTAATTTTTTTCTTGTCTCACTTTTACTTCTATGTGATATATGCCTCGTTCACCACTTATTCTTTGAAGGTAGTGTATGTACTACCCTATGATATTTCAATTCATAGGTCTTCATATTCTTATGATATTATATGTTTCATTTAATGTTATTCCTTAATAAGGATTAAGAATTAAATGTTTCAAAGTGGTATGAGACATTTTGGATTGTTTAAAGATTATTTTACTCAAGAATTTATTAATCATTATGATTAAAATATTTAAATGTGGTTTTGGACACTTTGATTTAAAGATATATTTTTATTAGATGTATAAGGAATGAATTGGACTTTGTATGTTATGGGCGGGGCATACTATAGCCCCTCGATGCATTGGTAGTTCTCATGAAACAAAAAAGAAATAAATTTGGACTCAGGCCTTAACCATTTGTTTTCATAAGTCTTAGCTGAGGCCTCAATGGTTTTTTTATGATGCACAAATTATGAATTCCTTCATTATGATATTAGTAATTAGTAAATCATGTTATTATTTTAATAGTGTAGTATCCAGGTTTAAGTTTCATGTGATTATTTATATGGCATTATTCGGCTTTTATTATTTCCATATTATTATCAAGATTATGTTTTATTAGCATGAGTTTCAGGGATTCACCTTGCCTTATTGTTTATGTTTATGATAGCGTCTTCTATATAGTTTAACCTTAATAAGCATCAGATCATGCCCATTCCTTATGTTTTATTTTTTCCCTTGGAAGAAAAGATATATATTATTAATGACTTATAGGGATAGTCTAATAGTTTATGGGTTTTCCAACGGAGACACTATGTTATTTATCCTTTAAAATTTGTAATGTAAAACTTATTTATCTATTTGGTCTTCCAAAGATACTAAACTATTCATTCCTTCAGGATATGACTTCCTTATTTATTATACCAATATAAGAAAGTAAGGAACTGACTACGACCAACTAGGGTCGGGGTCTTTATAGTTTGTATTAGAGGAAATATAGTAGAATACTTTGAAACTATATTTAGATAACATAGTTTAGGGAAAATAACTATAACATAAACTTTGAGGATAAGCATAGAATAACATCCTAGAATTTTGGTAAGGTAGATATTATTTGGGTCTTCCTAGAAATACATCTTTGTCTAGATACTACAAGTGGATGTAGTTCTAGAACATATATACCTAGGGGTAAAAACTCCAAAAAGGTGTCTCGGGACTAACTTGGGGTAACCTAGTACTTGAAAATGGGTATTTCTATGCATCTAGTTTGACACTCCTGAGTGATATTCTTAGATTAATTAACATTTTTAAAAGAAACTATTATAAATTATTTAAAAGTAAATATTTCCCAAAAGAAATCATGTTTATGATTATGATATTTTCTACACATAAAATTTTCAATTTATGTTAAGTATTTGATTATTTTTGGGATTATACACTATGTCTCAAAATTTTATGATCTGATATAGTCTACATCATCATTTATAAATGGCTCCAAGTAGAAGGAATGTGAACTCCATCAATGAACATGATCAAAAGAGTAAGAAGGATTATATATTTCATGGTTGTATGACAATATTTTTATGGGAACAAGTATCCTAAACATTCTCATCATGTGAGAAAATAATATCACATGATAATGAGAAAATGAAATAATTATATAAGTATTATGAATATAGATGGAATCACGATAAAATGAGTTCACCTTGAAAAAATTTAGATAAAGGAATGAAGAGAAATAAGTATTTTCCCACATGTGATAGTTGTGGAAAGAAACACCCTGGTACCTGCATGAATGTAATGGAGGCTTCCTACATGTTTTTAGAGAAATTCCACCGAACTTGTGATTTCATTGGTAAGAAAATGTTTTCCAATATACAATTATTATACTACAAGAATATATGACACTATAAAAATCAATTCCTCATGATTCAAAGGAATATACACCAAAATAGTATAGTAGATCATGGTCAAGCTTATGTTACTTCCACAAATGAAGAGTAATGATTAATATGCTTATTTTTGGATTCAAGAATTATGTTATTTGAGTATTTTATCAATTATTATTTGGATATAAGAATCATTATATGTATAAGGATGGTACTTCAATACTTATTCTTTTGGATATTGGAAGAATGAGCTGAATTGCACCAGTAATCAAGAGAAGTGATTCCGTTGTAGGAAATTATTTTTGAATACACATGAATTGGGAATGATAACCCTACATATGTGTTTAATGTTAGAGATAATAATATTAGGTATTTTGGTGAAGGTATTGGTGACCATTATGGTGGTTAGTGATTTGATGGATTATGTTGTGCTAAATTATTAGATTTTTGGTTTTAAGTACAACCTAATATTTTAATCTTGGAATCATGAATATTTTCATAATGTTTTAATGGATATTAAGGTATTAATATATTTATTATGTGATAATAAGTGATATATTATTTTTGGAATCTTATGTTATGTTGATTTTGGAAATCTAGTGACCTTCCTTCTAAATTTTGGTTATTCAATGTTGACAAAAAGGTTTTAGACGAGTCTTAAGATTAACTACTTGTGTTTTGGATCAAGTTAAACTTTGGAAATTATTGTTCATTGATAACATATGCTAAAATAATTGGTTTTCTTAAAACTTTAATGGTTAAGTAACTACATATGGACCATATGATTTATTAAAAGTTCTTCAGGCATGAAAAATTCATCTTGATCATTCATTTCCAGGTGTAAGGGACGAAGTGAAAATAGTTGAAAAAACAACCAATGGTTGAGATTATATTATGGAAAGTAATAATGTAAGATTATTTTCTCAAGTGATACTCAGGATATTAAAATAAACCCTCTACTCTAGGAAAATGATTGTAGAACAAAAACATAATCTGATTTCTTTTAATTCTGAGAAATTAATAGAATTTTACCTCATCACAAATTTATGGATTTGTGATGGTTAAATTTTTAATGTCCACGTTCTCTATCATTATATATCCTAAATTTGTGGTTATATTATTCTTCAATGTCCATATTTTCACTTCGTAGTAATGTTATCCAATTAGAATACATAGTTTTTCAGTAACCTCTGCATTTTCCTTTCCCTTTTATTAAAAGGAAATTTTATCAACCCTATTTTTGATATGGGTTTCACAAAAATTAATTTGGAATCATCATAATTTGATTTTTGAAGTACAATTCCAAATTTAATGTATTTATGTTATTGTATAATGCGAGAATGTAACACCCCAAGATTTTACGGTATGCCTCTTTTTAAAGTTAACTTCTTCGATAACTTTTGTGAGTAACAAATGATTAAATATTATTACTCAATTATTATAATTATCTATTAGATGTTGGGAATAGAAATAATGAATGAAACTAATTAAATTATGAAAAATATGCATTACACATGTTTATTAAATTAATTCATTGGTTACAAATGAATTAGAAATGAAAACCAGTTGAACATAAATATTTATTTTTATAAAAACTATTTTTATTCCCTCAATGAAATTTTATATTAATAAATTATATTAGTCACTAATTTGTGAAATATATTATTGAAATATATATATTATATATTCAATAATATATTTTTACATTCATCCAAAACATTTTTAGAGGCAAAAAAAATGAATAAATCCAATTTTAGACATAAAAAGACTATATTTTTCTAAATAGAGTTTTACAACATTTTATTGGAGAAATTGTTTTAAATATAAATTTTGAAAATTTTATAAATTATATTTGAAAAAATAGAGACTATTTTTTAAAGAGTAATTTAAAAATTTACTTTGGTAAATTTTTTGGTATTTTAATGAGAAATATCATTTTTGATGAATAGTGATGTGACCGTTGGAATAATAATGTGAACTTTAGGAATATTAATATGGAAATTAGAAAAATAACCTCAAATATTAAAGTATAAATAATTTTTTTTCATATTATAGAAGTTAATATGATATAATTATATCATAGTAAAAGTAAATTAATATTTTAGAAATTATTCATTGAGTGTTGGCATTTTTGTAAGTCCTAAATATTTAATTATAATTATATAATTAATAAAATGATTTAAAAGAAAATTTATTTTAATAAAATTTATTAATAATGTAATATTATTTAGACTTATTATTTTAGGATAATTTTATGAGGCCTTAGTTAATCTTTTAGAGTGTTATAAAATCAATTATAAATTTAGAATCAGTATTTTTTGAGTAAATGATTATTTTAATTAAAAATTATGTTTATAAAATTTAGAAAATTAATTACGAAAAAAATTGAGTTAATTTTTTAATTATGAATATCTGGAAATGTTAAGGGTGAATGTTTTAGTATATTTCTAAAATATTTAAATTTTTAGTTAATAGTAAAATACGGTAATTAACAATATTTAAACAAATACATGAATTATGGAGTCATAGGTTATGTATGGATAATCTAAACCCATAATATCAAATTATAATTAATTATTTTAATATATTTGCTGATAATTCTCAATCAATTCATATTCTTGAGGCAACATAATAAAGAAATGAATAAAATATTCAAAAAATACCCTTCTTCTCCACTATAAATACAACCCCTCACCACCCCTTCTCCTCACACCTTCCAAGATTTGAGACTTGTAAAATTTCTACCCAATACTATTTTCAATCCCTGACCCATGTAGAGAAGTCTTTGGTCTCAAAAAAATACCAAAACCAATCCCCTAAATGAGGTTCTCATGGAGTAGAATTCAAGAGGTAAAAATCATCTTTCTTTTTTTTATTTTCTTTCCAATTTGTTTTATTTTCTCATCCTTACCTATGTCCCCTATAAAAAGAGACATGATAAATCCAGTATCATTTATATAATATAATTATATCATGTTAATGGATTATCCATCATCAAACCCCTTCTCCTCTTCCTTTAATTATGAAAATGATAACATCATTCGTGATGTGCCGATCTACCGTCATCATGGATGATGTGACTTTATTTTATATTTTTTCCATAAATAATTGTCATAAAACCATTATTATGGTTAAAAAATATTTTATTATAAATATTATAAGTTTTTTATTGTTTTTTGACCATTATCTACACATGGTGTTAATTAATAAAACAAAAATAGTTTGTGTTGATCAAAAAAAACCAAAGTAATCTAAAAGATTATCACTAATGTCTTATCTAATGATTCATCCTCACCCATAATTTCCAAATGAAATATATAATGATTTAATAAAATACATTATAATTAATAACATATAACTTAAATTCTGGTTATCTATTCTCATTTTTCATGATCTTCCATACTCCTATACATGTAATCCGATCACGAAAATCAAGGAAACAAATGCTCTCGAATGATTAAATTGTATCTTATAAATCATAAAAAAGAATATAAATGTACTAAATAAAATTATATTAAATAAAATACATGTATAAACTTTTATTAATCAACTAATTAATGTATTTAATTTGAATATCCAGGACATTAAGATAAAGTGCATAACACTTTCAGACAAAAGGTAGGGTTTTTAAATCTCACTTTTATTTCCATGAAATATGCCTTATTAAAAACTATTTCTTGTGTGTGGTATATTTATACCGAACATTTATGTATTATATAATTAATATATTTATATTCATGTTATTAAATGTCTGGTTTTATGATAATTAGTTTTATGGGGCTTTTGGTTTGAATATTTGCAATGTTGTAAGGGACTCTCCCCGAACCTTCATTATTCATTCGAGTTATGATTTCTCCTTTTTTCTCAATAGAATCATCCATTAATTATTATATAATTATTTTAAATTATTTTTTTATGTTTCAAAATCATGTATCTAGATCATTTCATAATTAGTTTATGTATAAATTCATGTTCTATTATGATTCCTTTTCAATTACCCCTGATAAACAAGCTTGATTAAAGAGAAATTCCCAATTTCTTACCCATTTTGAAGTACCGACCATAATCTATTTTAAGATACCAATATTTTAATAACATCACAAATTTTATAATTAAAAACTATCTTATTTCATTTCTGGTTTTACACATACACTTATGATTTTTTCTTTTATTACGGTTCTTTAATATTTTCCTTAAACCGCATTAAAGAAGCTCATTTCTAATGTTTCTTAGAAATAGTTTTAAAATGTTTTCACTTTATTCATAAATCATTTATGCCTCTAATATAGGTTTATTTTTCTTATATTGGTTTTAGATATTCATGTTTACAATTTGATTTTTTGAGAAAAATAAATGATTTTCCCAAAACCACTCTTTTTTCTAAAGAAAAAAGGGTTTTTCTCATCTTAGTTTTACTTCTGTGAGATATATTCCTTGTTCACCAATTTTTCTTTTAATGTGGTGTATAAAATTAGCCATTATATATAAAAATATGATTTTTATTATGATTATGATATTATATGTTTCATTTAATGTTATTCATTCATAAGGATTGAGATTTAAATATTTCAAAGTGGTATTAGAAACATTGGAATGTTTAAAGATTAATTTCCTCAAGAATTTATCAATGATTATTATCAAAATATTTCAAAGTGGTATGAGAAACATTGATTTCAAGATATATTTTTATTAGATATATGTGGAATTCATTGCACTTAGTAAGTGATGGGATGAGCCTTCTATAGCCCCTCGATGCATCAGTAGGTCTCATGAGACAAAACTGAAATGGATTTTGTCTGGGGCCATAACCATTTATTTTCAAAAGTATTGGATAAGGACTAAATGATATTTTTATGATGTACAGAATATGTATTACCACATTATGATATTAATAATTGATAACTATTGTGATTATTTAACAAGTATAATCTCCATGGTTATGTTCCATGTGATTATTTATATTGCATTATTTAGATTTTATTCCTACTATATTATGATCAATATTATGTTTTATTGGAATGTGATTTAGTTATTCAACTTAAATTACTATTTATTTTTATGATATATTATTATGTATTGTTTAACATTATTGAGCATCTAATCTCACCCCTTTACTATTTTTTATTTTCCCCCAAGATGTAAAGATGCATATTGTGAATGACTTGTAGGGATAATCTAGGAGTTTATGGGTTTTCCAACAAATATTCTAAGGGGTTTATCCCTTAAAAGTTGTAAATTATGTATTTATATGGTTTTACAATGATACTAAACTATTTTTTCCTTCAGGATGTGACTTACTGATTTATTATTCCAAAGTAAAAAAGTAAGGCATCGGCTTCATGCAATAAGGTTAGGGGTCTTTACAGTCATTTTATATTTTTACTTATTCCTTTACGTCCTTTTAATCCATGTTATTTATCATAAAATAATAACATATAATAAATATAATTAAATTTTATTATGATTATGAAACCACCATTATTCACCCTCTTTCACATAAAATTGGAAGTTAATGTATCGCTTGTGCATATATCCAACTTACCGTCACTACATAACATTACATTTAATTTTTCATCACTATATTTTATGAATGACTGTTGAGATGAGTTTAATATTTATATATTATATTTATGATATTTTTATGGGTTTTTAATTATAATATCATATCTACCATATTAATTTACAATTTTTTGGAAAATGATAATGTCACACATGCGTACATGTGCACTCCCTCCTCCACGTAGTAATGCTATTTTTTTTATTTCTGATTTACATGGATGGTAGTAAGGATATATTTTACGTATATATATGATTTATATGATATGATAATTATTTTTAAGGGTGAATTATTTTTTACCTTTCTTTCATTCAATCAATTGAAATGTGAAAACAATATTCATATGTACGTACCACCTACTATCTCCATGAATGATGTGTTTCATTTTTATATCTACATCATTTATCGATGATTATATATATATAATGAATATATATGATATTTATATCATGATTAAAAATATATATATTATATAACCATGATCAAAGTATAAGGATCAGAACTACTGAACTAAAATTGTTATTAAAAAAATGAAACAATTAACACATGAAAACAACAATTTTAGTATGGAATTATAGATAAATGGGTGTTTAAATGTTATAAAGGGATCATATATGAAATTATATGTATGTACAAGATTCTTTTATATAATAATTATTATTTTAAATTTATAATATAGGAGGATAGACCACTTTCCAAGAAAGTGGAACGCGAGGTAAGGATTTTATGTTACAATATCATTGTCTATCAAGATTATTTAGGATTAAGTTTAAAATGATAAAATTTTAGTATATAAATATAAAAAAACTAATGAATTTTCCTCATTTATATTTATTTCAAAGTATTATATTTTTTTATTTATTTTTAATCTCTTTATTAACTCAAGAGACTCAAATAATGTTTTTAAGGTAAACTGAATCTGTTTATCTTTTCGGCCGAAAATCACTCTTCTAAAATATCAATGTTTTCGAAAAACAATTACAAAACTGTTTTTAATATTCTAATATGATTGTTTAAAATAATTTTTACCCATGGTTAAATTTTCATAAAATTATTTAACTGGAATATTATTTTCATTTTCCAAATAAGGACGTTTTGTTCATTTTTACAAAAGTTTAAAAGGAATATTTTCATTTAACATATAAAACATGTATGGAATTTACCACAATTACACTAATAAAAATAGGGCTTTTAAAGAACTATAAACATACCTTGAAATTCTAGAAAATCACTTTTAATCATGATGAAGATAATGTAGGGGGCATTAACAGTGCTAAAAAGCGATAATAAAGGGTACCCTTTATCCGCACTAAAAAAAGGACCGATAAAGGTCCCCATTTTTTAGAACATTTTTAGCATCAATAAAGGGCAGCCTTTATCAGCACTATTTTGAGTGTAGATAAAGGCCTAATTTATCAGCGCTATTTTGAGCGCTGATAAAGGAATCATTTATCAGTGCTATTTTGAGCACCGATAAAGTCCCAATTTATCAATGCTTAATTAGGGATAATAAAAGCCATGATGCCTATGTAAACCCATCACTTGCACAACACCATTACACCTACACACCTACACACAAACAACACCTTCACACATAGAACATAACATCACC
Source organism: Viscum album (assembly GCA_963277665.1). Lineage (NCBI taxonomy): Eukaryota > Viridiplantae > Streptophyta > Magnoliopsida > Santalales > Viscaceae > Viscum > Viscum album. The sequence continues at coordinate 1,913,063,489 of OY728122.1, forward strand.
CCCACACAATACAGTAGCACAAAACAACACCTACAAACAAACAAATCATAGAAGAACATAACATCACACACAAGAGTTTCACAAACAACACTATATACATTTACATGAAATCATGAATACAAAACCACACACTACTATATACATTTATAACAATATTTTATATGGTTATAATTATAATTATCCAACAAACAGTTAAAAACATTAATGTTTCTTCCTTTTTGCATCTGTGACCCCCTCCCTAAAATTGTCTTCCATGGTATAAGTTTTCAAACAAAGCATCCAAAATCAATAAAAAAATTCCACCAATATAAGAAAAAAAATTATGTTAGTAATACAATAATGAAATAAATTAAACATTAATATGAAATAATACATTGATAAATTTTAAATTTTTAATAAATAAGAAACATTTGGGTAGGTAGGGGGCCAATAGACTAGATAATACTTGATACATGACCTTGATATGGGTAGGTAAGCAGCATTGAGACCTGATATTGTGTGAGATGGTGTGGTAAGGGATTGTAAGGGTGGTGATATGGGTATATAAGCCACCTTGGCACATTTGGTTAGGTAGGGGGCCATAAGAGTAGTTGATACTTGATACATGAACTTTGATTGAATTAATATTTTATAAGAGTTTCAATGTGATTCATTGACTTATAAATATTGTTTTGTGAAGATTAAATGGATGAGAAAAGAAGAGGAAGAAATATCAACAACAAAATGGAATCCAAAACGTTTCATTTATTGACAATGAAAAAGGGAGGAATCTCCACAGTCTAGAGTCTCTCCCATAACTCCCCAAATATGCAGGGTAGGATAAAGTTAGAATACTCAAAATAGTATGTTCTCAGATTACCGCCTCTAGCTCTGACATACACTAATCTAGAGTAGCTATGGATTAACACAAATGATTAACTGATTTAGTTTCCACATCTACACCCTATTTTAGTGCCTCTACCCTGCTAGCAGCATCAAATCTAGAATTTTCTTCCATATTGATAAGACTATGATTCCCTATCAATGTGTTATATACAAAATTGAGCATTTATTATTGGTGATACAATTCATGTTAGAGGCTATCTATCTCATATCTCCCATCAATGACTAAATTTTTATGAGCTTCTATTTCTATTATACATATGGATGCATCATTCAAGTGTTCAATGTGATGTTGAATGTCTGAATTTTATGCCTCCACCATCAATACACTATGCTCGATGATCCTTTTTTTCTCCCTCATGGTGACCACCTCCTTCACACTAGCATGGAGTTCTTGATAATATATCTCACTATAATAAATGAAGATCACCCACTTATTGGAACTTCTTTCATGGGAACCCCATTTATTTTTACCAAATCTGTTGGAATCCTTCTTCTTTATGGTGTTGGATCTATGTTCCCCATTTGATTCTACGACATATAGAGAGCTATGTTTCTTATAGAAGATGTTTATTTGTCTGGAATCTATCTTTTTGATGATTCTAGAGCCCCTGTGTCCTCCTCGTCCATATTAGAAGATCTAAGTGATTTATCTCCAATGGAGCCAACAGACAATTCCGGTATGATCGGACCAAGGTATCCAAATAAGCCTTAGAGAGGCCAAAACCCACACTCTCCAGAGGGAAGGTCACCTGAACCTAGTTTTCCTTTCTGGTGAACATTATCCACAATTTTTGATCCACCATGGGATGCATTTTTGAATGTATGTGTGGAGGACTGGAGAATTACATATGAATGCATTGAACTGTCTCCTAAAGTGGTTTGATGAATACCACTCATAAATTATCTTTCAGTTAATCTAAGGGGATAAAACACCCTCACATATGGCTAAATTATAGGATTAGCCTATAAGATCACCCTTTACATTATTATTAATTTCAAAGGTTGTTGCTCTTTATGGTATATAAAAACTGATTATATTGGTTCACTTTTACCTTGATCTCCTACTTCTTTAGTGTGATTTGCCAGAAAACACTGATACTCTATAGAATTTTTTTGAACTCATAACTTGTAATGTTGTGAGTACTAAGCAACTCATTTCCACCGACGTGGTCCCACATCCAACCCCACCGCATCTGAAAGGGGCTGAATATTCTGAACGGGGCATACACCTATAGATTGGGTAAAGTTGGAAATATAACATAGAAATCCTGGGAACAAACAAGATGATTACTGTAACAACTATAAAAACCTCTACCATCATAAAGGTGGAGACCATAAATCCACCGTTTTTCTACATTGTGATTAAATACCTTCTTAGGTACATTGCTAAGAATATTACTAGATGATGAAGGTGATTGTACTGGGAGGTGACTGAAAATCCCTAGTCGTTTAATTGACACTCGTAAACTAATTTATGTGACAACCCTCTTACACAGAGTAATCTAATTATGGACAAGACTTTTTATTCTTATCCGAACACTCATGAAGAGTCTTCTTGATGAACAAGTCATCACACTTTTTAAAGGGGATGTCAACCCCTCGATATGGGTCCTTCCCAAGAGATGTTCTGGATAGATTGATGAGATACATTATAATGGGATGATTATATTCCATTTCATCCTAAGTATATGGGGGATGAATTTACTCATCATACTTGTCTCCTAAAATCGTTGGACCATAGATCATCTTAATGTTCCATATACTTATGATGAACTCTCCATACATAAAATGAAATGTGTTCATGTATTGACTCTATAAACTGAACACATGTACCATTATATATTTTTTTGTAATAAGTAAGGGTTTTCTAAGCCTAAATAAATTCATAAAATCATATCTTTTTCAGCTCAACCACAAACTCTATGGCACTACACTAAACCAAGAAGGGACAACCCTAGTTCATCCCAAAGCTTCCACCTTATCGAATAACCCAGCCAAATAACCACCCAGAAGTCTAATTTGGTATAGAATTATACATTTTTGATATGTAAATATGGGTTTTAAGCTCCATATAATGTTATAACACTTTAAAGTCAACCCACACAGGATTCAAGATTAACCATTAGAGATGTATTCTTTAGAGCTGAAATTACCCACATATGATATGTTCACCCTGAACATATTATTAGTCATAAGGATGAAGGAGGGAGGAATGATCCCTTCATAAGGTTGATATATCATAGTATCATTTCAAATTACCAACCCATATAAGGGAAACTTATTATTAAATTTAAAATTCTTGATATTGGTTCCCATCAAGATTTTAAGATGCTCGTGAGTGGACTAAATGAATATGCACTAGTGGACTTGCACACTATCGCCCATTGTTGTCCAGTGAACTATATCCTCCTTAGCTTCAATTCTTGAATTCATTTGTATCATAATAAAGAGATAATTTATATTGATTATGAAAATAGATCATTTTGTGTTAAGAAATTGACTTGAGAAAGAAAGGGGCACATGACTAATTAGAAATGTCACATTAAGTGCATGACTTGTTCAAATTCATGTGATAACATGAACATATTAGGATCATATGATCAAATGAACCTAGAAGATTTATTAGATTACATGACCCTTGAAGCTTTATGAGATCATGTAAATAAGATAAGAATACACAGATCATGGTTCAAGTGAATTACCATACATTATTGTGTGATTTGTTTATGTGATTTGATCATGTGATGAGATCACACAATCAGTTCACCAAAAGCATTCATAAAAAGGAGCTTATGTGACACAATCACATGAAGAGGCTTATGTGATGTAGAGAAAAAACCAAAGAGTTCTCATAGATCTATGAAATATTGAGTCATTAGTGAAATATATTTACCATTACTCTCCTATCTATATAAAATTTCACGAAATACCAAGAGTATCTTAGAATACTAAAAGAAAAATAGAAGCCCAAGGGAATCAGTCAGGTAGTCACTTCTTTATAACAATGTCCTTTTTTTCATCTGGAATTTGTATGTGAGGTGTGTACGAATCTGGTTTGTGGTGTGATGCAGGTTTTATATAAGGTGCGTAGGCACCCATATTTTGATGGGAATGAATATTTATGTATGATGTAGGTTTATTTGAGCAATTGTTGAGATGCAAGATACATGATTTGTGAGTGCTTCATAACCAATATTCTTCCAATATATTGCATCAGTAGAAACAACTACATAAATGACCAAAATACAGAATATAAATGATTCGTGCCCTAATATTTTAGGTATAGTGCTTTTGGAACCATGGAAACATAAAGAACTTGTTCATAAGGTTATCTCATTAAGTTATGCCTTACTATAAAGACAAATCATTTCTAAAACCATTCTTCATAACCTAAGTGTATAAAACATAATAAAGGGTGATCATATGCGCTCAATAAGTGTAAAAAAGGGAGATATCAATGATCATATAAGGGTAACATAAGTAGTAGGAATTCACCATCATCATATTTGTGTATAATATTCCATTAGGTATGTTTCTCATTCATTTCTAAACACATCTATATCATCTTGTGAATATGAGTTTTTGTGACAGTCATGGTAGTACTGAAAATATATAAATACACCAAGGATTAATAAATAATTTAAATGAAATTGAATTTATCTTAGAAAATACCGATTCAAGGATGCTAGTTTGTTGATGATATATGATCTCTTTAATAAATATGAAAACATAATAACCACAATTATTTCCATTTGTTTGTTTTGGACACTGCATAAACAACGATAACAATAAGTAATTTTTTTTGATATGTGTTTAGATAGTGAAATATTATTATATATATCATGATAGTTGTCCAGTTGTAGATATTGTGGGGTTTCTTGTCCTTAGGCCCTGGATTCATTCCATGAAGTAGACAATATTGATGCACTACCCTTTTGTAACAGAATCCTCATTAAAAGATATTACAAATTATATAACTAGATGTTTAGTTCTAAAATGTTGGATCTAGTGTATTAAAAATTGAAAAATGCCATCATTGGTGGTCAATTTGTTGCATATCAACGCATTGAATCAAGAAAATAAATTTTTCTAGTTGATTGCAATCCGCATCCAATTCTTCTTAAAAACAAAAAAAGGAATAAGTAATGAATGAAATTAAAATATAGTTGATATGATTAAATTGTAGATTTTTACCCCTTCGTCATTGGTATTAAAATGATTCTATCATCCATAATTTTGTTTTCAAATGATTTAAGAAGGAATGAAATTATTTCAGCCTCTTTATCAGACTCTATTTCTTCTTTTGAAGAGGTGATGTGAGGACCAACAAGTCAAAATTTTGGATCATGGAGAAATCCCTTCAATGGTTTTTCATATATACACCTGCAAAAATTTAAAATGTATTTAGTCGTAATTATCATAGTATATCATCATTTATAAAATAAAATCATGAAAATATACCTCATGTATACATTTACAACTGAGGCACCTAGACATTCATACTTGAGGATTTCATTTACATTTTCAGCAATAATGAAATATGAATTTTCCTCTCAGTACATATTTTTTTTAAAATCAACTGTTTGAGCATTTCCATCTATCAAATTTGTATCAACATGAGGCTTTAATGATATTAAACGTAGATATAGAACGGTCTGGTTGGAGGTGATCTCAGTAGATTGTTTCAATCGGTTGGTTGATCCTTGAGATAGTTTTGAGCTGACATTTTATTTCACCAACTTCTCTTTATCGTTCTGTAACAACATACATCAGTTTAGACATTTTTTTCTTAAATGTTAATTTTTCATCTTGAAAAATAAATTGAAAATTTATACTTCTTTCTCAACATGTTTTTAAAAGAATTTAAATCCATGTGAATACTGTTCGAATATATTGTTTTAATGTATGAATGTCATCATCGTCATTTGGAATAGGCCTCTCAGCACACGACTCATTATCTATGTTAATTGACACTCTGACATGATCTTTTGGATGTTGTCTGTTGTGTAACATATCGTTCTTCTTATTGATCACCATAACCCTTGCTACAAGGCGATAAGTGGGAGTTGATAGATATCAATCACAATCATTTTCACCTTATAGAATATTAGTACAGGAAAGGTATTAGTGTCTATGTGATTTATATTTCATAGAAAAAATTATTATAACATTTATTACCTCATCTAAGTCAGGTTTGTGATGAGAATAGCTCACCTCAAAGTTGGTGGGGGTGGGGAGAGATCTTCACTCATGGGTTGTTGTTGATTTGTGTCTTCTCTTTGCCTCCCCACCAACAAACTTTCTATCATCTATCTCTGGTATTGTAATTCTTCTTGAAACATATCTATTATTTCTATCATATTTTTCATCTCCTCAGTTTTATACTCCACTTGTTTTTATTTCAGAAAATATGTTCGAGGTGTCACCCCAAAACTTACACCTTTGATGCACCCATACTCTTCAGGCTGATTCAAGGCCGTTGAAAGTATGTATGCATATAGTGCGGGTGTTGTTGATTCCTGTGACTATGTAAGATATAAAATATAGGAAAATAATTAGTTATTGTTATGTAATAACAATTATATAAAATAAAATTTATATTATTTTATACTTACACATGTTTCCAAAAATATTTGTCTGTTTTCATCTACCAGCATTCCCCCTTTATTTACATGAGCCTCCTTCCATAGCACATTATGTGGGATGGAAGTGGATTTCAATTTTGATTCATCAATCTACAAATAAATTGAGGAATGTGGTTATGGTGTTATTTTATGTAACATAAAATTATTAAAGTAGATTTAAAATACGTATCAATTTTTTCTCAAGTGAAGTGTACCCCATCGTTGTGTATATTCATCACTTTGACATTGCATGACATTGTTTGATGTTTCTTTTATTCATCACTTTGATTGACAATTTTTTATTTATGAAACAACAACTGAGTGATGAAAATAAAGAATGGGAAACAAAACTAGGGAACCCCTGCAGTAATGCAAGGATGTGGAATACTTCACTTGAGAAAAAATTGGTAAGAATTATAAATCGACCATAATACTTCTATGTGATATAAAACCACACCATAACCATGTTCTTCTGTTTATACACAAATTGATGAATCGAAATCGAAATCCACTTCCATCCCACACCATGTGCAATGGATGTAGGATCATGTAAATAAATAGGGGATAATGATAGATGAATACAAACAAGAATCATGTGAAACTTCTGTAAGTATGACATAATATAAATTTGATTTTCTTTAAATCACTATTACATAACAACGAATACTTATTTTTATATATTTTCTTTCTGAAATAGTCATATGAATCAAAAACACCCACACCAGATGCATAAATACTTTTAACAGAACTAATGTATCCAGAACAGTATGGCCGTGTGAGTGGTGTGAGTTTTGTGGTGACACCCCAAACATATTTTTAGAATGAACAACAAGTGAAGGATCAAATTGAGGGATGAAATATACGAGATAAAAAATAGCTATGTATCAAGAAGAATTAAAATACCAGATAGAGATGAATCCATGTTCGATGGGGGGGGGAGGAAAAGAGAAGAATCAAGTCAACAATAATACTTGTGTGAAGATCCCACCTAACCCCCACCAGCTTTGAGGCGAGCCATTCCCCTAAAAAACCTGGCTTAGCCAAGGTAATCAATGTTATAATAACTGTTTATATGAAATGTGAATCACATAGACACAGTTACCTTTCCTGTACTAATATTATACAAGGGAAAAATGACTATGATTTATATCTATCAACTCCCACCTATCGCTTTGTAGCGAGGGTTGTGGTGTTCCATATGAAGAACAACATGCTACACAACAGACAACTTCCAAAAGATCATGTCAGATTGTCGATTAACGTAGATAATGAGATGATTGCTGAACCACCTGTTCCAAATGATGAAGACGACATTCATACTGTGGAATAAGCTGTTGGAATATTCATCTCATGGCTGTCAATTCTTGTAAAAAATATGTTGATAAGGAGGTATCCATTTCCAATTTATTTTTCAAGATGAACCTTTTACATTTAATGAAAAAAGGTCTAAACCAATGAATGTTATTATAGAATGACAAAGAGAAGGGGGTGAATGGAAAAATCATCTCAATACAATATCAAGGAACAACCAACTGATTGAAATGATCTGCTAAGAGTACCTTCACCCTGCCTATTCTATATCCTCATATAATATCATTGTAGTCTCATGTGGATACAAAGTTGATATACAGAAATTCTCACATAGTTTATTTTGAAAAAATATGTACATAGAGAAAAAATCAGATTTCATTAGTGCGTAAAATATAAATGAATTCCACAAGTTTGAATGGCTAGGGTCCTCAGTTATAAATGTATACATGAGGTATGTTTTCATGATTTTATTTTAAAAAAGATGATATACTTTGATAATTAGGACTAAATAAATTTCATATTTTTCACATGCATATATATGAAAAAAATTGAAGGGATTTCCACCTGAACAAAAATTTGGACTCGTTAGTCCTCACATGTCCTCTTTAAAAGAAGAAATAGATTCTTATAAAGAAGCAGAAATAATGTCTTCCCAGCTCAAATTGTTTGAAAACAAAATTTTAGATGACAAACTATTTTTAATACCAATGATGGAGGGGTAAAACTCTTCAATTTAATCATATCAACAATATTTTCATTTTTTTCATTAATTATTCCATTTTTTGTTTTTAGGCATCATTGGATGTTGATTGCAGTTAGTTTGGATACTCGAATGATTCATTTATTGGATTCAATTCATGGATATGCGAAAACCTGACCACACATTATGGAGTTTGTCAATTTTTAATACACTATATCCAAAATTTTAGAACTAATCATCTAGTTATATAATTTATATTATCTTTTAATGAAGATTTTTTATGATAGGGCGATGCATAAATATCATCTTTTTCATGGAATGAATCCATGGCCTACAGACAAGAACGCCTAAAGGTTCTACAAATAGACAAGTATCATGGTATAGATAATAATATTTCACTATCAAAACACATATCAAAACAAATTACTTATTTTTCTCGATTCTTCTCTAGTGTTCAAAACAAACAACAGAAAAGGGATATATTTATTATGTTTGTAAATTTATGAAAGATATCATATTTCATCAATAAATTAGTATCCTTAAATAGGAAGTTTCAAAAAAAATTATGATATCATTTAAAATATTTATTTATCCTTTTTGTATTTAAATTTTTTCAGTACTACCATGACTGTCGAAAAAACTCATATTCACAAGATGATATATATTTGTTTAGAAACTACTGGGAAATATAGCTGATGGATTATTGTACACAAATAAGATGAAGGGTGAATTCCTACTACTTATGTTATCCTTACATGATCATTTATAACTCCCTTTTTTACACTTATTGAGCATATATGATCACCCTTTATTATGTTTTGTATCCTTAATTTATGAAGAATGGTTTTAGAAATGATTTTTATTTGTATTAAATCATAACCTAATGAGAGAATCTTATAAACTAGTTCTTTATGTTTTCATATTTCTAAAATCACAATACCTAACCTATTAGCGCATGGTTGATTTATATTCTGTATTTTGGTCATTTATGTAGATGTTTCTAAAAATATAGTGTGTTGAAAGAATATTGGTTGTGCATCACTCACAAATTTAATAACAAAACTAAGGATTCTTTGCAACTTTAAGTTAACTACCACTTTCTACTTAGCACTGATAAAAGGAAGTGCTTCCCATTACCTATTTTTGTGGTAATGTGAAGACCATTAAATGATTTGAAGTTTATTTACAAGATTACAAGATTATTTTAAAATAAAATGTTTTCTTTATTACTTTTGTATTTTTTATCTTTTAAAGAAATTATTTGAAAGTGAAAAGTGTATTTCCTCAATAAAAAATTCTAGTGATCATTTAATGGATTTTTTCATCTATATTTACATACTTTGGTGTTACTTATGATTTTTTGTGGGTATGATCCAATTTTAAAAACCTTATAATTTCTCAAGATGGTTTATGGTTATGATGAGATGATGTTTATGAAAAATGTTCCATTTCCATTGTTTATGATATGATGAATTGATGAAATGTTTATGAAACCATTTTATTTACATGGGTTATGATATAATGAAATTTTTATGAAAACCATTTGATTTTAACTAGTAATGATATGGTGAATGTTTTATGATTTTATGTAACACATATGTATTATTTTCATTATTTTATGGTGGGACCTGATTTATACAGATCTCCAATACATTGGGTACAAATAGATATCTCATGAGATAAACATGACTAGAATGAGGAGTCAACCAAGTTCAGTAATGGAATCTATCCACTATGAATGTCTTGAGAGTGACAGTTCACTACTACGATAGATTGAGTTGTGAACCTAATCCACTATGATAGTCTTTCAACGGTCCTTTTCTTCAAAATAAATTGTTTAATTTTATTATGTTTATTTCAAAAAATGTATGTCCTTTGCCAATGCTTTCTATCATAGACCATGTTATTTCATTCTTTTATAATTCAGGTCTTATGAACGTCCAACCTTTATTCCATGACTTTTTTCTATGATCCAACAATTATTAGGTATGATATTTAATGGTTAAACTCATGTTCTCATACCATTTATACTAACATTATGCTTAAGTAATGATTGATATCTCCATTTTTTACCCTTATTAGGAATATAAGCTCATCCTTTCCTTTGTTTCCTTTCTCTAGGTTATGAATAAAGTTATTAAGTATTATATTTCTAAGATGGGTTCTAGTTATGAAGATCCTATTGGGAGATGTTGTCGTTAATTTATAAACCAGTAGTTTATATATCCAATTAAAATAGATACTAGAATGATATGATTTTGGAATGCATATTTATATTATTTAATTAATACTAATCTAATTAAATATAATATCTATGCATAAAAAGTATGGGTCTCTATATTTAAACATGTTTTATATGTTTTACCCTTATCAAGGTGAGAAATATTTACCAAGGTTATTATTCATAATGAACCAAAATAAAGGGGACCTATTTAACAAATATGATCCTTATAATTCTAAATATGGAATCCATTTTTCAAGATTCAATCCATAGATGTGTCCAAATTTAATTTAAAATTAAACCTGATAAAATGAGATGAAAATTTGATTTCTAGAAAAAATGATTTCTTAGGTATAATGTCTTTTATACCGAAATAAAAAATAAATTAATTCCCATAAACTTAATTATATTTTTTCATAATATAAATGAATTAATTTTTGATTTTAAATCATTTAAAACCAAATGGAACTCTGTAATGAATTTAAACCAAAAGTCAGTTTTCAATTAAAATCATTATTTTCACTACTCGTAGAAAAATAAATATTTGAATTTTTTTTTCAAATATCCACTCCAAGATAATTATGATAAGATGATTTCAAAAAATAATTTCATTTTTTTAAATATATTTTCTATAATTTATATAAATTAATTATATTATTTATTCACAAAAATAAATAAAAACCAGTTTTGTGTGAAAATATATTTTTAAATAATAAATTGAATTTAATAAAAATATATTTGCTTCATATAAAAATTTATTTTGTTTAAAAGTGGTTATTCCTATATATTATCCCAATTTAGTGGCTAGATTATATTGGTATACTATATTACAGTTCCTTTAGACTTGAGGTTGCGTGTATCATAAGCTGTTGAAGAAATTAAATTTTTTAGAGGAGAAATATATCATAAAATCTCATAGTGTTACATTTTACCCACTTAAATAGATTGAGCTCTCAAAGTATTATCTCCATCATCAAAGGTTAAATATTTGAAAATACTATTTATGAAGACCCATGTTTTATAGAGGGACAATAAAACCAATTTTGAAAAGGGAAAGTGGGAAATATAAAGGTTACCTGAAATAACACAAAATTAGGTTCCCCGATAAGGAGAAAATTAGTGGGAAGTTAGAAAATAGACATAGAGGAGAAAATACTAGCCAAGGAATAATTGAGTTTGTCAGAGAACATATTAGTGGTAAAGTTATTGACCAAAAAAATTAATTAGGGGTTAAAAGATGATTAATTCATCTAAAATGAAGGTAAACAGATAACATTTTTTTCAAGATACTTTTCCTAAATTCGAGGGATTATTTTACCATCAATATAGAGTACAAGAGAAAATGTAATTATTTGAATTATTTCTATTTAATAAGAATTTTTTTTTCTTTTTTATGATTACTTGACCTCTTCTTCAAATAAATAAATATTCAAGATGATTTTTTCATGCCTAAGATACCAAAAATATATTTTAATAGATCATAAGATCCATAATAGAATGAAAAGTCATTCCTTCTTTTTCTAAATTTTTAACAAAGACAAAATGTTTATCAAAAGTTATCCAATAAGTATAAATTTAATAAATTAGTATCTAAATCCTAAATAATAAAATACAAAGTTCAAATTAAACAATTTTATATGTAATTAAAATTAAGAATCCTCAAAATATGTCTAACCAAATTAAAAATCTAAAAATATGGAAAAATTTACCCCATTTTTTTTAAGACCGACTTTAAAATTTGTCCTTAAAAATCATAAAGTATCTCATAAATTCAAACACTAAACACTTGAATTACATGATCATATATTCTATTAATATTTATTAATCCTTTACTAAAATAACTCAAATCACCATAAAACCTCAATAAAAAATAACTTCTTCCAAAAATTAAGTCAATAATTATTTATCAAGTAAAAGCAAGGATTATAAAATATATTCTATAAATTTTAAAATGAAGTAATCTTGACCAAAGGCATCCTAAATTACTTTGTCATCAAATCACTTAGAAATTTAAAGGTCACTAAATCTATCCCATTTTATTCATAAATTTCAATAATATCTTTATTATTTACTCAACACCACACACACATTAAGGTTTATCTTTCCCTTAATAATGTGTTCTATAAAAATATCACCTTACTACTTGATCACTTCTCTTGGTTATCAGTACCATTCAACATATTATTTTAAATCCTAAAAAAACTAATGTGGAACAATCCTCTGACATTTCATGATTCTTATAACCAGGATATTATTGATATAACACTTCTACAACATAATTATTGAATCCCAATTCTTAGAAACTTCAATCATTTAACTTCCTTCTGAAACTATTATCTTGGATTCTTCATCTTATTCCTTAATATATCATTCTTTTCATATTACATTTATAGTCTCTGCTACATGAATGAAAAAAAATTTAATTGTAAAACTATTTTTATCCTATTATTGACATCTCACCTTCGGACATCAATTTTTGTATTTTACATACTTTTCACATTTAAAACAATCAACTGTCAATGATACCTCTGGGAAACCATTATTCACATCCCTTGTGTTAATTAGATTTTTCATTTTTTTCTCAACAATTAATTTCTTTGGGTCCTTTTTTTACGCACCCAAAATAACTTCATTTTCATCTGATATATTCTCTAGGGTGGTTATTACAACATTATTAACATGAATAAAATCCAACTTTCCATACCCTTTGGTCATTACCATAGAAAATTCCAAAATTTCTATCTTCCTATTATTTTATACATTAGGAAACTCATCGATGTTTATATTGTTAATCATAAATCGTGATATATGATTAGGTATAATCATGAGGATTAACCTTTACAATACCATCTCATGCAATTGATCAGGATAACACCCATTTAATTATCTATCACATTTAGCATTAACATGAATACTTTTTGTTAAATCTTTTGACTAAAACAAAAACAAATTTTTTGAGAAATAATAATCAAATTATGAAATCATAAAATCATGAATAATGATTCACAGTATATGAATATCATGACACTTTATTTTAAATATAATACAACTTTGTTTCAACCTAGGTAATTAAGGTATATAATCTATTTAAATCATTTATAATAGTTCATAAAGAAAATGTGAATTAGCCTAAGAATTTTCCCCTAGAGTGTAAAACCTGGTCTTCAGTAAGGGATAATTCATTATACACAATAATGATATCCAATATGTATAAAACAACTTTTTAGGGGTTATTACACCTAGATGAATCTGTTCTAAATCATGTCCACCTGTAGTATCCAGATAAAGACGTATTTCAAGGAAAACCCTATAATCTCCACCATACCACTTTTCAAAATCTTATGTTCCAAAATATATCTTTTACTAAATATAATTACCAATGATTCTACAAATACTACCTATATTATCCACTAAATAAACCCAAAATTGTATAACCAAAAGTCAGTGTTTATATTCTTACATTGGTAAAAGTTATAAGAAATTTCACCATATAATATGGATCAGTTTAGTAGTCTTGGAAAATTAGATACATATATAACTCCCATATTACATTGGAAATATAAAAAAATTGCATAACATAGGAAAACTTCTTTAATCCATTATATCATTCATAATATCCTTATTCAAATCATGTAGAAAAGAAAAAAAATAAAGGGTGGAATCATATTATCAAATAGGGTTATATATAATGAATTTTATCATGAGTAAATAAGCAATAATAAACATGACATGGTGGATAATCAAAACACATTCCATTAAATTATAAATTGTGTTCCATTATTATCCACATATAATATCAACATAATAAAGACAAGGATAAAGTAAATTATGTTTTTAATAAAGAAAATGCATAATCCATGATATTCCTGATCAAGGCCTATCAACCAAGATATCATGAATCTTATTGTCATAACCCCCCAACCAAGAAATCATTCTTAGTAAATGAGTAAGTGTAAAAAAATACCTATATAACATGGAATTACTACTATTTTTACTCATGATACTTATAAATACATTAAGGTTCTATTTATAACCAAGTCCCACCCATCACGTTCACATCTTATGCATTCCTTATATTTTGAATGACCAATACAATTAATTCTTAAAATTCCATATAAATAAAAAATTATCCATATTTAATTAAGAATATGGATTATAAATACATCATCATTATAATACATCTAGAGAAAGAATAAATATGGTACCATTGGATCATATCCACAGTAATAGCAATGGGTGTTTTCATAGTTGAAAATACCTTTAAAAATTACTGGAACATTTCATACGGAAAATACCCTGTTCAGTTTAAAATAACTTATTAAAATATAAATATTTACAAAATATTAATTAAAACATTATTTATATAGATTGTAAAATAAATACCTTACCTCAAGTTAGAAATTCATAGTAAGTGATTTTAATAACATATATAATAAATATATATATATTATAATTTGATAAAATATTAATATGTATACTTATAATGTCATATATGATCCATTTATAACATTTCAATCACTCATTTGAAAATAATGTCTTATTAAAATCGTTGTTTTTGAGTATTAATAATTTCATTATTTGAAGAGAACTTTATTTTATTAGTTCTGATAATTTTACTTTGATCAGAGTTCCATATTATTCAGAATATTAATAATAATATGAATATTATAAATATATATTCATTATTTATATATTTATATTCATCCATATGAGTTAGAGGTAGAAAAATGAATTACATCGTTCATGGAGATGGTAGGTTATACACACGTATGAACATTAATTCTAGTTTTCCAAAAATGGGACAAAAGAAAGATAAATATTAATAAAAATTTTAAAAAAAATTATTAAATCATATATATTAATTAAATATTATCTTTTTACTATCCATATAAAGTAGAAATGAAAAAAAATCACATCACTTCATTGAGGTGGTAGTCCACATGTATGCACAAGTGACATTATCATTTCCAACAGATGGGAAGGAAAGAAGGTAGATATGAAATTATAATTATACAATAATTAACATGTTATAAATATCATATAAAAAACTAAACTCATAATTATATCCATTAATTAAAATAGTGAAGAAAAATAAATTGTATCTCTATGTGGAGTCTGTAGTCCACACATACGCACAAGCGATACTTTTACTTCCCCATTTGATAGAAAATGGGATGAATAATGGGGGTTATATAATTATAATAAAATTTAAATATATTTATGATAATTAATTTAATATTTTATTATAAATAAATCATATTTATAGGTTGTATAAGACGAAATAAATTGAAAGAGGTCGGGTAGGTCGATGATATCTTTTTCGGTAGACCTCTTTTAGATCTATTCTTAAGGAAAAATTACATGGTATTTTCTGAGTGCAAAAACATATAATTATTGTTTAGTTTTTTTAGAAGATAATTGGTAATAATTTGGCCAATCTAGATGGAACAATGTTTTTTAAAGAAAATAGAGAAGGGGTATCCTTTTATAAGTGAGGGTAGGGGCAGCCTTGGAATTACTTAAAGTATTAAATTAATTTAAATTAATTTTCCAGTTCAAGTGACTCCAAATTGATATAATTATAATATAGGATGATTATTTTTCTAGATCATCTCATCCAATAAAATATATTAATGTTTTTTTATATTTTCACCCTTATCTCTTTGTTTTGACTCTTCATTAACCCTTTTGAGCATTACTACAACATCAATACTTTGTACTCTTTAAGGGTCATTAATGTTACCTCAAAAGAAAAAGATCCTCATAAATATAAAATGACTAATATTTTAAACCATTTACCATTAAATTGGATGTATATAGGATTTTAATGAATTTTAAATTATTTAATAAAATATTATTTTTCATAAAATACCATTTATTTCATTTTTGACACAATTTAATTAATTTTAATTTAAATACATAAATAAAAATATTTAATAATAATATAAACTTTTTAAATATCACAATTATTTTATATTTATATAAAAAATTCTTTTAACATAATAATTAACCCAAATTGTGTTTCATTTAATATTTTTAAAATAATTTATTTAAATTTTCTATTAATTTATTAAATAATATATTGTCATCGCCTATGATTATAATGTAGTCATTCAATAAATAGAATTTAAAAATAATTTTTAACGATAAAAATAAATCATTTATATTTCAAATAAAATTTTATGACTGATCTTATCCTCTTCTTTATCCTTATGAAAATATTAGATATATTTCAATAAATATAGGTGACTTTTAATTTTTATTATTTACTAAAAATAATATAAAGATCATAATTAAAGAAAAATGGAACCAAGTGGATATATATTTTATAATTTAATGTAAATGGTTTAAATAAACTCATACAATAGGGTATGGTCTTGCGTTATATAAAATTTAAAGCCTTATCTCAATGTTTTAACCATATTTTATCCATTTAACACTTCTTGAGGCGACAAATATTTTCCAAGATTATTATTCAAAAAGAAAAAAAAATTTAAGGGAACTATTTTTAAAATTTTATCCCAATGATTCTTGATATATAATTCCTGTTTCCATATTCAATTCACCTAATTTATAAAATTTAATTTAAAATTAAACCATCAAAATGCGACAAAAAAATGTTTTCAAGAAAAAATGTCTTGTAAAGTATCAAGGTTTTTATACCAAAACAAAACATAAAATTGATTAAAATTACTTTAATTAGGTTTTTAATATTATTAATTAACTATTTTTAATTTTAAATCTATTTAAAACAAAGTTGAAAATTCTAAATACCTTAAATAAAAAGATAGTTTTCAATATAAATCATTATTTTTCACTACTAGTAGAGAGCTATTTGATTGGTTCAATTAGACTCAGAGTTGTGTGTATTTCGAGATATCAATGAAATTAAATTTATTTAAAGAGAAATATATCATAAAATATTGGGGTGTTATAGTTTCAATGTATGAGGATATAATTTCCTATTTTCTCTCATGTAATGGGAATGAAACAGAGATATTTGATTGGTATAGGCCTATTAGGTCCTAGAGGCTAGGGATTTTATAGGATGGTATGTGAGTTGGGCTAGAGGCTAGAGTATGTTATATTAAATTATAGTTAGAATGTATTTAGTAGTGAAGTTTTTTGTATTTTCATTTACTCATGTAACTTTATTTATGGATGATGTATACTAGGGATTATACTACTTTTATATTATAGAAAATTGGGGACTAGTGGGATACCAATTTTGACTATAGGTTGGTAGGATGTCTGATATGTGGATGGGTCATGATGAATTTTTGGTAGGATTTGGTCAGGACCCCTAGTCTAGTTTGAGAGGGTGTAGTCTCCCCATGTCTATGTTAGGTCCTATATTTTAGTCTGCGATCTCTGGTTTAGGGGTTATGTGCTTGAGTTTATAAGGAACACCTTATTACAACATCCTGGTCTAGGGTGTTACAAAATAGTATCAAAGGATGTTTGGGATGGGAGACTCTAGAGTTAGATCAAGAACATACCGATACAACATACTATCTTTTGAAACATAGGATTCCTGTGGATTTATAATTTTGGGACTGGGAACTCTAGGATGAGTGAGGTGTTTAGTTGGATCGAGGATCCTAATATTGGATGGATGGGACTTGGGATGAATCATATTGAATGGATAGAAAATAGTGAGTTACACTTGCATCGTGGTAGTGACATGCTAGGAGCATGGTACACGCACCTATGGGAAGTGTTGTTTAACATGATGTCCTTATCAGAATTCATATTAATTAATGAATCATATAATATAATTGATGTATTTTCACTTATATTATAAGGGGTTATGAAATTAATTTGGTTTTTAGGGGCATGAATGATTTATTTTAATGAGAATGTGGGATCCCATAGTGTCATGGATTTTGGGAAAATTTTGGTTTTTGAGAAAAACCTACTTTTGAAATAGAAAACTTACATAGTGGTTCAAGGCACACACAAATGTTTTATTGGATGGTTATGTTAGAATTGGCTCATAGTTTGGGGAATTTTTAAATGAATATTATTTTATGGTCTTGTAAAAAATATAGGGAAAAAGTCTTTTGAAATGGAATTTCAATGTGGATTGTGAAATTATTTTAAAAATCTTGTTTGAAAATGGTGTCTGTTTTCCTGAAAGGGGTCGGATTTTATAAGGATTTGGTAGTTTTTTATTTTATGGAAAACACTTGGATTCCAAGGGGAGTTTTGAATACTCATTGTATTTTTGGTGTGTGTGACACTACTACAAAACATACCTATAATTGAGGTGGTGTTTATTAGCGCTAGAAAAATTCACTAATAACGTTCATCTTTATCCACACATTATTTTAGCACCGATGAAAGAAACATTTATCTGCGCTTTATTTTTAGCACATATAAAATGCGAACTTTTTTAGCACATTTTTAGCGCCGATAAAGGTCCATCAAAAACTGAAAAATAAAACAAATAAAAATATAATGAGTAAATTTAAAAAATAGGAAAAAATTTTGTAAATAAAATAATTATCGATAAAAATGAATAAATTTAATATACACATATATAAATTATAAATATTAATAAATATAATATTTTAAATATAGATATATAAAATGAATAAGTACAATATATATTAAAAGTTAATTAAAAACATATTAATGTCTTTTTAATTTTTAATGTTGATTGATTTTTCAATTTAACCTATATCAAATGTCGTGTATTGCATTTATTTCCCACATATGTATATATATTAATGAATTTTTATACAAAAACACACACGAAAATATATTTACACATTATATAGAAACACATACACCTAATATTTATGTAATTTCTTAAAATTTTACTATATTTTAGAATATCATTATGACATGATACATTTAATATATATCATGTTCTTAATTGGTAAATTTTGTTTATTTGTTTTTAAAAATACAATTAGTGTATTCATTTTTTATGTTTTTTATTTTTTATTTTATTTTTGAATTTGAACATTTTATATTATTTACTTATATATATTTATCTACTTTTTTTAGTAATTTCAATATGTATTCATCCACTTCAATATATATATATATAGATATTTTCTTAACAACTTATAATTAATTAATAAAACTTATCCATTTTTTCAATACTGTTAAAGTGAACTCATTTTAAATTATTCAATTTCACTCATTTTTAAAATGATATATATAATATTATATATACAATAATAATGCTAAAAATACATTTGTAAATAAAAATTTAAAAATAAAAATTTAAAAATAAATATGTATATAAATGTATATTTACTATATTTATAATTATTACAAATAAATTATAATAATTTTTTAAATAAGAATTTATATAATTATAAATAAATAAGTAAATATATTTAAATAATTATAAAATTATAATAAATTTATTTAAATAATTATAAAATTATAATAAAGTTATTAAATTATTTATTAAATTATAATAAATTTATTTAATCAATTATTAAATTATAATAAAGATATATAAATAATTAAAATTATAAAACTTTTATCAGTGCTGATAAAGATTCATCATTATCATCACTAACGAAGCACTCTTAAAAAGATTTATTCATCAGTGATAAAACATTAGCGCTTATAAATTTGTCTTTTATCAGTGAATTTTTAGAACTGATAAATCTAGAGATTTATTAGTGTTAAAAAAGTTTTGATAAATATTCATTTTATCAGCACTTATAAATTTAGAGTTAATAAAAGGAATCTCTTCAATGATTTTCTGAATGCACTGTTAAAAGTGTCCCTGATCTATTTAAAAAACCCAAACCACGACTCCATCACTTGTGATTTACAAGCTCTCATAGAACTCCTCTACTGTCGGTGTGACTCCTGTACGTTCCTTAAAATTAACCAGGTGTATAATTCAATGTATGTTATTTTTTATTCTTACACTATCGTTGTTTGATATTTTGTGTTATAGGTTTTTCATTTTTTCACTATTCTTAAACATTAATAACCACACATCTCTTCTTGTCACTATTGAAATACGATGGGTGTAATTACATTTCATCATTTCTCTCCTTTCATACATATTTGAGGGTCTAACCCATTTTTCCCTAGAGACACACACATATATTTTTTACTCTACTCTCGACATTAACAAGGATACCTCTTACCCCCTCAGTTTTCACTTCATTTGAATAATATAGGGTTCAAAATATTGGTAGTTTCTCCAATGGAATTTATCATATATTCTAGATTACAAATTCTAAAGGCTTAATTATGAGGGTTTTTAAGGATTAGGGGATACCATGTTGTGGCCCTCATTTATGGGTGATGAACATATAACGACCGAGGTAAGTGTAAAAATCATTAAAATAATCTTTGTGGATTTTGGTGATTCATGTAAACTGTTAAACCATGAAATGGATTATTTAGATTTATGATTTTGTATAATACTTTTTTATTGATTTCCAAAGAAATTGAATTAATTAGTTATGTTCAAAAAATTAATTTAGTGATTCATGTTGTGAGATTTTTGTTTTTTAATTAATTCAAGATTATTAATAAACTTTAATAAAGGGTTACATAGTGTGAAGGGGAATATCTTTTGTGAGAAATGTATACTCAATTTTTTTTAAAATTTCCTTGATTGGATTGAGTTGAGAAATAATTGGTTAAATGGACTTAGAAATACAAAACAACATATAAAGTGTGTATTTCCCAAAAGTAAATGAGTTATCAATGGTTGGATAGTTGATCAAAAAAAATGATATGTGATTTAATAATAGATTTACTAATAAAAATAGATACATAATTAATTTATTGGATAAAAAATAATTTGAAAAGTCATCTAAAATGGTGAATAACTATAGAGAGAACAAAAATTGATTAAAATTTACTTTTGATGGTTTGGATATTTATGTAGTATAAGTCATATAATTTTTTATTCATCTCAAAAATGCAAAAAATGTAGGTATAATATTTGACGATATCCTGGAATCATAAATGAAAATTTAACAAACATCAGAATATAAAACATTATGGAGGAGTAGTTCCAAGTAGTTATAGTCTGAATAAACTTCTCTATGTCCTACAGTTCATTTAATGTCATGAAGCATGTGTGCCATGTAAGGTTTCCCATTTAACCCTTAAATGGGATATTATAAATTATTAATAAAAATAAAAGACCTTCGGTTCATTCGGGTTGAGTGGAAATTCAAGCATACATATCAGAGGCTACGATATATGACCAATGTAGATTTCTGTCATGCATTAAATATATGATATTGTATGAATTAATTTGGTTACTTCTCCCAAATGTTCTCTCATCAATTATAGATCATAAGGAGAATCATAGATGTATTGAAACATTTATTGAAACAATAAAAGAATGAATTACTCCAACGTGTTGAAATTATCAGTTTCTATGAGATGGATGTAAGTGATCAAGGAAATATTTACTAAATGTAGAGACCCTACAAAGGGTATGATCCCCCTATTTGAATTAACCCTTTCTTTCTTTACATAAGAAAACCTCTCTTCTTATTTGATCACTTTTTATCACTAAGTTAAGGCGCTATCACTCCTTCAATGAGTGAGGGACCTCAATAATATTTCTGTGATAAAAGGTTTTTGTAATCTCCTCAAAGTCTAGAATACTTTGTTATAGTTATTTCTATCTATAATATTATATTTTACAATATATAATATCATTATCTATCATAAAGTTGGAAATTCCTAGACATAATTGTAGATCTACTTCAAACATTGTGGTATTGTTTTCAATGATGGGGAGTATCTATGGTTCCTCTAAGATTTTATGGAAATATATCATGAAAATAAATTTAATATTGCATTTAATAGATTAATTTCATTTACAGGAGTAAAGTAATTCTAGATCAATATTGAGCATAAGTTAAATAATTCACCATGTAATGGGATGCATGTTTTTGGATGGATCTTATGGTGGATTAAAAAAATATCCAAAATTGTAAGGTGGGGAATCCTTGAGTAGACAGAAGTGATATCCAATGTAGGTGGGGTGGGAGTCATTTCTTTGAGACCATTAATGTGGATTTATTCCAATTACTCTTCAATTTAGGAGGCTTTTAGAGTGATTACATTAGTGTTGGTTCTTCGGGAACTTAATCCTTTGACACTTGATTGTCTTCCATCTCTTGATGATGGATTGGACTCCCTCTTTCAGACTAGCCTTCCTCCCATAATTGTGGTTCCAAAGTTCAATGATGACATACCTCTTGAATAGTGATGGGAGGAAGTATAGTTTGAATAAGGCAACGAGTATCCTCAAATCCGTCATCTAGAGATGGATGAAAATCAAGCATCTAATGATGAATTAAATAAAAGTAATGAAGGTTAGTTTTACTATAGTGTTGAAGTATTATATTTCTATTCAATACAATAACAATTTTCATGCCTGATGCATGTAATTGTGGACTTTAATGCGTAAAGTGTATTTAATTTTTGTTGTTAAAAACAAATTAAATATTTCACTACTCATGAAAAACATTTCTTCTATACATGATGATCCTAAAAATCTCTTGCAAGAAAATATGGTTGATGATAAAATTGCATAGTTATTATGGGATCAACAACATGTTGATGAAAAAAAAGAAAATAAATAAGAGCGACGTATCATCACAGTTTTGAATAAAATTATCAAGGCAATAACTCAGGATATAAAATTTGATGTTGGTTGGAATCAAGGTGGCTAACTTATTGACCCCAAAAATTCATTGTTCATTGTTTATCGTGGGGTTACAATGAGGATGAATGTGCCGATTGATATCGACTCATGGTGCATCGTACAACTTATAATGATGAAAATCCTTTGGAAATCTATGATGGTAATGTTACAACACACTTTCAGAATTCATTTATGTTTGTATATTACCATAATAATTTTTTCTAAATGGACTTTGGAAAATCCCATATAGGATTCTTGAATCGTTTGACAAATTTACATCTTTGGGATGCTGAGGGGAAAATAAAGCCCCACCCACCACTTAGTTATGCACACATTATAAAGTACGAAACATAAACATATTTCCTAAATTGTCACAATAATAAATAATTTGAGCTGCATTTTGATTAGTATTATTTTTTTTACATTATTTATTTTAACTAAATTGATTAAAAATTATTAATTTATGAAACAACAAGTGGGTGCTGAAAATAACGAATGTGCATCGAAACATTCGTAACCATATCATAGAGGAAAGATGTGGTACATTTAATTAGGTAATAAATTGGTATTTATTTTAAATAAACAATAAAAGTTTAATTATGTGATATGGGAAAAAATATGTTCTGTTTCTTTTATATAGATTGATGAATCAAAATCTGAAGCCACTTGTATCCCACATCATATACTATGGATAGAGGCTCATGTAAATAAAAACCGTATATTAATTGATAAAGACACTAAAAAAGTTTGGGAAGCATGTGTAAGTATGATATAATTATAATTTGTTATGATTTATAACAATATTACATAAAATTAAATATTTTCATATTTTTTATTTGGTTTAGACACAAGAATCGGTAATGGGTGTACTAGAAGAAAAGCGACTTTTAATAGCTTGAAGGCGGCCTGAACAATATGGCCACGTTATAGGATTAGATTTTGGAGTCCATTCTTGAACATATTTTGAGAAGATAAAACCACATGATGATATATATATATAATATAATGAGGTGAATGCAAACACAAATAGACTCACTGCAAGAAATTATTTTGCGATCTGGTTTGGAAGACCAACGTATAAGAAAGGATCAAAGAGAATCGACGGTGGATAAAATATCTACACATAAACCAAAGACCCGACTAGATTTAAGGCTAGTAATACCCACCAATCACATACCTTACCCAAGTTAATCAATTTTAATGTTACTATATCCCCTATATTTCAAATAAAGAACTTCTGATAACTTTATATTACTAAAATTCTACAGGGTACAATTATAGGTGATTTTTATCTATCAACACCCACATACTATTGTGATGCAATGGGTACAATGTATTATATTTTGGGAGACTAGCTAAAAATCAAACCATCCCAAAAAATCACATGAGAATGGTGATTGAGGTAGCTTACTAGCTGACTTCTAAGATTCGTATTTCACATGGTGGTCCAGATATTATAACGGTCAGAGCTTCTATTGAGCATTCATATCATGGCTGTTTAATCTTATAAAGATACGTGAGGTATGTCTTTAAAAATGTTTTTCATATGAAAAAATTTGATAATTGATGATAAAAGGTTTTAAGTGAGGTATGATATTACATATGGATAAAGTAGTGGAGAATCTAATGGTTGAATCAATAAAATATAGTGAATCGACCATAAAAATAAAACGACCATCCAAGAGTGCCTTATCCCCTCCAATTATAGAGAAATATATATCATCATTACAATTTAATGTAGATACTATTGAAACCAAGGACTAACATACCTGAATATTACATCATTTTAGATGAATATTTATTACATTGAAAAAATAGATTCTTCTCCCATAAAGAACTAAACATTTAGAACTTCTACCTAAAAACCATTCTTCATAACCTAGAGAATGGAAACATATGAAAGGGGTGAGCTTAAATTCCCAGTAAGGGTAAACAATGGAGACATATGATCATAATCATGAGTATAAGGGTATGAGAACATGATCATGAAGATAGAAGATCATGCCCTACATATCAAAGATCATAAAAGAGATCCTGGCATAAATATTGGAAGTTCATAAGACATGAATCATAAAGAGATAAAGATCATAATCCACAAAAAAATAACATAGGAATAAAACATGTAATTGTGGAAAACACATAAGCACATAAAAATATTATGTAATGGTGGCCTAAAAAGATCGTTATAATATGTTAGTATTGGGTTGAAAACCCATGTACTTAATTCCTGATTGCTTCGTACTCCCATATTCCCTCTTGTTTTGGGATTGGGATGTTCTCCCCTCTTCCATCTTGTATCATGATCATGATGTTCTCCCATGTTCCCTCTTGTTTTGGGATTGGGATGTTCTCTGCTATTCCCTCCTGTTTCAATATTGGGATATTCTCACCAATTCCCTCTTGTTTCGGGATTGGGATATTCTCTCGTGTTCCCTCTTGTTTTGGTAATGGGTTGTTCTCCCCTGTTCTCTCTTGTTTCTGGATTGGGATATTCTCTCCTATTCCTTTGGCTCTCATAAAACATTTATAATTTCCCAATTCATTGGAGGTAGAAATAGGTCCCACCCCTCAGATAATGAAATCATATATACATGTTCCATAAAATCATAAATAAAAATATCATAACCCAATAAATGAAATTAAATGGGTATCACAAACATGTAAACATATCATAACCTGTGGAAACTATTACAAGTTTCATAATAATTTCATTAAATTCATAACCCGTAAAAGGGAAATGGATTTCTTATACATATAACCCATTAAGGAGAAATTGATTTCATAAATTCCATGACATTAATCATAAAAAATTAATAGTAAGGATATGAATGGAAGCTTCATATTTTCATGAATAATATCAATAGTCTTCATATTAAATGGAAAATAATTTTGAAATATCTATAAAAACATTCCTTGAAAAAAATATACTTTCTTGTTTGAAAAGGCTTTTTAATACAGAAAACCATTTGAAAATATTTTTCTTTGAAAATTCCTAGAAAACATAAAAATAAAGCTTGAAATTATTTTCGCTTGAAAACATATAAAATAATCTTAAAAACATTCTAAATACCATTTTATGTGAAAACAATTTGAAAACATATAAAAAGATCTTGAAAACATTTTGAAAATAATTTTACCTATAAAAAAATTAAAATTATTGAAAAAATTTTGAAAACCATTTTTATTAAAAATATATTTTACAAAAATTTTCTTAAAGATAAAACTTTTAAAAATTAAAAGGTATATTCAAAGAAATGATGATTGTTAAATCTATACATGTAGTACAAGGTCAAAAGAACTTTCCTTTTGCACAGAAAAATGGTTAGAAAAGTTCCTTGTTTAGAAAGAAATAAGAATTTTTCCTAGAATTGTTTGGTAAAAGGTAAAAAGCATAGAAATGTATTTTATATTTTATAGGATAATTGTATAATATTCTTGGAATCCCATTTTAGAAAACAAACATTTCTGACTAAAGAATGGGTAATGTTAGGCTTTCCTAAAAACACTTTATTTACTATCTCATGTACTAATGAGTAGAATATGTCACCAATACATGATTATATCATGAAATAAAAAATTATAATTAAAATAATGAATACTCTTGGGATATTTATCATAATATTTCATGAAATGAATCATAAACATAAAAAATCCTGAAAATCATTGAGATTATTTCAATAAACTCTTATAACTTGTTATCTTGGTTTCATAATCTCCATGTAATGAAATATAATTACATGAATAAAAAAAAATTAAAATATTTATATTCATGACATTTCCTTAAAAATGGAAATATATTCACATCAAAAAAGAGTTTCGGTTCATAACAAAGCATGAGTCTCAAAGGAGACAAATTGAGACAAAACATTTTACTGATTTGGTAACTTTTGAATGTTAAATACCATGAAATAAGGATCATAAATTGGAAATTTAAATAACCATAAATTTAATTTTGAGATAAATTTAATAAAATAATGGTAAGTAAATACCCACATAAAATTAAAGAGCGGCGAACATAATATATATCTCACGGAAAATAGAAGTGGGATAAATCCACTTACTTTGTGTCTTGACTCTCTTCATACTATTACAAGCTTCCTATATAGTAAATATTAGTTAATTATATATATTATAAAGAATAATATTCTTATATGTATTACCATATATGGTTTTTTTGTTAACTTATATTATTCTCTTGTTAACGATCTCATGTTAAGGTTTCACTTCGGGTAATATTCGCTTTTTTTCCCATGCGTCTGAATTTGTTATATCATAGTCCTTATACTTAAATAATGACTCGAAAAATGTATATCATGATATAAATATCATTTATATACAATATATTTATATTATAATATTCTATATCATAATTAATAATTAAATGGAATACACAATTTAGGGATACGGTAAGCCGTAGGTACAATGAACGTTGTTTCTATTTTTATTGTAGTATTGACAGAAAGTTTGTGAATGAAATATATATATAGGTACTATGTATGTATATAATTATTAAATTAGAATTAATATATCATATATATCATATAATTTTGTTAAACCCATCCTTAATACATTCCATGTGGTGTGTGAACCAATCACATCGCTTTGAGGGGGCGGTAGTCCACACTTCCTCAAACAAGATTATCATATAATACCAAATGGAAAGTAAATAGATTTGTGTTTTAAAAGGAATCAATAAGCTTAAATAGATAATAAATATAATATATTACATATATAAATAGATTTTCCATCATAATGGACACTATGATTTGTGGTAAAGTAAAAATGAACAATCATCGTTTCGTGAGGCAGTAACTTGCCATACACAGAAACAATAAGTTCGATATACCTTAGATGAAGGTGTGTCTAATTTTAGATTTAAATATTTGTATAAATAAATACTAATATATTTTTGATACTAGTTTTTTAGAAAATAATGTAATAAATATAGTGGAGGTGGTGAAGAATACAAATAAAGAAAAAGAGCTTGAGAGAAGACGTTACCTCTAAATAAGGTAACTCCTTTTGGTTTATGCCAAAAGTATTCCTTGAGAATCCTTCTGCCAGAAGGGAGGATTCATGTTTTAAGGGAGGATTTCTGGGAGGATAATTGAGAAGATATATTAATATTATAAAAGGTTTGAGAGGTGTGAGGAATGAGTAGAGGTGGTGGCCTTTTATAGTTAATGAAATTGACTCATTTGGAATTTCTAGAAACAAGTTATGCATGTACAAGTTATTACCTAAAAAATTAATAAAAAACCAAAGGGAAATAAATAATGGAAGGTTTATTGTATAAATATAAATATCCAATGGTTTTAGATAAGTTTCTATGTCATTTGGGCCCTTAATTTTAATG
The DNA here is from genome assembly GCA_963277665.1 of Viscum album. Classification (NCBI taxonomy): domain Eukaryota; kingdom Viridiplantae; phylum Streptophyta; class Magnoliopsida; order Santalales; family Viscaceae; genus Viscum; species Viscum album. The sequence continues at coordinate 1,913,092,247 of OY728122.1, forward strand.
TTTAGTTCCTAATTAAGCTTAATTTGGACTTAACTGCTGTGATTAATTTTAATCACTTTTACTAATAATTTTGGTCAAAAATTCAACTCGGACATATTAAAATCTAAATATTATACTGAATACAATATTTTATTTAGGATTTTTGAAATTTAAAACAAAAAATCAGAAAAATTAAGATTAAAGCTAATCCCATAGACGAGACGAAATAAAATGATTTTAAAGTAGAAAAACATTTTTTAAAATTTTATATTCAATTTCAAATTAAATTGATTTAAATGAATTAAATTGTTTTAATATATGTAATATTTATATAATTTTACCTTAAATAATATTTATAATATCATTTAACATTCATAATTAATTAAAATAAAAAGTAGTATTTAACTATAAAATAGTATTTTTCACAATTCCTAAAAAATGAAGCTTCTTAGAAAAATCTCAAAAATTCATCCTATGATAATTTTGACATTATAAATTCAATAAAAAATTTAATTTTGTAAAATTAAATTTCTAAATGTTTTTTATGTTAAATTTATTATTAAATGTGGTTCATTCATGAAAATTGTATTTCTAACATAAAAGGACTTTAGAGCAAATCTTAACATTCATTGTCAATATATTTTATTTATATAAAAAATTATAAAAAGTTTTTGGAAAGTAGTTATTACTATTACTATAACTATATTTAAGTGTTATGTTATAATTATCTCATTTAATTATATATACATATATTTATATATATATATATATGTGTGTGTGTGTGTGTGTTTCATAGAAACTCCATATTGCGTGTATGGTATGTCAAGTCGGTGTTGTTTATAGCACAAGAAAAGTTGGTTTTACATGTTGCACAATAAAAGTCAGTATTATGTGTGGAAGGAGTTTTTGATTTATAATTTTAATATATATATATATACATATAAAGAAATATGTCGAGTTTTCACATGAAATGAAAAATATTGAAAAGATAAATTAATTTGAAAAAAATAATTCACAAAATCATGGGATGTTACATTCTGCCCCCCTTAAAATGAATTTTGACCTCAAAATATTTTTGGCTGTCAAAGGTGTAATGCATGAAATTTCATTCATAGAAACCCACATCATAAAAATGGATACTATAACATCCCTCAAAAGGTTAAATTTGGAACTATAATGGTTACCCAATGTGATATATAAATGTGATTCCACAAAAGAGATCATAGTTTGGGAGTAATGATTAGACATGGAGGAAGAAAATAAATATTTATTAGGAGTGATTGAGGTAATAAAAAAAAGTGAATGAACAAAGGAATGTTAAGGGTCTTAAATTCATTAATATACGATATTTTAAAAGGCCATCAACTCAACCAAAATTAACGTATTAGGAAAACAAATTTGGATCATTATCCAATATTTTGGTAATTTTTTTTATTAAACAAGAATATATGGAAATATACATTATTTTATTCTATTTATCATGGAAAATATGAAACTTTGGTTAGTCCTTTATAGATTTCCACTTCATCTCTTAGCCTAAGAAAAAACGATAATTTTTTTATTCCTAAAGTAATAATAGATTTTGAGATCCATGACATGTAATCCCATCTATCATTAGTTATCATCAAAAACACATATTTATAACAGGTTATCAAATATGAATAAATCCTCAAATTTTAAGATAATACATAATATTTCCATAATTGGTTAACTTTATAACCATTCTGAATGATGATAATTCAAAACATTAGAAAGAAGTCACAAAAGTTTTATAACATTGATACCCCATATATCTCAAACTAAATATTGGTTTTCACAATCCAAACATTTTAATACCTTCTTCATATATTTTCTTGAAACATGGAAATAACCTTAATTACTATAAATCCTTTTGGAAATAATTTATTCTTCTTTATTCTACTGAATACTGGATATATCCTTTAATTCCAAGAAGTTTTAAACTTCATATTTGATGACATAGAAAACTTTTTCAAAAAAAATATAGGGTAATCTGTACTGTCCAATATACTTATTTATATCCAACATATCTTTATCCAAACATCATTATCTGAACAACAAGAATTAATTAAGGGTTACCTTACCTTAATTAAAATATCACTCTTCCATGAAGTAACTTTTATATGTATTCATCTCCATTCAACATGTACTTTTCAATCCTTAATTAAAACTTATTGTGAAAATATATACACATATCATTATTCATATAACATAATCATTTAATTTCAAAATATGTCATTAATCCAACTTTATTCTGAAACCATTACTCAAGCTCCACCAACATATTTTTTAATACCCCTATATTTGATTATAAAATATGAAATGTGTCTCAAGGTTCCTCAACCTCAATACTATCATGTTTCTTATGATTAATTTAAACAATACTAGAATAAAATTTAATACCTTTCACATGTCATTTACAACCTCTTCATAATTAGCAGAAAAACCATCACTTATACCCCCTTTTTGATTATCATCACGAGCCTTCCACATAGGACATTGATTTTCATAATGCCCATAATTTCCACATATAAAGCATTCATCAACTGATAATACCTTAGGAAGGCCAACATACCCTTATATTACGTTAATTGATCTCCTTATTTTTCCATTATAATCACTTTATTTGTGTCATTCTATTCTATAATCAAAATATCTTCTTGTTCCTCTAAGACATTGAATTATGTGATTCATTCTACATTATTGACATAAAAAAATGAACTCTGTCTCCTCCATCGAATACATTACTCCAACTATTAGAAAACTCCTTTTTTTTCTTCCTTGTTGAGTTAGAGAGTTATTTAAGGTAAACATTGTTAATCATGTTCCATGAAAAATGGTTAGGTATGATCACAACATCGTTCACTCCAGTGATCATCCCACTTGAATTATCATCAAAAAATAATCCAACACATTAAACATTAATCATGTTCCTTCTGGTTCTTGATATCAACTAAAAACAAAATCATAGTGTGAGTATTACTTATTATAGAAGAAAACCTCATAGTCATGAAAAAATTTCTTATATTGTATCTAAATCATGTCACCCTATTTAATCTAGAACACCTGATGTTCATGCTTGGTTATTCATAGAAAAATTAAATTTAAATCCATTATAATGGTTCTTGAAGAGTTCGGGAATTCCCAATGCATATCCCTAAGTGTTTCAAACCAGGTGTGCATCAAGGACTGTTGTTCTGTACTAGATTGGTCGGAGTCAAACTTGAAACATCTTGTAAGAGTTGTTACCCTGATGTATATTTGTTCCAGAGCCACATTCACTTGTAGTAAACAGATATGGATTTATTTCTAGGAAACCACTCACTCCATCCTTTACCAAAAATCTAGGACATTTTCTTAAATGTTAACTCACCATTTCACTTATCCTTAGAGACATTCTTAAATATATCCTTAGAAATAAACCTAGCGATCTCACTAATGTTTTCTCAGCCTTGTTTCCAATGGTTAACTAAACCTTTCCTTTGATAACATCTATAGAGACCCGAGATTAACATACATGGATATTACATCATTTTAGATGAATATTTAGTAAATTGCAAATATACATGCCTGAGGAACGTAATTGTTTAGTGTCTTAGGAAACTTGAAAAAAAATTCTATCCTTGTGAATTATCTTAAACATATCTTATAAAGATATTAAAATTTAGTACTTCTACCTAAAAACCTTTCATTATAACCCAGAGAAAGGAAACATAAGAAATGGGTTAGCTTAAATGCTCAGTAAGAGTAAATAAGAGTGACATGTAACCGTAATCATGAGTATAAGGGTATGAGAACAAGGTAAAAAATATAGAAGATCTTTCCCTCCATATAAAGATCATAATATAGATCATTGTTTACATATTGGATGTTCATAAGACCGGAATCATAATTTAATAGAGTATAATCCCTGAAAGAATAACATTTTAATAAAACATGGAATTGTGGAAAGCCCATAAGCACGTAAGAACCCTATGTAAAGGTGTCTTACCAAGGTTGTTATAGCTTGTTAGGATTTGGGTTTACCACCCATGTACCTACTTTGGGATTGGGATGTTCTATCCTATTCCCTATTGTTTTGGTACTGGGATTTTCACCCCTATTCCATATTGTTTTGGGATTGGGATGTTCTCCCATTTTACCTCTTTTTTCGAGATTGAGATATTCTCTCTTGTTAAATCTTATTTTGGGGTTGGGATGTTCTCCCATGTTCCCTCTTGTTTCGGGATTAGGATGTTCTCCACTATTCCCTCTTGTTTCGGGATTCGGATGTTCTCTACTATTCACTCTTATTTCAAGATTGAGATGTTCTCCCTTGTTCCCTTTAAGCTCATAAAATATTTATCATTACCCAGTGCATTGGAGGGAGATATATGTCTCACCTATCACATAATGAGATAATATATACTTGTTCCACAAGATCATAAATAAACGTATCATAACCCATAGAAAGAAATGAAGTGGGTATCATAAACATGTTACCATATCATAACCTTTGGAAAATGTTACAAGTTTCATAATCATTCCATCAAAATCATAACCTGTAAAGGAGAAATGAATTTCATATATGTGTAACCCATGAAGGAGAAATGGGTTTCATAAAGACCATTGAATTAATCATAACTCATCAATAGAAAGTATATGAATGGAACCTTTATATTTTCATGATTAACATAAATATATTTCATCCTATATGGAAAATATTTTTGATGTATCTTTAAAAAATTTCATTGCAGAAAATACCCTTTTTTGTTCGAAAAATGTTTTTTAAGACATAAAACCACTTAAAAATATTTTTCATAGACAATTACTTGAAAAAATATTAATAAGGATTGAAATAATTTTAAAAACTTTTCTCCTTTAAAAGTTATAAAATAATATTCAAAACATTTAAAAAATATTGTTATTCATAAACACTTTGAAAACTTATAAAAAGAGCTTGAAAAAGTATTGAAAATCACAATATTTGTAAACTTATAACAGATGCTTGAAAAAAAATTTAAACCATTTTTCTTGGAAATATATTTTAAATTTTTTTTCTAAAATATCCGCCTTTTAAAAATGAAAAGTAATATTTGACCAAATGATGGCAGGAAAATCTGTACATATCATACGAGGTCAAAATAAAATTCCTGTTGAATGGAAAAAAGGTCTGAAAAGTGCCTTATTAGGAATGTGATAGGAACATTACATTGAATATATTGGGAAAATATAAAAGGGTAAAAATTTATTTTAAATATTATAGGATAATGGTATAATATTCATGTAATCCCTTTTTAAAAAACATAGATTTTCGGCCAATGAATGTGTAATGTCAGGCTTTCCTAAAAACACAATCTTAACAATCTCATGTACCAAAGGGTAGAATATAGTACCAATACATGATTATATCATGAAATAATATATGATATTGAAACTAATGAATATTATTGAGATAAATATCATAATATTTCATAAATTTAAGCATGAACATAAACAATCTTGATAAGCAGTGAGACTGTCTCAATAAAAAATTATAACTTGGAATCCTAGGTTTATACTCTCCATGTAAAGAAATTAAATTAAATCAAGCATATAATATCATAAAAATATTTATATTATTTATATTTCATTAATAATGGATATATATTTACCTCGAAAAAGAGTTTATGTGCATAACAAAACCTAAGTCTTAAAGAATGAAAATTTTGACAAAACATTTTACCGATTTGGTGACTTTTGAATGTTAAACCCCATGAAAAAATTTAAAAATTTGGGCATGTTAATACATATAAATTGAAGTGTAAGATACATATAATAAAATAATGGTTAGTATATACCAATAAAAAATGAAGGAGTGGATAACATAACATGTATCTCACGGAAAATAAAAGTGAGATGAAATCCCCTTACCTTGTGTCTTAACACTCTCTACAATCGTATAAGATTCCTGTATAATAAATATTTGTTTATTAAATATATTTTAAATTATAATATTATTATATATATTACCCTATATATTTTTATTATTACCTTATATTACCTGCTTGTTAATGATCCTATGTTAAAGATTTACTTCTAGTAATATTAGATTCGTTTTTCGCATGAGTCCTAATTTGTTATATCATTGGTATATTTACATATATCATGACCCCATAATGTATATCAAGATATAAATTTCATGTATAAAAATTATATTTATATTGTTATAATCTATATTATAATTATGTACGAAATGGAAAACACCATTCACTGAGACAGTAAGCCGTACATACGCATGGAAACTGTTTCTGTATTTACTATCTTATTGAAGGAAAGTATGTTAATGAAACACACACAGATATATTTATGTATATACGTATGTATATATATCATTATTATATTATAATTAATATATCATATATATCATATAATTTCATTAAACACATCCTTAAAATATTCCAAGTAATGTGTGAACAAATCACATCGTTTTGAGGGGGCGGTAGTCCACACTTCCTCAAACAAGATTATCTTATTAACACCAAATGGAAAGTAAAGAGATATGTGATATATAAGGAAACATAAATCTTAAATACATAATAAATATAATATATGACATATATAAATATAGTTTCTATCATAATGGCCTCCATGATGGTTATTAAAAGAAAAATGAACAATCATCATTTCGTGAGGCAGTAACTCACCATACAATGAAACGATATGTTCGCTATCCATTAGATGGAGGTGTGTGTAAGTGTAGGTAGAACCATTTGTATAAAAATATAATAGTATATGCAGGATAATGGTGTTTTCTCACAATAATTGAATAAATATAACTGAATGGGTGAAGAATAAAAATAATTGAAAATAGATGGGGAGAAGACATTACCTCTAAATCGGGTAACTCATTTGGTTTATGGTAAAAGGATTCCTTGAGAAGCTTTACTCCGAAATGGGGGATTCAAGGTAGAATGTCTGACTATTTGGAGGATACTTTGGAAGATCATGGATGAACTTAAAAGGTATTATAGGTGTGATTAATGGGTATATGTGGTGGCCTTTCATAGGGAAGGAAATGGACTCATTTGGAATTTGTATAAACAAGTTAGGTGAGCACATTTTATTACCTAAAAAATTTCATAAAAACAAAAACAAAATAAATAATGGAAGGATTATTGTCTAGCTACAGAAAAACAATTGGTGTTGGAAAAGTGTATAGGTCATTTGGGCCCTGAATTATAGGTTTTATTCCCTAATTAAGTTTAATATGGCCTTAACAGTTGTGATTAATTTTAATTGCTTTTACTAATAATTTTGGTCAAAAAATTAACTTTGTTTTATTATAATCTAAATAATATAATTAATAAAATGGTTTATGTAGTATTTTTCAAATTGAAAACACAAAAGCTAAAAAATTGAGAATAATGCTAATCCCGTAGAGACGATGAAAAAACATGTTTTTAAAGTAGAAAAACGTTTGTTAAGATTTTATATTCAATTTGAAATTGAAATTGATTATAATGAATTAAATTGTATTGATATATGTAATATTTATCTAATGTGACCTTAAATAAAATTTTTAATATAATTTCACATTAATAATTAAGTAAGAAAAGGCAGTTTTAACTAAAAAGCAGTATTTTTTACTATTCATCAAAAAATGAAGTTCCTGAGGAAAATCCAAAAAAATCGACCTAGGATAATTTTGATGTTATGAATTAAAAAATTAATTTTATTTTATCAAATTAAAGTTATAAATGAATATAAAATTAATTTTATTATTAAATTTGGTTCATTTACAAAAAATGATATTTTTAACATAAAAGGACATTACCAAAAATATTATCTTTATAATCAATATGATTTGTTTATATAAAAAAAATTTAATTTTTTTTCAAAAGATGTTATTACTATTCATATAACTTTGTTTAATGGTTAGGTTATAATTTTCTCATTTAATTAATTATATATACATATAAAAAGTTGTTTCATACAAACAAACTGTTATGTGCATCGTACACCAAGTCGATGTTTCTTATAGCACAAGCCAAATTGGTATTTCTTGTAGTGTAAGACAAGTTGGTATTGTGTGTGAAAATAATGTTTAGCGTAGTTTTTTAATATATATATATATATATATATATATATATATTTAAATAACTATATCCATAGTCACATGAAATGAAAAATATTGAAAATATAAATTAATTCAAAAAAAATAATTCACAAAATCTCAGGGTGTTACATTCTACCCACATAAATTGAATTTCAACCTTGAAAATTTTATAGGTTATTAAAGATTTAATACTTAATGGTTTCATTCATAGAAAACTATATCATAAAAATGGTTACTAAAACTTCCCTTAAAATGGAATTTTATAACCATAATGGTTACCGAAAGTAACATATAACTGGGTTTCCACATAGGATATCATAGATTGGGAGTGCATATTATACCTGGAGGAAAATAAAAAATATTTATAGGGAGTGATTTAGGTCATTAATAATAAACAAGTGAATGATCAAAGGAATGTTAAGGGTGTCAATGTCATAAATATGTTGTCATTTTAAATTCCATCAGCTCAATAGAAGTTAAGGTATTAGGAAAAACCTTTTTTATCATAATCCAATCATTGAGTAATTATTTTTATTGACCAATAATATATGGAAATATACTTACTTGATGTTATTACATTTCACATTCAGAATACCATCCTTTGGTTAATCCTTGATAAATTTCCACTACGTCTCTTACACTATGAAATGAATGAGATTTTTTTATTCCTAAAGCACTAAGAGATCATGAGGTACATGATATGTCATCCCATCTATCATTAGTTAACATAAAAACCATGTTTTTATAACAGGTAATCCAATATGAATAAAAAATCATGTGGTAAGATAAAATATAATTCTTCTATAAATGGTATATAATATAACCCTTCTAGAAGATGAAAATCCAAAGCATTAGAAAGAAGTCATAAAATTATATTAACATTGAGCCCCAATATATCTAAAATTAGCACTTCGTTTTCACATTCCTAACATGTGAATACCTTCATCGTATATTCCCTTGAAACATGGTTACAACATTAATTAAAATAAATCCATTTGAAAATTATTCAAGATTCCTTATTACAATGATTAATGGATATATCCTTTAATTCCAAGAAGTTGTAAACTTCATCCTTGATGACATAGATATATTTTTCAATAAAACATTCCGGGTAATCTATACTATCCAATTTATGTCTTATATCCAACATATCTTTATCCAAAAATTGTTATCTCAAAACATGGTATTAATTTAGGGTTACATTACCTTTATAAAAATATCAATCTTATATGAAATAACTCTTCTATGTCTTACTATCCATTACACAAATCATTTTAAATCCTTAATTAAATCCTATATTGAAAATACAAACACATCTCACGAATCATATTACATAATCATTGAATTCAAAAATACATCATTAATCAAACTTTATTCTCAAAACACTACTCAGGCTCTATCAACATATTCCTTGATTTAAATTTCCTAGAATATGAATTATGGACCACGTATTAAGGTTCCTCAACCCCAATCCAATTATTTTTCTTATGATTAATGTAAACAATACTGGAAGAATATCGACTACCTTTCACATTTCATTTTTAGTCTGTTCATTATTAGTAGAATACACATCACTTGTACCACCTCTATGATTCTCTTCACAAGACTTCCACATAGGACATGTATTTTCATAATGCCCACAATTTTCACATATAAAGTAGTCATCAACTGATAATACCTTAGGAAGTCCAACATTCCCTTCCATTCAATTAACTGAACTCTTCATTTTTTCCTTATAGTCACTTGATTTGTTTCATTCGTTTCTATAGTCAAAATATCTTCTTTTTCCTCTGAAAATTTTACTTATTTTATTATTTCTACATTCTTTACATAATGTAAAATTAACCCTCTTTCCTCAATGTTCTCCATTACCCAAACTCTCATCGAAATACTTCTTTCTCTTCCATTGTGAGTATGAGATTTGGTAAAAGAAAACATTGTAAATAATGAAATATAAAAAATATTTTGGGATTATCACAACATATTTCAATCCAATGATCATCCCACATGACTTCTCATTAGAAAATTTCCCATTACATTCAACATTAATTCAGTTTATTTTGGTTATCACTATTGACTAAAACCAGAAGCATAGTGTGCGCATTACTTATAATAGAAAAAAACCTTATAGTTATAAAAAAAATAACTTATAATGTATCTAAATCATGTCACCATATTTAATCTAGGAAACCATTGGTTTATCCTAGGTTATTCATAGACGACATATATTTAAATCCTTCATAATATTTCGCGAAGAGTTTTTGAATTCCCAAAGCATATCCCCCTGGATTGTCAAACCAGGTTTGGAGCAAGGCCTGTTTTAGTGTACAATATTACCCTGAGTCAACCCTGAAACATCTTATCAGAGCTGTTACCCCTCGGTACATTTGTGAAAGAGTGAAATCCACTTGTATTATCCTGACCGATATGTATTTCTAGGAAACCACTCACTCCATCCTTTAAAAAAATTCTAGGAAATTTTCCAAAATTTTAACTCATCCTTAGAGACATCCCTAGAAATATCATTATAAATACAAATAGGTATTTTACTAAAGTTTTATCATAATAGTTTCCAAAGTTTGACTAAACCTTTCCTTTGATACAAACTATAATAATCGAGTCTTAACATACATACATATTACATCATTTTAGATGAATATTTCATACATTGCAAAAATACATGCCCGATGGCCATAATAGTTTAGTATCTTTCGAAACATAGAAAACAAATCTTATATCCTAGTAAAAGAACTTCTACATATCCCATAAATATATACAATGTAGGAACATCTAACTAAAAACCTTTATTTTTAACATGGAGAAAGGAAACATAAGAAAGGGGTGAGATCAGATGCTCAGTAAGGGTAAACAAGGGAGAATTGTAACCATAATATTGATTATAAGGGTTTGAGAACATGTTCATGAACATAGAGGATCATTACCTACATATCAAAGATAATAACAAAGATCTTGGAATAAATAATGATATTTCTTAAGACATGAATCCTATTAAAATAAAAATCATAATCCATGAAATCATAACATATAAATTAAACATAGAATCATGTAAAATACATAATCACATAAAAAACCTATGTAAAGGTGGCCTACCAAGGTAATTGTAACATGTTAGGATTCGGTTTAGAACCTGTGTATATACATCGGGATTAGGATGTTCTCCCATTTTCCCTCTTGTTTGGGGGACTGGGATGTTCTCCCAAATTCTCTGTTGTTTTAGGATTGGGATGTTCTCACATGTTACCTCTTATTTCAAGATTGGGATGTTCTCCCCTCTTACCTATTACTTCATGATTCAAATGTTCTCGCATGTTCCCTCTTGTTTCAGGAGTGATATGTTCTCCCTTGTTCTCTCTTCTTTCGATATTGGGATTTTCTCCCCTATTCCCTATGATCTCGTAATACATTTATCATTACCCAATGCATTTGAGGGTGATATTGGTCCCTCCCTTTTCATAATGAAATCATACATAAATGTGCCACAAGATAAAAAAAAACCTATCATAACCCATGAAATGAAATAAAATGGGTGTCATAAACATGTAAACATTTCATAACCTACATAAAATGCTATAAGTTTCAAAATAATTTCATCAAAATCGTAACTACTAAAAGAGAAATAGATTTCATATACATTTGACACTGAAGAAGAAATAGGTTTTATAAAGACCATGAAATTAATAATAACTCATTCATATAAAGGATATGAAGGGAACATTTATATTGTCCTAAGTAACATTGATATATGTCATCTTAGATGGAAAATAATTTTGAAATATATTCAAAAACATTCCTTGAGGAAAATATCCTTTCATATTTGAAAAGTTATTTTTTAATACATAAAAAAATTTGAAATAATTTTCAAATAAAATACCTTTAAAACTTATAAATAAGGTATTAAATCATTTTAAAACATTTTTCCTGAAAAATTATAAAATAATCTTCAAAATATTGTAAAACCTAGTTTCTTTAAAAACATTATGAAAACCAAAAAAAGAGCTGGAAAATGTTTAAAAAATCATTGTACTTGTAAAATTATAAAAGATAACTGAAAAAATTTTGAAAACAAATTTTCTAGAAAATATCTTTTAAAAACATTATCTTAAAGTTAACCCTTTTAAAAATTTAAAGGGATCTTCAAATAAATGATAGTGAGTGAATTTGTACATGTCGTACAATGTCAAAAGAAATTTCCTTTCGCACAGTAAAAAAGTAAGAAACGTGGCTTGTTCGAAGAGCGACAAGAATATTCCCTTGAATAGATTGCTTAAATATGAAAAGCTCAAAAATGTTTTTTAATGCTTATAGTATAATGGTAAAATATTTCTTGGAATCCCTTTTTATAAAATATAGATTTATGACTGAAGAAAGGGTAATGTTGGGCTTTCATAAAAACTCTTTCTTAACTATCTTATGTACCAAAGAGTATAATATGGTATCAATACATGAGTATATAGTGAAATAATATAGGATAAGGAAACTCATGATTATTCTTGAGTTATGTATCACAATATTTTATCAAAGGAATCATAAACCTAAATAATCTTGAAAAGCAATGAGATTGTCTCAATGGACTCTTATAACATGATATCTTGTGTCCATACTGTCCATATAAGAAAAGTAAATTAAATTAATCATATAATATCATGAAAATATTTATATTCATGACATTTCATGAAAAATGGAAATATATTCACCTCAAAAAGAGATTAGGTACATGATAAAACATGAGTCTCAAAGAAGGCAAATTGAGACAAAACATTTTACCGATTCGATAACTTTTGAATGTTAAACCCCTAAAAGAAGAATAATAAATTTAACATGTGAATATGAATAAATTAATATGTGAGATAAATATAATTGAATAATTTTCTGTGTATTCCTACACTAAATGAAAGAGTGGTGAACATAACATGTGTCTCACGGAAATTAAAAGATAGATGAAATCCCCTTACCTTGTGTCTTGACTCTCTCCGTACTTGTACAAGCATCCTGTAATGTAAATATCAGTTTATAATAAATATTTTACCGAATAATATTCATATATATATTACCATATATAGTTTTATAATGATTTTATATTACCGTCTTTTTAACGATCTTATGTTAAGGATTCACTTCAGGTAATATTCGCTTTGTTTTTTTATGTGTCATAATTTGTTATGTCATTGGTCCTTATACATATATTATGAATCCAGAATGCAGATAATGATATAAATATAATGTATATATAGAATATTTATATCATAATAATCTACATCTTAATGATTTAAAAAATGGAATACACTGTTGATGGAGAAGGTAAGTTTTACGTAAGCATGAACAATATTTTCATTTATATTGTCATATTGATAGAAAGTATGTAAATGAAGCACACACACACATATGTATATATATGTCATAATTAAATTATAATTACTATATTATATATATAATATAATTTCATTAAACCAATTTTTAATAAATTCCTTGTGGTGTGTGAACGAGTCACATCATTTTTAGGGGGCAGTAGTCCACACTTCCTCAAACAAGATTATCATGTTAACACATAATGGAAAGTAAATATATGTCTATTGTAAAAGGAATAAATAATATTTAATACAAGATAAATATAATATATGACATATATAAATAGATTTTCCCTCATAATGGACACCATGATTGATGATAAATGAAAAAATAGCAATCATCGTTTTGTGAGGCAGTAAATCAACAAACACAGAAACAATATGATCGATGTCCATTAGATGGTGGTGTGTGTTTGTATAGGTTGAAACCTTTGTATAAAAAATAATACTATATGGAGGATACAAGTGTTTTCACATATAAATGGAATAAAGAGAGTGGTCGGGGTGAATAAGGAAAATAAATGAATAGAGTTTGAGAGAAGATGTTACTTCTAAATCAGATAACTCATTTTAGTTTATCCCAAAAGTATACCTTGAGAAGATTTATACACAAATGGATGTTTCAAAGAATAAGGTAGAATTTTTTGGAGGTTAATTGGGACGATCATGTATTGACTTAAAAGGTTTGAGAGGTGTCGGGAATGGGGAGAGTTAGTGGCCTTTTATAGGGAAGGAAAATGACTCATTTTGAATTTCTAGAAACAAGTTAGGTGTGAAAATGTTATTACTTAAAAAGAGTAATAAAAAACCAAAAAAACTAAATATTGGATGGTTTATTTCCAAAATAGTTATTAAAAATGGGTTTTTTACAGGTTTATAGGTCATTTGGGCACTTAATTGTAAGGTTTAGTCCCTAATTAAGCTTAATTTGGCCTTAATTCCTGTGATTAATTTTAATCACTTTTACTAATCATTTTGATCAAACAATTAAATTGGTAATATTATAATATAAATATTATAATTAATAAAATGTTTTTTAGGAATTTTTATGGCCAATACATAGAATCAGAAAAATTAAGATTAATGCTAATCCCGAAGACATGACAAAATAACAGGTTTTTAAAGTAAACAAACATTTGTTAAGATTATATATTCAATTTCAAAGTAAAATTGTTTACAATGAACAAAATTTTATTAATATATTTAATAATTATCCAAAATTAAATTAAATAAATTTTTTAATATCATTTAACATTAATAATTAATTAAACAAAAATGATGTTTTTTACTAAAAATCATTATTTTTCATTATTCATCAAAAAATGATGTTTCTCAGAAAAATCCCTAAAAATACCCCAAGGAGGATTCAAACATTATGAATTCGAAAATAATGTTTATTTCATAAAATTAATTGTTTAAATGTGTCCAAAATTTTATTTTATTCTTAAAGGTGGTTCATTCAAGAAAACAATATTTTTAACATAAAAGGACTTTGCCAAAAATATTATCTTTCATTATCAATATGTTTTATTTATATAAAAAAATCATAAAAAATATTTGTAAATTAGTTATTAATATTACTATAACTATGTTTATTGTTATTTTATAAATATATCATTTAATTAATTAATTATATATATATATAAATATGTTTAAAAGAAACCCAATGTTGTGTGCATCGTATGCCAAGTCGGTGTTACTTGTAGTTCAAGAAAAGTTGGTATTACATGTAGCTCAAAACAATTCAGTATTGTGTGTGAATTGAGTTTTTGACTTATTATTTTAATATATATATATATATATAATGAAATATTTCTAGTGTTATATGAAATGAAAAATATTGAAAAGTTAAATTATTTTTAAAAAATCACAAAATCCTGGGGTGTTATAGAGATCACATTTTAAGATAAAACTATATATTACATTTAATAGGAAGAATAAATATATGGATGTTACTTTAAAGATAAAACTGGTCTCAAGACTCTAAATGGGATTCTCAAGCATGAATGGTTGGGCGTCTCCATTGTGAATACATACATATGGATCATTTTCATAATATGTATGTCCAAATAGTGAGATAAATATTTTTATTAAAGTTAATAACTATTCATATTTTTTACAGGTTTTTATATTACAAATATATAAAGGGAATATCCTGACAAGAATAATTTGGATTCATTAATCCCTATATCATTTGTATACCAAACATTACTTTGAATGAGGAAAAAATTAAGAATAAAAAAAGGTGAGTCAGTCAAAGAGTTTAACAATAAAGAATCATACAAAATACTCTTTTTGATAATGAAAATTCAAGGATAAAAATATATTATCTAATAATATAATATATATTTTAAAAATTTTCATTACATAATTGTTTTTGTTTTTTAGGAAGTACTGGATGCTGATAGTAGTCAACATAGACACCCCAGATATTTATTTTTTTGGATTCAATGCATGGATTGCAACCAAAACCTCACACATGATGTGTATTGTTAATATGTAATATAGAAAAATAAAAATTTTATAGAAAAAATTATAATTACATGTTCGGTTTGTGTTTTAATGAGAATTTTGTTATGATATGGAGTTCCCTAAATTTACGCTAAATCATGGCATGAAGTCGATGTACGAAAATCAAAAGCCTATGTATTACTCATATTGGAAACAAATTAATGTATATATATTTATATAAATATTTATCTATAAAAAAATTTACTTATTTTGTTCAATGTTTCTACAGTATATGAAATAAGATAATGCAATTAATTGTGGATATTTTTTTGGAAAATTTTAGGGAGAAATCATAATACATGAAAAGACCAGCATCTCCAATAAGTAATTTACGAAGGTAATTGAAATTTAATTAAATATGTTTCATAATATTTTTTCTGTCTATATTTTCTTAGTACTATCAAGATTGACGAGAATAGAGTTACTCAAAAGAATAAATCAATTTGTTTAGAGACGAGTGGTCAATGTACTTTTTCTAAGAATGTATGTCAACAACTAATTTAGCTGATTACCTGCTATGTTAGTGATCTAGTATGATTTATAACCTTAAAAATATATTTGGGGTGTGAATAATTTGTGTCAGAATTCTTATATGTTATTTTTTATTTCTTTCTCAAGGAGGAGAGTAATGGAGGAAATCAATTTGTTTATAAGTGCTGACCTGAAATCAATAAAATTATTCGGAAATAGTGGAGTTAGATGTTTAAGAGGGGAAGAAGGTAGACATGAAGGTTGATGTGAATTCATATGTAGATCTAGAGTTAGAGACCGACAAGGATGAGGAGGCATATGTGAAGACATATGTGGAGACAGAGGTGGCGGTGGATAAGAAGCACTAGCTTGAAAAAATAAAATTTTTGGGGAATGAAGTAAAATAAAGATCATACCATGACTGTGTTGGAGAATTTATTTTCAAGTGCAAAAAACACTTGTCACTTAAGATAAGATCCATTGTGCATATTTCTTGTTTAATATGAAATTTTAGTAAAAAACATAGGTGGTGTAATGAAAATTGATCAAAGACATTCATATTATTTTGGTACTTTAGAAAAATGATCCATATGTCATTTATAACTTGTAGAGAACTTCCACACCTCAATCCAACACATAGTGTGACTAGTCTAACTCATAGTGTCTATTATCAGCTTAAAATTGACCTTTTATTTAAAAAAATTATCAAACACTATAAACTGATGAAACACACTTGGATTATCTTGGTAATTTGGGAAAATGATCCATAATTCATTGTTGATATGTATGGATCAGTCTCATGTCAAACCCACTCATGATTCCACTTGTATGGCTCAAAGTGCGTGTTTCTAGTTTAAAATGTCATTTTCGTAAAAAACACAGGTAGAATTCTCAAAATGGAGGAAACATATTCAAATTATTTTTATGAATTAGGGAAATGATCCATGATTCATTTGAGACATATATCATTCTATCACTCCTCAATACAACACATAATGTGACTGGTATAACTCCAAGTGAAACGTTTTTTATTCAAGATTGACGTTAATTTTATTGAAAAAGAACTGACATGCTCAAAATTGAGAAAATGAATTTATATTATTTTGGAACTTTTGGAATATGAAACATACTAAATTTTTTAAACGTTGGCATTAGCCGCACCTCAATCTGATGCACAGTATGACCGGTATGACTCAAAGTGCCGGTTTTCAGTTTAAAATTGATATTTTAATACAAAAAAGTGTCACTCGCTAAAAATTGAGCAAACACACTTAGATCATATTTATAATTTATAAAAATGATTAATTATTTATTTGTGATGTATATGAATCAGTCTCATATAAAACCCACACACAATGCTATCTATATAGCCCGAACTGTGTGTTTCTTGTTCAAAATGACATTTTAGTAAAAAAAACATGTGGAGTAATCTCAACTGAGTAAATGTATTACGATTTTTGATACATTTGTAAAATGATACGTGAGTAATTTAGGATGTGTATCATTTAGATGAACTTCAATCCGGTGCATAGTGTGGCCTATATGACGTAATGTGCATCTTTTTTATTCAAAACAACAAACATACTCCAAACCAATAAAATGCATTTGGAATGTTTTGGTACTTTAGGAAAGAAATTCAAACACAATTAAGATGTGTAGGGATCATCCAAACCTCAATGAAACACACAGTGTAACTGGTATGAATCTACGTGTTTGTTATCAGTTTAAAATTGACATTTTAATACAAAAAGTGTCACTCACTAAAAACCAGGAAAAAAATATTGGATTTTCTTGATAATTCAGAAAAATGATTCATAATTCATTTTTGACGTGTATTAATCAGTCTCATGTCAAAACCACTTACAATTCCACATGAATGGCTCAAAGTGATTGTTTCAAGTTTAAATTGACATTTTAGTAAAAAAACACACGCAACATATTGAAAACCAAGGAAACACATTCTTATTGTTTTTATACATTAGTATAAATATATATGAGTCATTTGGGATGTGTACCTTTCATCCATGTCTCAATCTGACATACAGTGTGATCGGTATGACTCTAAGTGCGTCTTTTTTATTCAAAATTGACTTTAATTTTAGTGAAAAAATAACATACTCCAAACTAAGAAAACTCCTTTTGATTGTTTTGGTAAACTAGGAAAAAGATCCATAAATCATTTTGATGTATAGATATCATCCTCACCTCAAACCGATGCACAATGTAACCGGTATGACTCCAAGTGTTCGTTATCAGTTTTAAATAGACATTTTAATACCAAAAAGTTTCCCTCACTGAAAACCAAGAAAACACACTCAAATTATCTTGTTAATTTTGCAAAAATATTCATAAATAGTTTTGGATGTGTATGAATTAGTCTCATGTTAAATCGACACACGATGCCACCTGTATGGCTGAATGTAAATGTTTCTAGTTTAAAATGACATTTTAGTAAAAAATACACATGGGTTACTATAAATTGAGGAAAATATTCCTCTTATTTTTATAATTTAGGAAAATGATACATGATTTATTTTGGATTTGTATCATTCATCCTCATATCAATCTGATTCTTGGTGTGACCAGTATGACTCCAAGTGCGTCTTTTTTATTCTAGATTGACATTAATTCAAGTGAAAAAACATCTGACGTACTCCATACTGAGAAAATGAATTTGGATTATTTTGGTACATTAAGAAAATAATACATATGTCATTTGTGATGTGTAAGGATTATCCACACCTCAATCGGATGTATGGTGTGACTGTCATGACTCAAAGTGCGTCTTTTTGTTCAAAACAGATATTAATTTGAATAAAAAAACAACTTACATACTCATTTCTAAGAAAAATCAATCCTATTGTTTTGGTACTTTAGAGAAATAATCCATAACTCATTTGTGACATTTAGGAATTAATCAGACCTCATTTTGACTCGTGGTGTGAACGGTATGACTCCAAATGTGCCATTTTATTCAAAATTTACATCAATTTTAGTAAAAAAATAGCTGGAATATTTTATAATAGTGATTTATTTATCTTGTATTTGTGTTAAAAATTTTATTTTATTTAAATTCAGTATTTTTATCTTATTTGGTAATTTTTGTTACTGTTTCTATTGATCCAGTGTGTTTTTGTAGCACATTGTACCTGTTTCTGGTGATGCAGTGCGTTGTAGCGTTATATGATAGTTTTCACCTTTATCTGTGTAATTAAATGCACTAATAAAGCTACCCTTTATTCTCACTTATACCGGTGCTGATAAAGTATATCTTTGTCAACACATTAAAAATCACCGATAAATTATACTTTTATCTGTGCATATAGTAGCGTTGATAAATCATACTTTTATTAGTGCAAATAAATGTGATGATAAATCATACTTTTATCAGCACCTTTAAAATAAAAAATAAAGGTTTTTTTAATAAGTCTAAATAAAAGCGCTGATAAATGGAGTCTTTTATTAGCACTTTTATTTTTTCGGATAAATATACTCTTTATCGGTGAATTTTAGTACTCATAAAATACATGGACTTTTATCCATTCTATGGCTGTTAGTACTTTTATAGTACCAATTATGGTGGACTATATCACTATTAAAGGCGTGTTTTGTTTTAGTGTAAGTGTTTTTTTGAAAAGTGTTTTTGAAAATGAGAAACTGGTTCATGTGGAAACTGGTTCAGATAGTCTTTTTTGTTGGCTAGTAATGACCTAGATGCTTGATTTGTGTGATATACCTACATGCTGAGGTTTTTTTGGAAGGCACTGAGTGGGTTCAAATGTTGTTTTTTTTAAATGGATTGGCATGTAGGGGAAAATTCATGTCTGTATAGGCTATTTTTCTGAATATTACGTGATTTACTAGGAAAGAATGATTTTTATACCTGTGTGTTTTATGGAATGTGTTAGATGTTAGATGGATCCACTACCGGCTGGCTTTTGGGATGAGTTCATGGTGGGAGAATCAAGTAGTGGTCTTTGTTGGATGCCTGTGGGAACCAATTACAGGGGCTTGTGCATGATTTACACGAGGCTTGGGGAGCCATATGTGATTTTGGATGGGTTTAGTGATGGGACGCGTGTTATTTATTTTGATGTGCCTATGGTGATTTTTTGGGTTAGACCAATTGATGTGTACATGGTTTTGGTCTCCGATAAAGATTGATTTATGTGTGATTTTGGTAGGGAATTACTTTGGTGGGGAGAAATACTTAAGATAATTTTCCATTGGTGGAAGAGTCTTATGGTGTGGATCTCCATACTCATTGGTATCTTTTGGTTGATCGATGAAACATCGGTGTTTTGGAATTTGATGGGTACCGTTGAATACCATCCCGGTACATAGTGGTGGTAGAGAGAGATGCTGGAAATACGATAATTGGAATTGAAGAAGATTGTGTTTTTTATTATCATAAATCAATTCTAGTGTAATAATTAAATGGATCACATGAGTTAGGGGTAGTGTGTTATGTATGGGTACGAATAGATGTCTTTATTTTGAGCAGGTGCACCGAGGGTACTTCTGGTTGTCTGAGAATGACAGGTGTGTGGTGCATAATCAATGGGTTTAGTGTATGGGCCAAGGTTTTATGGGACAGAAATCATGGGGGCAAGATGGAGGTGGTGCGATTAAGTATTATGAGAGACATACCATTAATTTCAAAGGTGATATCAGTGAAAGATCACTGTTCCATAGTACAGTTGACCAGAGGTTATCCCTAAGTAAGAGTTGTCAGTGGTGTGAGAGCGTGGGTCGGGTGGAGTGAAACACATGTGTTTTAATGAAATTCATTTTTTTGTTATGAATGAGTTTTATGGAACTTTTAATTTAGTGTGATGTATTCCATTTATAATTCAATGTGACGCCCTTGGTGTTGGTGGACTTTTCATCAGGAATGAGTGATGGAATCTCCATGATCCAAAGATGGGTGATGATTTACCTTTTTGGGTGATGGTCTGGGATGAGGGGTGGTTCGAAGATAAGGATGCTCCTATGGTGGGGAGTGAGATTTTTATCTTGGTGATGCAACCCTCATTTGAGGGAGATTAGAGGGGTATGATGTCGATCGATGGATGATCACTATAGTATTAGAGATTGGAAGATCAATGCGGTCAAATTCAATGGACTCCTTAATGAATGTTGAGTAAAACTCATATATGGGTTTGTGGGGGTTTTGTGTGTCGACCTTACGACCAGGATTGTTTGAGGTGATCCAAGGGGAATCATATTGATTTTTTATCAATGCTTGTGGTATTGTACGATAATTGTTCAAATAGTTTGAGGTTTTAATTTGGAAATGAAACTAGATGTCGGATTTATATTATGATGTGCTTAATTGGTTAGTCATGAGATGCATTTGGAGTTAGGAATTGGGATCAGAAGGTGTTGGTGATGTGTTGGAAAGCGAGGATGTGTGGTTTGGGGAAGAAATTGGATTGGGAGAGGCTAACTGATGATGCTATTTAAAATCAGATGTAGTAAGTTGTAAGCTGCCTAAATGGAATCGTTCGGGACACAATTAAAAAGGTTTAAGGTTCAACCCCAGATTTTTTGTTAGGGAGATACTGTATGTAGTGACAACCATGATAGGTTAGGGATGATGTTTGAGCTTTCCATGACTTCTAGAGAACGCGAAGCATTATGGTGTAGAGTTTTTAATTCTTGTGTCATTACAAGTTGGAGAATTCCAAGGGAATATTAATTTTTATAGCTGGTGGGTGGATAGTTTTGAGACAAGATATATGGGTTAGAATTATATGCATTAGAGCACCTCTAAGAGGTGGTTTTGGATTTCATGTGAGGCTCAAATGGGTCCCAGGGGGCGTGGAGGAGCCTTAGGAAAGGTTGGGCAGGTGCTGTAGCCAAATCCATAGAATATCCTCAAGCTATATGGTGGGAACCATTAGCTATCCAATGGGGATTTTTAATGGGGAATTTTTTATTTTCCCCTTGTGATTTTATAGGGGGTATCCCCTCTTCTCCTCTTTATTTAGGTATATGAGATGAGGTCTGAACCACATTCCCCCTTTATGTTAGGGTATTTTTTGTGGCATTTTCTAGGGGAATTTTATATAATATACCCTTTAATCCCCCCTTTATTCTTCTCTACATTCTTCACTTATTCTATTTGCAGAATTTGTGTTTTTTAGAAAAACATTTGATGGAGCATGTGGATATCATTGCACATGATAGAGTTTTAGTGTGCATCTTGTAGACATTAGTGGAAAAACATGATTAACTTAAGGTTTTTTTACATTTAAAAATCATTTATTAAGATATGTTAATATATGTGGCATTCAATGTTGGAATTCATCCTTAGTTTATAATACACTATATTGAAAACCCGTTCTAAAATATAAAATATAGAAGTATTTCCATGTTAGTTTTCATTAAAACTGACTTTGAAGCCTTCTAAGAAGTACTTTGAACATTAGATTTTTATAAAACCAACATAGAATGTTTAATTTTTAAAAAAATTACATAATTATATATATTTAAACAAAAATAAAAACATCAAATAGTAGTAAAAACAACACAAATAGAGTAAGAGTAGAAAAACTCATTAAGAACATTCACAACATTTTTTAAAAGTGGTAAGGTAAATGAAACTAGAAATCCAAATTAGTATAACTTAGGATATATTCTGAAAATAAATTTTAAAGTTGTTTCAGGTCAATTTATGCACATGGAGAAATATCATCGAGAGCCTATAACATAAAGTGTTACAAATGTAAATAATAACATATATTTTTTAAATTATACGTGTTACTAAAATTTTCAAAAAAATTTGTTGTTACAGTCTTGATTATATCATATATGAATTGTAAAGCATAATATCCACATTAAATAATCTTTTTTTATGATGAAGCATCATTTATGAAACAATATTTTAAAAATAAAACCACTAAGTATTTCTGAAAAAACAACTATTCACTGATATAAATGTAATCTACGTGAACATTCTTATATTCAATTTTTTCAAGTTCCACTACTGAATAGTGAGATAAGATGAACTCAATCCATAATTTTTTTAGTATCAAATATTAATTATCTAAACTGAGGGAAAATTAAATTATTAATAATAAATAACTAAAATAATAGAATAAAACATACTTTTTTAACATCTTAGTAAATATTCATTGAACCCCACCCAATAAAGAGTACAACCAATATGATTTATATTATGATGAAAAAAAATAGGAATAAAATCAAATATATACTAAAATATAATTTTTTTGAATTTATAATAATATTATGATTAGTGGTCTATAATTATATATGTGTTCTTACCAGTAAAGGAATGAAAAAACCAACATGTAATCTATGTGTTTTTAATATTATATATATATAGTCAAATTTTTCTTCTTGGTTCAAGTATTTCACATTTGTCGAAAAATATTATGGGTCCATAAAACCATAAACAGAAGTGAAGTCATATTATATGAAAATATTATGGAGAGACCTAATTAAAAAATTAATTAATTAATTCAATATAACTTATGTTTACTTAAATAAAATAAATTAATGATTGAAATTTACATACCTGGAAAACAACTAAAAATAGGTACACTAATAATATCACCCTTTAGATCATCTGTCATATTAGTTTTAAAATTAATTAAAATTTAATACCTTCCACATATGTCAACACTCATCATAATGATATAATAATTTACTAATATAGAAAAACATGTGATAACTTTGTTACCCCGTTAGCTTCCTGAGGAGTATCAAAATGTGCATGGACTTCATATTTTCATTTCCTTTTTAGTGATTCATTCAACTTTATATACTTATATATAAGGAAAGTTTAATAAAATATTATAATAAATTTAGAATTAATGATAAATAAAAAAAGAAAGAAAAGGCATACAATGTATGTCATCTTATGGAAAATATTAGTTGGACAAAGTAAAAAAATGTCAAATACACTATCCAACTATGAATACCTCCGTAGTGGGTAGTGACACTAGAGGAGTTGGATCAATAATATCATTTAACAATACTCTTAACTGACCTCATTAAATAGCATGATGATGTGCATAATCCTCGAGATGATGTAAAATTCCATATGGTACAATATGTACATCCGTATCCCCAACATGCAACTCACATTACACAGTCATGTATGAATGAGTAGGTGGTGGATCTGGGTTGGATAGTTTTGAAATCTATTTCTTTCTCATTTCTAATTAAATTAAATCAGAAACATATAATTTTATTCTATCCTCTATCAAACCATTCATGTTTTGTAGCTCATCCTTTAAAGAACCTAATTTTCCCTTATATTCGGCCTCCATCAATGTCACATTAGGGGTGTGGCCAAAAACCTTTTTTAAAACAAATACCCTCCTTATACCCTATGAAGAGTCCTGGGTTTTCCATATTTCCTAATGTATTGGTAAGAATATATATCCTAACCTCTAGGATAAAGGTCCCCTATTTTATTTTCTCCGGATGGAATCCTGAAATAATAGTTTCAACTGTTATTTTAGTGAGATAAATTTAGTAAATATTAGTAATGAAGATAACAAAAAATTAATTACTTACAATATTACTATATAATTAATTTATTGGATCAGTAATAAACTTCCCATTTTTTATCACTCTTTCCCTTTTCCATTTTTTGATGAGGTGGAGGAG
Source organism: Viscum album (assembly GCA_963277665.1). NCBI lineage: Eukaryota > Viridiplantae > Streptophyta > Magnoliopsida > Santalales > Viscaceae > Viscum > Viscum album. Next base: position 1,913,117,312 of record OY728122.1, read on the forward strand.
ATGGAGGTTTGGGTGGAACCTCTTCAGAGCCACTACTTGAATTGGATCTTAATTCACTAAAACTTTCTGTAATAATTTGATCCTTTAATTGATCATACCATCCATCTAAGAATGTACGAAGGTATGAATTTTGAGACTATATCTCATGGTGAGTTTTACTAGAGGTCTGTTACAAAAGAAAAAATTAATAAGTTATCAAGTTATTAAAATTAAATAAATAAATAAATTTTTTGAATAAAAAAACATATCATAAAGGATTCCTCCTGCTGTTTAGAGATAAAATTCATCCATGTATCTCTATATATAAACCCATAGTTAAGGTATGGATCTTGATCTTTTTTACTCTAAAAATATAAAATGAAGTAAACATTTACTTAAAAACTCTTCCATTGGGAGGCTCTTAGAACAAGTTTATGTTTTGATAATTACAAAAACTTTCTTGTTTTCATTATCATAAATCTTAGTACATTTATTTGTGTAATAATAAATTATCACAACTTTATTTTTTCTTATCATTAATCTGTTACATTTTATATTTATCATGGTATAATTTAATTCGATTATTATATTTTTTGTTTAAAATATATTTAGATTTAATTATTTGATTTTTTAAATCATGCTCTTCATGTTTCATATTTATTTCCTTGGATAAATATATATTTAAGATCTGTAAATATCATTTATACAAGTTTTTATATTTTTTTAGGAAACTTTATGTTTTAATGAGTCACATAAGGGTAATTTTTATTTTATGTCGTTTCCTAAAGGTAATATTAGGTTTAAAAGGATTTTTGTAAGGGTATGTAATGATTTATAGAGTTGCATAAAGGTAAATCACTTATGCCAAACACTATGTAAAGGTAATTCAATAATTATAATGGTAACCCATGAAATACAATAGCTACATAAAGGTAACCCATGAAATCGAAGAGTATCATAAAAGAAACTTATGAATTTCAATTGTTGCGTAAAGGTAAATTTCAAGTTCTAATAGTTACATAAAGGTAATATGTGAGTTATATGGTTTTCATAATTGCAACATATGAGCTCTAAGTCTTTCACAAAGGTAAATCCTTCAGTTTGATTCACATAAGGATAAATCACTCCACGTGTAAATGTAATATCCCTTAGGATATTTTTCATAAGGGTACATTCCTACTAATGTAAATGTACCATTAAGGATTCAATGGCTAAAAGGACTAATTTTTTATTATTTTGGATAAGCCCCCTTTTAAGGGTAAAGAGGGAAACATCACTGGACATCAAAGACTAAGAGGAATTAACAAAATCAGAAATTCAAAAGGGTCACAATCATCCGAGAACAAGACTACGCATGAATACCCCTCCCCAGCATCAACAGCATTATGGAACGCCTCCACTATTGCATGGATACTCAGCAAGATGTACCATGAAAAAATGAACAGTCTTAGTACCGATGGTCGTGCCATACCCTCTCATTCTTCCAAATCTGAATATCTACACATGGTGAAGAAAACCTGCTCATAATCCACGTCTGAATAAATTCTTTGTTGCATGTATATGACAAACTTAAAACAATCCATGTAGCTAGAAACAACATCAAACAAATCCTCCACCTTCACGAATTCATCCTAAAGCTTCCATCCCAGATGTCAGAACCCCCACAACCTAGGATACTCCCTCGTAAAAATGCAACAGAGTCAACTCAAAGGGGCATACACTCTAAGAAGTGAAAAGTCGAGCCAGTGCCCCAGGGATGGAAGGCCCAATAACCTCACCTATGGAGCATCACCAAAGAGGGGGTTCGAGCTAATATGAACTAGAAGAACCACTCTAGGCATGATACTAGGTAGATATGGACCACGGAAGAACCCTCAACGGATGCCAAAACGTCCAAACAGTGGGAAGTAGAAGAGAAGTAGTGAGGAATGGTGGGGGAACCTGGGAACGCCAATGCCACAAGGTCATTATCAAACCATTCAACAGTAAAACCCCCTAAAAATCACAAACATAAGCCACATAACCACCAAAAGAAAAAACAAGAGTGCAAGATCCTATCCCCTCTGAGCTACAAATGATCAGACACCAAGCCACGCTGGGAGGTGAAGCTGAGGCCACGTCAGAGCTGAGCCGAGCTGCTCCACCGCTGAGTTGAGAACACTGATCAAAATCAGAAACCCTATCATGCCACACTAGAACTGACATCGAGGCCACATAAGAGCTGAGGCTGAAACAAGCCATGTTTATGCCAGAGCCGATGTTGAGGCCACACTAAGGTGAGATATAGGCTAAGCCAAAGCCATGACGGAGATGATGCTGCATCACACCGCCACAAAGATGAGAACCAGAGGAAGTCCGATGTTGACGTCGAGCCACTCCAATAATCTTGTATGGCTAGTAATCCACATAGGGGTAAATTTATGTTACTATTACAAAGTGGTTCCCATGTCTCAGTATATATCATTTAAAAATTTGTATGCTACTCCAATAAAAGTATGTCTACCTATATTTTATTAAAATTAAATAACTATAATAAAAAATTTATTATTAATAATAAAAAAAATAAAACATTGAATGTTATATTTTTTAACAAAAAAATGGTTAACTAAAACTAGTGAATAAAAAAATTGAGAATAAAAAAATGGAAGAAATGATTATTATATATAAATGTGTACTTTTGTGTACCTATATTTGTTTAGAAATAAATAAATTTTATAAGTTAAAATATAATTTTTCATAATAGGAAGAAAATTATGAATATTTTATTAAAAAAAATAAATAACTAAAAATAAAGAATATATAGAAAACAGTCACACAAAAACTGATGAATGTAAAATTTTTCAACTAAAAAATATATATATAAATATAATGAATATATAAATTATTTAATAAATTCTATTAATTTGAATATAAAAGTTAAAAAAATGTTTTTACTATGTCAGATTCATAAAAAACATACGAAATAATTAATTGGGAGAGTAATGGAGTGTTATCCCATATCCATTATAAATGAACATTTCATTTTGCATGGAAAATGTCCACACCATAGTCATTGTTTTTATTGGATAATTATGTGATAGATGGAGAAATTCTAGATAAGAATTCAATATGATCTATATTTTCATCACATATATCATGACCACCTCCCTAAAAAGTGTACCCCTCCTAGGATCGTAATGGGAGAAGATATACAGTGACACCCATGTCCTGCCTCCAATAGGCCCTGAGTTTGTGAGTAGCATCGAGGGAATTATAAACATGCGTATGAGATACATTACCTTATAAAATAAGACATGTGAAAGAGGGAGATAATATAAACACCAATCAACTCCAAGCCAAACTACAATATAACAGAAAACCCAAGTATACATATGTAATGAAATGAAAGAACTACTATAATTGAAAGGCTAACTACAAGTACCAAATGAAAGGTAAAGATAGTGACAATCACGAAGCCTAAACAGCTCCTAAAAAAACACAGAGGATATTAATATCCTTCATGATCACCAACCTACTCCAAATGACCTGAAAAAAAAAATTATATATGTAGGGTCTGTATAACAGTATACTCCGTAGGATCCTCCCCAAAGCCTCTCATGAAAAAATGTAATGAAATCATTCCAAATCATAGTGAACAAGATGTAAAACTAACTCACCACCTATAAAGGTATAATAAGTTCCAAAAGTCACCACATATACTCTCACCAAGTATCACATACTAGAGAATATAATATAGTAAAGAATGTCAACAGTACCCCCTAAAGCTTTCCTACAAATATTTTGGTCTGCCACCACATCGTATGTCTGAGCATCTATCTCCAAAAAAGGCTAGCCCACTAACACCTAGGTGAAGCACCACAACATGCACCTCATGTTAAACATCACTCTATCCATGTAACCAAAAGTATCCAGGTAGTTTTTGGGAGACACCACAGCCTGCATAACATGTATCATACATCAAGTATTATACATCAAGTCATCACAACCCATACACTGAGTAAGGATCATCAAGCCATCACAGTCTATACATGCTATACCTACAGTAGTCCCAAGCAAACTATATCTAGAATACATGTGTGTGGAATAACCACAGTCAATTACATCACTCTACAAACATATATGGGGAAAACTAACCTTCATGCATAAAATCACAAGTTACTACCAAGAGAATAGAGTGGGGCCAAAGGGGGTAGTAATATATCCTTCCTCCAACTGGGATTTTGGGAAAACCCCCCTGGATCAGAATCCCCAGGGTGTCAGTTTACTTAACCAATCGGGTGGAGTAATGTATAGGAACACACAACTTAAATGATATAATATAGCCCACAACTACACTATGGTCATAACATAGTCTGAGACTCAATTGTAGCTAATGTCTCTTGGACTCCTGACTCCCACTATTAAGACCAGATATCCTATAAGAACACAACCTTTTAAAGAGATATATTAAATTACTCTATTCATTTTTATCAGTTTCAATTTACATTAATTTATTCTTAAACCATTAGTTAGACATTAAAATTTTCTTCATTAAATTTCAGTAACATCACAATAATGATTCATGCCCTCCAAGAATAAGAAAACCCAACCCTAAGATTTTTAAAATTTTAACCCCTGTATTGTATCCCAAAAGTATCCAACCCCATGAATTAAACATTTATTCATTTATTAATGTCATTAATTTCCATATAAGCAGGTAATCTAGGAAAAATTTCTAAACTACTAAATTTGATATAAAACTAAGAACATATAACTTCCTCAAGAAGGTGGAAAAAAATCAGATAAAAAAACAACTTATCCATCTGTTAAACAACATATTCAACCAAGATTCCAACTTTCATATCAACAGGTAAACCTAGATTCAATCCATTCCATTATCTCTAGTGTCTTCCCCGAAAACCACAAGTATATCCTGATGTAACCCACCATCACAATCATTAACTATTGTTACAAAAACCGAGCCTCCCTACCCCACATACCATAGTATCCCTCCTAGATAATCCATCATAGCATCACATCACATCAAGGCCTCTCCCCTCATATCACAAGGCTCATATCCATAGCACATAACAACCAGCATAATACAAACATAGAAACTGAGATCATGGCCCCAAAGAAAGGCATTTAGACTTCACACACTGGGATCTATCATGGATCCAAAGCACAAGGCGCTCAACCTTTACAATAAAGTGGGTTATTTAGACCCTATAAAGGCATTATCTTTTATCACACTACCAATTCTTATTCCATCTTAAATTAACTGGTTCGTTATTCACATGTACTAACTATGGAAAACCTAAGGTGAAAACTATCACAAGCTATAAAAATTAATTAAAAATTTATTTATCATGCTTTTAATTATTTTAAAAAGAATAAAAAACAATCTTCACATCATTATTTAGTTCTATTAACACATGTAAGGTCAATTAATATAAACATTATTACAAGATTAATATTCCAACAAACTAGATTCATTAAACATAATTCTTTGATTATTTTAGAAAATTATTTATCAATTAATTATGACATTATGTTCTTTAAAAATTAAACATGCCAATAAAAGAATAATTATAAGAAAATTGATATCACACCATCCCACTAAAAATAAGAAAACCGTTATCATGGTACAAAATAGAAACATCACCATAGGATCAATTACAATTATTTAATTTGGTTCTAGTAATTATTAGGTTAACCCAATTATAGTCCAAGGTGATAAATAATTCTCAATTTATGAACACACAAAAATAAAATAGAAGCAATGAATCCCCTACCTCAAAAGGGTGTCAACATTCTTCACATGATAACATAAGAACACTGAGGATCCCGATCACCTCTCCCAAAAAAATATATCCACTCAAGGATGCAGAACTTCAACCATGACAAAAAAACAAAAAAAGTTCATTAGAAACATGGAGATCAAGCTCCATCAAAAGGAAATGAGGAAAAAGATGGAAACAGATCAAACAAAACACAAAAATGGAAGTATAACATACCTTGTATTGATGACAGATCAAAGGAGGGAAGATAGAGATCAATCCTTGGAAAGGTAATCCCCAAAACATCAAAGTGGGGGCTGTCGGGTCGCCTGGAATCAAGAGCGGGGCACTATATTAATATTTTTTGACAAACTCGAGTAGTAAGAAATATTTAAAACACAGATAATGGTAGAATTACTTGATTTTTAATCCCTTTTAACTTCATGTAATCTTAGAGGTTCAGTTTCTTCCAAAAAACACTTCACCTTTTTTATTTTATTTATTTTTAATCCCCTATTTATTACATATTGGGAAACCTAATTTCACATCATGTAAAAGGTTTACATTGTAGAAAATATCCCTGATTATAGATTCATGAAATATAACTACTTTTTTCATTCTCTAAGACACCTTCGAGCACCTATATCTTTGAAAACACGAAAATGGTCAATCCATGTTGATCTGTGCCCGTACATTAAAAAGCTCTCAAAAAATTATTTTCCAAGAGTATACAAAACCGAAACAGAGTGCAAAACCAAAAAAGGTCATCCAAACTACAAGCCTATGAGATAACTCTCACGGATCTCACCTCCATAAGAGCTCAACCACCCCATCAAAGGAATAGATGAAAACTATACATTGACAATAATCAGATCCTAAACACTCTCCCGGGGGAGATACCCCTCAAAAAAGATTAATCCACAACAAAAAACAAGAGAAATCCATTTAATGAACCCAAAAAGGTCTATAAGCACAAAACAAAAAGTGTTATAAGAGAAGAGATGAACATCTAACAACTCAGGATACTGAGCATGTATCTAAAACTCACATTCCAAGCTACTCTCCTCCACAGCACCGTGCGGCCATAATACATGAACCACAGGGATATTATGCCTGTGAAACACCTTCTCCTAGAAGTATTGGATCTCTACAGGCTGTGCCTCGATGGTCGCATCAACATAAATGTCAATCCCACCCCAATAGATGACATGAGAATTACTATGAAGATAATGACAGAGCTACAACACATGAAAAACATCGGGAATCATGCTAAAATATTTAAGAAGTTCTATCTGATACGACAGAGATCCAACATTATCTAAAACCATTAAAGGCCTAAAAAATTGGGGAGAAAGCTTACTACCATGACCAAAACCTCTCTTCTCAGGACGGGAATTCACATTCAAGAACACATGATCCCTAAAGTTGAAATCCAGAGGTATCCTCCTATGATCATCATAGGATTTTTGATGATCATGTACTTCTCTAATCCCCACAGGAATCACCGGAACCATCTCTATAATACTCTATACCAATTATGGTATGAGAATTGTTGGTTCCTTGACCCCAGTCTAGCACAACAGAGAATGGAAAGATCAGGCATACAAAGCTTCAAATAGATCCCTACCTATGGGGGAGTGTTAATTATTGTTGTTAGAGAACTCTACCAAGGGAATGTGAGTCATTCACAAACCTCCAAAATCCAGGACACAAGAGCACAACATGTATCTTAGAGTTTGGATGGACTAATATTTCAAACATTCCATTTGTGGATGAAAATAATTTCCTAGGAATAGCTAAGAAACAAAAGAATGATGGAGACCTCTCCACACCCAAGAGGTAAAATGAGGATCTTGATCATAAATGATCTCCCTCTGGACCCCTTGGAGTCTCACCACCTCCTCCATATTCTATCTTGACATAACCACCCCTGAGATTGACTCCTTGATCTCTATGAAGTGGGATGATTTCATCAAATGATCCAGTACCATTCATAAAGTGTCATCACTTCACTGAGCTTGAAATAAACTAGTGACAAAGTCCCACGAGATGTCCTACCACTTCTACTAAGGAACATCTAATGGCTAGAAAAAACCATGAGGAACATGGTGTTCAACCATCACCTTATGACATACCAATCATCAAGACACAAACTCTAAAACTACATACTTAAACCTTGGCCACTAAAACCGAACTATAAAATATTGTTACATATTTGTAATGCCGGGATGTACTGCCAAAGGGGATCTATATAACTCTCTATGTTCTATATCTGAAATTGACAAAGGAATAAAAATCCATTCCTAAAACAACATTCGATGTTGTTCATACTCGGACCAACCATCAGGGGACTTGCAATAAAAAGCATGGTCTCTCAAGAGCTCCACCTCAAGATTCCCCAACAAGGAATCCTCCACCTGATACACCAGAGGTGAATTCATAGTCATCTAATAAAGTCAACCTATTTCCCCGACTTCTCCCATATCTAGATTAAATACCTAATGTTCTTCTATTTCCTTTCAATAATAATTGGATTCACAAATTACATCACAACAAAAATTCTTGATCAGTGTATCAACTACAACATTCTTATTCTAAGGTGTATAGAAAATCCTGTTGGTTTAGTCCTTTAAGAACCCCATCCACGGATGTTGAAACAAGTTTAGGTCATGTTGGGAGAAAACATGCCTCAGTTTCTTACAATCGGTGAAGACCAAAAAATTCTTTCCAATCATGTAATGTCTCTACAACTTTAGGTAAAACACTACCACTTCTAACTGAAGATCGTGGGTGGCATAACTATACTCATTGGGATGTAAGTAATGAGACCCATAAGAAATAACAGATATCTATTGCTTCAGGACACATCCCAACCGAAGATGTGAAGCATCATAGAAAAACTCAAACTAAACTCTTTCTATTTTAAGACAATGAACTAGAGCACTGATGAAATTTTTCATCAGATACCCAAAAGCTATATGAAACTGATCAATAAACAAGAATTCCTAATAATTTATGGTCAAATCTATCAATGGAGTCGAAACCTGAGAAAAATCAACCACAAACCTCCTATAATAGCATGAAAATGCAAGGAAACTTCACAACTATGACACTGTCATGTGTGATTCCTACGAAAAAGTGATTCTATCTTCGATGGATCCACAAATTATCCCTTCTGGGATATAACATACCCTAAAAATAGACTTCTTGAGAAAAAAAGTCACACTTAGGAAACTTCCGAAACAACTTCCCAAGATGAAGAAATCCCAAAATGGAATTCAGATGCTATATATTATTCTCCTCATACACGAAGTATGCAAGAATTTCGTCAATGGAAACACCCAGAACATATCTGGGAACTCAGGAAACAAAGTGTTCATTGACCCCATGAACGTAGTTGGAGCATTCATCACACTAAACAACATCACAACAAAATCATAATGCCCATAATGACAATAGAAATATGTCTTTGGTGTATACATATCATTCCCATGAATAGGATGATATCCTGACCCCAACTAGATATTCTAGAACCAACTTTCACCCTTTAGTTGATCAGATAAATTATTAATCAATGGAAGAGGATAATGGTTCTTCACTTTCAATTGGTTATAGTGATGATAATCAATGCACAACCACAAACATCCTTTAGCCTTATTCACGAACAAAACTGGTGAACACCACTGTGACATACTCGACTGAACAATACCGCACCACAACATAACATCAATCTATATATGCATCTATCATATCTCATATGGCACCATCCTATATAGAGAAATCAACACAGGTGAGTTTCTTGACATTAGTTCGATCATGAACACTATCTCTCATTGAGGGGGTAAATCTAAAAACTCCTTTGAAACTACATCAGAGTAATCTTCTACAACCTTAGAAAACATTGACTGCTAAACCTCCAACAAAATCATCATCAACTCATCCATTAAGGATTACAAGGATTAAACATGCCTTGGACCCATCCAAGGGTATCACTCTCCAACAAACACTACTATCTCTCCATCAGCTTCAAAGAAAAAACCCACCTCCTAAAAAATTACATGATAGGATGCATGAAATATATCCAATCCATGCTAAGGATGATGTTATATGGTTGTATCTATAATCATACAAAATCTCCCCAAGGGCTATGCTACCTAATCACTAGCTCACAGTCTCTACATACATCAAATAAGTCAGCTCGACTTCCAACTGGCATAGTCAACACCAAGGGAATTGGAAGACTCTCTACCTCAAGTATCAAAGCATAGACAATGGTAGGTGATGTGAAATAGTGTGTCACTCTTGGATCAAACAAGGCATGTACCCATGTATAAAATAAGAAAAGGGAACCTCAAACGACATCTGGCCTGCCTGATGTTGGCAATGCAAATGTTTGAAGCTAACGATGACATACTTTATGAACTCTCAGAACCTACTAGTAACAACCTCCATGCCATGTTATGCACTATAAAGAAGGAGAGCATCCCCAGGATGTCCTCTACCTTCACCATCTACTATCTTCTAATCCCAAACTGGAGCAACCATCTATTGCTACCTCGACCTGGAAAACCTCAGCGGAGGACCATATATTATAATATCTGACAAAAACTGGCTACTCAGAAATGTCGATCACTCTCATCACTGATTACCACGACCTAAAAAAGAAAAACATGCATCTGAACCCTTTTCATAGGTATTAGAGCCTCTTACCTGGGGGAAATGAGATTTTGAGGGCTGGGGCCTACCCCTAGTTGATTGGAAGATCTTCTGTCTTGAAAATGGGGAACCCCATACCACAACCCCGATTCATGGGGAATTTTTATGAATCCCATCACATGATGATTCAGTTATGGATAAAATCCTATCTATGACCACTTCTCTTTGAAACACCTTGAGATTCATCTTTAGTATAAATGGGGTGACTTGGTGTTGGATCTCTAGATGTGAAGCCTCCTTGAAATCCCTCGACTAGTCCTCCTCATTAGTAAATAGGTCTGAAGAATATCCTAAAATGTTCTATAAATTTATCTCAAACTCTCACACATTGTAGATCGATAATTGAAGGGTAATAAACTCCCAGGGACTGGACACCATCGTGGTCAATTAAAGAAACTCGGCTCTGAATTGGTCTTGGAACTTCTCCCATGAGACTAAAGACTCCTTGAGATCCATGAGGAAGAAGAAAAACCACTACCTCTTACCCCCCCCCCCCCCCCCGCCACAACATCATTACATCCAATGATACCCAATGCTATTTGTGAGCAGAGATAAAAAAAGGATATCTCAACCTCTGCTAACCCGAATTCAATGACAACATCTGAAATGGAACCCTAATAATTCTATAGACTCTAGCTCTGAAAATCTATGATTTTCTTCCCCCATGTGTTTTCATCAACCTACACTATTCGGTGATCTACTAGTGAAACCTTCTGATCATTTTCTACATGATCTTTTTGAGGGCGTTGACCTAGAGCCATGTCTGCAAAAGAAAAAAATATTAGAGCTCCTAAACATAGACTATGAAAGACCTTAACATTTATTAATTTTGTTCTTTTATTCATTTCAGGTTAACCCATACCATGGTCTTCCCATTCATACATAGTCAGAATGAATAATGATGAATGATCTTTTCCTAGATATCTACATTTCAACTAGTATCACCTAATTTAGTATCCATTATAAGATTAATCTTCCATGAATAAGAACACATGGGGCCCTAAATACCTATGTCTGAGATGGTATCCCATGATTATAATGATTTCTAAACCCAGCATACACTATTTCCCTAAAAGCCCAAGAAACCTCACCTATTCCTAAATCCAAACTCCATCCTATTCCTCAACCAAATATCTGAAACCACTATATCATGACCCCTCCCAATAAAGTGTACCCCTCTTGGGCTAAAATTGAGACAAGAGTGATTGTGACACTCAATCCCTTCCTCCATTTGGCCCATGGGTTGGAGGCTTGCACTAAGGGAATAATAAACACACAGATGAGAGACCTTACCCTCTAAGAGAACACATGCAGAAGAGAGATATAAGATAGACACCAACCAAATCCTACTTAGAGTCTTATATAAATTAAAACCCAAGTAAACATATGTAATGACCTGAAAAAACTACTAAAAATAAAAGGAAAACTACAAGTACTAAAATAAAGGTAAAGATTAAGATAACTATGAAACAATACTAAATCCTACAAAAACCCACAAGCTATTAGTAACCATCCTGATCTCCAAATTGGTCCAACAGAATAGAAAAACAATTTGTATACATAGGATAATTATAACCTTATACTATGTCAAATCCTCTTTGGATCCTCTTATGAAAAAAGGAAAAGAAAGAATGCTAATGAATAGTCAACAACAAGTGAAACTAAATCGTCACCTGAAATAGTTTACTAAGTTCCCAACCTCACCATGGATACTCTCACCATGTATCACATACAAGAGAATATAATTTAGTGAAGAATATCAAGGGTACCCCACCACCACTCCCCCACTAGTTTACTGCTTTACCCAAATGTCGCATGTCCTTAGCATCTCTATCCAAAACGCTAGCATACAAACACCTGGTAAAAGCACCACAACATGCGCCTTGTGCAACAAACCACAACATCAATGTAACCAAAATTAACCTTGTAGTTTCTAGTAGCCACAAAAATCTGTATAACATGTATCATACATCAAATATTATACCTCATGCCATCATAGTCCATACACTGAGTCAGGATCCTTAATACATCACAACCTATTCAAGTTATACAATCAATAGTAATTACTAAACTATATCTAGAATACATGTGTGTGAAATAACCACAATCTATTATAGACCACTACAAAAATATATGTGAAAAAATATCCACCATTCATACTAGCATAAGTAACTACCAAGTGGAGATATTGGGGGAAAAGCGGGAAATAAACCATCCATCCTCCCATCGAGATGTTGGAAAAAACACCCCTAGGGCTCAAAATCCCAGGGATGTTAGTTTCCCTAACCGAAAGGGTAGAGTAGCATATAGAAACACAAAAAGTAAATGCTATAATATATCTCACAACCACACTATGGGAATAACTTATTCTCATACTCAACTACAGCTAATGTATCACGGACCCTCGGTTTTCACTACTAAGACTAAATATCCTATAAGCACACAACCTTTTAAAGAGATATATTAAATTACTTCATTAAATTTTTTCATTTTCACTTTACATTAATTTATTATTTAACTATTATAGAGTTAGTATTGCATCTCAGTAAGCTCCAACCCCATGGGTTAAATAGTTATTACTTTATTAATTTCATTACTTTCTCTATTACCAATTAAAATAGGAAAAAAATACAAAACTACCAAATAAGGTATACAACCAAGCACATCTATCTGCATTAAGTAGCAGAGAAAGCAAGGAATATAAACAAACATCCTGACCATCATACACACAATATATTCAATCAATAATACTTGTAATGACTCTGATATTTCCAAAATTATTTATACATTATTCTGGAAAATTATGAGACCAAGCATTGAGATGATGTGAGGTTATAAGGCTCAGTGTGCCCATAATGATACGGTGAAAAATATTATGTTTTTAATAAAGCATGAGAGCATTATGTTATTTAAACAATAAAAACATCTAAACAGATACCTGAATAAAAATCATTGGGCACTATTTTATCCAGAGTATATAATTTAACTTAGGTATTTTCTAATATCAATTGGAATCAGTTGATAGTGAAATTTATATTTTTGATGTAAATGACTTCAAAATAGTTTTTATAAAAATATTTTTTTTGATGCTGCGGAGATTTTTTTAAAAATCCTTTATAAAAAATATAGGGTTATTGAAATAACCCTAGAGTTTCCCTAAGGTATAGAGAAGAATTGTCTCTTAGTGATTAGGAGAACTATGATCGAAAATCTGATCTGAGCACGGCGGATTGAAGAACATTGGTGGATCAAGGATCAACGACGACACAAACTTCTCTTCTTCATCAACTATTGATCAAACCTTGAGGTAGGGTGTTGATATCTTCATGATTTCCTTCCACTTATACGTTTCAAGGACAAATAAGGACCAAACTAGGAATAGGTTGATCTGCGGTTCAATTGTTCTTGTGGGATGAATAATTTTTTAGGGGATTAAAGGTATGTTTGTTCTTTGTGAATATTTGTTGATTGTTCTTTATTAAGCCTTCTACCATGAACAGATCATGGTTGACACGAAGAAGGCCAAGTGTAGTTCAATTGGGAGTTAATGTGATTTGTCTCTTTTCCCTAATTTCCAAATTCCTCATTCCTTTTGATGTAGGATTAGAGTATCGTTGTGACTTTGATCCCTCGGAAAATGATCCAAGACCGGGGATTTGATCCCACAGTGGCTCAAGGCTACAGCGGTAGTGCAAGGTGGTGACTCCAGCTGGTTCAGAAAGTGTGTGATTGGGTAAGGCTACCATAGGGTGGCCAATAGGAGAGGCATCACCAGCCCAATAGGGCAATATAGGAATGGTTCAGTGATGGTAGGGATGAAATGTGGTCTAGGTGGGACCACGTTAGATAGATACTACAACAGTGAATGATACGGGCGGAGGATAGGGGAAATGGTGATGATAGTGGGATGTGGCTCAGAGTCATGATTTGTGGAGGTCCCTGGGTTGTAGTGAGGCTATAAGACTTGGTGGAGGAGACAAGCCGACCACGTTGACTAAGGGATTTGGCTGGCCATGCTGTCGGGGAACCGCGTGGGCTAGGGGGATGCGGCAATGGTGGGATTTATCTAGTGAATCAAAGAAATCCCACATGCCCCAAAAGGTTGGGACCATCGGGCTTGGCCAGTTTGGTTTGGCCAAGACTAACCACATCGGGTCGGGTCTGCCGGACTGGCTCAGGTCCGACCCTGGCCAGACTAGACCCTTTTTACTAAATTGGACGTATCTTTCAAACCATGTGTCCTTTAGAAGAACCATTTTCAGAATTGGGACCCTTGAGAGGAGATGGTCATTTATAGAAACTGTAAGTGAGTTTTTGTAGAAGCTGGTTTCAAAACTAATTGTTTGAGGCATAGGTTCTCCTAAAACCAGCACGCTATGAGTGGAATCCTGCTACTGGATATGACTGTGTGATATTTCTGACTGCTTGACTTGGGGAATTCATGAACCATCAACAATATATTCACCATCAACACATTGTGTGCCATCGACGCTCTATGGGAAATAAACAGTCTATGCGACATCGAAATGCCGTGAACCATCGACACCCCTGACAGCTTCCCCACCCTGGGCGCCATCGCCTCTCTGTGTGACAACGATGCTCTGTGCACCACAGATGCTCTATGCACCATCGATGCTCCATGCACCATCGACACTTTGTGCACCCTTAACACTCTTTTCACCATCAATGCTTCATATTACATCGAAACTCCATATGCCATTGAAAATTCTTGTTTTATAAAGGCTGAGAGATCTATGGACTAAAACTAGAAAGCCTTCTCTTCAGGATTTAGACTTATACTTGTGTGAGATGAATGTGTTGACTATACTTCATGTGTCTCCTTTGTGGTGTAATTCATGTGTTTCCTTTGTGGTGTACATAGTGTATTTACATTATGGCGTACCTCGTGTGTTTCCTTTGTGGTATAATTCATGTATTTCTTAGTGGTATTTCTTTTGTGGTTTCAAGGTGTCCTACTAAGTATTGGTTTACTCACTCATGCTTAATATTATCCTACACATGTCATGTCTGGAGAAGAAGATCGATGATTTTACGGAGTCCAAGGTGGATCATGATTAGGTGGTGAATAGAAGGATCCGATGGATGTGTTGTGATCATACGACTTCAGGTAGCTATCCTACTCCTACCTTCTAGGTAGGGTTTTCTACAGATGAGTTTTAGGAACCTGTGAATTCACTTGGAAGACACATTGTTTTGGTGTGCTAATATTTTGGACCCATTCTCAGTATAGTCTTCTTACTATAACAATATGTGGTTGATATCATAGTAAATGCATGCATTGTTTACATAGTGTTTTTACCTTTCAGTATTTTTGGATTGGAGATGTGTGCGTGTGTACAGGTACATAGGAAAATTCTTCCAATTTTTTGATATGCCTACTTAGTGCTTGTCACCCTCCCCTGGACCATCAGAGGCAGGCTTGGGGTAGTCACGAAAAAGGCCCCTCTGGGATGGGTCATGAAAGAGTGGTATCAGAGATGGTATGTTATACCTAAATCACCAGGAGTCCATGAGATTGGTTTAAGGAAACAATTTTATGTGTTTAGAGTTCTAATTTTAGACCAGAGACACCCGTGTTGGTGTGGCAAGCAATGTTTCCACAAACCAAGACTATAAATTCTGATTTTTGACTCAGTATAAGAAAATACACGTTGCATGGAAAATAAATCATACATGAATCAGATAAGATTTTGAGTGCATTTCATGATTTCTAGAGGCACTGACCTCCCAAGTTCAGAGGTGAGCCAGACCCCTAAGAATTTGAGGATTTGATGGAGGTGGTTAAGCATGGCATCCGCCTAGTGGGGACACCTCTTATCCAGATTGTAGTCCTAGCAGCGAGTCTTCTACATGGCTCAATGGGGTGATGGTGGATATTGGTGATCCAGACGCATGAGAGAACAACCCTCACTTGGATAGTCTTTGAGAATCTCTTCATGGATGATTTATTTCTAGTGGAATTATGCTACATGCATATATAGAAGATACTAAATCTACAATAGCTTATCCAGACAGTAGTGGAGTACTCAATGAGATTTATAGATCATTCTCGATATTCCTCGGATATGGTGTGGTTCCATTATTCACATCCATAACCTTAAATAAAGGACTATGCTCAGAGATAAAGGAATACATGATATCCCTTAGCATTCCGAAACATAATGGAATATTTGACCAAGCTATGATAGTGGAGAAGATTTTGGAGGAGTAGACACCAGAAGTAGAAGCAACCACCAGGCGTTAGGTAGCTTAATCATTGGAATCAGGTAGCTAAAAGTAGATATAGGGATCCAGGTGGATCAGATAGTTCTGGGGATGACCCCAGGACATGGGGTCAGTGGTGAGAGGCTCCCAGGTAAGAGCGAGTTAGCTGAAGGATAAGTTGTGTTACTCATGCAGCAGTCGGGGACATCGGGCTAGAGATTGTCTGACCCGTCATATGAATGATCAATATATGATCAAGGGACCATAAAGGAAGTGGAGGATGTGGGAACAAGGCAGTATACCAGTCGACATAAGTGGTATTGGAGATGGACAAGTATTTGGAGGTGGGCGGAGGTTTGAGGTACTACCAACACCACCCCTAGGTGGCCCACCATGGGCTTAGGTAGTTGGTGGATATGGACGAGTCCATATTCTGGTGATGGAGGTTTATAAATCGAGGCTCTAGGGATGATTATAGGTACAATAAGATTCTTTTACACTCCATATTTATTTTTGATATACATAGGTTCCAGACATTCTTTTCTCTCCATAACCATTGTTTGAGACATGGGGATTCTATTGGAACTGTTGACTCTATCCCTATGTTTAGAGACTCCAATGGGTTGAGATTTGAAAATCACACACTGGTGATGATAGTTTTCCCCTACTCTTGAGGGGAATAATTTTAGTAAAGATCTATTTGTGGCAGCATCAAGGCCTTATGACATCATCCTGGGTATGGAATGGTTATCCACATTCCATACCTAGATTGACTATTTTAGGTATATAGTGCAGTGTGTCCATAGGTATGGGACCGAGTTTTCATTTTTTGGTGAAAAGGAAACCAATCTACAAAGTGTGGAATCACACATAAGAGGGTGTATCGAATCATACACCAGTTGAATAACACGACACACAGTGTAATGGATAAGACGAGTCCTTAGTTCCCTATTGTGGTGGACAAGTACAAGGACGTCTTCTTGAAAGATGTTATAGGATTACCTCCGTGAAGGGAGGTGGATTTCTGCATTGATCTGTACCCCAAGATGACACTGATATCTAAAAATTCATATCGGATGGCTCCTTTAGAGCTTCATAAACTGAGGGTACAGTTGGATGTCTTGAATAGGAATGGCTTTGTGAGGGCCAATGTTTCACCCCAGACAGCCCCGATGTTGTTTGGAAAGAAGGAAGACAAGATCTTGAGGATATATGTGGGCTTATGGAGCCTAAACCAGGCAACCGTGAATAATAAGTATCCAATACTAAGAATTGATGATCTTTTCGATCTCCTGAAGGGAGAAAGATGGTTTTCATAGATAGAACTCAGATTTGGCTATCATCATCTTCGAGTAAGGGATGAGGATAGCCCGAATATGGATTTAATATGTCTTCATGTCCACTATGAGTACCTAGTGATTCTATTTTTCATGATGAATTCCCCAATAGTTTTCATGGTCATCAAGAACATGATCTTCTAGCATTACGTGGACTGGTTTGTGTTGGTCTTCATTGATTGCATCCTAGTGTACTCAGCATCCAAGGAGGAGCATGCGATACACTTGAGGATGGTCCTGGGCTTGCTCTGGGAGCACCAGCTTTTCGGGAAGCTCTCAAAGTTTCAGTTCGAAATACAAGAGGTCCATTTTCTAGGAAACATCATTTCAATGGTTGGATTCAAATTATATCCATTGAATATATAGATTGTGATTTCTTGTGAGATACCCAAGAATGATAATGAGGTGCATAGTTTCCTTGGGTTGGATGGGTACTATTGGAGGTTCGTACCTAAAGTTTCTAGAGTAGAATCATTCTTTACAGATCTAAAATGTAAGGGATAACCTTTCACATGGAAAAATAAGTTCTAGGAGTGATTCTAGTAGCTGAGGCCGAGGTTGACGATCTCTCCCATCCTGATATTTCTAGAGGAGTTTGTCGAGTATGTGTTGTTTTATGATGCATCAGGAACCAAGATTGGTTGTGTACTGATGCAGGAGAAAGTGGTGGTTGACTATGGTTTATGGTAGTTGAGACAAAATGAGAAGAACTATGTGACCCCTGATCTGGTGTTGGAAGTGGTACTCTTCGCATTGAAGATGCGGAGACACTACCTTATTGGAAGTAGTTTATCGTCAACTAAGACCACAGAAGTCTCATGTATATCTTCTATTAGAAGGATTTGAACTTGGGACATAGGCGTAGGATAGAGTTCCTATAGGATTATGAATTAGGGATAGTCTATAATCCAGAGAAGTGGAATGTGTTGGCAGATGATATGAGCCAGAGATCGAGTTCACAGTTACTGAATGAGGCAACAGATTATTTATCCTCTTTTCATATATACTTTGTGGATGGAGAGAGAGAGAGGATTATATCCAGTCGAGGGTATTTAACTATACACTATTATAGTGAGTTTGGGAGCCACAACTCGAAGATACTGACTCCAAGACTATACATGCTTAGATGTCAACAGGGAATGCCCCTTATGGATATTTGAAAGGTGGGGAGATTGTCATTATTTTGAGAGGACTCACAGTTGTACCAGAGGTGTTACTAGTGGTGGTATTGAGGGAGTTACATAAATCCCCTATGGTGGTACATCTTGGGGTTTAAAAGATGTACCAAGTCCTCTGATTCTAGTTTAGATGGATGGGGGTGAAAAAGGTAGTGGAAGATTTCGTTTCAATATGCCTCACTTGTCAGCAAGTGAAGACTGAGCATCAGGTTCCAGCGGGCATGGCCCAATCAGTTGACGTGCTAGAGTCTAAGTGGGATGTGATATTAATGGACTTAGTGACTGGCATACCACAGATACCCAAAAGGCATGATACCATCTTAGTGATCATTGAACAACTCACCAAGTCATCCCACTATCTACTGATCCATGAGAAGAGTTCCACAGAGATCATGGGATGAATATATGTGTAGGAGATAGTTTGGCTTCACAGAGTGCCATATGCGATTGTCTTAGATCATGATGAAAATTTCACATCCTGGTTATGGATTGTATTGTAAGAGTCATTTGCTACTCAACTGCGTTGGAGCAAGGATTTCCAGCCATAAACGGACAACCAGATGGAGCAAACCATACTGGTTCTAGAGGACATGCTATGTGCTTACATCCTCAGTTTTACAGACAGTTGGGAGGATCCACTACCATTTGTGGAGTTTTCATATAACATTAGAAATCACTCCATCATTAGTATTTCACCATTCAAGGCCTTGTACGAGGAACCATGAAGGTCACCACTATGCTGGATAGACCTAGGGGAGTCAACACTCATGGGTCTGGAGTTGGTACGGGCTGACACTAAGAAGGTGAAGATCATCCATGAGTGGATGATGACTATGTAGAGTTGGAAGAAGTCATATATTCATAGGAGACTGAGGCCTTTGGAGTTTGAGGAGGGTGACCATGTGTTCCTTCAGGTCTCATCTCAAGGGGGATTGTGACGATTTCAATGGAGTGGCATGTTATATCCAAGATACATCAACCCTTTTTAGATTTTGAGTAAAGTTGGAGAGGTGGCGTACCACCTAGCTCTGCCCCCGCAGTTGTACTGGGTGTATGATGTTTTCCACGTGTCACAACTAAGGAGGCATTTGCATGATTCATTGCTTGTCTCCAACTGTGGTGATCAAGACACTGACGATGGGGAGAGTTTTTCGAAGTACCTAGTGGAAATCGAGGATCAATAAGAGAAGATCCTTCACCTGATATTGATTCCTCTTGTTTGTGTTTGGTGGCAGCGTGAGAATCTCCAGGAGAGAAGTTCGAAGCAGGAGGCTTAGATTCATGCTCAGTACCCTCATATTTTTGTTGAGTATCACTTATTTTGGATTTCAGCGATGGAAATCTCTAAAATGGGGAGAATTTAAGGAATTTGATTTTACGTAATTTTTTCTTGAAATTATTTTGGAAAATTATGAGACCAGGCATTGAGACGACATGATATTTCAAGGCCCAGTGTGCCCAAAATGATACAGTGAAAAAATGATAAGTTTTTAATAAATCATGTGGGTGGTATCTTTTTTAAATAGTTATAACTTCTAAATGGGTTTCTAGACAGAAATACAAGGACATCATTGGGTCTAGAGCTACAAATTTACCATAGATGGAGCCTAACATCTGCTAGCGCGGGTCGATGGTTAATGATAAATTTTGGATGTAAACATCATTAAAATATTTTCTTTGACACAACAAAGATTCTTTATTTATTTATTTTTTTAAACAAGACATTTTCATAAATGCAAGGTTATCACCATAACCCTTGAGTTTCCTTGAGGTAGAGAGAAGAAGGCTCTCCAAGCAATTTGGAGAACTAATATCAGAAATCTGATCTGAGCTTGGCTGATCGGAGAATGTCAGTAGATAAAGGATCAGGGATAACACATACTTCCATTCTTCATCAACTATTGATCCAACCTCGAGGTAGGTTTTAAATATATTTGTTATTTATTTCAAATTTTTGTATTAAATGATGAATGTAGACCAACCCATGAACTTGTAGATCTGTGGTTCTATCATTCTTGCGTGATGAAAATTTTTTATTAGGATTAAAGGGATGTTAGATTTGTTAGGTCCACAAGGCTGAATACCCTGAGAGGGGGGTGAATTAGGGTATGACTATTTTAAAATTAAATCCCGTTATGATCTTGTTTCTCTATTAAGAAAAACACTCTTCTCTCTCTTTCCTGTTGAAAAATATAAACAGAACATAAAGAAAGCACATGACACAACAATTTTTACTTGGTTCAATACTAAGGGCTATGTCCAAGGAGCATATGACGATAGTTTCTTGGTCATACCAAATTCCACTAAACTTCACTAGATGTGGATTACAAGGATCGGGCACATTCACTCTATCCCAGACTCACTGCCTTTACAAGCCTTAGGGTCAGCTCACTGCTTTCCCAAGGGTCACTCCCTGTTTCTCTCTCTGGCTCACTACCAGTGGAGAGGATCAACTTCTTCATCTTCCTTTACTCACTGCTCCAGAAAGTATCCACTCATAGTTTATAGACATGTAGGTCTCTTAATTATCTTTAATGAATGCATCCTCTATTATCTATGGATGCTTTGTTGAAGTCCAACTTTCACCCGTAGATTAATCTCTCTTTGCACTGAAGGTATCGGAAAAACTTCTGGCTTCCATGCTGTATGAAAACACTTCCGAGGAATCAACCATACTTGGTGCACAGGTCTAACCCGGTGCGCAAGTCTCGGCCCACACGTCACAACTGGCGCGCAAGTCCACCTCATACACTTGCGTGAAACAAGCTTATTCAACTCCAAACTTGCACGATGCACTTCCCATTACGCCCAAACCAATATTGGCGCGCAACAAACAACAATTACCCTTCTCCAAATCTGTCACGCAAGTCTTACTTGCGCAACACACCACCACTTGCGCGACAACCACACCTGCACTATGGGAGCTCTGATTTTTCAAAGTGTTGAACTCGGTTGAAAATGAGGATGGGTGGTCCGGTATTTATAGGTATTTTGAACACCCTGTATGATGGCATGCAAGTCTCCCATCGGTGCGCATGTTTCGGCGTGCAATTCTTCTGTCCTTGCAAGTCACCTACGCAACCAACAAAATACCTGTGTGACCCTTTTTCTTTTTCCATATTTTGAGCTTCGGATTCTAAAAAATTATAGGTGCGCAAGTTCCCAATCCTCCAAGGCATCGTCATGCAAGTCACTTGCGCGACCAACCCAATACTTGCACGACCCTCTTTCTTTTTCCATATTTTGATGATTTGATGTTGAAAATCATATGGCGCGAAAGTTTCTTTTCCAAAACCACTTTTCTCCATTCTTTTATTTTCAGGACAAATTTTTTTTGCAAACACTGGAAGACCGCACCAACTTGTATCTTTTATTTTTGTACCGCATCCAGATCATCCATTTCTATTATCGACGTTCTTGAATCAGAAATAGAACGTAGACCACAGCTCTTGACCTCGACATTCCACCATGTAATCCCCTTTGTCAACAAATTTGTATGTCATGGTTTTTTTTTTCAACAATCACAGTACAGTTGTCCACTTTGTCAACAAACCCAATCACCTAAAAAATTCTTCAATGATACATTGAAGGAATTTTGACCAAAAATCTTGCCCTTTGGGTTTGTTGACAACTCTTCCATAAAAAGATACAGCTTTAATTCTTCAGCCGCCATTCGCCTCTACGATTCTGATAGTGATCAAGGATTTACTCAACATATATGTTAAGCCCACATGAGCAATGTGCGGAGTGAGAAACAAGAGTAAATGAAAAGTCATCAATGAATCACTTCAACTCTAGCAATCACCGTTGAAACCAAACTTATACCAATTTGTTGGAAATATTTGTACCGCATTCTAACACCACTCTTTTTCATTCATCATGATCCTTAGATATCATGATATCTATTCATTGATTGATCACTTATAGCATAGTCAGATTGAAAACGCTCCCCCTTCCTCATAGCTCTCCCCCTATCTAGCTGCTCCACCTGTCAGATTCTCCCCATATCATTCATGATTTATCAAATATCCACACCGTCTCCCCCTTGAACAAACAATCACTATTTTATCCCCTTTTTCAACGAATCCAAAGGACACTCCTTTGCAGTCTGTAACAGAGTAGAGAACACATATCAGTACATTAGGGAAAACACATCATACCTCGGGGAGGGGGGGGGGGGACATCCACACTCATTCATGTGTGGGGAGTTGAATAAACTCCCAGAGCTAGTCGATGCCTCTAAAAAGATTCCTTGGGTAAAACCTTTGTCAAAATGTCTGCAACTTGTAGCTCTATAGGAACATACTCCAACTTCACAATTCTCTGTTCAACCTTCTCCTTGATAAAATGATACTTTATCTCAATGTTCTTTGTCCTTGAGTGATGGACATGATTTTTGATAATATTTATAGCACTTGAGTTATCACAATGGATTCTGATCAG
Source organism: Viscum album (assembly GCA_963277665.1). Lineage (NCBI taxonomy): Eukaryota > Viridiplantae > Streptophyta > Magnoliopsida > Santalales > Viscaceae > Viscum > Viscum album. The sequence goes on from OY728122.1 coordinate 1,913,140,949, forward strand.
AGACTTCACTTCAACTCCCATATCTTCAAGCTGCTGCTTCATCCACAATAACTGTGTGCATGCTTGAGTGGCCACAATATACTCAACTTCTGCGGTGCTCAATGAAATGAAATATTGCATCTTCATTAGCCAAGAAATACACAATCCACCAAGATAGAATGCACTAGCTGATGTTTATTTTCTACCATCCGCTGAACCGTCCCAGTTTGCATCTGTGTAACCCAATAACACTGACTGATATTTGTAATTATATATCAGACCGAAATCCACAGTGACTTTGATATACCAAAGTATTCTTTTCACTGCAATCATGTGGCTTTCCATTGGATTACTCTGATATCTCGTTACTTGAAATGTGGAGAAAACAATATCAGGCCTTGTCGCGGTCAAGTACAACAAACTTCCATTAATTTTCCATTATTCTGTGATATTGACTACTTTTCCATCCTCATCATTTGATAATTTCATCTGGGTAGCAACCAGAGTTTTCATCTCCTTGGAATTCTCCATGACAAACCTTCTTAAAACCTCCTTGGCATATTTGGATTGAGAAATAAAAGTTCCATTCCTTCATTGTGTCACCTGTAATCCAAGGAAAAATGTTAGCTCTCCAATCATTGACATTTCAAACTCATTTTTTATGAATTCAGAAAACTGTCTGCACTGAGCTTTATCTGATCCACCAAAAAATATGTCATCGACATACACCAACACCATAATTCTTTGATTACTGTCGTTGTTGAAATAGAGATTGTAATCAACTCCCCCACGCTCGATACCAAGCTTCTTCAAGTACTGATCAAACCTTGAGTACCATGATCTTGTTGCTTGTTTCATCCCATACAATGCCTTATTCAGCCTCCAAACCTTTTTCTCATCCTCATGAATGAGAAAACCATCTGACTGGTCAATATAAACGTCCTCTTCCAGAACTCCATTCATGAATGATGATTTGAAATCCATCTGGAACACATTGAACTTTATTTGCACTATTATGGCCAAAAATAATCTGATTGTCTCCAGCCTTGCAACCAGTGCAAATGTATCATCAACATCTATTCCCTCTATCTGGGAGTATCCCTTTCACACTAGTCGTGATTTTTTCCGAATCACTATTCCATATTCATTCATCTTGTTGTGATAGACCCATTTAGTACCGATGAAATTCTTGTATGCTGGCCTCGAAACAATATCCCATTTTTAGTTCTTCTCAATCTGATCATGCTCTTCATTCATAGCCTGAACCCAGTTTTTATCATCAGCTGCATCGAAAAAACATTTCGGCTCCACCTGAGATAAAAATGATATTTGATGTAATGATTTCATTCTTTGAGTCTGAACTCCAGCTGCCAGATCACCAATGATATTCTTCCTATCACTTTCAGCTGGACTCTTTGGCTTCCTCGTAGACACAGACTTGACACTTTCTTGTTCATTATCAATATCTTCTTCTGAGTCAGCCTATACCTCTTTTGGTCCCCTTGTGTTGCTTACATCATCATCACTTTCATCCAGCAATTGTTCATTAGGTCGTTGAGTATTCTGTTCATTTTCAACTATAGTGACATCATTTCTCTCAACAATTTTTCCCAGACTTTTGTTGAATGATTTATATGCTTTTCTTTTCCCTGAGTAGCCGAGGAATATCCTCTCATCTCCCCTTGCCTCAAACTTCCTCTGATTTTCTTTGTTGAGAATGATGCACAAACTCCCAATGATTTGAAAGTACTTCAGTGTTGGATTCTTTGCGTACCACATTTCATACAGAGTCTTCCCTTCTTTCGGACACAACAGAGACCTATTCAAAATATAGACCGATGTCAAAACCGCCTTCTTACAAAACTTCTCTGGTAAGTTTTTTTTCAATAAGCGTCGGTCTGGCCATGTCGTTGATGATCTAATTTCTCGTCTCAACCACTCCATTCTGTTGGGGATTTATCACTGATGAATCTTGATTCCCTATCCCGTGTTTCTTAAGATAGTTTTTGACTTGGCTGTTTGTGAATTTCATACCGTTATCAGTACGAAACTTTAGAATTTTCTACCCAAGCATCATCTCTGATTCCCTCCCAAACTGCTTTATGAAACTAAACACCTCTGTCTTGTGGGTAACGACAAATACCCAGACCATTCTGCTATAATCATCAATGAAAAGAACATAGTACTTTTGCACATTTATAGCTCGTGGTGAGATAGGTCCACATACATCAGCACACACCAATTCGAGTACTCTAGTTGATTTCTGTTCCTTTGGCCCGTACGTCTTTCTGAAGATCTTCCCTTGATGGCAAGCTTCACACGTATGAGTGCGATCACGTGATAGTTTGGGAAGGTCTCTAGCAGCATCACACTTCACCAGATCTTCCTTGGATTGTTGGCATAGATGACCAAGTCCCTTATGCCACAATTGGTTTTCTTCCTCCTTAGATAAAAGGCACATATCTTCTTCCCCACCTACAAGGTAATGATTTCCCTTTTTACTTTATCCCTATAGATCAACTGATTCATACTTTCCTTTCACAACACACATATTCTTGGTAAATTGGATAGAGTGCCCAGAGTCACATAGCTGACTGACACTGAGCAAGTTATGACTATGACCCTCTACAACCACGACATCAGTACGTATCATTTCTTTTCCCCCAAACTTGGCTTTTCCTGAGCCAATAATCATCAGGACTTTATCGTTTCCAAATTTTACAACTCCTTCTTTGTCATATTTTATGCCAGTAACAAGATCCTTATTACTTTTCATGTGAGAAGTGCAACCACTATCAAGGATCCATACACAAGAGCGATTTGATGCCTTAAGGGAAATTTCTGCCACCACAACCTTCTCAATGTTTATTCTTCTTGGTCCATACTTTTTCCTTCACAATCGGCATGGATTGAGACTTTTGATCATTCTCAGAGTATGATGGACTAGCTTCATCTTGAAAAGTTGCAAATATGTTCTACATTGTTTACTCACATGTTGGGTTATTGATCAGCTACTTGAAGACATTTTGATTCTACTTTTGAAAATTTCTCAGTATGGTCTAAGTGTAGTACCTAGCCATATCCCCAAATCTACCACACCAAAAATGAGGTCCTTCGAAATATGTTCTGGAAAACCGTTCTCTGTTTGATTGCCACCTCTGTTCTTGTTCCCTTCGATATCTCTTGGCTATGGAACACACATACTGTGAATGTCCCATCTTCCCACAACAATACCACCTGATATAATGTTCATTCCTTCATGTTACTTCAGCACTATGAGTTTCCCATTGGATGGATGGAATAATAACATTTTTATTGATTTTGGAAACAAAACGAAACACAAACAACAAACAACAAAAACAAATGAACATCATGGTGGTATAAAGTAGTGGAGAACCAACACATCACTATGCTTTGTGCCCAAATGATCCATCAATTTCGGGACAGGTGCATGCGGTTTGACTTCAATTGCCATAGATTTTTGCTTCATATCAATCCCTGAATCAGCCTTAACGTCTGAGCTCAATTGCTTCTTCTTTCCTGCTAAACAACTATTCTCATCTTTCACCTTTTCAGTCTTTGGAATGACCTGCTTTCCTGAAATCACATTGGAGGTCAAGAGTTTTTCTTGATCCTTCATTTTTCGTCGCAGACTGAATACTTCTTATTCATTCTCTTTGATACGTCTGACCTACACCTTTCGTGTGTTAGTCATACAATAAATTTCCTTCTTTTGTTGCTCAATTTTAAGCTTATACTCAACAATACTTTCTGAGCTATCTGGTGTTGGGGATTTTAGTCATTCAATTTCTTCCAACAGCTCAAAATTTTCTTCATCCTATTATTGCATATAGAGTTTGGAATCACGAACCACATTAATGGATTTCTTCATTTTGTCTCTCCAAATGTCTATCTCCTCAAGAGCTGCTTCCAATTCGGCCTACATATCAACTCTTCCTTGAACTTCTTCTTCTTATTCTCCAGTGTCAGTTTCATCGTTTTCATGAGAACTGCCGACAGACGCCACAATAGCATTTTCTCTATGATCCTTGCAGTTTTCAATATCCTCATCCTCTTCAACCTAAGACTCATATGAACTATCAATTTCTTGTGAAAGAAGATTCTTCTTCTTGGAGAAATTTCCCTTGAACTGCTTCTACCCTTTCACATAGTCTGGTGATTTCTTCTTGGGAATTTCAACATCATCTTCATCATTTTCTTCTTGAAACTTTTTGGGGAATATTTCTGCAAGATGTCCAACCTTTCCACATATAAAGAATGTAAGAGGAAGTTTCCCTTTGAACTTTACTTTTCCTCTTTAAAGGTTTGAGGAGAGGAATAACATTACCTCATCTGTATCTTCTTCCTCTTTAGAATCTTCAATGGTGAGCTTCTTCATGGCATTAAATTCCAACTCTTTGGATTTCCCCTTTTCCTCAGCATTGTTATCATCATTTCTAATTTCATATGAAATAATATTGATGTGTAGGTTATCCAATGTTAATTCTTTCGGGTCTTTATCTTCCAAAACCAAAACATTCGTATTGAACTGAGGTGGAAGTTTTCTCAAGATCCGCTTCACAATTTTCATGTCTTCTATAATTTCACCAAGACCTCACATGTCTTCTAGCACATCATTTACCCTGTCAAAGAATGTATCAACAGACTCATTCAGGTTCATTCTCAGATCTTCATACTTGTTCCACAACACTTGCAGCTTTTCCTCTCTGACCTTTGAATCCCCTTCATATATATTCAAAATCTTTTCCCACACGGCATGTGCCGTCTTTCATGAAATCACCTTTGTATATATGGGATTTTAAAGGGCTCCCCATAAAGCATTGATTACTTTGGAATCAACATCCAACTCTCTATGCTCAGCTTCTTATAATTCACCACTATTAATATCAGCTGTGATACCGTGCATAGCTGCTGAAAACACATCAATTCCCGAGGATCAGAAATAGTGTTGCATTCGACTATTCCATATCTAAAAATTACATCTGTTGATGATCGGAATCCTATTATTATTAGTGACCTCCATTGAGAGAAGAAAAAATATCAAACTTTCCCTCTGATACCAATTGTTTGGTCCACAATGCTGAATACCCTGAGAGGGGGGTGAATCAGGGTATGAATAATTTAAAATTAAAGCCCGTTATGATCTTGTTTCGCTGTTAAGAAAAACAATATTCTCTCACTTTGCTGTTGAAAAATATAAACATAACGTAAAGAAAGCACAGGACACAACAATTTTTACTTCGTTCACCGCTAAGGGATACGTCCATGGAGCATAGGCCGACAGGTTGTCGGTCATACCAAATTCCACTAAACTTAACTACCTATGGATTACAAGGTTCAAACACAGTAATTTTGTCCCAGGATCACTTCCTTTACAAGGTTTAGGGTTAGCTCACTGCTTTCACAAGGTTCACTCCCTGTTTCTCTCTCTGGATCACTACCAGTGGAGATGATCACCTTCTTCCTCTTCCTTTTCTCACTGCTTTGGAAAGGATCCACTCACAGTTTATAGACTTGTAGGCCTCTTTATTATCTCTAATGAATGCATCCTCTATTGTATGTGGATGCTCTTTTGAAGTCCAACTTTCACCCATAGAAGAATCTATTTTTTCACCGAAGGTATAGGGAAAACATCCAGCATCCACGCAGCCTGAAAACACTCCCGAGGAATCAACCTTACTTGGCACGCAGCTCTAACCCGGTGCGCAAGTCTCGGCGCACAAGTCACAACCGGCGTGCAAGTCCACCATAGACACTTGCACGACACAAGCTTCTTCATCTCCAAACTTGCGTGACACACTTCCCTTTACGCCCAAACCAACTTTTGCGCGCAAAAAAACAACAATCTCCCTTTTCTATGTCTGGTGTGAAAGTCCTACATGCTCGACACACCTCCACTTGCGTGACCACCACACCTGCGCGATGAGAGCTCTGATTTTTCAAAGTGTTGAACTCCGTTGAAAAAGAGGAGTGGTGGTACAGTATTTATAGGCATTTTGAACACCCTGCACGACGGTGCACAAGTCTCCCCTTGGCACGCATGTTTCAGCACGCAAGTCTTCTATCTTTTCAAGTCACCTGCGCAACCAACACAATACCCGTGCGAAACTTTTTCATTTTCCATATTTTGAGTATCTGATCCTGAAAAATAAATGGCGTACAAGTTCCCAATCCTCTAAGGCATCGGCGCGCAATTCACTTGCATGAACAACCCAATACTTGCGCGATGCTCTTTCCTTTTCCATATTTTGATTCTTTGATCTTGAAAAACAAATAGCGTGCAAGTTTTTTTGCCAAAACGGCGCCACCTATTAACTGTTCTTTTTGTACCGCCTCCAGATCATCCATCTCTTTTGTCAATGTTCTTGAATCAGACATAGATCCCTGACCACAGCTCTTGAACTTGACATTCTACCATTTAATCCCCTTTGTCAAAAAATTTGTATGATATGGTTTTCTTTGTCAACAATCATAGTACAGTTGTCCACTTTGTTAACAAACACAATCACCTAAAAAATTCTTCAATTATACCTTGAGGGGTTTTTTCCCAACAATATCTGTGTGAATATTGGTTTATTATTCTTCATTAAACATTATAACTTGAAAGGATCATGGCCGACATGAACACGACCATGATCCATCCAATTTGGTGTTCATGTTCTTTATCTCTATCCCCCAATCCCCACATTCCATGTTCCTTGTGAATTATTATTAGAGGATAGTTGCGCCTTCGATATGTGGGACAATAATATGAGATAGGGGATTCAATCCCGTAGTAGTGCAATGAAAAAACACAAGGAGGTGGGTCTAGCTAGTTTAGGAAGAGCACAACAGGACAAGGTCATCAGGGAAATGTGGTCCAAACAGAAACGCTTTGGATGGATCCCATGACAGTGGAGGCCACCAGTATTGACCAAGGGCCACAACCGTGGAAACGAGATGTGGCTTAGAGACATGTTAGAAGGAGGACCCCACGATGGAGGTGAGGCCACAGGACCAGGAAGAGAAGGTGTGATGGCCATGTGAAATGAGGTCCAGTGCCACATTGACTGGTGGAGCCGGATGGCTACTTGGTCATGTGACCGTGTAGACCAGAGGGATAGGGACAAGGTGAGTTGTATACTTTAAGTGAGCTTTTTTGGAAGTTGGTTTGTGACCTAATAGATTGAGGAGATGGTTCTCTCGGAATTAATGTGCCTCTGACTATGTGATATTGATGACTAATTGAATTGGAAGCAACTTGAACCATCACAACTCCGTTAAAAATCAATGCTCTATGTTACATCAATGCTTCATGTGTCATCGATGCTGAGTGTGCCCATGATGCTTTATTCCTCATTGAAAATCCGAGCGCCATCGTCACACTGGGAGCCCTAGATGTATTGTGTTCCATCGAAGCTCCATGCACCATTGATTCTACATGTGCCATAGATACTTCTGGTGTCATGGAGACTGAGAGATCTATAGACTACAACTAAAAATACTTCTCTTTGTGCTTAGACATATACCTGTCTGAGATGGCCGTATTGACTATACTTGGGGTTTTTACTTTGTGGTGTACTTCACGTGTTTCCTTTGTGGTATACTTCATGTATTTATTAGTGGTATATCCTCTGTGGTTTCTGGGTGTCCTAGTAAGTATTGTTTTACTCACCCTTGAAAAGGATTTATCCACACATGTAATGTCTTGTGAAGATGATCAATGATTTGATAGAGTCCTTGGTGTAAGAGGGCCAAGTGGTTCTTAGAGGGATAAGATGGACATTTTATGTTCTTATGTATTCTGATAGCTTTCATACACCTACCCTCAAGGTAGGGTATTCTACAGACGAGTTTCAGGAACTTGTTCATTCACTTGGAAGACTCTTTCTTTTGGTGGTCTTGTATTTTTTCCTTATTTAATTTTTATTCCTACTATCGTACTCTGTGTTTGGTATCTTAGTGTATGAATTCATTTATTACTTAGTGTTTTTACCTTTTATCATTTCGGGTTTAGAGATGAGTGAATTTGTAAAAGTACTTAGGAAAATGACTCCCAATTGTGGGATATGCCTACTCGGTTCTAGTCTCTAGTCCCTAGCCTATCGAAGGTGGGCTTGGGGTTTTCATGAAATGTACCTCTTTAGGATAGGTCATGATGATCCATCTTTCATATTAATAGGAGAACCGAACTTCAACCTCTTACATAATATCAGGTATCATCCCGAATACCACATGCATATCTTGATTCATCCCACCATCAAAAGTGTCAAAATATTCCACAAAAACTGGGCCTCCCCACCACACATACCACAATATCCCTCTAGGTTCATCTATCCTAGGATCAGGTAACATCCAGACCTTACTGCCCCATATCACATGGATCGTATCCAGAGAACATTACAAGCAGTAGAAAAAAAACATATCAACCTAACTGTTGGCCCTAAAGCCAGGCATTCGGCCTTCACACACAATGAGATCTCATGGATCCAAAGAACAAGGCACTCAATATTTATAAAAATGTTGGAAAATTAGGCCCTTAAAAATAATTATCTTTTATCAAATAGTTTATTATTATTCCAAATTAAATTAATTGATTCATTATTCACAGCTTCTAAGTACGGACAACCTAATCCGCAAAATATATCAAGCTATCACAATTAATAAATAATTAATTTAAAATAAATTTATTTATTTTGAAAAAAATAACCAAAAAAATTCATATATTTATTTATTTCCATTAACACATGGAAGGTATATTCATATATATATGCTTGTAACATTAAGATTCCTAAACACCAGATTCATTAAACAAGCACCTCTAAATCTATTGTCCAATTAATTATCAATTATTTCCGGATTTACATTCTTTACCAATTACACATGGTAATCCAAGAACAATAATCACAAAATTGATATTACACTCTCATGAAAAATAATAGTCCAACTGTTATCACGATAAAAAACATAACCATTTCCCCATGATTGATACCAATTATTTAAACTGGTTCAAGTAATTGTTGGTTAATTTCATTGGAATCCAAGGGTTTAATTCATGGTCAATTTATGATCGAAACAAATAAAAGAGAATAATAAAATCTCATATCTCAAAAGGTTTTCAACATTCTTCGAATGAGAACAGACCAATTCTACAGATCTTGATCGCCTCTCCCCACAATAATTTCATCCACCTAAGGATTCTGCGCCACAACCATGCCAACAAATGACCAAAAAAACTACTTTAGAAACATGGAAATCAAATGACATCACATGTAAGAGTGGAATGCGATGGAAAAAGATCAAATAAAAAAATAATGCAGGTAAATAATATATTGAATTGAAGATGAGTCAAAAGAGAGATGCTAGAGATCAATCCTTAGAAAGAGAATCCACAAAAAATTGAAGAGAAGGATACCAGGTCATCTGGAATTAGAAGAGGGTAACTACAACCATTGGAATTGAAAAACCTGTGTGGTTGAATACATTTAAAAAATAAAACATCAGGGATTTACACAACGGGTAATCCCCTTTCATGTCATGCAATCCTTAGGGTTCAGTTTTTTCTAAAAAAAGCAGCACCTTTTTATTTTATTTATTTCTAATCCATGATTTATTATACATCGTGAAACCTACTTTCAAATTATGTAAATGGTTTAAAAGGGATAAAATATCCCCACTTCAATCTTATAGAAAATAAAATACTCTAGACATCCTCTGAGCCTCCTCTAAACACCTCAGTCTTCAAAAATATGATAAGGGTTGATCCACATAGATCTATCCCCTTACAATGTCATTAAATTCTTTTCCATATAAAAATAAAAAACCAATTATCATTTTTTGGGTAAATAAAATAAAATATTTTTTTTCTTACATCTCCATGATAAATGATTCCTCCTCAAAACTAAATGCTTTCAAAACAATTAGTCTAAATCCATAGTCATAATTCTTTACACCTTTCTGTATATCAACCTAGATACAATTAAATACTATTACTTGAACATTATTATAATAAATTTACCATATATCCTCAATAAATCCATAATATGATGTTGAGGTAGAAATTGGGTTTTTATCTTTTATACTAAAAAAGTGCTAAGTGACCAACATTAATCCAATATTTTTAGTGGTACTCTAATCATCCTAATTTTTAATGTAAAATATATAACCATTTATATCAAAACTAGACCACATGATCACATAAAACCTTGGTACCCCTATTAAACATTTAAATGTTTTAGATATAGATAAATAAGTATTGATTTTCTCATTAAACCACTAAACAAATATGTTTTTATATTCATTAATAAGACACTTTTCATTTATTCTTAAATATCGCACCATAAATCTACAAATATGTGATGATATATATGGTTTAACATATCCTATATTAAAAAAATATAAATTTACTTGTATCACATCATCATACAGAATTATCGTTAATTTTATTGAACAAATATCATTACTTTCATTATCAATGGTAAAAGTTCAATATATAGGGAGACCAAAATTCTCCACTTTAGATAAATGATTTGTGTAGAACACAATTACCACTTATGATATATATCTTATATTAATAGAGGCCTTTGGTCGATTTATATTCTTAATATATCCCCTCAAAAGTTTCATATATATTTCAAATGTTTACATCCAACATAAATAAATTTTCCCTTATACTCTTATCTCTCACCCCAAATGAATAAACAAATGATTAATTTTTTCAAAAAATGAATTTGAAGAATACATTTATTGTTGAAAAATTATGAGAAAAAATTCATTCTTTAAAACATCTTACATATTTGAATCTAGTACATTTCTAAAAATAGAATGGAAAAGTCACACAACCTAGTGATATAATTTCTATCATGTATTAGAAATATGATTTGCAGTGAAACCCATAGAAACTGTTACATCAATACATTAAAATTATGATATTTCTGACCTATTAACAATAAATCCTTTAGTGATACAAAATTTTACACATTTTAAGAAAACAAACTAGGTACTTTAATACCATGTAGGAATTGATAAAAATTTATCTTCTCACTCCTGCATAATGAGTGAAAAGATGAATGAAAATATCTTCTGTTTACTTTGTTTTTGGGAGTCAACTCAAAATATATTCCCAAGGTTATTATATCCACTCTTTCCTAGAATCCAAATTTTTAATTTACTTTTATGTTAAAAATTTACAATTATATTATCACACATTATTTTCCAAATATGCATAATATAAATGAAAAATTTTATGATTAAAAATTTCTAATATGCTCACTCAAATAAAATGGATTGTTTCTTCCATGTATTGGTTTGACGACCAGAAATTAATTTTTTTTAAATGTGATATCGATATTTTTAATCTTTTCATAATATTATTCAGCTAGATATTGTTTTGGTGAATAATCATAAACATAGGAACCATTAAATTCCCCTTTTAATATTAGATAATGAAGATCCATTCAAAAAAACACTAATGTCCCATAGATAATGTTTTTATTCGAATACACAATTGAAAATATGAAGTACCCTATTTATAAATTGGGTAAGATTTACATCCTTTAACACTATATATAGTTAAGTTTCCATATAGTTAAAAGTCATTTGAAGTGAAATTTATCATAGCATGAAAAATAAATAATCATTCTTGAATATACTAAATAATGTAACACTAATTTCCCATAGAAATTTAAAATCATTAATAAATGTTGATAGTTAAAAATCAGTATCATTTCCAGGATGTTTAATTCCAGAAATCATCAATCTCATCATTACTTATTTAGTCTTCAGACATATCAATTGGTAAATTTTGTAGAAAACCAACATAATAGGACATGGAATATTTTGGGTACTGAGAATATGATATGGATTCATTATATCTATGCATAGACCCATTCTAATATTTACAACATCATTTCCATGAATAGAAAATTTGTAATCAAATATTTTCCATTATGTCGAATTGCTAGGGTGACATACATTTCCATCAGAGATGTGCTCATTTTTATTCCATAAAATCCTCTTTGAATCTTTTGAATTGAGAGGGAGACACTTAAAATGAGGAATTATTTAAGGATATCCATATTATTTAGAATGAGGATTAATTCTTGTACTTGAGAATGAATCATGGTTGGATTTTTTAACTATATTATATCATGATGTATCACATTTAGGAAATTATAATAAACTTTCATATTCCATAATATATAATACACAATTTTTAGGAAAATCATGTTACATTTTATACCCCAATCCCATTGGTCATAATATTTCTTTTCCTAATAATTATAATCTGGAATCCCATTTCCTTCTAAAGTATACCATTTAAAAGTTAACGTAGTTTAGTGAATCTTTTATCACTCCAACCATGTCTTTTTTTAAGTAAACAAATCTCAAGACTACTGAAAACACTATAAATTTAGTATAAATTGAGAATAGTTGTTTCAAATCATCTTCATAAAGTTGTTAAAAACTATTATTTTTAATGGTTTCAAAACCTAAACCATGAATCAATTCTTCAAGATGATACTATATATCAAGCTGAACATCTTCATCATCATTAGATCTTGACTTGTTAGTTATTTCACCATGATAAATATAGTGTAAAATTATGAGTAAAACCATATAAAATTAGATGGTCTTTGATTTCTCCATACTTTAATTTACTCATATTTAAACAATTAGTGCATGGATAAAAAAGTTAATATTTTTTCAATATTTGGTTTAGAAAATTCAAAGAAACTTTAAAACCCCTTCATATATTTATTGGTAGTTATTCAATCATTTATCCAATTATGATCCACTAATTACCTAAAAAGAAAGAATATAATAGATGGATATATTAATACTTATAAACATTTTAACACACACACACACACACACATATATTTATATAAAAAATAAAATTAAAAATATGAGAATATAAATATATAAACATGGATAAATTTTTTAAAAATAATTTATATCCTAAACACATTAATAAATCAAGAAAAGTTAAAAAATTAAATCATTTTTAATAAAAAATAATTATAACAAGAAAAAAAATTTACTGTTGAATAAAATTAAATAATAAAACTATTTTAGCCACAAAATAACTATAATGATAAAAATTCTAAAAAATAAAATAATAATAAATACAAACAGTTTCAACCAAAAAAAACAATAGTAAACAAATTAAAAATAACAAAACAAATTATGACTGTAAAAAAATTCTAATAAAACAATTTATAAATGATAATAATATCCCTAAAAGAAAATAAATTGATGAATAAAATTTATATCTAATAGATAAATAATTAAGCATCCAATAATAAAAAAATAACTTACAAAATTTGAATGAGACTAATGGGAAAAGGTTTTTGAGTTCTGATGAACTCAATTGATGGTGGTGGTAATAAACTTAATGAAATAATATTTAAGAGAAATATTTATAAAAATTAAGTAGAAAATGAATGAATAAAAAACATTTAGTGAAGTCCAATGTTGAGAAGAGTAATGTTTCTATGGATTGTATAGTTTTTAGGGTTGTGGAAGAAGTAAAAAGGATAGAAGATTAATGGGGAAAATGAGAACAACATCTAAAAAAAATTAAAGTAGAATATTGAGTACATTCAAGTATCATCAAGATTCAATTGGATAAGGGTTTCAGAAATGTTATATAGAAAAAATGAGGATATTTTTGTGTATACAGATTGTTTAAATGCTTTTAAAATAAGTTTAATAGAATCCCGATGTTAAAAGGTTCCCACTTCACTTTCAACATCTATTTTTTAAAAAATCGATCATAAAAATATTATGATGAATCTTATTTTTTTAATTGTTATAAGACATCCTAATTGGTTGAAATGAAGTTTCCACTCAGCGTTTTTCACATGGTATGTCACCCAATGAGTTTCCAAATGGTTTCTGATGTATTTGGATTTAAATTAGCATCTAATAAAATTATTAAAATTGTGGATTTTTCATGGCGTAGGCTTGGGAGTGTGTTGGGAGTGAAACATACCTATAATTTTTTTGATTCTATCATTTTTGGACTACCTGATGAGTTTTCCCCTATTATTCCAAATGTGGATTTTGGTTTAAATCAATTAAATAATTAATTTAAGGATGATTATGGGTAAGGAAGGTCCTTAGGGGATTTTTTGATGTTGAAATGGTCCTATGGCGGGTTTGATTGATTACTTTGTGATTTTTAAGTATTTTGGAATATTTTATTTTAATTGTTTAATTAATTATAAGTTATTATAATTAATTGTTTCTTCTTGATCTCTTCTGGATAAGACCCTAGGATTGAAGGTGGTGCTTGGTTGAGCTTCGAAATCCATATGTCGAGTGGTGATGTAAAGTAAATGACATCTATTTGAGGTAGTGGAATTTGTATTACATGGATAACTTGGTTAATTGGATTTGTTATATTCATTTACCTCATTAGTAATTACTTCCTACATAATGAGATGGGTTGTGTGATTTAATTTACTAAATTTCTTCAAGGTATAAAAGTGGTGGGTTATTCATATTGGAGGTGATAGATTACTAAGGTTGTAATAATATAAGGAACTTGTGTTGGTGCCTATATATGGGACTTGGTGTAGAGGGACTAGTTGCATGATTGTTAATTAGCGAGCTATGAGATGGGATACATATCATATTTTCAATCTTCTATACTTGTTGCCTTATGCTTGGAGTGATTTCCTGGAGTGAATAGGGATGGGCTGGGTTACTTGATGAAGGAATTCCCATAACCCGTGGTGATAGTCCTATGGGATTGATGGTTAGCCTCTATAAAACCTGTAGGGATGGGCTTGTGTTCTTGATGGATATCCTCCCAAGAATTTGTAAATATATGTTGCTGTGATTTATTGTTTCTTCCCTAGAACCTACATAGAAGGATTTTTGGGCATATTTTACCTCCCTAGAGTTTTCCAAGATGGGTCGGGGTAATTGAAGGGTGTCCACAGAACCTGTGGCAATGGGATTGTTTGTATTGTTTACCTCCCCAGAGATTTTGGGGATGTACTGGGCCAACTTGATGAACCTCCTTGTGTGTGCCTCGATTAGTGGGTATTCTTTATTGGGATGGGACTTGAGTGACAGGTGAGGTTCATGGGATAAATGTGCTACCAATTTATAGATATAAATTCCAACAAGTGTGGATATGAAGAAGGTATTATATGGGTTGTGGTATGAGGTTGATCCCGAAAATGTGTTGAATCAACTATGCTTGTGTATGTATTTTTTTGTTATGTTTTGGGGTGGATGTTTTTTATGTATATGAATTCAAATACTTATATATATTTAATACACCTTATTTTTATCAAATTAATAAACCATTCAGTTGAGACACTGTGGATACTTATTGGGTTGTTGGCCTCACCACCTTTCCACATACAAGGAATGGGTTCTAGTGTATGTTGGTAAAAGTTTCGATTTTCTCTCAGGGAATGAGTATGGAATGGAGTTGGATGCTCAGTAAATTTCTACTAGGTCATGGATTATTAGGATAAAATGGCATGTTATGTGTGTTGTGATATAGTCCAATGTTCTTTAATTTTCATTATAGTTGGCATATACTAGCCAGTGTGCCTTTTTGAATATAATTTTTATTTTGTTTTCATCTTCTCATGATACTCGGTTCAGGGTTAATTCATCATATAAATTACAATAATTTTATATTATATATTTCACGGGCCCATTGAAATCCCATTTTTTCTATAGGTCGGTGGGATGTCTGATATAAGGATGGGTCTTACTGAATTTTCGATAGTATTTGGGCATGACACCCAGGGCTTCTTTTAGAGGGCATTCTCACCCCATGACAATGTTAAGACATCACTGCCAATCGGTAGCCTCTGAAATAAGGGGAGGATTTCTCATGGTCATGTTGTGTACCCTTTTTGGGTACCATATTTGTGGCTTGGGCCAATGTGTTACATTTTAATTAGTATCTAAAATAGTTAAGTTCATGTTTGATGTTCAAGGAAGTTCAGTTCATAAATAAAAAATGACTTAGGTAGGTTAAATATGATTAAAGTTATCATTGTAAAATCATATCCATAATCTTATTCATGATGAAATTATTATCAATATACATTAAAATATTTTTTATGATCATCCTTGGAATTTAGACATGAAAAATGAATCACATGACTTGGTGGAGGTGGCAGTCCACACGTACACACAAGCAACATTATTATTTTTCTATGGATAGAAGGGTAACAAGGTAAGTAACATATTATTTTTATAGAATCATAATTATTACATAAATATTTTATATATTAATTCGATACACTATTTTATCCATCCATATTATCTGATGATGAAAAATGAAATACATTTCATCATGGAGGTGGTTGTTCACATGTACATATGGATGATGTATTCATTTCTAATAGGATAGAAAATGAGATGAAAAAGGGTTGTGTCATAAACATATTAACTTTTAACTATTTTTAAGTTATTTTTAATAATATATATTCATTAATATATTATATTTATATGAGTTCCAAGAATAAATAATCAGGAAAACAATTACTTAAGAGTTATGCCTCTTCTTTGAGAAACCTCCTTTAGATTATACCTTAAATCTTGTAAGATAGTATTTTGGGGAGAAAAAAACCCCTATTACATGAGTAGTAAGGTTTAGATTGGATTTTGGTATATTTTGGTCGATATAAATGACGCAGTAGGTTCGAGTAAGAGAAGAGAAATGTTTCCCTTTTATAATTTAGAAGAGTGTCAATCGTATAAATACACTAAATATTAAATTATAATTTGTGTCCAACCCATGTAAAATTGATATAATTATTTATATATTAAAAGATAATAAATATGAGGCCTAAATAAATTCAACCAATGAAATTTATAATTGTTTAAGGGAAATTTAAAATGTTATCTTTTGGTTAACCCCCTCATTAACCATGTTTATCATTAACTATTATAATAAAATTTTCAAACGTTAAGGGATATTAAAGTAATTTTAAAAATGGAAAGTGACAAATAAAATAAATATTCATGATATAATCAACAATTTACATCCATTTTAATGATTTTATGTATTTTATTATTTTATAATTATTTTAAAATAAATTTTAAACACCATATACCATTTGAAGTCATTTTCACGACTATTCACAAAATTTGACTTTAAAGAAATAAATAATGCTATCTAATTGGGATATAAAATCTTTCTACATAATTGTTACATTATAAATATCCAATAAATCTATATAAAACCAAATCATATTACTTTTATGGTTTTTAAATAATTTACTTTCTTTTTCTTCTGTTTGCACAAGTGTTGCGTCGACATTACTTAAGCATTCAAGATATTTATATTGTCAATAAATGTTGAAAATAAATTAATATATTAAACATAATTTAATCATCTTAAATTTTATTATCTATATTCCTTAATATGTCATTTTTATCTATATCCACATTATGAGAACAAAATAAGTGTGAGTGAGTGATATTTTGTATAAACTTTTTACTTAAAATAATATAAAGGTTGTAATCAATTAAATGTGGAACCAAAATTAAATACTTTCGAATCATGGATGATATGGTTTGAGATATTATAATACAATAATAAGAAACTGGATATTTTTTGACCTTATACCAAAATTTTAAACTTAATAAACCTATTTTACCCTTTAACATGGTGACATCTTTTTCCCTTGGTCACTATTCAATGTGGACAAAAATGATATTGAACTCATTAATAAATTTTAAAATATTGATTTTTAATATGAAATAATTTTTCAGAATTTAATTTCTATTATTGGAAGAAATTAATTTTATTATAATTCCATAAAATGCAACAAAAAACCATTTTTAGAAAAATACTCATTCTAAGCATAAAATTGATTTTATACCAAAGTATTGAATAATAACGATTCAAATAGAATTAATTTAATTATTATTAATAAAATATAACTTATTTTACTTCAAAAAATAATTAGATATCAAATGAATCCATGTAATTAATTTTATTAAAACATACAATTGATAGTTTTTTTTAAAATCGGTATTTTTCATTATTCCCCAAAAAACAAACCTTTTTTAGAAAAATCCCAATTAATTATATTAATCTTATTTGGATGTAATAATTTAAAATATTATTTAAAAATTATCAAAAATTATTTATATTTTTTTATAAAATAATCAGAATATCCGTGCACAAAATTCAATAAAAACAGTTCTAAAAAAATAATTTTTGATGAATAAAATGTATTTATAATATTTATTTATCTAGTAACCACCATTTGATGAATGTTAATTTATTTTATTGAATATATGATCTGTGAATTTCCTTAAAATAATTCATATATTCTGATTAAATTAATTTATTTTGGTCAAAAAAATTTACAAATTTAAAACATTTTTCTGAAAATTATATCATCTAATATTATATGATCTTTTCTTAATATTCAGTTTTTACTATGAATTAATTAGTACATTTCTATAAAATAAAAATATGTTAAATATATTTTATAATGTGGTAACTTAAGTTTATTCGTGCTAAACTGAGGTCTATGTTGTAATGATTATATTTAAATAATAATATTTCAATAGTATAACAAAATTCCTTTCAAGCTTGGTTTTGTATATGGTACATGAAATAAAAAATTTATTCTTTTAAAACTATAATATTTGGGTGATAAAATAACACTTTTCATAACCAAATTGTAAAATATATATCCAAAAAACAAAAAATAACTATGATTTATCTATACATTATGAATGATTAATAAAATGAAGATGAAGAATATACCTGGTAGCTATTGATTTGATCTCATACAAAAAACGTTTTATGTAGATTAATAAGGAACAACCAATTGGTTAATCCCACATATGGTATCCACATATAGCATGAATCTCCTAACACATTAGAAAGTTCTCCCTCTTTACCATTGTTTCCTATAAACTTATTCAAAGGTGGAAGAGAATGTGAGCTAGTGTGAATTTTCATATAGGGAGTTTCATAGAATTTAGAAATTCTAGAATTCACCCACACTATAAACAATAATCCTCCTTATATTGACATCTATATAGACCCTTTAGATTCTTACTGTTTATATATATTAAATTAAATGTTTTATATATGTTTCAAGGGTTACAATAGTTGTAACTATTTGATTTCCTTTATGATTAATAATTTAACCTCTATACTATCTAGTTGAATGTTTTTAATCCTGTAATAATCATATAATGATTTCATAAATAATCATGATATTTTAAATAATATAGATAATACAATGTCACATGATATCACTAATGGGAACACACATTTTTAATACAATATTTTTAACATAATACCTTAACAAAAATTTCCATATATTATTTTTAACATAATATTGTAATAAATATTGTATTAATAACTTTTGATGATATTTTTATGTTTAATGTCTTGGGAAATAGGTACATAATAGATTAAGTACATAGATCACCTAAAAAATAAACTTTGCTTAACCCACATGAAAGATTCATTTATAAATCACCCCTGTCACCGTACTATGTATTATTTCATTGGGAAATACATCAAAATGATAGAGAGATCATAAAACCCTGAATGGGGATGAAATAATTGGAAATTAATTAATCATGAAGGACGAATCATGAGGCATAACATAAGATCACGATCATGAGTAAATGAGGCATAATATGGAAAATTGGTTTCAACATAAAGAAATGAGACATTCAAAATAATATCACCAAGTTTCATCACCATGGTGTCATAAAACATATTACCATGTTTTTTCACCAAGGTATCATGAAACATTAATAAGATGTGTTTCTAAGGTATCATAAACATGAAATATCTTGAGATTAATTATTTTCTTTCAGGGAATACACTTAACATGCCGAACATTATGTGTTCCACATTGATTATATATCATAATAATTTATTTCATAATTTTAACCCATGGTTAGGGGATTTTAATTTTATACATTGAAGTCCCCAATCAATAAAGTATGGTTATATCTATATGAAGACGCTCGAATGAAATTAGGGTTGGGTATTCCCAACATGAATGTTTGGCATGATATAATAATTTTTATTTTCAAATAATGGGACAAATTAGAGTGATATGTTGTCTATAATTGATGGGGAATAATTTTTATAATAAAGGAATAATTATAACCACAGGAAACAAAATCAATTTATAATAAAAAGGATTTTTACTAAAAAACAAATTGAATAAAACTAGAGGGGAAGAGAATATCTTCCCTTAATTATCCCTTCCTATTCCTAGAGGGGTGATTATTTGAGAGATAGTAGGATTATAAAAAGGAAATAATTATAGGATAATATATTGGAAGACACTATAATGATATTTTGAGTGAATAAAATGGGGTGGAGAGGTAGGTATTTAACAAAAAATGGGCATAATTTATTATTATTTTGTAAATATAACCATTGGAATTCTAGGTTTCAGAAAATAAATTTACCATGGGATACCAATGGTTTGGGATGATGATTTATGAGATAAATAAATTTTTTTTAAAATATTACAATTTCAAAACCGAAAAACTATTCTATATATTAGTTTTACCACAAAAATAATCCTTTATTCCATTAAAAAAAATTTAAAATGTCAAAAGTTTTTTTAGATATTGGAATTTATTTATTACCCTTTGAAAATAATTTTAATACTTATTAAAAAATTAATTAAAAATATTTATATTGATAAAAATTTAATAAATATTATTATATAATTATGAAGTCATAAAATATATAAAAAACACAAGAATTTATCTTTACTATTCACTAAAAAATAACATAATTTAGATTATTATAAGAATTTCACCTTAAATTAATTTAAATGTAATAATTTAAAACATGATGTTTATTTTTTCATAATAAATTTCTAGGTGTACTAAATAAATATTTTAAATAAAAATTAAATATTTTCTATAAAGTACTATTTTTAAAGGGAAAAAATTATTTATTCACTTTAATGAAATCTAAATTTTATAATATCACACATATTTATTTAAAAAGAGTATATAAACATTAAAAAACATATTTAAAATAAATTTATTATATATAATACCTTTAAATTTATTGTTAAACTGGCATTTTATTATTCTATTGGGTATTATTATTATTCCAATGATCATATAATGACCACATTGTAATAGTCATGTAATGGCCAGATCTTAATAATCATATTACCATTTAAACTATATTTATACTCCAAAGTTATCAAACTTAATCATTCATTAATTCACTTACTATTTTTTAACTCTTCCTATGATAATGTCTCCCATATTCATAATGAATCTCATTATTTTTTATATTCTTTAGGATAAGAATGATATTTTTGGTAGAATTTGGGATAATGGAATTTGAGTTAGTGATTTAATTTTTATTTGGTGTTTATAGCCCCAAATAATTGTTTATTGTTATATCCTATATTATTTCATGATTTTCAATATTTATATGTAATAGTATTTTTATGTTTTTATACTATAAAACATAATAAAATATTCATTATGAAAAACGAGTTATTTTATTAATAATAGAAATGAATTTCATGAGATTACATCCCAGCCAAAAAATTCCACCCTTGAAATTTGTATCTTACATGAAAATAAATGGTGATATTTTTCCTTCATCACCTCTTAAGACTCTAAGTATTATTTTTAAAACATGAGATTTATTCAAAAATAATTCAAGAGCTAGGTTATCTTATTTATCAATACCTGTTCCATTTTATCTATAACCTAGATCGATTCTTTTACGTAGGAAAATCAGGTTCTGAATCCACTCTATTTGTGTCTATAATATGTGTTGGTTTTGGAATATACTATTTTAATAGGGACACATGAGAGATTTCATGGACATTGGAATGATTTAGAGTCAGTTCTAATCTATAGAAAACTTTTATAAAACCATCTAGAATATAAAATGGTCCAATATAACTTGGAGTTAGTATCCTCTTCTTTCTAAATATCATAAATCGTTTCTATGATGATATCAGTAGGAAAACATGGTTCCCGATATGAAATTCAATGTAATTCCTTATATTATCAGTGTAACTCTCTTCTCAACTCCGAGATATCTTAACATGATTCAAGAAAACTTTTATCTTCTCTGTAGTATCTTTTATAATGTTTGGTCCCAATAGCTTTCCTTCTCCAACTTCATCCCAACTTGTTTTAGTTCTACAATTTTTTCCATAGATTACTTCATATGGATCAATTTTAATAATTGAGGTAAAACTACTATTATAAAATAATTAAAAAATTTAAAAATGATGGTCACTAATCCCCTGAATATTAAGTGATCTATCCCTTAACATGCCTTTCAATTTATGAATAGTCTTATCTTAATGGACTTCAGTTTGAGGATAAATTTTTTCTATTAGCTTGAATTTTTTATTCATATCCCTTTTATGTCTCATCCATAACATAGATGTAAATCATGGATCATGGTTAGAAAAAATTGATATTGGTACTCCATGAAGTCTCACCACATCTTGGATAGAGAGAAAATAAAGGTGATCAAGGGAGAAATCTGACCATTTAGCAAAAAAAGGAAAAAATTTGTTAGTCTTTCAATGATTACCCATAGAACATTGTTTCTCTTGGTTATATTAAAAAGTACTATAATAAAGTTCATAGTGATAATTTCCCACTTGTTTACATGTTTTGGTAATGGTTTCAATAGTCCTTCAGGAATTGTTTGCTATACATTGACTTTATGAAGTACCAAACATCATTCAATATAATTTGTAGCATCCCTTTTCAAATTATCCCACCATCAATGATCTCACAAATCTCTTTACATTTTGTTATATTTGGATTTATTGAGAATGAAGAGCTTTTAGCTTCATCCAAAATAATTTTATTTAACCCTCTAATATATGGGATGAATTGTCTTGTACCAAACCTCAATACTCCTTATTTATTAAGATTCAACTCATAAAAGCTTCCATTTTTCATACATTTTATCTTATTTTATAACGTTGGATTGTCTCTTTGGGATTTTTGGATTTTATCTTATAATGATGGTTGAGAAATAATCTGGGATAATAATTATGATATCAAATCCCTTATGACATAAATTTTTCTATTTACCATGTCGTCGATAAATGCATTTCCTTTAATCCACATTATTGCAAGAACACTAGGTTCTTCCATACATATTGAATCAATTACATTATTTTCTCTTATAAGGGATAATTAACACAACCCTCAGAGTCCTTAAGAATCTCCAATAATCTCGTTTTTCTTATGTTCAATTCATTTTGTGTGAATATATTGTTTAGACATTGGTGGTTGGTGTATATATCAATATTTTCCCCATAATTTTAATTTTTCAATATCTTTAATAAAAAAATAACCATAGATAACTCTGAATCATGGGTAAGATAATTCAACTCATGACTCTTAAATCGTCGATATACATAAGCAATAATCGTTTTCTTATTCATGAATAAACATATAATTCCTTTCATGGATACATCACTATAGATGAAAAATCCTTCTTTATAAAAGGGTAATATTTTAATTGGTGCACAAACAACCTACTATTCAATTCCTAGAAACTTTATTCTCTCTAATTTATCCAAATGAACTTGACTTCTTTTCCAGTTAACAAGGTATTTGTATTAGAGATCCATGAATTATTTTTTACAAACCATCTATATTGTCTTACTAGACAAATGAAACAACAAGTCTATGTCACTTTTGTTGGAATATCCAACTCCTCTATGATATTTATTTTAATTAGATCAATTAATATTCCTTCACTAGTCCAAATATGTCCCTAGAATTCCCAAAATTGGTTGAATAAATCTTAAATCCTTTAGAGAGTGTGTTTATTAAATATTATAATTCCATTAAGTTCTATATAATCAATTCATATCCGTATTGATCCATCATTCTTTATTCACAAAGAGATCAATTTCGCCCCAAGAAAAAGAAATTTGTTAAATAAACTCATTATTTAAAATATCTTGTAATTTATTCTTCAATTCTTCTAGATCCACAAATTCCATTCTATATGGGGTCTTTGATATTGGTTTTTATCTATGAATGAATTAAATTAAGATTTATACCACTGTTTAAAGGAGATGTTGATAGAATTATTTTTTAAATACACCATTGTATTCATAAATAACAGGTATATTTCTTATCCTTATACTTTCACTTTCCTCCCCTCTTCACTAATCATTCCCATAAATAAGGCTATAGGGGGTGGTTCTTGTTAAAATTTAAACTAAAATACCTCTCCTTGGAAAATTATTTTGGTTTTCCCTTTATGAAAATATAAATTTACTTACATCTACTATTGATCTGGGTATTATACTTTTATATCCAATCCATCCCTATGATTTTGTCAAATTCTACCAATGTGAATATATTTTTATCACCAAAGTTAATAAAAGAATCTATACATACCCTTGATACATTAATTTATCCTCCATTTGTATTAATTTATAACTCTACTTCTAGTAGTATAGGGTTAAATTTGATGTTTTTTGCACACTTCAATGAAATAAAGGAATGTCTAAATTTGTAATAAATCAATTTACTTTCTATCCATGAGAGTATGAAGAGTGTACCTACTACCACATAATTCAAATTATTGAATTTATCTATCATGCACCTTGTAATTTTCTAATGTTTAGGGTGGTTAGAATCCATTATTTTTTGGTTAGTAAAATGATTATCAAAGTGTCTATGCTCTCCACACGTGAAGCTTTATTCCGTAGATTTTTCTTATATCATATTTCCTTTGTCATTCTCACTTACACATTATGAATTTATATCACCATAATAACTTCAAGGTATATGGAAAAAATTCCTTACTTTATAACAATTTCCACTTCCTTTCCTAAAATTCATTAAGTGTTTCTTCCCAAAGTTATTGTATAGGGATAATTTTAATTTCATCCCTTCACATCCATGATAAAAAAATTTTCCAAAAATTTTGATCCAACCTTATCTTCTAGTAATTTATTCTGACAGACCATTTCATATCTATAAATTCAATTTCCAATTTAATATCACATAAAATTATCTTCTTATATCTCCAAACGTCTCCAATTTTAAAACATTTCCCCAGATAAGGACTTAATCCACCAAATAAAAAATATATATTCCAATTAGAATCAATGAAATAACTTAAAGTGTATCATGTAATCGATATGAATTTCATCTCATAATAGACCTTCAATTAATTTTCCCTTTTATTATACTCAAGAAATTCCATTTGATTTTTCTCTTGGAGGGTATGAGGAAAATACTTTTTCAAAAAGTATTTTTTGAACTATTCATACTTCATAGCTTCAAGTTCTTCCTTTAGCTTTTTGTGTTTTATTAGTGTCTACCACTAATCATATTTTAACACTAAGTATTATACTACCAAAGTAACTACAACAACCATGCTATTTATTTCATAATTAAACCTAATTTATTACATATATTTGAACATAATACACATAATACTTATAGGTCTAGTGTCTTTGGGGCTTAGGAATATTACATAACAACTTTAAACATGAAATACCCATCTTTATGGAAAACATCTTTTACATGACCACAACATTCAGTCGTGTTTTGCATTGAATGGGATAACATGAGGACATGAATAAGAAAATGGTTAGATATAAAGCCTAGTATGGGATTAAATAATTTATAAGATGAATAATACAATACATGTTACTAAATAGGAATTTTAGTGGATAATAATAGAAAAATGAACATAAAGACATTATATAGCCAGATTATCATTACAAGGAAATGTAAAAACCACTAAATGCACTGCTTTATTAACATAAAGGAATCTAATAATATTTTGTTCCAATATGATGAAAAAAATTCTTATAAAGGAATTAGGTGAAACCCTATCCCAACATGACATATCATGATACTAAACATTACCAAATTCATTGGAGCACTATCAGGGTGCTCCGTTCATAATCATTTCAATCTCATGCTAATGTGTTCAACATAGATCATATGACATGGATTCATTTAACATTATTATTTTTTCCACAATCCAGGAATGTGTAATTCATATATTAAAGTCATTATATGATATTTATATGTTCATAAAGGTGAATACAATTAATATATCAATGAGTATGGTATTCACTACATGATGATTTTGGCATGGAAAAGCGTGGTGCAATTTTGGCGGCATAATGATATCATATAGAAATACATAAATTGGGTTGATAAGAGGGAAATGGGTATATTATGTTTTAAAAATTGTATGGAATATTAGGAGATCATGTAACATAATATCCCAACATGTGAAATGGAATTTAGTTGAATAATATAAAATAAATTGTTGAATGTAAAAGAGAAGAGAGAAATCCCTTATAGATTTTCTGCATGGTAAAAGGTGTACATGAGAGGAATTTATGAGAGAGAAATGAGTCTTTCATCATTAAAACATAACAAGGGATGTTTGGGGGAGGTGAAAAATCATTCACCACCATTTTTAATTAAAAATAAATGGGTGTAACAATATAAGGAAACATGGATAAATATGAGAAAGTAAGGAACCCTTATGGAATTTTGCTATAGAAACATGTGTGATTAAAGGATCATAGGGGGTATTAATGGTAGTGGAAAGAAGATACGAAAATTTCTAAATAAAATTTAAATTAATTATATATGGGAGAAAATATCCCAAATTAATAAAATGGAAATTAAATGGAATGACATAAATGAGGTTCTTGAATAAAATGGAGAGAGGGAGATCCCTTATGGAATTTTGGCATAGTAACGGGTGGGACTAAAGGATCATAGACGACATAATGAGAGTGAAAGTAACATCTCATTATATATAAATAATATCTACAGTAAATGGATTATGTATAAACATATATCAATATAATAAAACTAAAATTAAAAGACATATTACAAAAGGAGTGCCTGATTATAGTGGAGATTGAAAGATATCTTACTTGGATGTGCGACTCCAAAGGCTTGGGAGAGGCTTTTTGGGAACTTGTGGTGCCTTTTTTGGATTCTAAGGATTAGAGAGTTAAGGGTGGTCGAGCTAAAAAGAGATTTAGTGAAGATAAATTGGTGATTAGGTGGGTTTATATTGGAAAGGTGGGGGAATTCGTTATTATTTTGGTTTTGGACACTACAAACAAAAATATTCAAAACCACAAATTATTCGATGGGTTTTACCAATGATTTTTAGAAAAGGGGTGTGAAATAAATTATATTATTAGTCTAAGGGTTTATGATATTAAAATATTCCCCTTTCTTATTTGGAGGTGAGTCACATGTTCCGGGAAATGATTTTAAAATTTTAAATATTTTATATATCTTGGAGGATTCACTAAGACATTATAAAATAAATCAAAAACAAATAACATTACATTATTTTAAAGGAAACCATATATTTTGCCAAATATACCTTTTATATTATTTTATTACATCACTATTGGGTCATTATGATGTCATAAAACTGATTATATATTTATACGGAAATTAATTTTTACCCAAAAATTTGACTGTGTCATATAATTATGAAAAATTCACCATTGGATAATTTTAAAATAATTCTTAAAAAACTAATATTTATTTTATCTAAATAAATTTCTAATATACAAAATTTAACTTTTAAAATAATAATGAACATTTATTGAAAATTTAAGGGTTTGGACAAAAATCGTTTTCAAACCTTAATAAAAATTACATTTGACTTCAAAAATATTATACTATCTTTTATATTTAATAAAATTAATTTAATAAAAATATTTTATTAAAATGTTATCTAATTCAAAAATCCATTAATTTATTAAAATAATTTTTGTAATGTAATTTTAATATTAACCAAAAATACTATAAGTGCTTTAAAAATAATTTACAGAGTCAAACTAATATAATAAAAGTATATTAATTATTCTATAAAATATAATTCACATAATCATAATGATAGGGTCATGTTACATATCCCTTTCTTACAAAAGAATTCGACCTAAGAGTAAGGTGTGCGATTGTGGGGCTTTCATAGGGACATTCAGTGAACTTGATTTGGGTCTTGATCATGATGGGCTTGAAATTCTTCTGTAAACAGTTTCAATCATGCTTAAGTTGATGGATCTCTACTTGGGCTTGGTCTAGGGAAAATCCTAGAAATTCTATCTCCCACAGAATCTCTGATAAATGGGCTTCATAGGATATAATACTACTGGTTGGGGCCATCACTTCCTTTGTCTATGTCAAAAGGATTTGTTAAACCCTATATTTATACTAGTAATGTGATCACTGTTAAACAACTATATTTTCAAGGGTAAGGATACTTAATAGTTATTTAAATATAATTGAATATAATAAAACAAAATTAGTGCACAGTTTTTCTATACCTATAATACATTTAATTAATATAATGTAAATTGGGTTTGGGTCATTACAAACTTCCACCCTAATGAAATTTCACCCTACAAATTTCCTTTTCCCAAACAAAACTTGATGACAGTATCTCTGACTCATCAGTTCCTACGGTTCCCAAATCGCTTATTCAAACTTGTGATTTTTCCGCAACTCTTTAATGAGGGGAGTTGTCTTATTTTATAGAACTTTTTCTCTACAATATAATATCTTCCCATATATTGGATAAATAATTCTCTAGTGGTACCAACTATGGATTGGGTACATATGATAGGTGTATAGTGTACTTATTAAGAGTGATTCATGAAATACATCATGTACTTGAGATAGGTTTGGTGGGAGTGATAGTTGACACACCACTTATCTGATGCGATCAATGATCTCAAAAGGTCTAATGTACCTTGGGCTGAGCTTTCACTTCTTCCAAAATCTCATAACTCTCTTCCAAGGAGATATGAGGGGGAATACCATGTCTCCCAAATCATACTCTATGTCTCGTTGATAATTTTCAACAAATCTCTTTTGTTAACTCTGGGTATTATTGATGTATTACTAGATGGTATTAACGTTATCCACCATTTCTTCGACAATTTCTGGACCTAGAAGTTTTCATTCCCCACCTTCATTATAAAATTACAGTGTTCTTCGCTTCTTACCATAGAGGGATTTATATGGAGAAATTCGGATGCTTGAGGAGAAGCTATTGTTTTAAGAGAACTCCACCGAAGGAAGATGTTGGTCCCATCTAGCATTGAAGTCCATTGAAAAAGCTCTCAACATGTCCTGAAGATTTTTTATAGTCCAATTAGATTGACCATCAGTTTGAGGGTGATAGGCCGTGTTATAGTTCAACTCAGTTTTTAGAGTGTATTGGGGACTCTTCCAGAACATAGTGGTGAATCATAGATCTTGATTAGAAACAATTAAAAGTGGTACACCTTGCGACCATAACAATTCTCTGATGTATATCAATTCTAGTTGATCTAAGGATAAATCCTATCAAATTTCAATGAAGTGTTTAGTCTTTGTAAGATGATCCGCAACAACCAAGATCACATTGTTTCTTTTGGATGTCTTCAAAAGACCGATGGGAAAGTCCATGGTGAAGTTTTTCATTTCCAAGTTGGTATGGGTAATGGTTTCATCATCACCTTAGACTTCTTCCTCTCAGAGATCACATTCTGACCTACCAGACACATTGATGTATATTTAGCAATATACTTCTTCATGTTATTCTGCCAATAGTTCTCCTATAGATCATGATACATCTTCATGTTTCCTATGTGATTGGGGAAATTTGAACAACCTTCATCATCAAAATTTTCATTCTTTATCTACAGATTTCATGGAACACATAATCATGACCCAAATCTCACAATCACTTCTTTATTATCATTGAACTATGAGGATTTCCCTTTTATGATAGTTTCCACTTTATTATGAATTCCCAAATCATCGTTTTCAACGTCCTTTATCCTTCCCAAAAGGTAGATTTGAGCAATAATTTGTGAAATGATATCTATGGTTCCCTTATTTATGATTCACATGTCAATATTCATCAAATATATAAATATTTGACTCTTTTAGATTCTCATCAATGATAGAAATACTGGATCCTTTCATCTTAGAGCACCCACCACCTTGTTTTCTTTCCCAAGGTGGTAATGGATTGAGAAATCGTATTACTTGATGAGCACTAACCGTCTTTGTTGGGGCATATTCATCTCTTTCTTTGTGAATATATATTTGATACATTTGTGATCTGAATATATTTCACACTTTTCCCAAAGGAGATAATGCCACCAGATTTTCAACATAATGATCACATATTCTAACTCTAGATCATTCATGGGATGGTTTTTCTAATGAATTTTCAACTACCTTGAGGCATAGGCAATGACTTTTTCATTCTGCATCCACACATATCCCATTCCATTCTTTGAAACATCAGTTAATATTAGGAAATTCTCCCCAATTGTGGGTTGTGTACACACATGGGAAGTGATAAGCCTCTTCATAAACTCCATGAAGTTTTCTTAAAATTCATCCTTCTAAGAAATCTGGACTCCCTACCAAGTTATCTTGGTATGAAGGTTCGACAATCATGAATCATTTCTCACAAATTGGTGATAATATCTTTCAAACCCTAGGACGTTACAAATATCTTACACTGATGTCAGGCTCGACCATCCCTCAGTTGTTTTTTAGAAGGATCCATAGATATCCCATTGCTTATGATGATATGGCCCAAAAATGTGGCTTCCTTGAACCAAAACTCACACTTCCTATAGTTTTCATAGAGTTTATCCTTTCTCAATGTCTCTATAATGGGGATAGGATTCTTCTCATGCTCCTCCTTGGGTATAATATAAAGGGAACCATAGATCTATGACTATTTTATACTTCTGGAAATGATTTTGTTTCAAAGAGTTTTTCAGATGCTGACTTTGTTGGATGTAGAATGGATAGAAAGAGTACATCCAGAACTTGTCATTTCTTAGGTGATTCATTAGTTTCTTGGTCTTTCAAGAAGAAACATTCTGTAGCACTATCCACTGCTAAAGCTGAATATGTAGCAGCTGGAAGATGTTGTGCTCAAGTGTTGTGGATGCAACACACACTCACAGACTATGGCTTGTGTTTTACTAAGACTCCAATTTTGTGTGATAACACAAGTTCCATTTCCCTTAGTAAAAACCCTATACATCAACCTCATACAAAACACATAGTTATTTGGCATCACTTTATTTGGGATCACAAACTAAAAGAAAATATCATTCTTCAGTTTATTGGAACACATGATCAACTTGCTGACATTTTCACAAAATCATTACCCTCCGATATATTTGAATACATTAAATAGAAGTTAGTAATGATAACCATAAGGTAATATTCATTAATTAACTTCTTGTTGAACAAATCTCCTTACAGTAATAAAATAATTTTCATAGTGGGAGTACATCTATTATGAAGTTTTTCAAATATTACATAATGATGTTTTTTAAGTCTTTCATAATAGAGTTTTTCATGTTTCTTGTAATAATGTTTTTCGAATTTTTTCGTAATGGAAATTTTCGAAAGGGAAGTTTTTCATAATGAAAACTTTCAGAATGGAAATCTTCATAATGAATATTTTTGTGATGGAAATCTTCTTATTGGAAATTTTTTGTAATAGAAATTTTCCTACTGGAAATTTTTGTACTGAAAATTTTCATAATGGAAATTTTTATACTAGAAATTTTCGTAATGGAAATTTTTGTAATGAGAATTTTCTTTATGGAATTTTTGTACTCATAATTTTCATAATTGAGTTTTGTTCTCAATTCATTTGCAATAAAACTTTTTCGTAGTGAGTTTTTCTTAGTTAAATTTTTTTCAAGAAGAATATCACATATTACGAATAATCTTACTAGCCAATCCGAAAGGTATGATTTCCTTACTTATGTTTTTGTAGTCACTTTTATTTTCTTTTAGTTTCCTTTGTTTTTAAAATTTTTCAGATTAATTTTTTCTTAAATATGAATGTTTTTAAAACCTCAAAAGATCGGATTCATGATTTCCTTATGGGTATATTTTAAACCGTCAGATCAAATCAGAGAGATTTTCAACCGTTAGATTGGTTTTGGAAGTTGAATGGTCATCACCATCGCCTATATAAAGGGGACCCCCAATGGTTGTCCCACATTGATTTAAATCTCGTGTGTGTTGAAATTCTTCCCTTCCTTCTTAAGACCGTTCCGAATCTTTCAGTGCTCCTCAATTCCGAATGTCTGTAGAAGCCACTTCTCAAAAAATTTCTACTATGAAGCCAATATCAAGTTAGTTACTCTATAGGGAAAGGTTGGTCCATCCGAAATTTTTCAGTAAGTATGATTCTCTTATTTATAATAATATGAATCTCAATGGATGGGAATATTTCTGTGTATCGAAGCCTGGGGATCAGGATGTTTTTTACACAGATTTTCTTGTAGAATTTTAATGAGTCTATTTCCTTCTATTAAGAATATGTTAGAGAAAAGTCCTCCTTTAAGAGTTATGGAAATAGTTACAAGATTTCTTACACCAAGGATGTGAGCTTGGTGGTGCTATCATGTGATGGCGAAGACGAATTTTTCTCCCCTAAGCTACCAGATGTGCAAGGAAGTTTCAGCAAGGTGAAGGGTACAGAATGCCTTGGGCTCAAAGATGACAAAACAGTAAAGATTTCCCCAACTATCTACCAAAAAATGGATTTTACAGTTGTGGGTTAATGGGGTTTTCGTACCAAGAAGAGGTGACAAGGAAAACTTAAAGAAAAGTGATATTTACATCTTGGATTTCTTAGTAAATCTAAGAAAGATCAATCAGATGGGGAACATCCTTATTATGGTTCAAAGAATCAAAAAAAGGGAATTTGAAAGCTCAAATTAGTATGTATCCTGCTCCTCTCTCCAAGCTTATTATTTGGTGTCTTGATTCTTTCAAGGTTGCTTCCACCTCCAAACCGAGAAATTGGAAGGTGATGCTGATTAGTGATGACACCTTAAAGAGGATGAAAGTTGGTTTTTCAAAACAGACAGGTGAGTTCTATGATCTACCACAGGAGGACACATAAGCTGTTTTAGAAGATGTAGAGAAAGCAGAAACACTAAAGAAGGTTTGAAAGAAAAGGAAGCTGAAGTTAGTGGAGGAGACAGATAAAACCCCTAAAGCTAAGGAAGCTCAATCTTCACCTTCCAAACTAGTGAAACATAAAGCGTATTCGGATGAGGTGGTTTCAAAATAGATGGAAAATAAGTAAAAGAGGAAATATGGGGAACCTCAATTTGTATTAGACCATGATTAAGCTAAGTCTTTAAGGGAGAAGATTGGTGAATACCTTGACAAGGATAGAAAAGTGAAGAAGATGAAGAAGAAATTGTCTGAGGCTGAAGTTGTACAATCTCTTTTGATTTCCACAGAAGTAGCTTCTGAAAATATTCCAGTACCAGACACTTTCCTAGTCCAGTCATTACCTGAGACTCCGGGGACGAATTTCGTCAATTTGGAAAAATATAAAGAGACAGAAGTTGTCGAAGAATTATAAGAATAAGAGGAAGTAGAAGAAGAAAAATAAGTAGAAGAAGAATGTGGTGATTTTGATGATCTAATCAAACAAGTTGAATATTACCATGAAAAGGAAAATCCATCAGAAATATTACCACATCACACATCTGAGGGCGAGACCTCGAAGCTTGTCACTTAGGGAAAGGGAGGTGAGAAAGAAGGTAATAAAGATGAAGAAAAAAGAAGAAGAGAAAGAGAATAAATTATCTGAGGAAGAAATCTATGAAAAGCACTTTCTTGAGGAAGGAGCAGAGAAGGAAAAACCAGATGAAGACAAGATAGTTCAACTATCTGAAAGTGAGGAATAATATCCTGATGAGGAAGCCATTCCGAAAGTTGATAAGGGTAATAAAGTTGTTATGGACAACCCAATAAAAGATTTCATAAGGAAAAATCAAGTTGGAGGATCTTCTAAAAGAATGCTTGTGGAAATTGAAGAAGAACATTCACCTAGAATGATTTCGGATTCAGAGTCATCTCCACTGGGACACGATTTTGTTGTTGATTCTCTAAAGAAATTGGTGGACATAATTCCGATCTTTCCTACAATATACTCTAGATGCTAGATGCTTTATTACAGCGTAAATCAGAAGTAATAATCCATATCCATCATGATGGATAAATGTGTGAAGATTTAGGCTGATCACATAACTTTTATTATCAATTATGAGGTCCATAGAAAATCTTGCAGCAAAATGACTTTATGGTCAATGAAAATCGATGAATATTTGATAGATCTTGATAAATTTCAGAATGATGTGAATGAAGCTTTTGATACCAAGGATGCCAAGATAAAGACTCTTCAGGAAAAGCTGAACCTTGAGTAATATACTCAGAATCAATAGGTGAATGATCTGAATTGGAAGCTTAACTCTGTTGCTCAAAGCTGGAAATGGGAAAGAGATCTCCGAATTGAGATTGAAGAAAAGCTTATAATGTAGGATGAAGTTCTTAAGGAACAGTCTGAGGCTCTGAAGGCTCAAGATGACAGGATCAATGCCTTAGAAAATCAAGATGAAGAGGACCACAAAGAGTTAAAGAAGCTAAAAATCCTTTTAAAGATGCTAATCCCCAAGGAAAAAGAAGACAAAAAGGCCAATCCAATCTTTTGTTGTATTTTCTCATTGTAAAAAGATTTTCAATATTAATGAAAAATTTGGTTGTTTGTATTGTTTGTATGTCTTACTAAAGTTTCAGGTACTTTATTGTTTTTCTATTCCCTCAAATTATTTTTAAAAATCACAGTGGAGGATAAGGAAAAATAACTCAAAAGGGAAAAGGAAAAATCTAAAAGGGAGAAGAAAAATTTCTAAGTTAAGAAGAAATATCCTTTAATAAGGGGGAGTTCTCATTATGAATTCTTCATTCAAATGAAATATCCCATTCCAGAAATCTAGAATACGATCCTTAGAGTTTAAAAGCCTAAGGGGGAGTTAGTCATATTCATCATTGATCATAAAAAAATGGAGATAAGAATTAATTAGATGTTTATAAAATTATTCTAAGTCATTACATTATTTTTTGTAAGGATGTTTGTGCTTTCCAAAAAGGGGTAGATTGTTGAGTCAATAAGGTTTTCCTTATGACCTTTTCCATTCCATCATTAATGTGGGAGATTGATAAGTCATCAAGGTTTCCTTATGACTTTACCATTACTCTTGTTTCGAAAATAACAAACACATTTTCTTAAGAAAAATTTCATTTTACCAAAGTTTTACATCCATAAGGAAAATTTCCTTCCCAAAGGAAATTTACCCCTACATTGGTTTCATTTTTCATATCAATATTTTTCTTAAGTGTAAAAATCAGATTCATATCTAAAACCTCAGAATGGTATAATACTTAGACATGAAGCATTCTGTTTTAGGATCCGAATTCTGGATATGAACTCTAATTAAGTTCAACTCCAAATTCATTATACGAACTCTAATGAAGTTCAACTCCAAATTTTGGATACGAACTCTCATGAAGCTCCATTCCGAATTCTGGATAGGAAATCTCATGAAGTTTAACTCCAAATTATGGATACGAAATCTCATAAACTTCCACTCCGAATGCTAATTATGAACTTCTCTATGTTCTGACTCCAAGTTCTTTGAATTCAGACTCTGAACTCTGATGAGGTCTGACACTGAATTCTCAGGAACTTAGACTCCAAACATTGTATGCTCTGGTTTTGAATTCTAGTGAAATCAGACTCTGAATTTCCATGAAAATCAGACTCCATATATCTATAGAATTCATGTTCCAAATTCCTACAACACAGAATCCTAATATTCTTATGTTTATAGACTCCAAATTTATTTTTCTTCTCCCATACCGAACAATAACCTTTTCCATTCTGAAATTTATTTTTCTACACAATTTCTAATATCAGTTTAGTTATGCTTACATTTTCTCTATTACAAAATGATGTCATACTTTCAGTTATTAACTAAACATTGTTTGAGTGACACGTGTACAGGTCCATCTGACAATCAAAGAAGAATATGACTATTAGAGGAGGGAGCCGACCGTTGGAGATTCACCTATAAATAAAAGCTAATTTGAACATGCTCAAAACCTTTGGGAATTTTGGTGCTCAGAACTTCCTGATGTGATTTCTAGAGAGAGAGGCTCTTTTCAACTCTCAAGCTTCAGGAAGAAAGTTTGAACAGCTTGTTCAAACTTTTCCTTGTGTAGATTATCTTCGTGCGACTCCGATTGTTGTTGTGTACAATCAAGGGCTTTTGGGGATCGGAAGATAAAGGTTCCAACACCTTGAAGTTGAGGGATTCTGTGCTAAGGAAGACTGAGGTGCTGACTACATGATAGTTGAGGGCTTGTAGGGATTGCAAGACAGAGTCCGATCTTCGTATCGAGAGCCTACCCTGGTGTGGCTAAGACATACTTTCTTGAAAGTATAAATCAAGGGACCTTTATCTAAGGTTGTTGGATACCCTTCTCTTTGGGTTAAAATTGTTATTGTTTGTTACTTATAGTGTTACTACTTTGTTTTCTGCTGTGCATTTTGTATTGTTGAGGAAAGTATACTTTATTATACTTCCTCATCTTTATACTCTAATATAGTAAGATTCTATACACTTTAAGGTAGAACCTTAATCTTTGTAACTTTAGTTAATTTCCATTTTCGGAATCACATTTCTAGAATCAAGCAAGCTATTAGAACTCACAGAGGTCCAGTAAATTATCCTCTTTAACCTTGATAAACATAACCATCCTAAAAATTTCTTACGGGAAATTTTAAAAGGTACAATTCACCCCCCTCTTGTATCTGATAATCTCATTCTTATTTCAATACTATGTTTGGTATTATAGAGTATATCCTACTCAGTCACATACCATCCTAACAACACTTTCAAGAAAATTATTTTAAAATCGTAAAATATTTTATATATCTTGGAGGATTCACTAAGGCTTTATAAAAGAAATAAAATGAATCTAAAATTACATTATTTTAAATAAAAAACATATATTTGGTATAATATATATTTTATAGTTTTTTATTACCCCACTATTGGTACATTATGATGTCATAAAACACATTATATATTTATGTGTTATTTAATTTTTACCGAAATTTTCGACTATTTTAGAATATGATGAAAAATTTACCGTTGGATAATTTCAACATCCGGATTCAAAAAAATAATATTCTTTTTTTATAAATAAATTTCGTAATTTGTCAATTTTTAATTCCAAAATAAACAATGACATTTATTGAAAATTGACTGGTTTTGAAAAAAATAGTTTTCAAAATTTAATAAAAACTACATTTGACTTCATAATAATTATAAGATCATTTATATTTAAAGAAATTAATTTAATATTAAAATTTTATTTAATTAAAAAATTCATTAATTCATAAAAATATATTTCTTAATTGAATTTGATTATTAAGCAAAATTACTATTTTTGGTTCAAAAATAATTTACAATGTAAAAATAATAGAATGAATGTATATTCATTATTCTAGAAAAAATAATGCACATAATAATAATGCTATAGTCTCATTACATATCCATTTATTAAACTAGCATATTCCCTAAGAGTAAGGTGTATGATGGTGGGGATTTCAGGAGGCTGTTCGGTGAACATGGTTTGGGCCATGATCTCGATGAGATTGAACTTCTCCAATAAACATTTTGTTTCATGTTTAAGTAGTTTGACCTCATATTGGGCATGGTATTGATAAAATCCAATAAATTCTATCTCCATTGGAAGCTCTAATAAATGGTATTCATAAGGTACGATCCTACTAGTTGAGGCCATCACTTCCTTAGTCAGTGTCAAAAGGATTTGTTAAAACACGATATTTATAACAGTCATATAATCATTGTTCAACAACAATATTATCAATGGCAAGGATAATTATCGGTAATTTAAATAAAATTGGAAATAATAAACCATATGGAGTGCATGTGTTTTCTATATCCAGAAGAAATATGATTAAAAGAATGGGAATTTTTTCGGGTCATTACAGTAACTTTATTTATCATATAACAATATATTACATAAAATATGTTTTTTATAGTTTTGATACATTTTTTTTCAATTAGTGGATCCAAGGATACACTAAAAGTATGTGGTTACTGATGCATAAAGGATTCTTCTATATGTTTTTCCTTCTTTAGTGAAGTTAAATGCTCCACACAATTTATATTATTTATAATAATATAAGATAACTAATTTAAAATTTTTATAATTTTTTCAAATTTTAAAAAACTAATATTGGGAATGTATTCATCAAATTTTTTGTTGAATTTATTATTTACATTATACCTTATATTTGTCACAATTAATTTAGAAAAATAAAACATAAATTAAAAAATTTATTTAATTTAAAATATCATGATATAAGTTTTAAGGGGATTTTAATCATATAATTTTCTAACATATTACCTCTATGATAATTTAATTCAATGTTTTTTTAGCACGATGTAATTAATTAATCCATTAGTCCTTAATAATTTTTTGTAAATAGAATGTGATCAACCAAAACATATTCCATAAGAGTGTCAAACCAGGTTTGAGGTTGGAACACTTTTTCATTCACCATGTGATGATTGAGTTAATACCTAACCAACCTTTTTTTGGTTTTCACCCCTTGGTTCATTTAGGAAAAATCCTATATTGACTTTTTTACATCCATACGTGGATTATATTTCTAGGAAAACTATATAATCTATACTTTCACAAAATTTATGATGTTTTCCAATATTTAGACTTATCCTTAGGGATTTCACTATATATTTATAGTCCTAATTTCCATAAATAAATAAATCATTTTTTATACCAAAAATTAAAACCCATATTCTTCATAGATTATTTTTAACATAATTTCTTCATAAAATTTTTTATACATGATTTTTAACATAATTTCTTAACAAAATACTGCTTTAATAACTTCCATTTATCTTTTGAGATTTAATGTCTTGGAAACTATGTAAATAAGACATGGAGTGAATAGATAACAAAGAAAATAAAATTTATTCAATACTCTTGCAATTATCTTTTATAAATATACAAATGGCCACCATACTACATATGATTTCCTAAGGATATACAACAAAAGGGCAGAGTGAGTTTAAATCCTAATAAGTGGATGAACTAAAGAAATGGAAATAAAATGATCATCATGGATAAATAATGAGAAATAACATAAGATAATGTTTATAAGTAAATGAGTTATAATATGGAAATGTGTCAACAATATAAAGAATGATATAATCATAAGTATATCACCATTGTACATCCCCAATGCGTTGTAAAACATATTATGAATGTTGTTCACCAAGGTGTCCTGAAACATTACCAAATAAGATCATATTTTAAAATATTTTATACTATAATTAAATGTTTTTAAAGCCATAAATGTGTTAATTTATTGGAAATTGTAACATTTTTAGGCTTGTTGATAATTTGACCTTAAATGAGAAAATGGTTTAATTTTGGATTTTTAAATATTTTAATTCACTTGTAATATATTGGCCATGAAGTTTTTTAAAATATTATAAATTTTGAAATTATTTTTCATAGTCTTAAAATATCTGTTATCTATGTTTACTATAATAATATCAAGAGTTTAACACAAAAACCTGATACCAAAATGAATCTCACAAGTTTGACCATGAATTTGATGCACAATTCAAGTGAATTTCAATAATGGGCTATGTCTCATAATGTTCCAAACCAATTGATATGAAATTTAACATTGAGATAGATTAAATTATAAGGAATATTTTTAAATACTTTATAGACTTAATATTATGGATATTTCAATGTAATTAATACATGGGAAACCATAAAATTTAAATTGTAATAGTCTCCAGGCCAGAATTAATTTTTTGAGTAAAAATTTCATAACTTGTTCTAAACATATACAAATGAGATAAAAGTTTTAGGGTAGACATATGAGAGATATTTGGATATATTAAATTTATTTGAATTTAAAAAAAAGTAAATTTAATTAGTATACCATGTATAAAATTTCAATGGATATATTTGGATCCAAAAATTTCATCCTTATTACCAATAAAACCATACCTCCACTCGTTATCAAGAGTTAGAAATTTATTTATATATTTTCTATATATTATTTGGTTTTTATTCGATTATATTATAAATTATATATATTTATATTAGTCTTGTATTTTTTTAGTCTTCTCATTTTCACTTTTATATTCTCTTTTTTCCCTCACTGTACTTTTCTATCATAATGATAATGGATAACTAACTTTAGTGTTTATTTGAAGGAAATTACTTGAGGTTTCTCAAGTTCTTAAAATATAATGTCTCTACTTATTTTTTTCTTTATAATTTATGTGATAGTTAAATTTATTATGGTGATTGGTGATCCCATTTTTCTATAAGTCAAGTTCTTCTTCCCATTCATCCATATTCCATTCTTCACTATTCAAGTCATATATATGTTAGATCTTGGTTTGAGTAGTGTTTTCAATGAAGAGTTTACCTATTTGAATTTAAGAAGAGTATTTATCCTTGAAAATAATTCTCATTGTGGGGTAATTAAAATTTAAATGGGTGGGTGTTGTGTGACATGTCACATTTTGTAGAATATTCATAGTTATAAAAAGAACAATGATAGTTCCAATGTGAAATCCCTATAATAAATTTTAATTTCTCCTTAAATCCCTTATATATTTTCTTTTTTTCTTTTTATTATTATTTATATTTACCTATTCATATCAATTAATATTTAAAATCACTCATTTTATATTAGTATATATTTAATAAGTATATTAGTTAGAATATAATAGTGATAATAGAGTCGTAGTGTTTTGTGAGTGCCTCCAAGAGAGACCGACCAGAGGTCATGCTATTATAGTGCATGATTAGGCAAGTGAAAAATATGTAGACGTTTTTGCATGAAAAAAATCCTACTATAAATTTAGAACCATTTTCAAGGAGTTAGAGATATTATGCACTTAATTCTTTTCACAAAAACCTAAAAAAATAAAACATTTCAAAAACTCAAAAAGAGAGACTCGTTGTATATTATTATTTTCAAAAGACTAAAATGGATTAATATAATAAATATTCATATTATTATCCAGATGTCGAGTCTAGTATGGAAGATTCAATTTAAATTTTATTGATTTATGACTTTCGATTGATGAAAGAATTGAACAAAAAATGGAGATCCATTCATCTCCTGAAAATGAGTTCAAATATTTATGGTTAGAGATGGAAAAAACCAATTGATGAAGTGAAGATTATTACACCAACATTGATAATTGAAGAATCTGAGGAGGATTTAGGGGGAAAATTGATGATCCAATCAACTATTATACACCACTTATTGAATTAGTTCATAAATAAATCATTCCAACAGATGTATTTATGGGAGATAAATATTACATAGAAGACTATTTTCCAGTATTCATAGAATATGAAAAGGTAATATATTCTCCCATACTTGAAAATAATTTTTTTTCACATATTTACCTCTATATAAATTTTCAATAAGAAACCACTAAAGTGGTAGAATTTGAATAAAATAAATAGGATATTGACTAATTGTCTCATTCTATTATAAACCAACTCCAAAAGACCCTATTCAAAAAAGAATAAATTGAAGTCTAACCTACCTAGGGAGATAATATTTTCTTGAACTCATTTATTTTTTATTTTTTTGAATTTTAATAGAGTATTAACTCCCATTTTTTTTTTATTTTTAGATTGTTCCAACATGGTGGTTTCCTTAGACGATGACTAAGAAGAAGATTCCATACCAATGACTGCGTTTATGGTGGTATTTCTAAAGTGATCAACTTCTATGATAATTTACATTAAGAGGAAGATTTATTTATTGATTCATATCACTTTAGTTCAATTAAAAATGAAATTTTCATTGAATTTCACCTTACTAAAATTATATATGTAGTATATTCAAGTTAGTAGGCCCTAGATTAAGTTAATTTTGTAGTCAAGGTTGTTGACAATGAAAAGAAGTAGGAATCATCCATTTTTCTTCCCCCACCATAAATGTTGTATAAAATAATAGTAGGTATGGAATTACTATAGTCTAATCATGTATTTACCTATAACCAATGTGAATGGATAGACATTTTTTGGAATAAATTTTGGTGGTTCATGAGAAAAAAACATCATCCATTATCATATACGGGATGAAATTATGGAACTTCAAACATAAGATAATCAAAAACCAGTACCCACTTTTGGATTTAAAAAATATATATATATATTATTTATATTTTCATATTATGTATTGATTGATTTTTATGTTTAATGAGGTAGGATTTATACACTTAATTCAATGATAGAACTAAATAATAAACTCAGCTGTATCCATCCTTCCATTTTATTTTTTACCTGTATATTTAAAAATTTTGATTGAGGTGAAATAAAGGGTAGTTAAATACTATGAAAAGGTATGTGCATTCCTAAATAATAAAATTTCCTTATTAATGTGTCAGAGGTGTTTTAGAGGAGGTTAGAAGAGGTTCAGTGAAGGTTTGAGTTGCAGAAGAACTTCATCAAAGAATTCAGGATGAAAAAGTTGAATTTACATAGTGAAAGTAAATCATACAGCTTGAATGGACAGAAGTTTAGGAATTTTCTTTGGTGGAAGGGAACGTTTAAAAAGGATTCAAGTTATAAAACTAGAATTTACATCATAAGTTAATTTTGTAAAAGGTTTATTTTTTTAATATAAATCAAACCTTTATAAAATTAATGACTTAAAACCAGTTTTTGAATGATAATATTTAGAGACCATGGAATCTATGCCATAAATTTATAATTATCATCATAAAGAGGGGAGATCCCAAATTTTTTATAAACCTTGATCAATTAAATCTTCCATTATTCATCTATTCTTTAATATCATTTTTTGGATGAGCCCTAGGGGATTTTTGGAGACCATTCATCCCGTCATTGATCTCCATGATCACGGGGTTTCAAAGGATGTTCACTATCGATCAGTCCAGAGTTATTCTCCTTTTTATTTATTATTTTATTATGTTATTCCGTCTAAAATTTTCTACAGTGTTGTTTTTTTGGTTAAGGGTGTATTGTGTCATGTTTTGATGAAGCCTTAGTGTGATCTAGGCTGATCTATGGTTTCATAGTGTGGTATTGTATTATGGGATCTCTCTTATTTTTCTTATGGTTTGTAGAAAATTGGGAAGCTCCATTGAGTTAAGGGATCCTCATTCTCACATATTTACATTCTATGTTTGGGGATTGAATTTTTTTTAATTTGGGTGGATAGTAGGGGTTTCCTTAATGAACATAATTAATTGTAATAATTTAAAAATATTGGAATGGGGAGAAATAATTTGATTTTTACTAATTGGTGATATTATTTCTGAGATTATTCATGATAATTTCCAATTCTAAAAATAGTGATTGTTGGGAGACTTTTTTTCCCTGTAGTTGATATTTTGTGAGGCCCTTGATGTGTTTTTATTTGATAAAACCCTAAATAAACATCAAAAGAACATATATATGGATAATAAATCAGATTGCTATGGAAAACTATTTTTGTGTGGTAATACCCATTCTGAATAAAAAAGTAATATGATGAAGGCCCCTAAATAAATTGTGGAAGCCATGATGTGCTGTTGTTGTGTGTGTGGTTATGCTTATTATGATGCCCTATGTGGTTTGGGATGTTCTACAATGATGGAGGTGATTGGATGGGTTCTGTGTTATATTGGATTACGATATTTTTGTTGGATGGAATCGATGCGTTGTGGGTTTTTGTGGGATGTAGTGTGTATTGGTTTTAGTGAATAGGTTGTGGTTGATAAGTAGTTTTGATGCGTGGTTGCAGGGGAGAGATGGATTAGTTGAAAGGGTGTTTTTGTGATGGATATGTGAAGTGGGTGATCATTTTATGGAGTGGTTGGGTTAGTTGTCTGGTTATCCATATAATTAATTATGATGTTGAATGAAATGAATAAATGGATGAGTAGATAAATAATTAATAATAGGCTGTGTAAATATAAAAAATGGATTAGTAAAGGGAGTTAGTTTGAAATCATTAAATATGAAAATGGTGAAACTTGTAAATGAAAGTGTAAATGTGTGTCTTGTGATGTGGTTGTGTTGTGAGTTTCATGTAGTGGTGGAAGTAGTTTTGATGGTTGGCATGTAGTTTAGTGGCGGTGTGGTTGTGTGCACCATTGTAGTTGATGTGAACCAATATGTTGGGTATTTCGTGCTATTTAAATATAATTTATTTAATATTATTTAT
Organism: Viscum album; assembly: GCA_963277665.1. Classification (NCBI taxonomy): domain Eukaryota; kingdom Viridiplantae; phylum Streptophyta; class Magnoliopsida; order Santalales; family Viscaceae; genus Viscum; species Viscum album. Next base: position 1,913,185,122 of record OY728122.1, read on the forward strand.
ATTTGAACCCTACATGAGTGAGATAAAATTACTAACACTCAAAGGTTCTTAGTTCCATGTGTTTTTCAAAACCGCCATGATGATAGTGACATGGATGGCTAGATAACCCCACATCCTTTCCCATCCCTCCACTGTGATAGAACCAACTTATTTGTACTTTATAAAAAACATGTATTCATTAGATGAATATTAATAAACTACTTATCACATCGTGATCGTTCTTTTGTGTGACATGGTATGTGATAATGTCCTAATAATAGATGTCACACTAAAAGTTCATAACAGATCCCTACTATGATGAGCACACAAACGTTCCATGACTCTTTTCTTGAATTTATGTTCTATGGCTGGATGATATCATTTGAAGGGACACAAATGACACATGCTATTTGGTTTGGGGACTCATGATACTTTGAGGCACCTTATCATGGTGTGTTTCCTTGGTAATATCTAGGTGGATATTATAGGAATAAGACCCAATAGTAGAAAATCTACGTTCATAAGTGTAATTGGATGTTCGTATTTTCCTATGTGTGTATTGGTCCTTAGACATTAATATTATTATTAATGGGTACAATGACTCACACATATAGATATATTGACCAAAATTGTGATTATAAATGTTCACAGAGAGGTAGGATTTGTTGGGTGCGTCACAAGAAATACTACAACAATGAATAACCTGAGAAAGGATTTTTCACTTATATATAAGTAGATATCTAATTCCATAATATGGAAATGATATATCCTAACTAAATTTATTTCCATGGTTTTCTCTAGGAAATTTTAATTTTGGGAAGCCAAATAATGAGAAATAAAGCACACATGTTGATTACACCTGCATGATACCCGCTAGATTGGAGATCTTGGGACAAAGGGATTCTATCACACGGTAAGAATTTGTATGAGGTGACATGTCATTGAGACATCAAATCCATTCTATTCTATGCCCTTACCTATTAATAGATTATAATCTTGTACTTTAGGCATACTCACCTAATTCCAGTGAAAAAGTGTCATAGAGGGCAACACATTATATTTAGTCAATATCTTAGTTAAATTGTTTATTTATTTAACAGGTTGAATAAATATTATTCCCGGTTGTGGTTTAATAATTTTTCATGTATTCCTGATCACATATATTTAATCTCTAGTTTTTTGAGAGAATATAATGAAGAGGGAATATGTATTTATCAGTGAATAATGCAGTTATATTTATTTAACAAATAAATTTTCATTATTCTAGGAACATCAAATATTGGGGAGGATTAGCGGACAAGAACATGTATGTTAAGAACATGTCATGTAAATAATAACATTGTTATTATTATTTGACATGGGGTTTCACATGTAATAATAAATTAAGTAACAAGATCTATGCTAATTATTAATTATTACCTGGTGAATTAAATTCTCCTTTATGTTATTATTCCCTATATTAGCCAAGGTCTCATTTGACCAGCTAACCAATCATTGTGTTCACAACATTCTTGGAGAAAATATCTCAGGCCTAGAGAAATCTTCCCTTTCTAAGAACTCTCTCAATAATGAGAGATATCCTTTTCCATTGGATCAAGGAGAATGTTTTGGAATTGATTCCTAAGGCGGTAGAAGACAGACATCGCAAGCGCAATGTTATTCCACACTAACACCTGAATACTCTTTCAGCGACATCCGAAGATATGTGGGGAATGTGCGGATCCCTGATAGAGGGTTCTTATCCTAGGATTCTACATTTCATTGAAGCCACACCTCTTACCCATGTTTAGAAACATTAATGAAGAAAGAATCACATTAGAGGTAAATTTATAATTTAACTAAATTAATTATAAACAAAATATTTTGATCCTCTCTTATCAGTTCTGGGTTCTCTCTCTTGTCATTTAACATTGATTCAGTTCATGGATACAGCCATTCATCTTCATACTAATTCCATATTATTTTTTGATTATGAAAATTTGAAATGTTGAGTACACACCTATCATGCACATCCAATTTTCCTAGAACCTATAAGTGGTATTAGAGTGGTCATATTTTCATTTATAATTATTTTAATAATTCGTTGATGGTTTATTCTTTAGTAATTTAATTTTTTATTTTATGTTTAATTGTAGTTGTAATCTGAATTTCAAGATATGTTACTCCATTATCAATTCTCATATATCTTATAAAATGTATAATTTTATGATTAAAATTAAATTGAGGATCTCATCAGGAGGTGCCAACGGTTATATCAAGATAACAGAAGAATACAGACCATTTAGTCAGATCTAAATGCAATTTATTTGTGTTCAATGCATTAGGGGTAATTTGGAAATTGCTCAAGATGTATTTATTAATGACACACTATGTAGTTAATTATTTATCCATGTGTTTACCAGGATAGACTAGTGCACAGTCAGCCATTCTTCACATAGTGAAGCCCACTAGACATGGAGTATAGTCCCTTTAGGTCAGGGTCAAGTCGTGTATCCCATACATGGATTTCCAGGCTTGTGACCATGTAATGGAGAGTCTACAGACTGTGTGGCCCACTAGACACACTGTGTACTCTGAATAATTCTAAAGTACACCTCACATTCCATTTCTCTATGTGTGTAATTTGGATGGACAGTGAGGAGGGTACATTCCATGTAGTCAAATTTATGCATTGTTTACTATTTCTGTATTACACAAATTTAAAAATTTATTAGTATATTATGTAAACCCTTGAGACATCTACCTTCATGTGGGAATAATGCTGTTTCAAAACATGAGATAGGTGTTTGATATATATATATATATATATATATGTGTTTAATTGACATCTTCGTAATATTGAATGATCTTCACATCAATTAAGAGTTTTGTAACAATTATAATTCTACAAGCAATTTTACATGTCACAAAGAATAATGTGTATACAAGTATATATACATGCTGGGTAGTTTTTGATGTGTATTCGCCTAGTTTTATCCATGTTAAAATTTATGTAAATTTTTACGATTGAGAATCTCTAGTAAATTCAGAATAGGATTAAGATAAAAAGAATTTATTAATTAAAGATAACAATTAATTGATTCAAGAGTAATTTTTATTAATAATAATTATTAAATAATTAAATTCTTGTTTTATTAAATTCTTAATTCATTTCATGTATGTGGGTGATCATGATCTAGACCATACCTTTTTATGGGACTGATTCCCTTTATATTTACTTATTAAATTAATTTTTATGGCCTGCAAGGCTTCTCCTCATTAATATGTAGGGCCTGTGTTCCCATGGATTATTTTTTTATAAACCCCCTTTTACCCATTACCTACATGTGAGTAAAAATGAATATTTAATGGATGTTGTTCCCAAGCTAGTGGATGTGGTTCAAGTTAGGAGTCATGGTGAAACCAATGCCAACAGATAAAAAGGTGCATTGGTGGAAAGCTGTAAACATAAACCTTAAATAGTTCATGTTGTCTCTCCCCTAGCTCAGGATTATTTTATCTACAAATAGATAAACTATCCAATAATTAATATCCTGATCATACCCTTTATTTTAATTCTATCAGTTTTATGGTTATTCATCATGGATGTTTGGAAAGATCACTTAATTAATGATCTAACAAGCATACAAGATGGAAATTAAATAAAAATGTATTATGTGTAAACATTATCTATAAATGGTTAATCACTTAAAAATATCCCACTTAAAATTAAAAATCTTGTGAAAAGATAATATGTGTAAATTTACACATAAAGTATAAAATCCCTCAACTAAATATTATGTTGGTATAACCTTCCATTACTTTAGTTAGAATCGAACCGTAGTTCAGAGTGCTTGACCAAACCTAGTTTGGGTGCTTTCAATTATCGAGGAAATTATAATTTGAAGTTTTTGGTTGACATAACATAGTTTACATTAAGGGTTGACTACCCTTTCATGACTTGGTGTAACTGAGAGTTAATGGTTGTTGAAATCCAAAATTAAGGATTTCAGGATTGGGGAGTCCACTCAATAGATCAAGGAGATATGAGTTAATGTAGTTGGAATTTGGAATGCGTATATAAGACCTCTCAAGTTTCTTGACCAATCCTAGTTGGGGTATTGTGAAGGGAAATATGGATCCTTGTCTCTTGAATTTTCAATAAATATGATACTTTGAAGCCAATGGTGATGGCTACTGGGTTTCGACAAAATAGTGGGTGACTAAAATATATGAATTTATTTTTTTGTCTATATTTATCAAGATAAAGTAGACAAACTTTGATCATCATAATTTTTAGAAATATAAATATAAAATACATTAAACCTATCATTGCAATCCATACTTTAGAAGGAAAACCTTCTCTCCGGCACTAATTTAAAAGAGTGGAAAAGGTACCTTCAAGTTATCCTTTACCATTAGGGGAAAATTTATGTGCCAGGAGTGTCTATACTAGTTTCACCTAGAAATTATGTGAGTAACGTGGAAATGTTTCTGTTTGAGAAACTTCTAAATGATGTTACTGATGTTCAATTCCTCGTGCTATCATCCATGACCAATGAGTTCTTAAATCCACATGAAGAAATGGATTATTATAGCATGATGTCTCACCTTTGGGATCTCTATTAAGATATATTGATATAGGAGAGGTATGAGATCTCCAACGCATTATTCACTACTAATCTTGCTGATTATACACTAGCTGGACCATATGCAGTCATGATTATTGGATATATTGAGCCTCTAGACATATTAGTGATTAAATTCCCAAATGAGTTTGATAAATATCTCATACTATCAACCCTACCTAAAAACATTCTCTAGTTTTATTATAAATTATAATATGATCAATAATGAGAAGTGTCTATCAGAGCTTCTTACCCTAGTTCACCATGTTAATAAGGACATTGGGCATGAAAAAACTATAGTCATTATGATTAATTGGAAGAGGAAGGACAAGGAAAAAGGGCCTAACAATTTTCAAAAATCGATATACTCAAAATAACTGTCGGACTAAGAAGATGATGATCTAGAGGTAGGAAAATTAAAAAGAGGCCCTAAAATTTACATGTGGAAAGTCAGGCCACTAGAAGAGGAACTGCACTAGGTGGCAAGGGCAAGCCAAAGGATCAATTATTATCTAGTGAAATATTCCCATTTATACACATTGGGTATTAGATACATCTCATGGGGCTCACATTTGTATTCAAATTTCAGAACCAAGTAGATTCCAAAAAAATTTCCTAGGACAGGTGGATCTACGAGATGCCAATGGTGCAAGGCTTGATACTCTTGAAATTGGTGTCTACAACCTCACATTATTGAGGAGTATAATTTTGGTTTTAAATGCATGTTATTATGTACCTACTATTACCAGTAACATAATTTCTGTATCGAGTTTAGATACAGATGGATTTATTTTCATGTTTTGAAATTATTGTTGTGACTTTTATAAGGCCAACAAATGTTATTGTATGTCACATTTAAATAATGGTTTGTATGTATTAAATTACAAGAACCATGTATTGGAAATATATAATGAACAAAGTTCACATGAATTATATAACACCCAATCGTGGAGTCACCACCTTGTCCATATAAACGATAATGGCCTGAAAAATCTCTATCAAGATGTTTATTTAGACTCTTACAAGCTAAAAAATCTTTATAGATGTCACACTTGTTTACATTGGAAACTGAAAAAACTGTCATTTGGTGGAATGGTTATAATGGACATAGAGCTTCTAGTATTGGTACACACTGATGTTTTTGGACCATTTATAGTAGTATCTAGAAGTGGATATTATTACTTCATTACTTTTACTGATGACATGAGTAGAAATGGAAATATATACTTAAGAAGGTATAAGTCAGAGTACTTTGAGAAATTAAAATACTTCATGAATGAAGTAGATATTCTTCTTGGTAAGAAGATAAATAAGCTTCTATTGGATCGAGGTAGGGAATATCTTAACCAAGAGTTCATCGACCTTTTATATGAGTATGTGAATCTATCTCAACTATCTCCACCTTATACCCCCAAAGTGGAATGGTATTTTTGAAAGGAGGAACCATACCTAGTTGGACAGGGAAATTTTGATGATGAGTCAGGTAGATATTCCATTATCCTTTTGGGGATATGAATAGAAAACAATGGCAAAAACTTTAAACCAAGTAACAACTAAGGAGGACAATGGGATTCCCTTCAAGATATAGAGTGGAAATAAACCCACATTATTGCATACACGTGTGTGGTGATGTGTTGTGATTGTTAATGATATCTCTAGAAACAAAATAGCACCCAGGGTTATGAAGTGTATATTTATAGGGTATCCCAATGAAATAATTAGATACTACCTATACAATCTCTAAGATAAGATAGTTACTATTTCTAGATAGGCTATCTTTATTGAGAGGGAGAACATCCACAAAAAGGATAATGGGAGCAGGATTGAATTTGATGAAGTTGATGATCAAGATACACATGAGTTGGTATAGTAACAAGTTCCATAGGTCCATGTGGAAGAGGTAGTTCCTAAAACACAAGTACTATGTTGGAGGACAAGAGATGGAAGTGATAAAAAAGAGATATAGTTTTCTTGGCACTGAGGATGGAGACTCATTATTGTTGTAAAATGATGATCCTCTCTCCTAAAAGGAATCAGTAGTGAGTATAGAAGATGAAATATGGAATGAATATGTGAATTACGAGATTAATTTCATGTATCATAACCAAATTTTGGGTTTTCGTTGATGCACCAATTTATGTTAAGCTTGTTGGTAGAAAGTGGGTATTGAAAAATAATCTGGACATGGATGGTTAATTTAGTACCTATAAAGAAAGGATTGTGGTTAAAGGCTTTAAAAACATCAATGAATTGACAATGATAAAACTTCTTCACTAGTTTCCATGTTTAATTCAGTAATAATCATACTTTACATAGTAGGATTCCATCACTATGAAATTTGGAAGATGGATGTCAAAACTACATCCCTTAACAAGAACCTTCAACAATATATATATATATGACACAACCAAAAGGGTCTGTGACACCAGATGATTCTAAAAGGGTATGAATGTTTTATAGATCCATTTATAGATTAAATAAATCATCCAAATAATGTAACATTCGATTCGATGAATCCATAAGAGAATTTGGTTTCTTTAAGAATAAATGTGATCCATGTGTTTACAATCAGTTTAATTGGAATGAAATCATTATTCTAGTAGTGTATGTTAATGACATATCGCTTATTGGAAATAACATACCAGTATTGTAGTCAGTCAAGGAAAAGTTGAAAAAGTGCTTCACCATGAAGGACTTAGGCGAAAAAAACTACATTCTATGGATCAAAACCATTCGTGATAGATCCAACATGCTGGTTAGACTGTGTCAAAGTATATACATTGACCAAATATTAATGTGATTTAGTATAGAACAATCGAAGAGGATATTGGTTCTAGTGTCACATGGTATACATCTTTAGATGAAAATATGTCCCCAGACACAACATGAGAAATATAGGATGAGTAATATTCCATAGACATCTGCGATAGGATATATCATGTATGCCATGTTATGTACCAGACATAATGTTGCCTATACACTGATCATGGTAGCTAGATATCGAGAAGGTCTAGGAGAACTGTATTATGCTGCTTTCAAGACTATCCTTAAGTATCTGATAATAACTAAGGATATGTTCCTAGAGTATGGAGGAGGCAAGGAGCTTGTAATTAGAGGGTATGATGATATAGGTTTTCTAATTGATCAGAATGATATGAAGTTGTAATTAAGATATGTTTTCTATGTAAATGGAGGATTTTTGAGTTGGAAGAGTTCAAAGAATCCAGTTGTTGTGGATTCTATATTGGAGTATGAATATATAGAGGCTTCTAATTTTTCCAAGGAAGCCATCTGGACTCAGAAATTTTTCCAGGATCTTGATTTAATTCCCAGTATTAAGGATCCCATTACATTGTTTTGTGATAATACTACTGTGGTGGATATTGAAAAAGTGCCAAGGTCACATTAACGAACAAAGAACATACTCCTAAAGTTTCACCACTTGAGGTATTTATATAAAATGGGTGATTTTTCAGTGAGCAGTGTGTAAAAGGAAGCGAACATGTCAGACCCATTGACTAAATGACTATCTCAGCAAAAGCCTAGATATCATGTGAGAGCTAGCTAATTGAAGCTTGTTACTAGTTGAATCTAGTGATAGTTAGAGTCTGTTAGAGTTGGTTCCCTAGATTATAACTTTTTTTTACTTTATGATTAACATGTATTCATTGAATGAATATTAATAAACTACTTATCACATCATGATTGTTCTTCTGTATGACATAGTATGTGATAATTTCCTAATAAAAGATGTCACACTAAAAGGTTAGAGAGGATCCCTGCTATGATGAGAACTTAGAAGTTCCATGAAAAGTTTCTTGGATATATGTTCTATGGCCGAATGTTATCATTTTAAGGGACATAAATGATACAGGATATCAGGGGCAAGGACTCATGAAAATTTGAGGTACCTTCTCATGGTGTGCACCCTTGATAATATCCAGGAGGAAAATATTAGAATAAGACCCACCAGTTTGAAATCCACATTCATAAGTGTCATTGGATGTTCCTATCTTTGGAAATGTGAATTGGTACATGTAATTTAATATTATTATTAATTGGTATTATGACTCGTTCCCTTAGATGTATTGATGAAAATTGTGATGAAAAATGTTTACGGTGAGGTAAGATATTTTGGGTGCGTCATGAGTAATATGACATTAATAAATAATGAGAGATAGAATTATTCACTTCAACAGAAGTAGATATCTCAGGCCCTTTTATGGAAATGATATAGCATAACTAAATCTTTGTCCATGGAGTTATCTTGGGAATTTCAATTTTGGGAGGTCAAAGAATGAGAAATCAAACACATTGGTTGATGACACTTGAATTCAACCCACTAGATTTGAGATATCAAGAAAAAGGGATTATATTACATGGTAAGAATTTGATTAAGGTGATATATCATTATGAATTCAAATTATTTCATTGGGGTTCCTTGACCCGTTTCAAGATAGTAATATTGGACTTTTGGAAAGCCTACAAAATGACAACAAGAAAGAGTCCTAGTGGGTCAGAAAATAAGTGTAGCTAGTAACTCAGTTAAATAATTTATTTATTTAAGAATTTTAATAAATATTATTCAAAGTTGTGGTTTAGTAATTATTCATGTATCCCTGAACTCATTTATTTCATATCTAGTTATTCGAGAGAATATATTATAGGATGAAATATTTATTTATCCGCGGATAAAGTAGTTTTATTTATTTAATAAATAAACAGTCATTATTTAAGGCATAATAAATATTGAGGAGGATTGGAGGACCATGTTTTGGGTCAGTTGAGAAATAATATTTAATATTATTTAGTTAAATAATATTTACATATAACATGCCAGTTTTCCGCATTACATGGAAATAATAGAATTATTATTATTATTTGACATAGGGTTTCATATGGAATAAAAAATTATGTAACAACACCTGTGCTAATTTTTTATTATTAAATAGTGAATTAAATTCCCTGTTATGTTATTATTCTCTATATTAGCCTATGGGTCATTCGATCGACTAAACAATAGTTGTGTGCACAACATCCTTAGATAAAATCTCTTGAGTCTAGAGAACTCTTCCATGTCCAAGAATTCTCTCAAGAACATGATAGATCCTTCTATAGCAAATTAGGGAGAATGATTTGGAAGTAATTCTCTAGGAGATCGATGGTAGACAACTCAAGCATAAGGATCTTCCACTATAGCACCCAGAGACTCCTACGGTGACATCCAGAGATATGAGGATCACATGCACATGATCACTAGAGAATTCATATACTTAGATTCTACATCACAACGAAGCCTCACCTCGGACCCATGGTAAGAAAAATCAATAAATAATGAATCACCATGGAGGTAATTTTATAATTTAATTAAATTAATTATTAAAAATATTTCAATCCTATATTCTCGGTTCCATGTTCTATCCTTTCTCTTTTATATTTGATTCAATTCGTGTATACTGGAATTCATCATCATATTGATACACATGGATGGTATGGGGGAACATGAAGTTCGATATTGGGCCTGAGATTAGAAAATAAGTGGGAAAGTGGAAGTTGAGAAGCTTGATTTATTATGATATTGATTATACATTACTATATTGTTTTTTTATTTGGTGATTGACCTATAGTGAGGCTTGGGATGGTTAGTTGACCTATTTAGGTGCTTGTTGGTTTTGCTATTTTTTCACTATCACATTACTAGGATATTTTTCTCATCTGCACTTGAGACCTTGGGTGTGATCCAACTGAGTATACTTGTATGCACAAGCTATATATGTAAACAATTTTTATAGTTTCTAAAATTAATTTGGTGAATAATTCGGACATTTATAGCACGATTTTTGGAGTTTTTTTTGAACCTCTACTATAATAATTATTTTTTGGTATTTTACTTTCAAAAATCAAAGTTTTGTCTGTTGACATTAATTATGCATTGTTAGATGGTTTAATGATTATATAATATTATCTATCGGAGTTTTCCTAGATGTTTTTTATCAAATATATATATCATGATTTTTATTATAGTTTAATACATCCCATATGTATGATTTGTATACCCTCGGTGTTTGTCACTAAATCGTGGACTACTATAGGTCGGACTCAACAATCATTATCTCTATTCGGTTATTTCCAGCCCAAGAGGTGTATCTCTAGAAGTAAGGGGTAATGATAGAGTGGTGTCAATGGTTTTGGTTGATATATAGGATGGATTTTTGAGTTTTTCATAGCGATAATTACATGGGTTGGTAGGGAAAAATGTCAGTTGATATTGGTATGTAACATATATTAGGTAGATTGATTATGACATAGAACTTTATGGCCCCTATGATCTGGTGCATAGAATCTTAGATTATTTAATTACATGGTGAGGTGGTTTTGTTTTTAGGATAGAGTTCTAGCAGAGGTACAACCATGATGATTTATTGTGTTCATGTTTTAATTGGGTAATTTTAATTCCCCAACCCCACAAGCCTGAAGTCAGTGCACTATTTTATTATGTCAGCATGATTTCAAAGAATCAAATCCAGAAGGACCGCAAGTTTAGTAGTCTTGTTTTAACAAATACATGAATGAGTATTATCTTACAAATGAAAAAAAAACAATTACAACATAATTTCTTTTTTCTTTCTATATATCTTTGAGGATACATTAGTTCCATATAGTATATTTCGATATATCATTCAAAGAACGCTTCTTGGATTCCTCGGGAAATAAAAATAATTAGAGTGAGATATAATTCTCATTAAGGGGAAAATATTACGAAATCAATAATGAATCAATGTGAATAATAATAATGACCTTTTAAATAACTGAACTCACATGCCAAATAATCAATAAAATGATAGATAAGGGCATAAAAAATATCTAAAGGTAATAAATGGAAACACATGCTATTCAAATAATTAGATAAGAAAAATTAATATTTCAGGGTAATAAAATGAAACCACATTAAGTTTAATCAATAAACTAATAATTACATGCATCCATAGATTTTATCATGTGAAAATCTCGAGGAAAATAAATAGTGAATCAAAAAGAAGGAATTTATTAATTACTAGACTTCATGCCTCAGGAACATAAAAAATATACCGTCAATATCCATAATCTATATAGTTTACAACTATAGTTAGAAAACCCTTTAAATTTTCAAAAATAATTTTTCTCATGAGAACCTATTGATGCATTAAAGATCCATTTAGTGTTTGGACTCCAACCCTCATTCCATGTCAAAAGCATTCTTCATATCGAGTAATCGATTTAATTAATAAAAAATATGCCTTATCGAATATCCATATGGAATAAAGAATACCTAATTATAAATATTTGCCCAAATCATCCAAAAACATTCAAAGTAGTCATCGTATGTAAAATGGTATATAGTTTGTTAATGTAGTAATATCTAGGATAAATGAAATGGATAATTTTTGTTAAATTCACTGTTAATGATCATAGGTGATTGGATATTTCAAGTGGACGGAAAAATGATTCAAGGAAATGAATGTGAATACTATCCTTGGACAAATTACTCAAAAAACATATAGAGGAAGAATAAGGATAGTATGAATAAAATATATCCCATGTAGATTAAAATAATGGGGGTTTTCATTGATGAATAGAAATATTATTAAAATATCTTTAAAAAACATCATTGAGAAAAATATAATTTTATTTTGAAAATCCTTTTGAAAAAACATTTCTTTCAAAATAATTTTTAATTTTAATTTTTAAAAAATAACCTTTTAGACATGAAAATTAATATTCAAAGAAATGATGATGTGTAAATCAAAACTTTTCATATGAGGTAAAAAACATTCCTTTTACATGGTAAAAAGGATGGAAAATTGTCTTGTGGGGAAAACAACAAGAATATTGCATTGAAAAAATTACTATAAGAAAAAAAGGGTAAAAATATATTTACTATACTATTTTAAAGTAATTTTTGAAAATTTTGTAATAAAAAATTGGTTTTAGAAGAAATCTTGTTCTCTAACTAATGAGGGAATTTACGTTGGGTTTTCTTAAAACATTTTCTAAAAACGTTTGATTACCAAAGAGTAGAAAAAGGTACTCGTACATAAAACTGGTTAATGAAAATCATTTTAGAGGAACATTAAAGATTGTATTGACCAATGGTCATATTATTTCTTTAAATTTAAGTACCATTGACATATCATTGAAAGTTTTATTGGGGAAAAATATATTTAAACATTCCAAAGTGTTCCATACCAGTTTGAGACATTTTAAATATTAAACCTCATGAATGAATAATATGAAATGGCAGTTTTATATTCCATGAAGATAATGGAATTTTTGATATAATATAAATATGTGAGTAGATACACTACACAAAATAAGTTAGTGGTGAACATGAAATTCATATGACATATGTAAAAAGTGAGATGAAAATCATTTACCATGAATTTCCTTTTAGGTGAAAATCCTTTACCTTCCTATATAATAAACTCATGTTAATATTATACTTGCTCCCAAATTTTTTAATTTTTTTTCATTACTTTTATATCACTTATTATCATGTTGTGTACAACTACCTAAATAATTAAATTTACCTCATGTGTTTTGACTAAATTTGATTGATGTGTCAAAAACATATTTGGTAGGTGAACGATGGTAAAATTGGTGTTTATATAATATCTAATGAATAATATACATGAAATAATTATCATATTTATACTTAAATTATTATTTTAAAATCAATAATTAGATATGGTTATGAAAAATGAATCAATGTTACAATCATGGAGAGGGTAGGTCGTATGTACGCATGAGTAACATCCTCATTTTTTAATGGTTGTAATGGAAGGTGGGTAAGTAACACTATATCATTCCAGAATGATAATTATATAATAAATAAATTATTGTATAATTATATATACTTATGTATATAGAATTATTATGACATAAAAGGAATCACATCTTGTCGAGGAGGTGGTAGTCCGCACACCCACGAACAACGTTGTCACTTTTTAAGTGTTTGAATTTGTAATGAAAAAATGATATATATTATATTTCCAAAAAGTTAATTATTCCATGAATATCATATATAGTTTTTATGTCACATATTATTAATTAAAACCATCCTTTATAGGTTCCATGTATAGTGTGAATATATCAAATTATTGTGAGGAGGTTGTAGTCCACATTTCTACAAATGATGTTATCATTTTTACATAAATTGGAATGTATAAAGATATGTGTTTTAAAATAATTATAGAAACATATATAAATATTAATTATAAAATATAACATATATAAATATATTTTCCATTATAATGGATACCATGAGATACGAAAAAGGAAAAATGAGTTATTATCATTTCGTGGGGAAACAATTCTCTGTACACAAAAAAAATTATGTTCGTTTCCCATTAGATGAATGTGTGTTTATGTGTATATATACAACATATTAAAAAAACATAAATTTTTATTCATCAAATTTTTTTAATTATTTATTAATTATATAAAAATAATTTAATGCGTGGAGGAGTAAATGAAAAAAGAGATCGTTTGAATGTGCTACCTTAAAAATCAGCTGGCTCATTTTAGTTTATATAAAAAGTATTATTTGTAAGTATTTATTCCAAAAGGGAGGATTAAAGGTATAGTGCATGGATTTGGGAATCTATTTTGCAAGATATTGGTTGAGCCTAAGAATTTTGATATGTGTGCGGAATGTGGAGAAGTGACAACTTTTTATAGTTAATGAGGAGTGGCACTCTTGTAATTTTTTGACAAAGGAATTATGGACACTTTTTTGATATTTAAGGAGGATCAAATAATGGAAAAAATTAGATCCATTATATTTTATGGTAGATATATGGCCATCCAATAGATCTAGGTTAAGTTTAGAAGTCATTTTGCGCATTAAGGTTAAGGTTTATTCCCTTATTAAACATAATTTAACATTAATCAATGTAATTAATTTTAGTTACAGTCACTAAAATTTTTGTTCAAGAAAAATGAAATTATTATTAGAAAAATATGTTTCTAAATCCAAATATAGAATTCATTTTTCCAAATTACAATCTTATAAGTGGAAAAAATTAATTTTAAATTCATCCCATTGGAGAGACAACAATGTGGGGTCTTAATGTCAAAAAATCAGAATGTTTTCTATGTTTTTATAATCAAGTTCAAAGTGAAATATATTACAATGAAATAAATTGTATTAATTGATAAAAAAATTATATAATTAAACTTTTAAAACAATTAAAAGTAAAATTTAATCTTATAAATAAATTAGATGAAAAGGTTGTTTTGAACTACAATTTAGTATTTTTATCTATTAATTAAAAAATTAAATGTTTCAGAAAAATATCCAAAATTAATTGCAACCATATTTTTTGGTTTATATTTATAATATTTAATTTATTTTGACACATTAAATCAATTAAAGTCTGAAAACTAGTAATTAAATTGACTCCTCCATTAAAAGGTGTTAAAATTGCATTTATAAAAATATAGGTTTTTATGTGTAAAATAGAGTTTGTTCTTATATTTTTCTTATCAAAACTAGAAGATGAATATCAATAATATTTTATTGAATATATAAAATATATATTTCATTAAAATAAGTCAATAATTGAAGTTAATTATGGTTATTAAGATAAAACTCTTTTGGAAACATAAAAATAATAATATTTCTTTTGATATCCAATGGGTTCTTATTTTCATTTCTAATAAATTGGTAACCAATGAGTTCATTTTTTTTTTATATAAACCAATAATTTTAATAATTTAGTTAATAAAATTCATAACAGCTAGTTTATATTTTGTTATATTAAATAACAATATTTTAATAATATATTATTGTTCGATAAAACTCGATCTTTTGTGTAACAGAAACCATCAAAGAAGGCCGCCCTTTCTTGTAACACATGATAACTCGGTGATGAATGCATTAAAATATATACCATCTATTTTAAATAGTAAATATAATATAATGTATTCAGATATTATATTCTTTTATGCTCTTGATGTCCTGTTTCATAGATACTATCATATACACGGTTCTAACTTTGGAATTTTGGGGTGCTACATTCTCCCCACCGTAATTAAATCATGTGCTTGTAATATAAACTCAATATTTGTGATAGATTATTTGATATTTCCTATGGTAAACTCCCAAATCATGTTAAGGATTCATATAGCATCCTCTAGAAAAGAGAGAATAGAAACTATAATGGTCACATGAAATAACATATTACTATGTCTCTAAGTAGGAAACAATTATTGGAATGTAGATATATGTACTTGGAGGAAAAGAAAATATATATATAGGGAGTGATTGAGGATATCAATCAAAAACAAGTGAATGATCAATTGAATGATGAGGTCCTCAATTCCAAAAATATATGATGATCTAGAAGGTCATCACTTAAACAAAAAATTAGGTATTATGAAAACATTTTTGTTTTAAGATACCTTTCCTAATGTTGATGAATTCTTTTACTGCCTATGTATACTTAATTTATATATTACTATAAACATAACTTAAAATTTTGGTTTTTATTTTATCTATTTTTCAATTCATTCAAAAATTAATTTTGATGCACACGTCACAAACATACATTTATATAGGATCTTAAGGCCTATAAATGATTGAAAAGTATGACTATTTGTCTTTGACTATATGACCAAACCAATATGGTAAATATATTAAAATATAATCCTCAAAAGTGATACTATTGGTTCATCATTAATATTTTTTCATCAAATTGTTTAAGTAAAAACAATGAAAAATCAACCAGAACATTATGTCGCTCAGTGGTTGGTGTGGAACCCTTATCATCATTTGGCCATGAGTTCAATACCCACGACCTTTCCTTACTTGATTGGTTTTTTCCATAAAAATAGGTTTTCCTTTTCTAAAATCATTTTAATATAATTACCAAAGTAAATCTAATGGAAATCCTTGAAATTTAAAAATAAAATACATTCTTAACAATGGTTTTCAATACATCCTCTATACATAACTATTTTATCCATTTATTTCCAACATACATCCTTTTATATGAGCTAGAGACTATCCTTTAAAATTGGGTAGTGAATCTGATAATTCCTATGTTCCTCACATTTAATGAAACAAACCACAAATTAATCCTTTGGATGAGTTTCATTTCCTTCAATCATACTCTTCATTTTTCTCAGCAAACCTTTCCTTTATGTCCTTCTTTACTACACAAAAAGAACTTACTTTTTTCAATTGAGGAAATTTCATATATGTCTCATTCTACACATCTCACATGTCGGAAATTGAGCCTTATTTTCTTTATGGTCTCTATGACACAATCTCTTGGTAACCTCCATCCTTCTCTGATTTAGTGTGTTCAGAAGTTGTTAAGGTATATATTGTTAATCATATTTTAGGAAAACTAATTTAGAATAAACATGATATATTTCGCTCGCATATAACCCTCATTTAGTTTCTCATTTTCACCACCATGTTCTGGATTTTAAATGTGGACTTGACTGTTTCGGGTTCCACACATAGACTAAAACTAGAAATAATAGCTTGAGTAATAATTTTCAAAGTGAGAAAACACTTAATCATATGTAAGATATATAAATCATGAAACCTTATTTTTAAATCTAAAACACCTTATATTTAAACTAGATTATTCATTGTAATTATCCATTAAAATTCATCAACATATTTTTTAATAAAAAAGAGGATTATCATAGGAATATCTCTCGAGAGTGTCAATCCATGTGAAAAGTAAGGCTCGTTGTTTTGAACTAGGTAACCCTGAGTTTGGATTACAACACCTTTTCCATGTTATTACTCCTAGGTACATCTGTTCGAAAATAATTTCCAATTGCAGTATCCAGACAGAGATATATTTCTAGGAAAACCCGCATAATCTTTACCTTACCAAAATCCTAGGATGTTATTCTATAGTAATCCTCAATTTATATTTTAGCGATATGTTTTCCAACCTATTTTTTTATAAAAATGGTTCCCTAGGTTGCTAAAAAACTTCCTCTGATACCAACTGTAGCACCACATCCTCAGAATCCTATGGTCTGTGCATTATTTTATTACATCACCATGATTACAAAGAATAAAATAATAATGGAATGAGAGTTTATTATTCTCAGTAAACTACATACAAAAATGAGTCTTGTATTATAAAATAAAACACTAATTACACCATTTTTTTTCTTTCTAGATAACTTCATGGATAACTTAATTACATCTAGTATATCCCATTATATCTTTTATAGTGCACTTCATGGATTCCCAAGGAAATAAAAATAACAAGAGTGAGCTCAAATGCTCATTAAGGAAAAAATATAGCAAAAGTAATACTGATTCAATGATAATAATTAATGTGAAATTGTAAATAACAAAACTCACATCCCATATAATCAATAAATTGAGAGTTAAGTGCTTAAACAATAAAGAAAGGTAATAAATGGAAACACATAAATTCAAGTAACTAGATAAGGAAAATAAAATATGGAAAGGTAAGAAACAAAAAACACATTCCATTTAAAAAATAAACATATAAAAAATGTATCCATAGATTTTTTCATCTGAAAATATCATGGAAAATAAGAAATGAATCAAAATGAAGGCAATGCTTATTAATTTTAACGTCATGTTTCATGCACAAGATAACCTATTTTCTCAATATCCATCCCCTACACAATTTAAAAATGTGGATAAAAAAAAATTTATTTGTTCAACCTATTAATCTCATAAGAACCTATCGATGCATCGCAGAACTATATAATTTTGGGATACACCTGTCATTACATGTCTAAATAATTCTTCATATTGTGTAATCAATTTAATTGATAGACAATATACCTTATCAAATATCCGTGTGGAATAAATAATATAGAATTATCAATATTTTTACAAATAATCAAATAACCTTCAAAGTAGACACTGTATACAAAATGGTATATGCTTTATGTAATAATAATATCCATGATAAATGAAATATATAATCCATGGGATTTTCAATGTTAAATGATCATTAGATAGTGAATATTTTAAGGTGATTGAAAAATTAATCAAGGAAGTGAATATAAATACTATATTTGGAAAAATTAATCATAAACCATCCAAAAGAATAATAAAAACAATATCAATACAACATATCCCATGTGAATGAAAATAAAATTTTGTTATTATTGATGAGATGAAATTTTATAAAAATATATTTTAAAAAATTTCTTGTGGAAAATATTATTTTGTTTTGAATCATATTTTGAAAAACTTTTTCTTTGAAAATAAATTTTAGAAACAATTTATTTAAAAATTAACATTTTAGTCAAGCAATGATTTCTTCCAAGAAATTGCAGTGAGAAAATCTGTACTTTTCATATGAGGAAAGATAATATTACTTTTTCATGGTAAAAATGTTTGAAAAATGACTTATTGTAAAAAAGACAAAAATATTACTTTGAAAAAATTGGTATAATAAAAAAATGGTAAAAATGTATTCACCAAATCATTTTAAATAATTTTTGAAAACATTTTAAAAAATAATAATTTTTATAAGAAAAAATGTTCTCTTACTAAAGGGAGAAATAAATTATGGTGTTCTTAAATCCTTTTCTAAAACATTTTGAGCACCAAATATTAGAAGAATTATACTAACACTTCGAAATGGTCATGAATAACTAGATTAGATGTAAGTTAAGTATTTTATTAAAAAATGGCCATATAATTTAATTGAATTGAAATACCATTGAAAGATCATTAATGTTATTATCGAGGAAATTAATCTTTAAACATTCCAAAGTTTCCCATACCCCATTGAAGCATTTTAAATAGTAAACCTCAGGAAGGAATAATATAAAAATGAATTTTTAAATAACCTAAAGATAAATGAATTCATGAAATAATATAAAAATTGGAGTAGATACACCACAAAAAATAAGTAAGTGGTGAACATGACATTTATCTCACTGAAGTAAAAAGTGAATGGAAAATACTTTACATTGAGTTTTATTTTGGGTGGACATCCTTTATCTTCCTATATAATAAAATTATGATAGTTTTATATTTTATTCACATACTTTTTCATTTTTATCATAACTTTTTAATCACTAATTACCATTTTTGTACAACTACTAAAATATTTACGTTTACATCAGGTGTTTTGGCTAAATTTGATTTATGTGTCAAAACAACTTTGGTAGGTCAACTATTATCAATGGATTTAGTATATAATATCTCTAGAATAATAATAATGATATAATAATCATATTTATACATCAATTATTATTTTAAAATAAATCATGAGATTATTTTTATGAAAAATGAATGAAAATTACAATCATAGAGACGGTAGGCCGTATGCATGCATGAGTAACCTTCTCATTTTTCAATGATCGTTATGGTAAAAGGTGAGTGACACTCTATATTTCTTGAATAATAATTCTATAATAAATAAAATTTTATATAATCATATAGAATTATATATATATAATTATTATGATTTAAAAGGAAACGTATTTTGTTGAGGAGGAGGTAGTCCACATGTCCACGAACGATGTTATCACTTTTTAAGTGTGTGAAAGGGTAAAGAAGATAATGGTATCTATTATAATTAATGAAATTTAATAATTTAATAAATATCATATAGATTTTTATTTCACATATTTTTAATTAAAACAATCCTTTATACTTTCCATGTATAGTGTGGATGAATCACATCTTTTCGAGGGGGTGGTAGTCCACACTTCCCCAAACGATGTTATCATTTTTACACAAAATTGAAATTATAAAGATATGTGTTATAAAAAAATTAAATAATATTAAATAAATAATAAATATCATATATAACATATATAAATATATTTTACATCATAATTACCACAATGGGATCTGGTAAAGGAATAACAATCAATCATTGTTTTGTGAGGCAGTAGTTCACTATAGTCAGAAATAATATATTTGTTACCGATTAGATGGAAGTGTATAAAATTTTAGCCATAAAAATTAATAAAAAAAAATAAAACTATATTTATTATAATTTTTTAATTATATAATCATGTTTTAAATTTAATTTAAGTGGTGGTGGAGTAAATGAATGAAAAGACATCGTTTGAAAGTGGTACCATAAGAATTAGGTAACTCTTTTTGGTTAATAACAAAAGGATTCCTTAGATGTATTTATTCCCAACGTGAGGTTTCAATGTCAAAAATAGGGATTTTGGGAAGCTAAATGGGTATATCTTGGTCTATCCTAAGTGGTTTTAATGTTGAGGGGAATAAGGAAAAGTGGTGGACTTTTATTGTGAAGGCATGGTGGCACTCTTCAAATACTTTGACAAATGAATTATTACAATGTTTTTCATGTTGGAAGTGGATAAAATAAATGAAAATATTAGAGAAGATCTGTTATAAGGTGGATATATGGCCATAAAACCTCTCTAGGACAAGTTTATATGTTATTTTTGGCCTTAATCTCATGATTTTCTCCCTCATTAAGCTTAATTTAAACTTAATCATTGTAATTAAATTTAATTACTTTCACCGATCATTTTTTTTTCAAAATATTGTTTTTTTATTATAAATTAGAAATTATTATTATTAAACATATTGAATCAATTTTTCCAAATTCCAATCAAATAAATGGACGAAATTAATTTAAAATTCATCTCGTGTGATAGACGACAATGTGGGTTTCTAAAGTAAAAACATCTGAAATATTTCTATGTTTTAATAATAAATTTCAAAATGAAATCAATTTTAATGACATAAATTGTATTAATTGATAAAAATATTATCTTATTAAACTTTAAAATCAACTGAAATCATAAATTATCCTTATAAATAAATTATATGAAAAATAAGTTTTGAAGTAAAATTCAGTATTATTAAAAATTCATTAAAAAATGAAATGTTTCAGAAAAATATCAAAAATACACCCTAACAAAATTAATATGTTTCTATTTAAAATGTGAAGTATATTTTTATATATTAAATCAATTAAAGTTTCAAAATTAATATGTTAAATGGGTTCACCACTAAAAGGTGGTAAATTACCATTATAGAAATATAGGGTTTTATGTGTAAAATAGATTTATTCTTATCTTACCACTATCAAACCTAATGAATGAATATAAGAAATATTTTATTGAAACCTCTATATTTCATTTAAATCCTTAAATAATTATAATTAATTATGTTTATTACGATAAAACTTCTTTGGAAGCATAAAAATTATAATATATCTTTTCATATCCAATTGGTTCTTATTTTTGTTTCTCATTAATTAGTAAACAATGAATTTTTTTTATATTTATATAATCGAAAAAAATTTATAAGTTAGTTAATAAAATTTACAATATCTAGTTTATATATTAATATATTAAATAATAATATTTTTATAATATATTTTTGTTCGGTGAAACTCGGTCTCACGTTTAATGAAACCAATCGAAGAATATATCTCTTGCATGTACCACACGATGACTTGGTGATGAATAAATTGAAATATATATATTCTATTTGAAATATTAAATATATTATAATGTGTTTAAATATTATATTCCCTAACATGTTTGGTGTCGTGTTTCAAACACACAATCGAATATAAGGTTCTTACTTTAGAATTTCTGGGTTCTATAGTTATTGTGGATATTTAACTGAATAAAAGAATTAATTAAATAAAATCGTGATAAAATTCCATGCTATAGGGATTAGGGTGTTATCCTTTATTTTTTATGAATAACTCTAGGTCAATATTCATGAGTGGTTTGGGTTTTTGAGGATGAACATGATAATGCTATTGATCTTTATATGATCGAATCAATGGAAGAGGATGATGTTTAAAATAGGGATTTTCATGTGTTTTAGGAGTAGTGTTTGGGTAATTATGGGGGGAGTATCTCATATGTGAAGGCAATATGCTAGTTGGAGGATCTTGAGTTTTATTTTAGTCTTATTAGAGCATGGGATGATTTATGGGTGTCATATGTTGTTCCATTGTGAGAAGCTATGTGTAATTGGTGGACACTATTTATTATTGACTGAAATGAGGTAGATGTGTTGTTTCTAGACATTTAGAAGTAGTTTTTTTAGAATTAAAATCAATGAAAATAAATGCAGGGAAGCAAAAAGACCTCATATATCTTCCTCCTCGAAGCCTAAGTGTGTGGGATCTTGGTATAAGGTTCAAGGAAGTATTATGATTTTCACTGAATATTTTTTCGGAATATGATTTTAGTTCTCATGTCAGGAGGAGGAGTTTCTACAAGTTATCAGTTATGCAGTCACCTTGTTTACTCTCTCTGTGTATCTGAATTTGTAGATGTTATTATAGTTTATCAAGAGGATTTTTTCTTTGGTAGTTAATCCTCATTATAATTGATAGCATAGAATAATGTGGATTAGAACTTTAGGAAGTGGGATAGAAGTATTCAAGTAGTCAATGTTATGGCCAATAGGGAACTGAACCGTACAGATATATTTCTATCCTTAGGGGTAGGTGGATTTTGAGCACCTATTGGAGGAATTATATTTTTATGCTACATTTATGGTGGAAATGGGAACTGCTGGTCTCAGTTTATGACAAATTAGTGAGGCCTATTTCAGTTAGGTATTCAGGCCCCTTTTTAACAGAAACAATAGTTTCCTCTGATTATATTATTATAGTGAGGACCATGGGTAATTTTCACCAGTCTAGAGTAGGTGGTGTGGGAAAAATTCAACCTTGTGATAGTTTATGTTCATTGGAACCTATTATAGAGTGTGTTCTTGGAGGTCGTTAGTAGAGGGATAGAGGTGTCAGGCATGGTCATATGCACATATTAGAGCCAACAATTCCAGTGGATTTAGTTATTGTTTTAGGTATGATTAATTAATCATTTACAATTGTTTTTTCCTTTATTGATTCAATATACTCACAATAACTTGTTTATTATACTTTCCCCTTCATTGGGACTGAATATTGGAAGGATTCTGGTTTCCCTATTGTAATCTACAGTATTTAGAGTTCATGCTACTTTGTTTGATGTGTTCCAAGGATATTGGCTGGTGATGGGGAAAGAGCAGTCCATATTAGGTTTCCTCTTACTATTGATATAACTATATGACATTATCCGTAGCATATATTGGATATATTCAATTTATAAACTCATAATATTTTCTAGAGTAGAGTTTTTTTAATGTGGAGGTCCATTAGATGGTGTTCATTGGTGAGTGTGGTTCTCAGATGGGTGGTAGGAAATAAGATCCTATTTTGTATTAGATTGGGGAGATGTCACTAGAAGCTTAGGAAATTGATGTTCCTATTGTTTTGGAGGAGTTCCTGGATGTTTTCCTAGATGAGGTTAAAACACTTCCCCATTGCCGTGATGTTATGTTTGTGATAGAGTTTCAATAGGGCACATCATTGATTTCAATAGTTCCTTATCAAATAGTGACTATAGTGTTTCCTGAGTTGATATTGCAGGTGGATGATCTGATTCCGGGGGTGTCATCTGGCCTTTTATGTTACATTGGAGTGATCTAGTGTTGTTCGCAAAGAATTAGGATGGTAGTATGAGGTTTTTTATAGACTTATTAAGGTTTAATCAAGTGAAAGTCAAGATCTATAACTCTCTTCCCAAGATTTATGATCAATTTGGATTTTTGAGAGGAGTTTTTTTTGTTTTTAAAGAACGATATGTGTTCTAGATATCACTAGTTGAGAGTGAATGATGAGGATATCATGAAGATTTTCTTTAGGTTTAGGTACGGGAACTTCAAGTTTTTGGTCATGCCATTTGGTGTTGTGAACACACAAGCCTGTTTCTTGGGGATCATAAACTCCATTTTCAATGAATTCATAGACTAGTTTTTAATCATATTCATCATTTAAATATTGATTTACTTAAAGTCAACGAAGGATCATATAGAGTATCATAGAGTAATTTTCCATATCTGTTAGCACCTCCATCTCAATGGGATGCTATATAAGTGTTAGTTTTGCCTGTGATAGGTGAATTTACTTGGAAATATGGCATCATTGTAGTGTATGTCCATTGAATCTTATAAGACAAAAGAATATTGTTCATGGGAATCACTCAAGAACATTGAATAAGATTATATTTTCCTAGATCTTGTGGTGTATTATCATAGGTTTGTTCCTGATTTATCTTGAGTTTCAGCCCTGCTCACAACATTGACTTGGTTGGACCAATTTTTTTTGGAATGATCCATTTATGGAACAATTTTATTACATAAAGGATAAGTTGGAAAATGCTCTAATTATTTGGATATCTATAGAGGGTGATTGTTTGAGGTTTTCTAGGATGGGTCCCATTTGGGATTGGGATTTTTCTTAATGTAGTAGAGAGTGGATATCTATTATGGATCTGGGATGTTATTTCTATAGGAGAATAACTATTCCACCTATGACCTGAAGTTGGTAGAATTTGTGTTTGTGATGAATTAGTGGTGACATTACCTCATTGATGAGTGTTTTGTGGTTCTCAGGGATCACAAAATCCTAGAATATTTCTTTTCTCCCTGATACTTGAATCTACATGTGTGGAGGCTGATATGGATTCTTTAATATTCAATTTTAAGATCTATTATACACTTAATAAGGGTAATCTGGTTGTTGTTGAATTGAGTCAGAAGTCCCAAGAGGATATGGTATGAGAGTGAGCAGATTATTGGAAAGGTATTGAGAATCTTGAAGCTATAAATCTTGACATTAGATTGAGTTGAGGTTGTAGATGTTTTTATTAGATTATTGTGGATTTTTATTTGATGTGGAAGGTGAAGGAGTCTTAATGGGGAGACTTGGAGGTAGAGGTGATGTGTGACCATGATGGCCAAGGTTATTCCCTAGAGGGATGGTCAGAATCTGGTTTTGTTTTAAAGGAGGTTGTTTATTCCATTGGTAGGTCACGAGGGGTTTCTCCATGAGCTCCAAATTTCACGTTTTGTAGTATATCCAACTTGAAGAAATATGTATCAAGGATTGACAATGCAACTTATCTGTTTTGGTATGAAACAGTTATAGGTGGAGTTTTTGGCCTAGTGTCTAGTTGGTCCATTAGTGAATGTAGTGAAACACGTTTGGGGGGTTGTAGTCTTTGTATATTACCAAGTGTAAATGGGAATTCATCTCAATGAATTTCACCACCAGGTTACCTCATGATCCAAGAGACTGTGATGCAGTTTGGCTGATAGTGTATTCGATAATGAAGTCAGATCATTTTCTAGTGACCTGTGAATCAAGTTGTGTGGATTTCATGGTTAGGAGATATGTAGATGATGTGGTTAGAAATCCGGTGTTACTAAGGACAATCATATTTGATTGGGATACCCATTTACCTCATGATTCTAGAGGGGGTTGCACCATGGTTTTGGCTCCCAGTTATATCTTAGCACTACTTTAATCCCTTATATGGATGGTTAGATGGAGGAGATCATCCATACACTAGAGGATATGTTGTGAGATTGTGTCTTAGACTTTAGTGGGTATTGGGTAAGGAATATGAATTTGTTTGATTTTGAATACAAAAATACCAATCCCTCATCCATTTTAATAGCCCCTTTTGTGGAGTTATATGGGAAGCGATGACATTCTCTATTATTCTAGACAGATGATGGGGGTCAGCAGTTCATAGTCTTGATGGGTGTATAGAATTAATGAGAATATCTAGTTGGTATGAGATACTATGTGGGCAGAACGATTCCATCAAATGTCCTATGTTGACCATAGACCAAGGCCCCATGAATTTGAGGTCAGAGATCATGTATTCTTGAGAGTCTCCCCTTGGTGAGGGTTTCATATGTTTGGCTGGGTGAGTAATATTTCTCCTCAGTTCATTGGACCTTTCATGGTGTTGGAGCATGTTGGTGTGGTGTCATGTCAATTAGTGTTTCCACTATGACTAAGGAGGATCCATGATGTCTTCCATGTGTCCCATATTCTTCAATATCTTCATGATGAATCCCACTTCAATGAATGAGGATTTTTGAATCCTGAGGGTGAAGCAACATTTTTCGAGCATCCAATTGAAATATAGGATCATTGAGTGAAGGTTTTATGTGGATTCACTTTTCCCTTGGTAGTTTTTTGGCATAGTTTCATGGAAGATAGTACATGGTTGTGAGAGACAAAAATGTGTTCCTAGTACCTAGATCTATTTTTAGTTTTTCCATTCTTGGTTTTTTTGATGATGTGATGTATGGATCCATATTTTTTATGAGATGTGCTTTTTTGATTATGTGATTTGTAATAAATCTTCTAACACATGAATAAGGTATCAATTGATTCCTAATCCCAATGTATTAAAATTTGAAAATTTTCTAAAACCTCGTGTGCTTGTTAGTGCTACACAAAGTGGATAATATCTTGATATAGAAGATGAAATTTCCAAATTATTGTTCTGATGTTAGTGATTTGTTTTAGTTGCAATGGTTTTTAGTGTTGGCTATATGATGGTTGAGATGGTTGTATAGATGGTTATATGAGATGGAGGTGGTTTGTGGTCGGTACAGAATGATGTGGTGTTATTCCTGGTAGGAGGTGGTGATGTGGTTGTATGATATGTTTTGGGGAAATTAATTTTGGGTGTTTTTGGATGAATATAGTGATTGTGGTGTGATGATATCCTAGAGAGGTTTCTTAATGGGTGGTTATTTTGACCCATTTCTTTTCATTGAGCTTGGTTTTGATTCCTGAGGATGTGAATCATTTTAGAGGTATCTAATGAAATATTTTGTGGCTTCACAACATGTTACTTTACCTAGGTTGGGTGTTGGATGTGTTTCTAATGAGTCCAGGGGAGGTTCTGTGATGGTTGGAGTTGCAGAAGAACTCCAATAGGGAATTCATAATCTAAAATTAGAATTTACACCATGAAAGTGGATTTAATAGCCTGAATGGAATGTGGTTTTTGGATCGTGTGTAGTGAAGGGAAAATTAGGAAAACAGTCCATTTCATAAAACCAAGATTAACAAAGTACGTCGATTCTTTTTGAGGATCCATGTTTTTTTGGAATAAACTGATCCTTGAAAATTTATTGTTTCACTCAATATTACATCTTTTAAACTACAAATCCCAAGGCATTTACATTGTAAATTTTTTATTTATGCTTCAAGAGAGTGGATCCCATATTTTTTATATCCCTTGTTCTGCTGACTCTTCTTTTATTCAGCCGTCACGTACTATCATTTTTGGATGAACCCTACACTATTTTGGGAGACCTTCTAGCTCATCTTACCATGTCATTATCCTTTGGTTATAGAGGTTATTTTTTTTAGATCATTGGTGAATTATTATCTATTTTTTCATTGTTTCCTTAACTTCTTCCCTCATAGATTCACTACAATGTTGTTAGTTTTAGTTTGGGGTCTGTTGGGGTACATTTTGATGATCCCTTGGTGTGATCAATCTTTATCCTTGATTTTATAGTGTAGTTGTGATTTTTGATCTATTTATTTTTCTCTCTATGGTGAGAGGTTAATAAAAAAGATCATTTATGGTTGGAGATCATCATTATGTCCCATTTATATTCTATGTATGGGGATTTCATGCTTTTCATTTTATTTGGGTGGATAGTAAAGGTTTTCTTACTGAATATAACTAATTATAATAATTGAAAAGTATTGAAATAGGGAGTAATCACATTTTTTTACATCTTGATGATATTACAGTTGAGTTTATGAATGTTTTTTCCTAATTCTGTAAATAACGGTTATTGAGAGCCTTATTTGTGGTATAGATGATATATTATGATACCTTTTATGTGTTTTTAGTTGATCTCAACCTGAATAAAATGATAAAGAATGTATATATTATTAATAAATTGGTTTCCAATGTAAAATTGGTTTATGTGATAATAACCATAAAAAATAAAGAAGTAATGTGATGAAGATCCCTGAATAAATTATCACAACCGAGATGTGTTTCTACTACATCTGTTCTTCTGATTTTTATGATTCCCAGTGTTATTTGGGATGTTGAACTATTATGGAGGTGACTGGGTATGATGTGTGACGTGTGGTGTTTTGATGTAGTGATTGGTTGGAATGGATGTTACATAGGTAGTTGTGTGATGTGTTGTGTAGGGGTTATGATTCAGAGTGGTTGTAGTTCATATTACTTTTAGGTATAGAGGTTTTGGTTGAGTGATGATTGTGATATGTGGTTGTTATAGAGAGATGGATTGGTTCATGTGGTGGTGGTTGTGTGAGTTTGTTGAGCTATTTTTGGAGTGGGTGTGTTAGTTTCATTATTATCCAATAAATTGAGATTCTGAATGAAATGAATAAATGAATGGGATGATAAAATATTATAATTATGCTGTGTAAATATGAATTAAATGTCTTAATACCTAGAGTTAGTGGAAACTTATTAAATATATAAATGGTAAAACATTTCTTTGAAAGTGTAAATGTGTTTCTTATGTGGTGTGTGTGATTTACTATACATATAGGTGGAAATGGTTGTTACAATAGACATGTGGTGTAGTGATGGTGTGCGGTAGTAAAGTTTATTTGAACCCATAGGTTGGTAATTTTATGTTATTTATATATAATATATTTTTTATTATTTCTATACACATAAATCAGAGTTGGATAACATTAAGAACTCTCAGAGGTTCTGGTTTCTAGGTGTTTTTCCCAACATCCAGGATGGCGATTACACCAATGGCTAGATTTTCCCCACTTCAATACTCATCCTTCAGCCATGACA
The DNA here is from genome assembly GCA_963277665.1 of Viscum album. Classification (NCBI taxonomy): domain Eukaryota; kingdom Viridiplantae; phylum Streptophyta; class Magnoliopsida; order Santalales; family Viscaceae; genus Viscum; species Viscum album. The sequence goes on from OY728122.1 coordinate 1,913,214,395, forward strand.
ACCTAGGTGTATTCTGGTGATATGTGATGTTATGGATAATTTTTCTCTATGTGAGACATGATGTGATGAGGGTGTGATGTGATGTGATATATGGTGGGTGTTATACATGGTATAAAGAGTTAATGCACTCTATGTACTTGAAATTCATGAAACCCTACTTTTTTGGTTATGAGACAAGATGTGGATTGGTGGATTTGGCATCTTGAGTAAATATGAAAATTTATGTGATGATTGTTGATTATATATTTATATGTTAGATCTTGGGTTTTTGGGTTTGGTAGATATGCATCCCAACCCAATTCAAATATGTGTTGTGAGATGTGATATTATGAAAGGGATTTAAGCCTTGGTCGTTCGACATTAGGGAAGGAGAGTGACAAATCAGTGGGGATGTTTCAATAGGAAACCATTAATTTTTTGATCTCAATGCTATATCAATCTGTTGGATATGTTATTTAGTGAGTGAGACAAGGTGGGTAAGGGGTTGATTAGTTGACCTTTTTTTAGGCTTGTTGGTTCTACTATTCTTTGCTTGGAATATTACTATGCTATTTTTTACATGTCCACTTGTGACCTAGGGTATGATCCTGGTGAGTATACATGTATGATCACCCTCTGTATATAAACTGTTTTCATGTTTCCAGGTGGACTTTGGAGACTAATCCAGTCATTTCTAGCAAGGGTTTTGGAGCTGTTGTTGAATCTCTACCATAAGACTTGTCTTTTGTTTTTTTTTACTTTTGATAATTTTATTTTTATATTCTAAAATTGATCATGTATTGTGGAATTGTTTGAGGTTTATCAAATATTATCAGATGTAGTTTCATGGAGGTTTTTTGAAATACCTCTTAATTATATTTTATATTAGAGGGTAATGACTCACATATGTGATATTTTTATCCCGTCTATGCTTGTAGCCAATCCTTGGCCTACTAGAGGCAGGACTCATGGGTCATTATCTCTCTTACTTCATTTCCATACAAGGAGGCATATCTATATAAGGGTTCCTAACTTACTTAGTGAGGGGGTTATATCAACCATCCTTTAGAAGTTTTTCTTTGTTTCTTTTTAATGTCCCCATGAATTTTTCATGTTTTGTTTTTTTGGGCTGTTTTTAGGTTAGAAAATTGTGTCTTAAGTGTCGTCCTCCATTGTCATAAATACAAATTTGGTTTTTAAAATATTATTGATTTTAAAATTTTTGAACTATTTATTATATAACATGTCCATTTTAAATGATTCCTTAGAGATCCAAAGGAAACTATTTTATATTATTAATACAATTTCTTTAGAACTGAAGTAAATTGTTCAATCAGGTTCTGTTATTATGTTATGATACTTTTGACATTGAAAAAATGTAGTGGGGAATTATAAAATAGTATTATATTTAAAATAGGGGAATATTGGACAATAAAATAATTTATGGAAAAATTGATTTATTATAATATCATTTGGGTGGTATCAAGGAAATCAGAATTGAAGCTTTTGTTATGAATATTGGCAATGTGTAATTTAAGATAATTCCAATTGTTAAAATTCTTACTCTAGTATATTCCATTTTGTCCAAAATCATTAATCTTGAATATTTTTTAAATTGAAGTGGTCCAATAGATAGGACTTTTAGAGGAGGATTTATTATTTCCATTATGAATGGATATTTGTTTCTCTTATTTTCTAGTCTATTTATTTGAACTTAGGTTGCATAATTATTTTTTTTGTAAATTTCATTGGATTGCCCAAGAGTATAGTAGTTAAGTGTGGGGGATAGATGAGTATCAAAATTTCACATGATTTTTACTATAATTAAATTTTATAATCAAAAAAATGTGGTAATTTATGGGGAATTGTCAAAATATTAGGTTTTAGAAATAATTTGAGATTAATTAAGGAAATGACTTAATTTTGAATTTTTATGTTTTTTAAATTATTCTTATGTTTCATCTAGGACATTTTATATAATAATAAAAATTTCAAAATTATTTTTTAATCTTATAATATTGATTGGAAACATTTTGTCTCATAATTGTATGTGATGAATCTAGCTATTTGAGACCCAAACAGTGCTCTAAAATTTAGCCTCAAATTTTTATCACAATTCTAGAAAATTTCAATGATGGTCCTATATCTCATAAAATACCATACCAATTGAGCTACAATTTCACATAAAGATATATAACATAACAAAAAAATATTTTTAATAACCATGGACTGTTTAGATTTTATTTCTTTCAATTATGTTAAATCATGGGAAGACAATAGATTGGAATTAAAATAGTCCCAGTGGCATAATTATTTTCTTGAGTAAAACTTTCATAACTATTTCTATGATTTTTCAAATGAGATGATATTTTTATAGTAGAAATATAAGAGATAATAAAAACTATTTAGTTAATTAGTCTTTTATAAAGTATTCCATTTAATAATAATTCAACGAATAACTTTTACCTAGTAGATTTTGATCTAAAAATTTCACACATTTTAGTTATAAAAGTGAACCTCCACACCCCTCCATAGATAACCATTTTAGTTATAAATTTTGAACATATTAGGTTTTAAAAGATATAACACTCTACATTATTATTATATATTTGTTTATATTTTAGTGTTATTCTTACTTTCAATTTTGGTTTCCCCAACCCAATTTTTATCACTATGAAAATGGATAACTAACTCCAAAATTTGTATGAAGGAATGTAGTAGTGGTTTCTGGAGTTCATGAAATTTAATGTATCTCATTATTAAATTTAAAGAATTTTTTTAATGGTAAAATCAATTATGTTAGGTTTTTATTCTTTTTATCTACAATACATCTTATTTCTTTCATTCATTAAGATCCCTTTCCTTCACTATTTGAGTCACACATACATTAGAGTATGACTTGAATTGTTTTGTTCAATGAAGATTTATCATAGATGAATTTTGGAATAGTATTGAGCCATATATATATTCCATGGTTTGGGGTAATTAAAATTTGAATTGGGTGGTGTGCTGTGACATGCCACATTGAATATAATTTTGTGAGTTATTTGAATATTGATTATATATCTACTGTGAAATACCTAGAATAAGAATAAATATCTCACCAACATTATTGGGTTTCTTATTATTCATTATATATTTTTATTATTTATATATTCATTTCATTTTATAATATATAACGCCCCACATTATGTTATTATATTATGTAGAATTATATTTGTTAGAATATAATAAGGATATTAGAATCTCAATGTTGTGCAAGTGGTCTCATCAAGATATTGAAACTATGTCCTAAAAATACTATTTATTCCTAGTTTAATAAGAAATATATTTAAGTGTGTTTAAAAAATCCCTCTATTAATCATCACGGTTTTTTCCCAATGTATAATAATTATGTCTTCTGTAGAAATAATATTTTACCCAATGCATTGGAGAAATAATAGGTTTCCCTATTTATATATTGAACTTTATGTGTGTGAAAAAACAATTATTTTAATGAATTGTTATATTTATTTCCATTATTTGATCTCAGAATTTTTTTATACAATGTTAAAAACATCATTTTTATATTTGTGATGAATTTTGATAAAAATTGTGAAAATTGAAAAATTCTAAATTTTTAATGGTATTTTATCACCTTAATTTTTCTACCATAAATCTTTTCATATTGATATGAATTGAAAAATTAATTTTTCATAGTTTTATGTGTCTTGATTAACCTAGGATGAGATATGCACTCTGGGGATGATGGGAATCTAGGGATAGATATATTTCCCATAGATTCAACTTTTTTGGGATAAGGATGGGTATATTTCCCCGAGCCCGAGAGGATGGTTGGAATGGTTTTCACAATGTGTTTAGAGACACCATGAAATTTTATAATGTAGGTTTTGACCATTCCCATGATGAAACTGGCCTCCAGTTTAGATTTTTTTTTATGTTTATTGTTTTAAATGTTTTAAATGTATATTTATAACTATTTTATATGGTTAAGATATGTATTTACATACCTCAGAATAGTTATATTTAGAGACACATTTGGTGGTAAAATACTGAGTTGTACTCAAAACCTTCTAATTATTCCATTACACTTGATTACCTGAGCTGTCCTCACTTATTATAGGTTTAATTTGATCTCAGGATTGGAGAAACTTGGGAAAGCTGGAGTAGCTGAGATGGGGTTTGTTTTTCGAATGACATTATTCCTAAAGATGGTATAGATCCTCCTATATTTTCCCTTCAATTTTAGTTCTGTTCTTATTTATATATGGATATATAATTTTCCTAGTGAGTGATATTTCCTATGTTCTTTTTTTGACCATTTCATTTTTTTATAGAGTGTAAAATCATTTTTCTTATTTACTGTGTATTTTTATGGATTTTTATTTTTGGGATGAGATTTGGTTATTTATATAAGATTGAGGAATATTAAATAGGGGGTATAGCCTCCCCACAATACCTTATTAGACCCCAAAGCTAGTTGGATTCCTCCATAGTTTGGGGAGGTGCTCCTGTGTCAATTAGAAACCCTATCCAGTTGTAGTTCAAAGTTAACTGGGAAAGGGACATTAAAAACTTGTATCATCTGTGTTTTATTTATTTTACTATTTATGGGATTTGTAGTTCAATGTTTTAGGAATGTGTCATATACTATAATGGATACAAAGGTAGTGTGTCATGAACACTTATTATAATAGGAATTCTTTGTTACTACAGATGTGATTAATTTTATGGATTTCTGTATTTAGAATTTCATACGTTTTCACCTTCTATGAAACACATGTTTTTTGAAATTATTGTAGTATTGATGGATTTTTTTCTTACCTCATTTTCAATAAAATAGTTATTGGAATTGAATCATGACTCACTGAGGTAAGATGTATCACATGAATCAATATTATCCATGTTGTCTCCATATTATGTATATGCATACTTGTGTGTGAATTTTATTGCTAACATGATGCTAAACCTTTTAATGTGTCAAAAAATGATCATAAAGTGTTTTCTTGTATAATTTCATTATGAAATTCTACTATGTTTTAATGAATTTTATGTATTCCTTACCTTTTAATGGTAGGTTATGTGGGACTATGATGAGGTTTATATGATGTTAAAATAAACCATGTGAAAAGGAGGTGTAGAAACACTAGTGGGTTAGTCAAGGAACATTATGACTTATTTGTAAACCCCTAGTGGGTTAAAGCTATCATGGTTCAGTTACATAAAATTATATTAACAATTTATATGGTTATTTACCATATCTCTTGGAATTTCATTCTACATAATCAATCCATTGGGAAGTGTTTCATTGGTAATGGATGATTTCGATTGAAATTTATGTGTGCGACATTGGATGAGTTATAATAACTTGGTATAATTGTCATAGGTGGATTCTTATTGATAATAAATTCTAGATTATTGATGGTTTTGTTATGTAATTCCTATTTCTTGTGATATCCTAGAATTGGTAGCTTAACATTGATGCCCTAGGTTGTTGAGATATTGTATGGATGTCATCCTGTGGGTTTTGGTATTTTCGTGTCTTGAACTATTGTCCAAGGTTCAAATTCTAGAGTCCTAGAGGTATGACCAAATGGTTTGGTGAGTTGGAAATTAGAGTTACATATAGTGAGTTTTTTGAGGAGCCTATGGTGTTGTTTTCCTTATATATGGAAAATATGTGTAGGTTCTGTGGGTTTAAAATGGTTTACTTTTGGCCCCATCGATGTGGTGTAGGCATTGGGATTTCATGAGGATGTCGTGTTTCGTGTATGGGACCTGAGTAATGTGTCAGGGATCAAGGATTAGGATGACATAAAAAGATCCTATAAGTGTTATAGGCTTAGTTACTGTACTCAAAATATGATCATGGTCAAAAATATTATGGAAGTGACTTTGGTTAATTTTATTAATGATAGGAATTATCCCTTTTCTTTGGGAGGATGAATAACATAAAGTATTAGTGCTTAATATTGGATAAGGTTTGTAAGGGGCATATCATGTAGGATGTGTAGACCTGGAATATTGGGAAATGTTTTGAAACCACGGTGATAGTGTGGGGGAGATATTTTGGTGGTGGTGTAGCATCTGGTGATGGTAAAGCGTGTATGTGAGGCTGACACACTTTGGTGCTTAGTTAACACTTGTGGTTAAGGAAAGACATGCATTTAGTGGGTGATTGTGGAGTAGAACATGGCATAAATGGAGTGTTAGATTTTGAAATGGAGTGACAAGGGTCTTCTTGGTTGGATGTAACTAACACATAATAGGGGGTTTCCAGTGAACTTAGGTGGTGGCCGTTGACATAGGATGAATATCAAACTCCTTTTGAGGGCGTGTATTTGGGGTTCTTTGGTTGCATGTTACTAGCATACAAGAGGAAGGGATGGCTACTGCATTAGTATCAGTGGCCTAATTTTTATGCAATACGAATCATGGAGTTTTCAGTTGAGTATTAGTGGTTAGGTGGTATGATAGATTATACCCATTGTGTTTAAATGGGTTAGGTAGTACCCATGTATTATGTTGGATCTCTATGGGCTAGGAATTTTCTATGGATATGTGTGATCCATGGGATAATGGGAATTGATGAAATGATATTTGTAGGGGCATCATAATTTTCGGTGAAGTTTGATATTTTCCTCATGGTCTTGGAGACTTTTTAAATGAAACGGGTTCCAAGGAATTTTTGACTCATGTGTGGTCTAAGTATCCATAGCTCATGGTGTTATTTGTGGTGTCCTAGAAAAAAGGTATGACACCTATTCAAGACTAGGTGTGGTGCTACGACCAATCCTTATTATCCCAAAGAGTAATCAATAAGTATGGATGTAGTTACAAAACGTGGCTTGGGTAGAGTGTTACACTAATGGTCTTGGTTGAACTAGAAAATATCTATGATCAAAGAGATGAATATGTTAGCTGTATGGTGACATGGGCACTGGTATCTATTTGGGGTAGGGACCCTAGTTTTGGGTGGGTCATGGTTGATTTTCTGGATAGAGTATCCATGAGGCTAGATTGTTTAAGAAGATGTGTCTGAGGTTGGAATTTGAAAATGAGTGGGTATAGCCATGTTCATACATTGTGATTGATGATGGATTATACATGGGACATAATAATTAGTTTTCAACTTGGGACATTGTGATGAGGTCACTCCTGTGTTTTGGGATTGTTACCCCAGTCATGGGTGGTATGTCCCATAGGCTGTAAGGGTCGTTAGAGAATGGAATTAGTCGTAAGAAATTTTCCATGATGTTCGATGTTGGAGGATAAATTAAATCAAGTATAATTGAATTATTTGGGGTATTATAAGAATATAATCAATTATGTTATCTGGTAGAGTCTATGAATTTTCTCTAGGCTTGGGTGGTTTTTAAAAGATCTGAGTTTATTTATCTCACTAAGGAATCAGTGCTCGTGGAGAGGCACAACAATGGTTTGGTCGCTTGAGGATTCAACAGTTGAATGACACTGTTACTCAAGATAGGTCTTTATTAGGAATATTAAAATGATTTGATAATATATCTGAGATTTAATACAAAGTTATTGGGATATGGATGGTATATCAGTAGAGAAAATTGATCATCATAGATATGGGTTGGTTGAATGATGTCGGAACAGTAATGTTTCATCTATTATGGTGCCATGAGCTGTGAACCGAACCAGGTGCATGATTTTGGATATGAAGGGTGTGTCAATGGAGTTATATTAATATTTTCAAGGAAAAGATGGTTTGATAAAGGGCCATGTTTTGTACCTGTGACTTGTCTGATTTTGTTGGAATTCAAGAATATAAGTAAGAAATGAAATTGGGAGATGTTCGTATAGGTTTTTAAGTGTAGTAAGTTGGGAACCATAATGATTTTATTAGTGGAATAACTATATAATATTTGATTCGAAGTTCTTTTGGAGTGATCACTAAGGTATTCTAATTGTCCATAGTTATCCAAAGTCTATGGTGAATAGAATCATAGATTGGTGGCAAGTTTAATGATAACCAGAGGTTGTATCAGGATAGGATATATTTGGAAAGCACATGCTCAGTGTTTCAGTGATTGTTATGAGATCATAATGATGTTTCTAGTGGTTTTATTGATATGAAATGAGTAATTCACTATAGAAGAAAATTATTCATTCATGGATAGAAAATGACCATTTAAATGGGGTTTAATGACACGAGTAAGATGAGATAAATGATGGAATGATGATGTGGTTTCTTGGTAAAGGTAAGTCTTATGGATGGGAAGTTGTAAAACAATGTGTGTATGAATGGGTTCGAAATTATAGAAAGAACTGGAACTTTTCAATTTACTGGTTATGATGGATTTTTAATTAGGATTCAGATTCGTGTTAAATGAGTTTAGACTCCTCAGAAACAAGTTTTTGGATGAGGTATGGAGCTCAAGGAGCATCCTATCTTTTTGGGAGAGCCCATGTAGGGTCTGGTTTCTTGATAATGTTGAAAACAATATCAAACCACCAACAAGCTGCTGGAATTTGGGCAGCGATCCCTCTCAGATATAGGGTCCACTAACTATACAGTGGATCATTTATGTAGGGAAATGACATTTTCCCTCACAAATTTTAATGAGGGGGCCACACCCCTTTTCCCTTACTCTTTCTCATGCATTCCTAGCTACCTCTCTCCTTCCTCTCCCCCTTCAATACCTTCAAAAGTGGTGTTGTTGGATTGTTTTTTCAATCTAAGGTGATTCACTATATATGTTGGCCTCCACTTCCTCCATCCTTTGTTCATTTTAATTTTTAGTTTATAATTTTAGGATTTTGGTTCTGATTCAACCGATCTTAACGGAATTGGAAGGATGAATTGGGGATTTGGTCCTACCTTATAAGGGGACATTAAGAGAGGCCACTTAGATAACATCATTCGTCATTTAAGAAAAGTTATGTCAAATCACAAAATTTATTAACATTATTACATAATTTTAATTGGAATTTTTAATTGAATTAGTAACATGTTTTTGGGAATTTCCTCAGTTTGATCATGGGGGTATGTTATGGGTCATTGACATGTGTGTGGTCATAGTTCTGATGTGATGAGATCTATCAGTGAGTTCTTAGGGAATATAAACTTTTGGAATTAAGTATACTTATTTATTTTTAAGGATTTCTCATGTATTTTTTAACCCTTGATGGGTGAAGGTGTTTGATTGACATGATATAAAGCTTGAAAGGGCTCTAGAATCTTCTTCCAACCCCTAGGAGTAAAATAAAAATGATTCAATTGAGATAGGTAGTCCTTCAAAATAAACCATATTTTTTAAGTACATTTGTTGGGAAATCTTACTAGTTTTTTGGGTGATTACTTATGAATTAGTTAAATGGATTTAAAATATAAATCATGGTATGATAAAATGGTTGTGAAATTGTTATTGAAAAACATAAAAAATTGGAAATGTGGTTTTCTAAAATTCTATGTGTGGGATGAAAATGCACCTTTAGGGGTGGTTTGGATTTTAAAGTAATGATGGTTTGGTTTTGAAGGATTGGATAAAGCTTGGAAATGGTGATTTTTGTATTACATAAATTTAAATGAAAATGTTTTTTGGTGAAATGTGTTATTATTTGGAATTTGGTTTCAAATGTCAAATGGGATATTTTATTTTGGAATTATTACTTTGAAATGGACAGGATAATGGGTTATGGAAATTTTTTGGGAATGAAAAAGATAAATGTATATTTATTCATGATTTTTTAATTTATATTATGGAATTAAAATTATGTTCATACTTCCTTGTTTTAGTTGTTGGTTAACCTAGCGTGGACTCTACACCTAGGGGATTGTGGTTTAATATGGTTAACCCGAGGTGAACGCTTCCCCAAGTGGGAATTGGATTCTATGGTCAATCGGGGGTGAAAATGTCCCCAAAGGTATATTGGATATGGTAAAACCTATGTGAAATCTATACTCAAGAGATACTTGGGACCCAAGGAAGGGTATAGACCCATGAATTCCACTTGTATGGAGTAAAGATGAGTAGATTTACCATGTTCTAGGAGAGTATTTGGAATAGTCATAATGAAGTACTCAAAGATACCAATAAACTAGATGAAGTAGGTCTGTACTATTCCCAGGGTGAATTGAGACCCCCATGACTGAATTTTTTTTATGTTTATAGATTTAAATATATGAATTTTTTATATCTATTTTACATGGAACACATCTTTATGAACTTACTTTAGATAGTTTATATTCCAAGGCTACATTGGACATATAATACTAAATTGAACTCACACCCTTATCAGTCCAAAATTTCCCTTGGTTACCCAAGTAGACCTCAGTTATTTCAATTTTATGTCATGATGAGGTTTGATGTTTTATGGTCGAGTTGGAGCAGCTCAGATGGTATTGATGTTCAGGATGAGGGGAGGTTCAAATATGTCATGGTTACTTCTATGATTTTCCTTTCCTTTTAGTTTCCCACATTTTAATATCTATGTATGATCATCCTAGTGGATAATCTATCATATATTCATATATTACAACATTTCATTTTATTATAGCATGTATATCCCTTTTATTTATTTATAGTGTAATCAATTGGATATTTGTGTTGTGTGATAGGATTTATTTATTTATATTTGATTGTGATATCTAAAACATGGTGTATAACCTCCCGAAATTATTTCCTTATACACCCACTATGGGTTTGGAGCCTCTAGAATTTTTGGAGGTGCACCTGAGGTAATTAGAGACATGGTCTCATTATTGTTCTGAGTGTACCTTGGTAGGGATTATAACATTCATAGTCTTAATAAATATATTTTACACTCCAATAAAGATTTGGAACCTTTGAAAAAACAAGTAAAAGTACCATTTTTTATCCAAAATATTCATATTATCTTGATAATAAAATTTTAACTGCTTCTATATGTAATGATTTTATGTTTACTTCTTTCGAGTGGACTGATATTTTTGATAAAAAGGAACTTATTTCTAAAATTTAGGACGAAATAAAATAATTATATGGGGTGTACACTATTTTATATGAGGAACATCGTACCAATCTATTTTTAAAATAAGAGAACATTTTCATGATAAAAATGAAGATAAACCACATCCTAAAAATAAATTCAAGCAACCGGTGGATGTTTTTTTTGATGATCAATTGTTGTGGAAGTGCCCCTATATTTTTTTACCTCTTACAATAATAAATTATAAAAAAAATTCATAGTGTGGAGTAAGAAAAAATATGACATTAATATATTGTTCAGGCATTGGAGGATTAATATGTTTGGAGTTAATTTTTTTTGGTAGTTCAGAAAGAAGAAAACAAATCAATCTTCAGATTAAGGATATATTTTTGGAATAGTCTAACTAGGGGAAGGTAAATTCTATAACAAAATTGGGTGTTGAAAAAATGTACTATTACATTATATAATTATTTTTTCTTATTTTTATTCCTTTTGTTTAAATAAAATTTTGATATTCTATATTTGTTATTGTTATACATTTTCATGTTTCATCTTTTAATAGCTAGCTCGACACTACTTCTACTCAATAAAAACAAGGTTTTGTATTTCATTTACACATTTTTTAATGTCTAAATATATGGATTATCATTTCTCATATAATATATGACAAATGAGGATATTATACCCCAAGTACATATAAACATTGTTTACACATTTTGAAGGGTGGAAAGAAAAACGGGAAAATAATAATTCAGGTCTAAATAATCCTTATTATATCATACATATCATATATATTAAATAACTATATCCTTATTATCGTACATTTAAAATTGAATCATAAAACGACTCAAATCGCTTCATTGAGGTAGTAAACCACATGTACGCACTAGCGATGTTATCATTTTCCAAAGGATAGGAAAAAAGGGATATTTGTTTTTTACATTATGATAATGAAATTTAATAATATTTAATACATTTAATTAATTATTTTATCATTTATACCTAATATTTAGATGATTTATAAGAATAAATAAAATTGAAATTGCCCGGTTAAGAGTCATACCTCTTCATTGAGAAACCTTCTTTGGATTACACCATATGCCTTAAAAGGATGGTATTTTGGAATGAAAATAAGCTCTAGGATGTGTTGGAGTAACATAGGATTATATTATGTCATGTATTTTGTGATATAAAATTCTAGAATATTTTAAATAATGAAAGTTGAGGTTCCCTTTTATAAGTGAGGGGAGGGTCACTCATGGAATTACTTAAAGTATAAAATAAATATAAATAAATTTTCATTGAAATTGGTTCCAAATTGTACAAATTAAAATATAAAATGATTATGAATCTAAATACATTTATATAATAAAACATGAACATGTTTTTTTCATTTTTTACAACATATTTTATTTTTAACTCCCCATTAACTCATTTGATATTTACATGATTTCAATGTTTTTTACTCTTGAAAGGTTATAAATTTTACCAAACAAAAACATGTGAATCATAAAAGGATGATGATTGATATTTTAGATAATATGTCATTAAATTGGATGAATATTGTATTTTTAATGTATTTTATATCATTTAATATACTATTATTTATTATAAAATATCGTTAATGCAATTTTTGGAAACAAATGAAATTTTATAATATAATACATTTTACAACTGATGCAAAATGGTTCCATAATTTCATTTCATAGTATATAAATTATATGTGGTCTTAATATAATCATAAAATTAATTTTTTTATAGTCTTACATATCATTTTAAATCTTATTCTTTGGTTTAACCCCTTAATTAATCAATTTTTACCATAACTATGGAAATAAATTTTTCAATATTGAATGGCTATAATTATTCTTATAAGGTGATGATTGAATCATAAATACGAATATAATGAAATTTTATTTCTTTTCTTATACTAACAATCCTATTTCATGAATTATATGAATCTTAACTAATTTAACAAAATGTTATTTAACAAAAAATTGTATTAATGTCATTTTAAAAATTTTCACCAAATTTGACTTTTAAAATATCAGGAAAATAATGTAATTAAAATATAATCCTTTACAAAAATCATAGATATGTTATATTTTTCCTATAAATTCTACTTACACTTTAAATAACCCAATTTTTTTTATTTTAATTATTACTTACTAGATTTTTCTTCTTGCTGGCATGAACACCGTGTTTGCATTGCATAAGCATTTAAGATAATTATTTAAAAAACAACAACAATTTACACTGATTAATATAATAAATTATTATTTTAAATGAACATTTATAACTTAATTTTTTAATCCCTTAAAAAAAATAATATATGTATTTAAAGAATGAAAGTGACATTCTTGACATTATAATATACTTAAATAATATTAAGATAAAAATAAAAATTAATTTGAAAATGGTGATATTTTCTTGTATTGGATGATTATTGATTAAATATACTCTTCCAATAAAATTAAGGAACGTTTTTAAATTAATTTTAATCCTTATCACATTAGTTTTAACCTCAATTATCCTATTTTACCTTTACTATGTTTACATAAATTTTCTATGGTTCCTATTGTTTTTTGAAAAAAAATTAAATGGGAAATATTTTACAAATTTAGACATCTTGATTCCTAATATTTAATTAATTTTTCAAGATTTAGTTTCTATAAGTCGCATAAATTAATTTATGATAAAGTCATAAAATACACTTAAGACATTTTTGTTTTTCGGAAAATTACTTTATAAGAATAAAAATGTTTTTATTCCAAATTATTCACCAAAATTTATTCCAAATTACTTAATTTTTTTATTAATAACAGAAGAGAACTAGTTTTTATTTTAATCCATTTTTAAAGAAATGAAAAATTTTAAATACTTGAAAAAAAATGAAGTTTTCAATAAGAAAAAATATTATCATTATTCACTAGAAAGTCAATATTTTCTGAAAAATACCGACAATTCACAGTAATCAAATTTTGTTATTATTGTTTTAAAAATAATTTTTTTACAAAATAAAATTTCTGAAATATTTTTATATTAATTAAAATATTCACTTGTGAAAAGTATTGACCACCTTTTTTAAAGAAAAGAATTTTGAAGAATAAAATGACTACTAATAATTGAGCGATTATTTCATAAGAACATATCAAAACAATTTTATTAATTATAAACATTATATTTATATCATAATTTGATTAATTTTATTCATAACCACTAATTCAATGACTATATTATTATGGTCATAAAATAATAATATATTTTGGTTCATTTAATTTCGATGTTGTGTGTTGTATATGATGTTGAACAAATTTTTATTTTATATTATTTCAGTGTTATATTTGTGGTTAATAAATAATGGGATGAAGTTGATTTGTAATCTAAAAAATGATTCTCATATTTAAATTTTGTGAAATAAATTCTGAAAAAATTGTTGAAAACAATTAGTTGTGTTGAAGCTACAAAAAATTAAAGAAAAATCTATTTTGTGTTGTTAGAAATTGAAATTTTCATTTTAATAAATGGATAGAAGTCACACCATTTTCAAGAAAAATTAAAAATCCCTCACTACCTTCAATCGACAATTTTGGATCGATTTGAATGATATAAAAATAAAATATATGAATGTAGAGTGTGGATATCATTTGTGCTAAAAAAAATAAAAATGGTGTGCACTTTACATGATGTTTTCAAGATGATTGGAACTAATTTTGTTCTGAGGGGTGTTTGGAGGAGACTCATTTTTGACTATAAATTAGATTAACTCATTTTTTATTATAAAATTGGCAACTGCCCTTATTCTCCCTGAGATATTTTTTTCATAAAAACCCCATCATTCCAAAGCCACTAAAAACCACAAAACATTTCTTTTAATAAACCCCCATCCTTGACTCATATTATGAAGATATGTAGGAATTATATCAAGCCTCTGGTGACTATCTGTGGAGGATTTATTGTGATGAATATGCGGTGTCATGGAAAGCGATCTTCTCCAGCACTGGATGTTTGTTTCATTTTTTTGTGAAGGCGTTCATCTTGTATGGTGTGGATCTTGTATGGATAATTAGATGGTGTGGTTACACTTATCAGAAAACCCTTTCTAGCTTTTGTCTCTTGTGGAGTTAGAGTGATGACGATGACTGGTGGTAATCAAGAAGGATACGACATGACTTTCTCTGACATGCTAATGAAGGTATCCTCAGGATTCATTGGTTTGAATCCCACTTTTCATATCCTTCATGATTTATGGTTTTAAAATGCATGGTTTTTGTGTATAAGTTTGAATTTTTCTTTTGGTTGGATTTTCTTAGTTTGAATTTTTTGTGTGCTGTGTGTGCGTGCTTCCCACTAAAACAAAAAGTGGTTTATCGTGAACATGAAAAAGGAGGATGAGAATATTGGTAGTAGGGGATTAGAATAATAAGAGGAGTTATATAAGAAATAATATCATAATTATGGTCTAATATATAAGTGGTTGTGGTCAGGGGAGATCCGAGGACTAATATATTTTGAGTTATGTACTTTTCGTTGAAAAAAACTTTTTGAATTTTTCTAGAATTTGTTTTCCTATGAAAAATGGTCCCCTTATAAATTTAATTCAATATTTTATAATTTTTCCGTGATGTTTTTTCATCCTATGAAAGTAAAATGTTTTATATTACTTTTTATTTTTTTTGTGCGGTCATGCCTTCGAGAACAATTAGTCTAATCTATTTTGGTAGGTCATTGGTCTTCGTGTAGTAGAATAATTATCATAATGGGATTAACAACCATATATATATAAATTTTAGGCATTTAATTTTAATTATTGAACTATAAAATATGTAATTCAATTTTCTAACATTTTTATATGAGAATAATATTGTAGAAGTTGAAGTGCTAGCTAAAATTTTAGGAGAAATAATGTGCTCAATTGGGGAGTATATTGGTTTACATAAATATAGTTGTAATAATATGTTTTTTAAAGAAGATATTATTTTTAAATAATAAAATAAAGATTAAATACATCTTGGAATTAAATTATAGAATCTAGTGGATGTTTTGTTTGATGATCAAGTATAGTGTAAGTTCCCATACATTTTGTTCCCTCTTCCACTACTCTATTAGAACCACAAATTCATGGTGGGGGGTATGAAAACTAATACTTTTAGAGATTCTACATGAATTTTTAGGTAATGATGTTTGTATAAAAATATTTTTGGTGGTTCATAAAGAAGAGAAAACTCCCACTTTCATGTTTCAATGATTTTCTAGAAGTTCCAAGCTCAGGAATGTGAAATCCTTGCACCCATTTTGGAGGTTAAAACAAATACTCTATTCCATTATCTATACTTTTTTCTTATTTTTATTCCCCCACATTAAATAAAATTTTGATATTATGTTTCTGATTTTAGGTAGGTTTTCCAGTTTTATCTTTTAGGAGGCCAGATTGAGGTTTCTTTTACTCAATAAAAACTCAGTGGTTTATTTCATTTCCACTTGTTTTTTTTCATGTCTAAATTTATATTTTCTCATTTATCATATGAAAATTCACATAATGAGGATATCATAAAAAATAATTTTGGTCAGGATTATCCTTTCCTACAATTTATATTTGTTGTGTTTTCTTTAATTTTTTAATTTTATAAATTTTTTATTATTTTTATTTTTATATTTCAAATTTAGTGTCTTTTTGAAACTTATAATATAAAATTATTTTCTTTTCCAGTTTTTAAAGGAATGTTAATGATTGAAAAAATTTACCAATGAAATTGATCTTAAACAAGCAATTAAAATGAATTCATTTAATGTTCAAAACATTGATAATTTAAATCAAACACCTATGATGTTTAAATATCAAGCCACATATCATCATATGTATCTTTAAAATCACATTCATATAAGGCATGTTAATTGTTTTCAATGTGATTAATGTTCATGGGAAAATAAAGATAATAATTCATTAGAAAAAATTTTATTTTGATGGTGAATAAATGATTCTAGTGCTACTGTTTGGAGAATGAATAAAAAATGTTCAAAAAATTAATGCATTGAAGCTTCTGAGTAAAAGAAGAAAACTCTGTTTTTTGAATCTAAAAATATATCTTGTGATTATATTTAATGATTTGAATTCCAGAAAACCATTTTAAATTTAAACAATCTCTTAATACATTTAAAACACAATTTTAGAAAGATTTGAAATAAAAATTTAAAAGAAAATGTGAAAATGTCGTGAGTGGATACAATTTATACTACAATAATTACGAACGGTGGAAATTTCCAGGAATTTTAGATAATTATTGGAGCTAATTTTATTTAAATGACAGTTAGGAGGATATATATTCTTTATTTCAAATTATATTCCTTAATTTTTTCTTTTAAAAGATCCAAACTTCATTATTCCACCTTAAACATTTTTGACAAAAAATATACCACACCTATACCAATAAACAACCCTGAAAATTCATAATGATAAATAATGTTCTTTGACTCCTATTTGGTAAATATGTTGGAATTTGTTAAGCGTATAGTGACCCATTCATGTGTTTTAAGGAGAAAACCTTATTTTATAAATATATTTTTCTGATGAGGGAAACATTCATGTGAATAAGATTTTTGTGTGCATAGGAGGATAAATGAAATAAGAATTGATTAAATAAACAAAATAATGAACATGAAGAAGTGGTTTTTGTGGAGTCATGATAATTTTTTGATTATTAGTGTTAAACGGGTGGATCTCATGGGTTTGTGATTTTATATTTACTTTATATATTTTTTTGATGATTTCTTGTCCAAGTGTACAAATATTACGTGCATAGTAATTGACAGAGTTCTTATTTTCTAATCTTTTTATAAGTGTTTTAATGATTTTATCACTGAAAAATTGTTATTTAAAATTAAATTGACACATTTTTAGAGGTTTTGATAAATGTTTACCTAAATTATGAAAAATGTGTAATTATGGGTTGTTTAAATTTTTTTTATCACATTGATATTTTAGTTATAAAATTTTACATATTGATTTAAATTGAGAATTTATTTTTTAGTGTTCTATGTGTATTGATAGTAAATTCTCTCAAAAAAATACAAGATCTGATTCTATCTTTTTTGAGGCCCAAATGATTTATCAAAATTGGATTTTTTTGTTAGATATAATTGAATAACCATCAATAAATGTGTCATATATCTAGATAAAAAACACTAAACGAGGGAACCATATTTTGAAATGAAATAAGACTCAGATTTACATATGAAAATTGAATTTCAAGGAAAAATTCATTTATTAAGGTAGTTGAAGCATTTTTAAAAGTGTCTTAATATGAATAGACTTTTTAGAAGGAAATATTTTCCATGTGAAAAAATCTTATATTATTCTATAATAAGAATATGATATTTGGTAGATTTATGAGAAATAATAGGGGAAATGATCCTAAGAACATAACTCACTAATATTCAGCAATCTAATTTTACAAAAATGATTAATATTTTATGGATAGAATCTAGTGGGAAAAACTACCACACCTTTTCATTAGAAATTTAATTCTCCAATTACATTTAAATTGGTTGGTTTGAAGAGATCTTATTTTTTGGATTGGATTATACGGATAATTTGAGTTCTATAGTAGGTAATCGGGTTAGGCTAAACTCCAAATGGTTTTGGGTTGTATAGTTTCATAGAATCTACTCTTTAGTTTTATTCTTATTATTGTAAACTATTTAAATTTTTCAATTATTTATTTTCATTAAACTATAGGGTACATTACTTTATTGAAATCCTTATTTAAAAAATTTTCTATATTTTTTTCTAATTATAAAATAATTTTTTATTACTATTTAAATTTCATTATTGAGTTCTATACATTGAGAACAACATGTTTAATCAATTTTAATTTCTCAAAGGTCATTTTGTAATTGCAGCACATTAATAAGGGGTCCAAAACCCATATTTAATGTCTCAACAGTGTTTCTATGAATTTAAGTTGTATAATTTTATTTTTTTAATGTACACATTGAGTTATTAAATTTTATAACATTTATAAATAGGTATAAATGGAGTGTCCAAGGTCCAAGCTCATCCATAACTATTTCTTTGAATATGATGTATTCTATCCTTTCTAGTTTTTTCTTATTATAATTTATATGTTAAATATCCAACAAAACATAGATTTTTTTTTAAAAAAATTATCTCTTTTCAAATGAATAATTTTAACTCGAACTTAACAAATAAATCAACCAATTCACAGTTTTAACTTAGTCAGAAAATTCCCCATGAGACAACCCCATGGTCAGCAATGTATTTCATTCTTAAAGGAGAAACTATTTATAAGGTATTTCATGATAACATCCCTTCCACCAACTGATATCATTTTGTGGGAGGCTTCCTAGGTTTGTTTCATTTTTTGCAATGCTAACATCTTAAACAATAGTTTACATATTTAAAAAATTATTTTCATGATTACTACACTAATTCTTTTCAATGTTATCAAAAATTTTATGAGATTTGTAAAATTATTCAAAAATGTCTAACACATTATAAAAAAATGATTTTATAATTCAATAAGTGATCAAACAAATGAAAATTCATCGTATTTCTATCAATGAATTAAAATAATTGGTCACTCAAAGGAAAATTCAAGAAAATGAAAGTATTTACCCACACACTTTTTATATTGAAGAATCTTGTGTTGGTGTGTTAAAAAATAATAAAAAATTTAATTTTTAGAACATAAAAGAAGATGTTATTATTGATTTACCCATTGATGGGACTTTAGGTATGAATGGGTATTTTAAACAATTTTGGGGTAAAGATTCAAAAAAAATTAGGTTAAATCCCTTATTTTAACGCATAAAAATTAAGTCATTTTTACCAAGAATTTTCCAATTGGGATGAGAAAATTGGGAAATTAATATTTTAACAAGAATAAGAGGCACGTCAGCTACTTTTTTAGTTTAAATACACATACATTAGACTCCAAAAAAAAATTTGAACATGATAAATCATAGGGAGATGTCTCAAATTTTGTTCTGTTTTTTAAAGTTATATTGATGATAAATTATCAAATACTTCTCCTGTTATATATATTTTTTACATATTTCTTTTAATATGATTGTTTTTTCTCATGAATTGAATGTTCCAGATGAAATTGAAGAATAAATAGTGTGAACCAATGAGGACTAAAATAGTTTACAATATGATGTTGGTACCAAGATATGTTTCAAATAAGTGGTCATTTTTCAATTTGAAAATGAAGATAAACCACATATGGAAATTAAATTATAGAAAAAAGTGAAATTTATTTTTGAAGATGATGTGTGGAGAAGTGCCCCAAAATTGTTTCCTTCTTTGAATATTTTATTTTAACAACAAATTATTGGAATATATCAAGTAAAAAATTTTCTATAAGATTTCGTCTAAGCATTTGGAGAAAACAATATTTGGAGTGAAAATTTCTTAGTGGTTCATAATGAAGAAACCATACCCACTTCAAAATCCGAGATAACTATCTAGAACATCTGGAATATGGGTAGTTAAATACTAGCACCCACTTGGGGGTTCAAAGTAAACAACCTCTACTTTATCTATTAAATTTTTATTATATTTATTTCGTCAAGGTAAATATTTTTTATATTCTATTTCATTTTTTACAGTTTTCAAGATACAACTTTTAGGAGGATATCTTAAGGTTTGTTCAACTCAATAAAAACCAGGTTGTGTCTTTCCATCACACATTTTTAAAGTATAAAATTATGGATTCTTATTTATTATATAAATTATTAATAACTTGGATATTTTATAAAATAAATTTTTGGGAAGATTATCCTTTTTATAATAGCTATTTTTGTCTACTTTTTACAAATTTCAACAATATTTATTTCAAAAAATTTCATGTTTTCATTAATACTTTGTGTCTTTTTGAAACTTGTAGACTCAAATTATTATATTTTCCATTTTTAAACTCATGTAAATGAGTGAAACTATTTGATTCATGAAATTGAGGTTATATGAAGGTTGAAAAATGACTTCATTTCAAGTCCATGACATTGAGAATTTCATGAAAGGACATCTTATTTTTTAGTCCTATGTCACTTATCACTTTATTTACCTTTAAGATCAACTTCTTATGGATATTATTAACCTATTTGACGAATTATTTACATTAAATTCACTTTTCACGACAACAAATCCTAGTTTTATTAACTAGAATTTTATACATCTCTCTAGAAAATTGGGGTTTGTAGTGATTTATATTTAAATTATGAAGGAATTTATTTATTATAATTCTCCCTTTTTAAGAGAATATATTTTATTTTATACTACACTTACATTTATTCTTTTTTCCCTTAGTGCCCATGAATGATCTGTTAGTTAGCTCTATTATATGCCACTTTTCAATATCTAACCTCTATTAGAAGTTAAAATTACTGGATCTAAATGAACATAAGTGTTAAAGGAGCTATCTTATGTTTTAGTGCCACTTTTTTTGTCAACCATGAAGAAGAAATCAATGGATGAAAGTTTATTTTAATGTTGAAAAAGTTATTCTATTTTGAATTTTTTAAGAAAAATTTATGTTAAAATATATGAAAAATTCTATTGTTCATAAAATATTAAAAAATAAGAGAAAAATCACTTTTGGGAAGATATAAATATATATTATTATTAAAATTAAGGGATTAAATAAACACCAACTTTTTGAAACATAAATAATCGCTCACTACTTTCAAAAATAAATTTTATAAAGACTTGATATTTGAATGACAAAAGAAAATCCATGAAGTTAGTGATCAAATATCATTCATGATGCTAAAACTAATGAATTTTTAAAAATTATTAGATTTATATTTCTACTAATGGGGGTGTGTGGAAAACCATTTATTGAGTTTAAATTATATTCAATAATGTTTCCTATTAAAATATCCATACATCCTAATTATACCTCAAATATGGTTGACATAAAAAACCTATCAATACTAATCTAATGTACATACCCAAAAATACCTTATGATAAATATGAGACTCATATTAGGTGGATGTATAATAATTTTTCAAGCTTATACTGACCCTTTAATGTGTTTATAAGATAAAATCGTTATTTAATATATACACTTGTGTGATGAGGAACAATTTATGCTAGGTAAGTGTTTTACGTACATGGAAGGAGACATGAATTTGTAATGGATTTAATGAACTGAATGGAGAATTTGATTAGTTTTTTTGAGGGGGAATGATTATTTTTTTATTTCATTGTGATAAATTGGTGGATCTCATGGTTGTTTGCCTTTAAATATTATTTCATATAATTTTTTATCCACACTTGTCGAAGTGTAAAATTCATAAGTATGTGGGAATTGATATTGATATTATTTTCATGAATTTTTATATGTATTTAAAAGTTTTTTCCACGAATTTTTTTTATATTAAGATAATTTAGACCATTTTCGTATTTTCAAGATTCTTTAGGTAAATAATAAAAATGGAATAATTTTAGATTTTTAATAGTTTTTATCAAATTGATATTTCAGACATTAAGTTTATCATACCAATAGAAATTTCAATTTTTTTATTGTTATATGTGTATTGGGATTAAATTATATGAACTAGACCGATAAATTATTCAAAATTGATGAATCCTAAATAATTAATTTAATTAGGAAATCTTTTTGGAAGAAAAAATCGAACAACCCTTAATAAATGAGTCCTAAATTTTTTTATACTTCTCCAAATGAGTTGATTTTAGTTATAAGTGAAAAATGATGTGGTTTTTCCCATTTTAATTAAATTTAAATTAAAAATATGTTGATTAATGTAGCTGATTTATGTGTAAAATTTGGGGAATATAATTAGTTTATTCATCCATAAATTTATAACTAAGTGAAAAAATCATAACCTTGTATGAAAATTTCAAATAAATATAATATTTACAGTTTTATTGAGAAATTAAAATATTAAAAACTTTTAATAAGATAAACAGTTGAGATTCTTCTATTTTCATTGAAAAAGGCACAAAATTTCAATAGATAAAAACTGATTGGAAATTTTTTTCCAATGTTTTCATTAGAAATTAAAATATCCATTTATATTTATAGAGATTGGCTAGAAGATATCATAATGGTCAGAAGAAATAAAATTGAGAATAGAAGTTATATAAGAGAAATCTAGTTATGTTAGGATAAAATATAATAAGAACTATTCAGTTGTGATCTAATGAGTTCTCTTTTTTTTACTTTTCACTGTACACTCTTTTTGAATGATTATAGAACATGTGTTCTTGAATTAATATGGTCATTTTATATTTTTAATTCACTATTTTATCAATTTTTCTAGATTTATTTTTCATTTTATCAAAGTAAAATGGTTTTTATTACTATTTATATTTATTTGTAGAGGTCTTTCCTTTGATAATAGTTAGTTTAATTATCTCTTGTTACATGTTAGTCTTTGTTTAATGAAATAACTTTAATAAGGGGATCAAATCCCTCATTTAATGTCTTGATTTGGAATCTAGGAATTTGAGGTGTATTTTTGATGCTGAAATACACATTTCATAGGAGACGTCGAAGAATGTGTCGCCAGTTTAGAATGAATCTAGGCCAAAATAGCTCTAAAATCCACATAAGGGTCTATTTCCATGAAGGAAAAACCTCCAATAATGAGCGGTGACTAATGAAAGTTTCTAAGACATTGTAGAATTTGAGGTGATAAATTTCATGTAGCATATGTGAATTAAAAAAAATTACTACCCTTTATAACCTCCCTGAAATTTATTTATGTGGCATTGATTTTAATGAATGTTATATCCCCACATTCACCACGCATATAAATCACCACTCCATATGACTTTTCTAGGAACCCGACCTTCATACTTCTAATAAAGGATCTAAATTCATGAAACTCCAACCCTTGTGAGTGATAGAGTAAATGGATTTCGAAAGGTACCCATCTTTAATGAAGCCAATTCCCAAGGGTCTTTGAGAACCTCGAGAAATGGTTGATATGCCTCTCATGAAGGTCCATGGCCTTTGTATAAAAATAAATCCCTTTGTGGCTATCAGGGTTTTTTGAGATGATTATCCTTCACAAAACCAACCCCAAGGGAACCCAGACTCTACTTCGAGTTAGGAAACCCTATTTTAACAAAGATACAACTTTGTGAGACCCCATTCATTTTGAAATAGTTCAAAACATGTGAAACCCCATCCTTCCCAAATCCCACTTACTTGGCCTCTCAAGGGTTCCTCGTTTTAGTAATAACCCTTTCATGAATGTAGAGTACTAAGAGCCCTTATACGCAACCAAACCCAATTCATCTACACACTAATCTTATGTACGAATATTACCATCAACTCATTTGCCCAACTATTTACTTAATTCATGTACTAGAACATTACTTTTTCTTTTTCTTTAAATCATTTTCACCTTAATTTCTATTTCTCTTAAGCACATACACCCTTACACCATGACCCATGATTTCCACTCCACGATAATGTTGATTCTATACCCCATATTGATATGCATTAGAAGAATACATGTAATCCTATAAGGTGAAATCATCAATGGAAAATACACTCCTTCACTAGTCGAGAGGTATTAAGACGGATCTTTCCCTCCAATATAGAAATAGACTCCCCAGGTGTCAGCCCCACAACATCTGGGATGCATGATGTGAAACTGCATAGCCAAAGGTCTTTGTCATATGATGTTAAAATTCTTGAAAACATCCTCAACACATGAACTTAAACAATAGTCTTACATTGTGTGATGAATGTAGGATGGGCCATGTACATCCATCATGGGATAACACCTCTTCCCCCACAATTGGATGATTTTCCTCCTTTAGATAGATTCTATATGTAAGATTTACAACATCACTCATTAACACTCCCTCTAAGACATGATAATCCTTACCATGTGATGTTGAACTACATGGAACAGTCCTATCAGATGACCTTAAACAGTGCCATCAGACTACATGAGTTTTGATCCCTATCTCCTAACATGTACTTAGTAAACCTTCACGAGGATTAATCCTGAAATATAGAAAAACATGGGACACCTTCTTGAGGTTCAATTCCAAAACCCCAACACAACCAAATCTATGTTTCCTCACTATGTGAGACAACGACCATTATGTATGGTCAAATTCCTCTCATATGGAAACACTTAACCAAACTATCACGTGTGATAATCTTCCCCCGTAGAGAGACACATAACCAAACCATCATGTGTGATCCCCCCTTGAGGGTGCACATAATCACGTACCTATCTCTACAACACATTAAACCCATTACCTAACTACCCCAAAGACATTTAACCCATGACCAAATTGTCTTTACAATATATTAAACCTAAGACCTAATCCAAAATCTCTCCCCTATAAAATAAATATGTGATTCTGTGGGTAAAATGAATCAAATACCTTTCAACCCTAGCATTGACTACCCTACTCCTGGAACAAGATACCTTGGGGTTCTACGCCTAAGATGTTTTATATGACATATGCCTCCAAATTCAAAAGTTGAGCATGTTCCCAACACACTCAACGACCATTAATTCTCATAAATTCCCAAAATTTCCATATACTTTGACCACAAGTTTTCACTTTGTTGATATAGAAGTAGTGTAATTAACTAGTGTCTACCATTATATGGATCCATGAATGAGTTTCATGAACATTACTCAAATATATAATGAAGAACCATAGTAGGAAATGAGTTCCATGTAGGAATCCATGGATGGGGGAACTGATATCCCATAATCCTATTTCAATGAAGGATCCAACATCACAAACCCTGGTGATTGAGGAAACCCTCCTTTGGAATGTGAGAATACGAAGAAATAAAAACATGATGCCCATTCCTTGACAAAAAAATCATAAACAAATCGGAAACCCGGCATGAAATTATTCTCCTTCAAGAGTGAGTAGATTAATAATATTGGGTTCCATCAAATTTGACCTAGACCAGATCCAATTATCAAACAATAGTCCCCTATCAAACAAATGGTGTGCCTACTGTAGAATTCTTCTCCTCAAATTGGGGGAAAGGTAATTTTATTAGGAATCCTTGTTATGAGGAATTTCCAACTTGGATCCTCCCTTTACCTTTGGGAGGGATGAATGATGTTGGGAACCTTGGGAATCACATTAACAGTGTGTTTACTGAAAGCTAGAACCATATATCTCTACATGACTCTGTTTAATGAAAATGCACATTGAACCACTACCAATTAACATGAGGGTAGGGGAAAATGGTACACCATTCCCTCACCACTATGATCCTACCATAATGGATGCCTCTTCCATGACTACCAAGGACCCTAGAACAATATCATATTCCTGGATCATCCAAAGAAGGGTGACCAATGCCCTTGTTTTTTAGTATGATAATTAATGGGGATTACCAACTAGGAATACAACACTTCAAGACCTAGAAGTAATATGAGCACACCAGTACTAGGGAACACAGGGGATGTACCAGGGTAAATCCCCTAATCATAATGGAGAATCATTTTTAGAGCCTTTCTCTAAAGTACTCTGAGATCTTCCTCCCCTACACAGATGAAGTAGGTGACGTACGAGTCACACTTATAACCACAACCACCAAGGAGCCACAAATGAGGTATCCAAACCAGCCACATTGATGATGCCAAAACGCCTCAAATGTGGAAGGGAATGTATATTAATCCCCAACACCATAGGCCTTATATTAGGACACCTTTCCACGATGCTATGGGTATTCCATTGAACATTATTATCAGCAAGAATGTTCCCATATCTAGTGGACTCCACCACCAACGGTGAAAATTACATTTCTCCCATAAACACTATGACCCCCTATCATTTCTCAATTATTATTGAGATACTATCTACCCTATAAACACAATGGGTTGACTCCCCTAATCATTGGAACCATTGGAAATCATAACAGGCTATCTTGTGATGATGAATTTCACTGTAGAGACCTTCCCTACACTTTCTCCAATTAGAGATGAGGTCGTCACCATGATGAATATATATTGTTTTCCAAAAAATCATCCCTAGGAAGGAGGAAAAACAAAAACCATGGGGGAATTTCTCATGTAAAGGTTACGGTGTGCATGAAATAAGCCCAAGAGGATCAAAACAACTTATGTTTGGGAAACTATCTTGCCACCAGAGGTAGAACAATAAAATTATTATGTCACCAAAAATATTTGAGTCTTTGTGATGATAAATGACTCCATGATGGAACCTTCTCAATAACATATATAAA
This sequence comes from Viscum album, assembly GCA_963277665.1. Lineage (NCBI taxonomy): Eukaryota > Viridiplantae > Streptophyta > Magnoliopsida > Santalales > Viscaceae > Viscum > Viscum album. The sequence goes on from OY728122.1 coordinate 1,913,241,545, forward strand.
TAGGGGTAGAAGACCAAAAATTGAGGCTATCTGTACCTAAATCCATGTTCTAAAAAAATCCAAAAATCCCTACACAATTACCCACAGTTAGAGGATGTTCTAGCCTCTATCCAAGTCGTCAATGAGTAAATTTATCTTCACCCACAATCTTGCATCACATAAAATGTTGGGGAACAATCAGATGCACGTTAGAAGGATGTTTCTTCAATCACTCATGAAAAGGTCGTGAACATACCATTCTATCGAGATATGATCATGATGATGGGACCACCTGATAAAAAGGATCCAATTATTAGAGGATGATTTTTCGGTATGATGCCCCATATTTAGGTGATTCAACAGTAAAATTTTTCTACATCAGTGCCACCTCCAATCTCTCGACTGATGCCAACTGGGGTTTGGGCCAATCACAAGAAAAAAGGTCCTATGGTTGATGATAAAGAAGACTTATAGTAATTTTAGGACATCATCTTGCTACCGGTCACTATTTAGATAACCACCACATTGAATGTTTTCATTCCAGAGCCCCTCACCATAGACCAAGAAGCATACTTCCACCAAAATATTTGGGTGATTCTCAACTGCCTTCAGGACCTCCAACCCATTAATCTGGAATCCATGAACATCTCGATGACATACAAAAATAGTGAAAGAGGGTTAAACTCGCATCAACATCAACATATTATCACCCATATGAATATAGATACCACAAAAATATCTAATAGAACTATGTTAAGAGACACACAGTGCATCAACAGGTCATAGAAGTGGCATGAGAACACGTGCAGATTTAAGAATGCGGTCATCACAATGCCCGCTATTTTAGCCGTATCCCAAGATAAAAATGAGTTCATCAGTATAGCCCACACATTTATAGTAAAAAAAATTTATGAACACCACCATGGTGAATTGGTTCACTATTAACCATCCCGAGGATAAAATAAAATAGGCCTCCGATATAGTGTATGATCAAGGAAATTCTTACTAAGGGGTGTAATAGTACTATTTAGATCCCCCAAAAGGTTCTCACACTTTTCATAAGTGACTAGAACTAGGACATGGGAGTCCTTAGAATAATAAATTGCATCATTCTCTTAATTATTAATGAATGGGGTATTCTAAGATCATTCATCCATATGAGGTCGTGCTAGAAACTAAGTCAGACTCTAGGATAAACACTCTCCTACAATAAATTGAAGGATATAAGAGGATTATGAATATACATATCATTGAATTGTGTTTGGGTCATAAAAACATCAAAAGGGACCCCATTTCTACTCTACTTGGGAGCCCAGTTCTCCTTATCATTGTTCCTAGATTTGAGCTATGGGGCCCCACACATATAGTTCGAGAAGAAGTTAATTGTGATGGAAAATGATAGAGATATGAGTCAACCACTCTTTATGATCAGCACACCTAACTTCCCCATGATCAAATCCAACACACAACCTAGGATAATCAGTCAATTATAGCTCTAGAGACCAAAAATCATCCCTACCTTCGGTGTTTGGAAATGGAACAGGTGTAAGTTCCAATGGAAAAAAATATGTGCTCAGTATGGTTGTACCAGATGATCCCACCAATTAAATTAATCAACACAATCCTTACCCCATTTAAAGGGATAATTTATCCACTAAAATATCTACCGACTTTTCCTTGTGGTGCTGCCTAATTTCGGGAACCTTAAAACATCAAGAAGCCGGTAAGATCCATGGATTCATCTGGAAACTCAAGGGACCACATTTATTTGGTATAGTAGGCTACCCCTAGGATATCTTTCTTGTTGGGAGGATCTCCTTAGGTAGTTCTCTTACCAGTTCATCTCCATCATGCATAATACACATTCCACATTTTTCTCTAAGTGCAAGTAGAGAAATGATGAGTGAGTTACTAACATCATCGCTCGATGGATGGGGATCAAAAACCCTCTTTATATACAACTTTCCTTATAAAAAATATACTAATAATGTGTGTACATTTTTCCAAATCTGAACTACTAACTTCCCTCATCTCCATTTGTTACATTAGATGATTTTTAGAATTTTATGAATAGTATTCTCACCTGTAAGAACCCTTATAGTGTAGAAAACAATGGTGACACCCATTACCCCTTCCATATCCTATGAAAATCCCTTTTAATGAAGAAATATCCACTGTTGTGCATGAAGAGAATCATGAGATGGTTTGCCTAAATTTCCCATTATTAGATGATCCCCACTAGGTGTGATTTAATCAAATACAAATTCGTCAGACAAAACCTCTCTAAGAAATTACTTTCCGAGCACAGCCTTGGCAAGAAATTGTTTCCCCAGGCCCCCTTTAAGACCAAACACCCAAGGTTCCATTCACAAAAATAATGGACAAGACCTACTACATCATGGATGTAGAGGTCTCAGGTTACTTCATATTTTACCTAGAAAATGGTATCTTGATGACTCTAAAATGATAGATACCTCAAGAGGTAGAACCTACTAACCACCCAATTCACAACCTATACCATAGGATCCTAAAAAATACTATCAATAAATAATTCTTCTTAAAATATTTTATCTAGTATCTAGTAGAAGGAACCCTATTCAAGTTAGAGATGTCTCAAGATAACTGCTGACCTTGAAAATGACAATGAAGACTCTTTTGAATAGAAATAGACTTTAGGCCAATGAACATAGAAGTAAAACATCTGTTTGGATCAAAATATAGTCTCTCATTCCTATGGTATCATCTTCTCTCACTTGAGAAAACTAGAATTTCCTCTGATTACCACAACTCCTCCAACCACCACATCTATTACAACATCACAACCACCCATGTCTCCAAAAATTAGGCATCAAAATATTAAGAGAAATTAGAGTCCCCCTTACCTATTGAATCCAACCCACACTCTTGGGGACTTGATGCCTATTTAGGTAGGAGATCCACCCTATGCTCATCTAGTCCTGTAATATTCCACTAATCAATCGAATGAGTACACTATATGGATTCTATAAAACTAGTGGACCACTATATTATACTTAGGGATTATAAATTCCATGTGACCCTCTCAGGCTTCCCAGGATGACTCTATAAAAGGTGAGGTAGAGGATGTGGTGGTAAGAAAAATTTATGCGATATCACTATTGACTAGACTACTCATGCTACAAGAACTAAAAATATGGCATCGCATAGGGATTAGAAAGCATACCTCTCCCAGACAACTCCATCACGTAAAAATCAACAACAGACTATATTGGTTGATCATGTGACTCAATATAGGCCATGTTGTGATCATTCACATCCATCTAGGGCCCATCCTTAACCATCTAGCGAACATCCATCCGATTCCTAGTTTTCAAGTGTTTAGAGAAGACCAAATAACTAATAATATTGTATTTTCAGAACTAGCTGGACCCCAGTGCCTCATACAATAACACATACTATGATCAAATCTTAAGAAAGTCCCTCTATAGGAAAATTTCTACCCTCACTTAGAAATATGATGTGAGGAAACATGTTTCTAGTATATTAGTGAACATAATGATACTTGAGGTGATTATCATGTTAAAAGTGATATGCGAATACCTTATAAAAGATTTATACATGCCACTATTGTTTGATACTGTATTTTTATCCATCGAGGACTGTTATGTATAAAAATATGAATTGTAGGAATGTCCATTCATGATTTCATTTTTTAGAGACTAGTGTGGTTGTTACCATTCATGGGAACATACACCTTCTATATTTCATAGGATAATTCAATGGAAATAAAATCATCCACTACCAAGTGGATACTAGATCTATAATGAAACTCATATTAACCCATTAATTCTATAATCTCAGGCTTGAAGAAGTGTATTTGAATCCCTCTGACCTGACAATTTAAAGGTATGGTAAGAGTGAGAAGAAGATGTAATAGAATATTTAACTGAAGACTCAATTTTAGGGTTTTTAGAAAGAACTAAATTTTTGGATGTATTATAGGATACTACTTACAATGTTCTATTGGGAAGGACCTTGATTCATTTTCATGTAGTAGTCCCTTCATTGTACCAGCAGTGCCTTAAATGCTCCCTTAATAGACAAGTATGGGAAGTATAGGGTGATACACCCCCTTTAAATATTTTGAGTATTTATATCTAGATATTGTATACTAAAAAAGGGATAAAAAATAAATCTATACATATGGGGTAGAGTACATCAATGCCCCCAATCACCTGACAACTACTGCCACAGATCATTAGACATATTTGTTAGAATACATTATTGTCGCAATCCATTATTTGAAACCCCCAACATTTGATATAATAAATTTTTACATAGTTTCCTAGAATAAATAGTTCTCACATATTACCTCATACTCCAACACCAGAGAGGATAGACCAATAATATAAAACCCAACCCCAATAGAATATATAGAGGTCCTCCCCATAGAAACCAATCTATGACACTCCCATATGTTCCAAAAAGTGGGAATGACTCAATAAAAGTAAAACTATAACCACTTATTACATATTAGGATTGGGCCTAGTGGTCAAAACCCAAGTTGGATTTGATCAACATATTTTTTCACCATAGTTTTTTCAAAACAAGAAACCCTCATCAAATATCCTATATATACCAGATTAGACAGTGGTTCTCCCTCTGGGTCATCCAGTACAGAAGTGTCACATATTTCCTCTAATCCCAATATATTAGATAAGGAAGAGGATCTGGATGATTACCCCCTACCTTTTAATAAGCAATGACTTACACTATTTATGAGTTGAATCATTTTATCAGTGGTAACATGGAATATCTGAGGCTTACACAAATCAACACTTCAATATCGCCAAAGGAAGAATTATAGTATTCGTCCTTCCTGAAGTAGAACCGTGACATGTCCTCCTAGAGATATATTGACATTTTATTCCCCTATCACTAGATTATCATCCATCATTTTGGAAACCCTGTGGGTCACCATGGGTTCAAATAGTACACCAAAAAGATACACCCCTCCCATGGTGTTATGTTCAAGGACAAAGTTGACAATCTCATTAAGGCCAACCTCATCAGAGTGGTCCAGTAACCGGAATGGATGGACAAAATTGTCCCAGTCAGAATGAATAATGAGATGATCAGAGTCTCGATCTAATTCTAAGACCTCCAATTACACTATTCGATGGATGAATTTCATAGTCCAGTGATGGATTTTCTCAACGATGATATGGAAGGAATCTAAGTCCTCTCTATAATGAATGGATATTCCACGTATAGTCAGATATGGATGGCCCCTAAGGATGAGGAATCCACCACCTTCAGGGTACCACAAGGGAACTTATTGGTACATGTGTTTCCTTTTGGTTTAAATAACGTTTCATATACCTAACAATGATCCATGCATCTTTTCTTCAAACCGATCCTCAGGACACTATTGGAATTCTAGATGGATTATTTGTTGGTTATATTCAAAAAATTCTAAGACAATATCAAAGACCATGAGAATGTTTTTTGACACCCTCCACTCCCATCACATGAAGATGAAACCTTTTAATAATAAATTCAATGTTACCTCTAGAATGTTTCATGGATTGTTTATAAGATACAGAGCCATCCAGATTGATCCTAAAAAAATCAAGGCTATGAACTAAATTCCTCCTCAATGTTACCTCAAACAGTTGTGAGGCCTCTAAATCCACGTAGCCTATATTAATATATTTTTTGAAAATATGTCCAATAATTGTAATCCCTTTTTGAGTGTTATGAACAAATGTATCATTTACCAATTGGATGAGGATTGATAGATTTTCTTTGAGGATGTTTATAAGTATCTGCAATATCCTCAGGTTCTGATGCCCACCAGATCAAGGAAACGACTAGCCCATTATGTGACCTCCCTGATATGATACCTTAGAACCATTATAGACTAAAAAAATCAATGAATATTGAAAGAACAACATATATTATCTCAGCCACGTGCTCCTTGAAACATAGACTAGATGATCTTCCATTAAGGAGTGATGCCTTGTAGTTGTATTTACATTGTTGAAGTTTTAAAATTATTTGCAGCACCATGAGATACAACTAGTGTCTTATGTTGACCCAAATAAGTACATACTCAAAAACCACATGCTAATATAGTTATTTTCATATTGTGAGGTAATACTCCTATATTTCAACTTTATATTTTCAGCACATAAATCCACCATGTTCCAAGAATCGACAAAAGTTCTCTCCACACATCTAACCCTAGGGAAATTTACCCTGGATATTAATTTCCCAGATGAATCCATTCCCTCATTAGATCATGTTTCACTATGTTGGAAGATGAATTTTGGTTTTTCCTCCCATAGTATAACTGGTAAACATCTTAATGACTCCAAACATAATAGGTTAGTTCTGAGGATTATCATAATCACTCTTACATAAGAAATCATATCATACTCATTCTTATTTTTAGAAGGATACACTAATAATGAGTAAGAGTATTTTTCACTTATTACTAGTCTCTAGTTAAACCTAGAGATTTATTTCACGAATTTATATATTCAAGGACACATTGATCTAGTCATTATGAAGATCAAGGGAGACTTCGTCATCAAAAAGATAGAAATTGAACCCTTGTTGGAATAAACTCATTAGCTTGTTGATAATTACCATTATAAATAGAAGTTGTGTCATGTTCCTTATTTTTAAAATGGCAAAGAAGAAAATTTGGGAAGCTTATATGTGTCCCTTGAAAATTCCAATTGGGTTGAATTGGTTATTCATGTGGAACATTGGGTGGTGATCTCCCCTGCCACTTCAGGGGATGGAAACCAACATGAATATCACCTAGTTGCTTGTACTTATATGAAAGGACCCTCAAATTCACCCATGTTCTCAAAAACAACTAATTGTATGAATCAATTTTTTAATTATCTTCTTTAAAACATTATCACACTAAGCCAAACTAATCATGAGTGAATCTGCCGACACACAGTATAGTTTCTCGTCCATACTGGCCCCATCCTTGAGAAAACTCTATATAAGAATAGGTTTAATGGAATTATTATCAATTTCTTTAATGGGAATGAGAATCCTCATTTCATGCAAGATATCCATGCCGCATCCTTTGGATATTGTCAACTAGTATTGGATCTCTCCCACTAAATACAATGGTTGGGTTACTTCTGGATCATCATGTGTTATGATTCCATTGTTTTCAACAAAAAGAGTCATGCATTTTATATCTTTGTGAATGTTGTGCATCAAATTCCCTCGATTCTCCAAACCACCAAGTATTCTTGAACCTTTTCAACTTGGGGACTTAACCTTTTAGGTCCCTACCACCTAGTGAAAGATCGATAATTCTAGTTAAATTTTAGCCATAAAAACATATTTTTAATGTGAAAAGAGTTTTTCACCTATAATAAGTCAAAAACTAGTACATGATGGAGTTTGTGAGCTCCCACATCAAACATAAGTTTGGGTTTTATCACACTATTCTCACAAACAATGGATTCATAATATCGATATTCCAATTTGAATAATCAATATTCTTTGTAAAATTTATGTCCAACCACACTTCCTTATATCATATACCGGTGAATTGAGAGATAAAATAATTAAAATAACCCTTTATAACATGAAGAAAAATATGGTATAGAAAAATAGTAAGATTTGGAATAATAATATCCTTAATAGACTTTAGAAATATTGAATGTAAAATCATATTCCACCATGGAGACCCCATATTCCATGGTGTATAGAACATATGTGATTTTACCCATAGAGTTTTATAAAATTTCATTTAGAAGAGGCATTTTTGATTAGAAGACACCTAACATAGAAGAATAAGTCTGTCCAACTAAAAATCCTAACATCTCATCACATGATGTTAAACTCTAGCCTTACCCAATTTGAAAAATATGATATTCTTCATACGAAAAATACGAGGAGACCAAAACCATCATCGTCGGGACATGACACAAAATTATAGCCATACTCCAGGTAAAAAGTACGAGATGCCTCATATGAAAAAAATGTGATGAAAAAATAAACTTTTCTCAACACATGACATTAAATTGTTGCCTCACCAAATGTGAAAAATATGACAAGCTTCCTATGATAAATATGAGACGTAAAAAAAATAGACGCCCTCAACATGTGATGTTAAACTATAGACTTACCCTCTTTGATGAACAAAGGATTCCTCATGTGATAAATTTGATATGTTTCCATGTCCTCAATATATGATAAAAAATACATGATATCATGGATCCTCTCCTGGGAGGATTCTATTATCCCCCTTGTAAATGGTATCCTACCATTCCACATGACAAAACAATGCATAGCTTGATTCAAAACTTAGTTGTATATGTAAATACACCTATAACCTATGTCTTCGGGTCCAACCATAGGTTTCCTTTCTCAAAATGTGGTTATATTCCACATTAATACCTTTGGGAACTCTCATTCATTGTCCAAAAATAATTCCATGGGCATCCTCATTAGTTATAATCCCTGATCATATTACTTGACCCATTAGTGGATTGAGATGCCCAGATGACCCAACATGAGGAAGAAAGATTGGGTGTATTAGTGAATAATCACCACACACATCCTCAACACATGACATTAAACTATAACCTAACCTCACGTAACAAATACTAGATGGGTCATACGAAAAATATGGGATGACCAGGAAACAACAACATGATCACATGATGTTGAACTATATCCTTACCCTGTTCAACAAACATAGAATTCATGATATGAAAATTATGAGATGATCCACATTTTTTCTAGCGAGGAAACCTACCATTCAATATTGTTCTCCTACCAAGATAAATTCTAGAACTATATGTGTTTTGATTAATATTCCAATGGGATATGTAGCGACGCTCAGATCTCATATTTAGGGTCTATCCCCACCACCAAATCTTTTAAAGGCCCATCTCAATGTGAGGATCACTCCATTCTCATAGAAACATAGACCATGTGTATTCTAGTTTAGGTGAGTGTCCCCCAGAGTCATTTTCCCCATGGAAATCATCCATTTCCACTTTCAAACATTATGGTTCCTTCGATTTGGATCTTCACTATCCTCCTAAGTCAAACATACCCTATAAAGGTAGTGTTTGTTGGCCACACTAGCTCATCAACAATTCTTTGAACATACCTCAGAGGAATCACTGATGATGGATGATATTTATCATATTTCAAACATGGTCAATATTTTCAACAATTTATTCATCCAATCATTAACTAGAATTGATGTGGAAAATTTGTTTCTAATATGGTCAATAGTGGTACCTTCCCATCCTCACCATATTCTTTTTTCCAAACTTCATAAATCATGATTTATCTTCCTTTCCATCTTCCTTTTCTCTGGAAGTAACTTCAACACCATTTGTTTCATTCTACCACACACTCATGTATGTTAACTAATTTGATTTCCTTTTTACACTTATTGTGGTCTACCTAAATATAATGATGGATTCAAAATGATTCTTATCTCTCAAACTGATCATTGATCATGTGGGCTTAGGATTCGGGGAAGAATTTCCAAAAGTAATGTTATAATTCACTGGCATATCTTAAATGGATTGATGCTATTCAATCCAAAATATATGACCTTTAAATAGAAGTCTAAGTCCAAGTGTCATGACTTTATACTGTGTACATGTTTCCCTAGGAATGTGTTAGGTGGTGTTGAGCATCTTTAGGCTTTATTCACTCAAGGTTTCCACACTTCCATTCCAAGTATGTTCTTTGGGAATTTTCACACATAGGTTAAATTTATTTTATCTTAAACTACAAAAACCTTGGGTTCAAGCACTATAAACTTAAACTATGTGATAATATCCACCTTTGGACCCCAATTTTCAATCGTCTTACCACACCTCTAGAATTTAGGTGAACTAATTCCCATTTCTTCACAATATGTTTCAAAACTCTCATACATTCCTCCTTCTGGTCTAAAATTTATTAAATAAAACTATTTAAAACCTATAGTCTAAATACATTGACCTTAAACTATCCTATGAAATGGGTTTATATGAAAATTTTATTGAAGAAACATATGTTAAACTTGAGAAAAAGTTAGACTCCTACCCATCAGGTCAGCCACACATATTGGGAAGAAATGAGGGTTCGAATAAAAAAGAAAAAAATAGTGGGACCCACCATAAACCCCAATAATAACCAGGTTATGCTCTCTAGACCCCATCGGTTCAGCAAAAATATAGAGCCAAATAACAATCATTTTCTTCAAAAGATCCTCTTCGAGATGCTACCCATTTTGTTTCCTTTTCATGTATCCCACTAGACTGACTGAGTAGGATTTACTCCCACTGGTTCACACATACTGGCCATAAGATACTAAAATGATCCCCATACATCTTAATAACATTAAATTAAACTGTATGACACACCGTCCTCACCATAATACATTAAACTATAAGTTAAAAATCATTTCCTCATGATGTTAAGACTACACACTCTCCATCCTTATTGAGCAATGTAAAATGAATATCATCTCTAGCCTTCTCTTGAGAAACCGCCTTTTCCACATCATTTTCAGTCACCTACTAGACCATTCAAGTTCGATGATAGTCACTTGGAATACAAGATGATGGTTTCCATGGATGTTGAGAATGTAATTTCTTAAATATTAAACACCCACACGATTTTCTTAGAAACATGGTGGCATAATCTTGAGAGTGATAAATTCCATTTGAACATTCCATTAATTCGTCCCCACACTTCAAATCTTCCTTTATTGGGATCCCAATAATATTTTACATTTGAATGGGCCCCCTAATGGAAATGGTACCTAGTCACATTAGCTCGCCTACCATCCTGGGAATATTCTTTGAAATCCTATTGAGACATTTTGAAAGGTACAGTGTTTTGATGTTGGTAAATAGTGGATACTCATTTGTTCATACCCATAAATAATAGACCAATAGTGTAATCTATGTTTCAAACATGGTTAACAATCATCCTATATCTTTCTGTCACTCTAGTTATGTTCTAGTTCATAGGAATCCTTATTAACAGTCTTAATATCCAATTTTTGGGTAAAATACAAGGCCCTAGGAGTTACCATATTTTGTAATAGCACATGTTGAAAAAGAAATTTGTCTTTGAAAAGAGTCACAATATTTGGAGAAAACATTACTAGCTAGGACTCACTTAGTGGTGAATGGAAAAGTCATACATCGAGTGTCCAATCCTTGTCTAGCACTGTAATATAATTGCGAATTCTTCTGCTTCCCCCATGATTCATATATTCAGAATGAATCACATGGGTTTAGGGATTTATCATTGGTTGTCACATTAATATGATAAAGATGAAGAAAAATGAATACATTTTAGTGCTAAATTGGATGATTATGTTTTCTTGAGCATTGAAAATGACTGCATTCTCTTGCTACTACTCTTCTAGCTGAGAGATATTCTCCCCATCTTCCTGATGTTCCTGGGTACCCAAAAAATATTCTTATAATAAGATACATAAAACTCCTAAAACTCCGCATGATCTTATTCAAGGATAAAATCCAAATAAAGATCATGGAGTAAACTTTAGTCCACTCTTCTTGTCCCTATGCTGATAAGTCAATGGTAGAGAGATCCCACTAGATTTAGCAGACCATCTGATGTCATGCGAGTGATGAAAATTTTCAAAATCCTCCACACAATATGTTAGATTACATAGTTCACCTCTACAATGTTGGAGTTAGAATCCTCATGGTCCTCTAATTTCATGGGATTATACTCATAGAAGAAAACCAATGCATCAGATTCGGATAATCAATAGGCATATCCTCGAGTGGAATAATCCCCATGTCAATGGGAAAATCATCCTCTCCAAATACTTCACTAAAACCTGGAGCTCCACCAACACCATAGGGAACCTCAATGGTAGGATTTAATATCATATCATCCTCAACCATCTCTATTGGTGGCATGATATTGACCACACCTATTGAGGCCTCACATCTAGTAGCCTCCTTTTACAACCCCTATATGCTAGGCTACTCCACCAAGAATTCCATAACCACCATAATTGACAGGGAATTTTTTTCACCTATATTGAAATTTTAGATTCACCCGCCATTGAATTAGATGAAGGCCCCACCTTCTAATGTATCAGGAATGATGGTTGTGTTCTCAACAATGTTTTCATTTCTATGCAGAGATAATGTTTACAGGACTCTATTTTTAAAAAGAAACAAAGGAGGAGAAATGAAAAAATGGAGGAAACTTATAGGAGTTGTAAATATCAACCAAAAACTCAGAAAGTATTACTGAAATAACAACCAAATGTTCCACCTCGACAACATAAGGACGACCACCTATAACAAAAACATAATGGGAGGCCATATACATTCCCCATTGGGGTTAGATCCTATTTATTCTCCATTTGAAGTTCCTCTTGAAAATACCCCTCCTTTCTTCTCAGTAACTCCCATGCTAGTGAAAAATGGTTTATATGAAAATATGAGAGGTTTGAAAATAGTGAATGCATACAAAATTAGAATATTTACCTGATAAAAAATGGTTACTCCTTCCGTAAAAGTGTCTAGGTAGGCATCACTTGTCCAGAATTTTTCCTCTTATAATTACTCACCACCCAGCTAGAGAAATGGACAATTAATCCATGGGAATATTTATAGGAGAGGGTATGCCCAACATCACCATTACCCATATAGTTAGGGGATGAGTGACGTCGTGAGAAAAGACCTGGTATTCCAGTTCCACATTATATTGCCCCACCTTAGCTCAGGGAGCATGAAAACATACCCTCATGTGACCCATATCAGAATTTTTGATACCCTACCTTTATAAATAAAACCATATCTCATCAATAGATGAGAGATATCTTTGGATCTACCATATCTTCCAATCATTAGGGAAAACATCATCACGTAGGATGTTTTGGTAGTAAGATTGCTTCCTTAGAGCCTAGACTTGTGCCGTTAGAACAACTATAGAGGATCAAACTTCCTCCCAATGATTTTTCCAAGAAGCCATGTTCCTAAAACCACACTTCCTTTTTGATATCTAGGAGCACTGGCTACCACACCCATCTCCACTAGCCCAGTTCATCAACCCTTACGTGATCTACCAACAACAAATTACCTCCAAACACATGGATGAGTGGTTCCTTTCACATCATCCACATATGTGACCCTATGTCTCAACATCTTCCTAGGATATCTGCTTTAAACTATGTGTGCGTATTAATTTTAGAGACCATGCATTACATTGTGTGGTGATAACTCATTCCACACTCTTCTATATTTCTATGTGAATATCATCCATATTTGTTGGAGAACTAGGGGATGACATTCAGAATGTACCCTGGTGTAAATATTTGGTGTAAGTATCTAAAGAAACCAAACCTACTTGAATAAATGGTATGGAGTGTATGGTTCATATATTTCCTTTAAATATAATATTTCAACATCTACCTTTTCCCGAAAGGCCAAGATGTATGACCATTGCTCCAAAATTCTGACACCATTGTCTGTGATTGTCCTAATTGGGAGGGGGATTGATGGAATATGAAATAGTATTCCTACCTAATCCTTTCTTACACACTAAATTGCACCACATAAATGGATGAATCATTGAAATTTTGAGAATTGATGGTCAAAAGATGGTTCTAGGGGAGATATAGGATTTTGTACCCATACCCACACATGTGCATGGAATCCCTGTCATATAAGAAATCAATGGGCCCACACTCATGAAATGGGGTCATCCTCTTATTTATATGAAAAAACATCTTGTTTAGATATACAAGTAATAGAACTACTATGTTTATATTGTACCCCATTACTTGCATCGTCACCATGATATGTGTACTTGGCCAAAGCCCCATATGGTCATCCAGAATTAAAAGCATCCATTGATAGACGAGTGACATGATGAACCCTACCAATAAAACCATGGTGACATTGGAATAACATTGTTTCCTCACACGATCCATTGGCATTCCTCTTTAATTATACAACATGGGTTCTCATTGGATTGCATAGATTTCTCCAGATACTCTGTGAAATATCTCTAGAAGATTTTCCATGGGTTCATTAGGAGATAACTAAACCATTACTTGAATTAGATTTTCATCCTCCCTAGATTGTGCTGCATTTGTACGCATACCATAGATAACAAAAAATATACTATAGATGACATATGCTACTAGTCATATCAAAAACATCTATGGGGAAAAATTAATCATACATGGACATTTGGATCATGATTTCTCAATTTGGTAGATATACCACAAGATAACACTGACCTCCCCATGTTGTGGGTGGAATATGTTGGTCCCTGGTGACCACCTTCTCAAAATCAATAGCATGATTTCAAGGTGTTGGTATATGTGGAGTTGTGAGGTCTATTCTAATTCATATAGTACCATCATTTTCATCTCCACCTAAATCATGTGATAATATGGGAAAACATATTATTCCCAAGCCCACACATCAATAAATTGTCTTCCTTAGACCAAATCCTATTCCTCAGTCCAGCCTTTGAGATTTTCCACAAAGTAATACTTGAGAATAGTCTCATATTGATTAGGGAATTCCTTTTTATCCAACACCTCATTGTTTATGTTGTTCAATTGGTTCCAGAAAAAGTGGGTGGTGATCAATGCATGTTATTTCACAATGTGACCCCCCGATAGCTCTATGGTATTGGTACTTCCAACCTGAGCACCATAACGTATAGGTGGTTGTGTCCTGGTCATAATTGGGGATGAAAACATCATCCCTGATCCAAAATACATGTTACAATAGCCTTTTCACAATGGGAATTATTATTGTACCTCTTTCACCAATTCAACAAGTGTGTTATAATCTAATTCACTTTAAAAAATATCCTAAATTAAAAGGATTCCATTAATATCCATTCATCGAGCAATAATTGCATCGAAACCTTTATCATCTATTTTTTCAAGACATAAAAAGTATTATATAACTTATTTGTGATGGTATTCTTATGAAGGAAGAGGTAATATAAGTTTTCAAGCTTCACGGAAGTTTGTTCATAAGTTACTATTCATATAAGAGTCACTGGTTTTTAAGTGGTAAAGATCAATATTATAAAATTCTCTTGATAGTATTGAGTTTAATTAAAAGGGATTACATGGACTGTCTTTTTCCTAAATCTCATAGTCTCCCAGGTAGCCCCACCACCATATATAGGTATAAGGCTTGGATAAGTTTCACAAAAATTATTTTCAGATCACCAATTTTAAGTGTTTCCCCCTCAGAATCGGACCATTATCTTCTCCAAATACTCTTATTCATAGGGGAAGGTCATTTTTTGATGCTGAAATAATAATTTCTTGAGGTATTTCAATGAAATGTAATTACTTTTGGAGTGAATCTGGTCCAAAAATTGATCAAATATCCACCTATGGGTCTATTTTCATGAAGGCAAAACCTTTAGGAATGAGGTTCTCATAATAATGGCTTCCAACCACCATAGAAGTTGATGTGATAACTTTAAAACAATTTATATGTCTTCAAAAAGAATATATACCTAGTGAAAACATTCTAAAACACATATATTATATTTCACTTAATGAAGGTAACATCCCCACTTTTCCCACATTTATAAATCCCCCATCCATCTATGTTTTTAGGTGGCATGATTTTTATAATTCTAATAAAGGATCTAAATTCAGGAAATTATATCTTTCATAGGTGAGAGTGGAAATAGACTCCCATAGGTACCCATCTTTCATGAAACCACCTCCAATGAGTTTTTGATAAAAGAGAGCCACGATTGAGATGGATTTCGTAGAGATCCATTGGATTTGGGTAAGAAGAATGACTTTTGTAGATATTAGGGTTTTAATAGATAATTATCCCACACAAAACAAACCCCATAGGATCCAAGAATCTACTCCATATAATTTCCACCATGTTTCACGAAAGGTACACATTCTTGAGACCACATCCTATATGAATCCTTCAATCATTGTGAACCCACAACCTTTTCAAATACCATTCACTAGGGCCCTCAAGGGATCCTCCTTTTAGTAATCACCATTTTCTGAATGTTGAGTTTCCAGAGGACTCATATCCATCCAAAACTAGTTTATAATCACCCCAATATTCTATAAAACTAGTTCTATAATCTCCAAATTACACTTATTTTTATTTAAGCGCAAAATAGACCAATGATTTTCATTTTTTTCTAAGCATTTGAAGCCTAATGCCAATTTATCATAAGAATAGACACCCTAAATCAAAACGCATGATTACCATTCCTACATGAAAATGTTTTCACAATTACCAACCCATTGGTGCATGAGCACTAGATGTATAAGACTTGAATGTGGAATTATCATGGGAAACACTTAACCTTTCCTAGAAGAGAGGTCTTATTTATAATCTTCCACTCCCTTATTGAAATGGTCCCTATGGTGTAGGCCCCACAATGATTGAACTGCATGCTGTAATACAATATTGCCCAATATCCCAGTTGTACATTGTAAAATTGCATGTAAACATCCTCATAAAATGATGTTTAACTATAGTCTTACCATGTACGATGAATGAAGGTTTCCCCATGTACGAACATCATGGGATTACAGTTCCTCACCTATAATTAGATGATCCTCCACCTTTTGGAAACTTTTATGTAGAATCCACACACCATCCCTCATTAATACTCATTCTACAACATGATAATCCTTATTACATGATATTAAACAGCATGGACCAATCCTATAAGATGAACATAAATTATGGCATCAAAATACATATATTTTGATTCCTATCTCTTAATATGGTAGTGAAGACACCTCCGGGTCATTCAATATTCAAATATAAAAAAAACTCAGATTCCTCCCATAGCTTCAATCCAACACCCAACACTACCAAATATGTATGTCCTCTCTATGGGAGACAACAACCCTCAATTGTGATCATCTTCCCCTATGTGGAAACACTAAACCAAACCCTCAACTGTGATCACCCCGCCCTCTATACAAACTTAACCAAACCTTAATGTGTGATCATTTTCCCCCTAGGGACACACTCAATCAATTACCTATTTCCAAAAGTTGTTAAACCTATAGATGTCCCAATAAGTCATTAAACCTATGGCCAAAATTTTTCCGTATAAAATTAAACTGATGATATAATCTAAAATATCTACCCCAAACAATGAACATGGGATGTATGGGGTAAAAATCCTCAAATTCCATACACCCCTAATGTAAAATACATTATATCCAACATGGTATGTCATGGGTTTCATGCCTAATATGGATCAAATTAGAGTTTCCTTCGACCAAAAAATGTGTAGACTTTAAAGGTTCCCAACTCACCCAACTTATAGAGATGATTATACATGACCAAAGTTACCATATACTCTGACCTAAGGTTGCTGAACTATAGAGAGAGAATTATTGTAATTAATAGGTTTCCACCTCAAGATTGAATCTGAAATGAGTTTCAAAAACATGACTCAAATACATGAGGGAGACCCAGTCTAGAAAATGATCTCAAAAGAGGAAACTATGGAAGGTGTAACTGACGTCCCATCATCTTGTTTTGATGAAGGATCCGACATTACTGACCCGAGTAATAGAGGATACCCACCTTTAGAAGGCGGAAATGTGGGTCTAGAATTGTGAGATATGTGCACCTCATCAAGAAAAGAATTGGAAACATGTATAATTTGAATTCTTCATGTATATATTGATTAAATAGATTGGGTGAAATTTTATAAAAGGTTAGAATGAGCGTCTAATGTTAGAATCTTATCCATAGTTACTATTTAAAATCATATTTTTTAATCATATCCAGTCCCTTTTTATTATATTTTTTTAATTTTATTTCTAAATAAATATTTATTTTTCACTTTTAATTTCTTTTAAATCCTTAAAAATACACTTTCAACTTAATAATAGAAAAATTAAACCATGGTACAATTTAAACATAGCTTGTAACCTCCTCATGAGAAAACCTGATGGTCACCACTATACATCATTCTTAACGGGGAAATTATTGATAAGAGATTTTTGGATTATATCTGTTCCGTCAATTGGGTCTATTTTTTGTGATGGTTTCCTAGGTTTTGTTTAATTTTTATTGGATCACTAGGATCTAAACAACAAATTTATATATTTCATAAAAATGTATTTTATTATTTTCTAATCCTTTTCTTGTCCTGATTATCAATAATTTGATTAGTTTAGTAAAATTATTCAATAATGTTCATACCAAGAATAATAAAATGATTCCATGAATTAGGATTCAATCAAAAAAATATAATTCATTTCTACTCCTTTCAAAAAATGAAAATAACTGTCCACAAGAAAACATTCTCAAGGAAACGAAAAATATTATCCCGCCCATTTTTTATATTGGGGATCCTTATGTGGGTGAGTTAAAAAATGATTTGGAATTTATTTTTTTTAACTTAAAAGAAGAAGTTATCAATATTTTGTGAACTAATGTAACTATTAGAAACAAAAGTTATTTATAAAATTATTGGCATAACTTTATTAAAAATGAATTGAAATGTAAAATCCATTATTTTGATACTGAAGAACCAGATCTACTTTACCTAACATTGGACTACGGGGAATTGAAACTTGAACCATTTATTTTTGAATAACATTTATAAAAACCTATGATACTATCTAATTTCAATAAATATATTATGTAATCCAAAAAAAAGTGAGAACCTAATAAAACATATGGAGAATTATCACATTTTGATCTATTTTATCACACTATCATAATATTAAATTGTTAATAACTTATACCTGTGAAAATTGTATACCTACTAATTTTGAGTGGACATATTTTTTTGACGAAGATAATTTTTTTTAAATTGAATAAGGGATAGTTTTCCTAGTTAGAGAGTACATCGATTTATATAAGGATGGTGGTACAAACCCATTTTACAAAGAAGTGATCATTTTTAAAGATAAAAATTAAGATGAACCACTTCCTATAATTAAATTTTGGAAACTAGTGGAATTTGATTTGAAGATCATGTATGATGGAAGTTCCCCTAAATTCCCCCTTACATCACACCATTATAATGTAAATTAGAATAGGTGTTCATTCAAAAATTTTCCTTTAGGATATTATAAAAGAATTTAGAGATAAATATGCTTGAATATAAATTTTGTGGTGGTTCATGAGGAAGAAAACACACCCAGCTTGAGATTTGGGAAGAGATTCTATAAGTTCCTGACTTGGGGAAGTGAAATACTAGAACACACTTGATGATTCCAACCATGAATCTTATCCATTCTCTATTAATATATATTTTATTTTTTTCTCCACATTAAATACATTTTTGATATTATGTTTCTTATTTTTATTGAAGGTTTTGAAAGTTCAAATTTTGAGAGGTAAGCTTGAGGCAGCTTCTAATCAATAAAAATATTGTTATGAATTTCCTTTACACTTGTTTTTGTCAGGTTTAAACTTATAGATTCACATTTCTCATATAAACTAGGCAAAAATGATATTTTAAAAAATAAGTATTGGGGAAGGATCATCCTCTTAAAGAATTTTTTTTTTGTGTTTTCTTAGTGTATTCATTTTTTGGTTTTTTTACGATTTTTACACAAATTTTAGGTATTTTTTATTCTAATAAAATCAAATAGTTATATTTTCTATTTTTTTAAATCCATGTTAATGAGGGGACTAACTTTTCTCATGAAATTGCAGTTAAGAAAATACTGAAAATAACATTATTTCAAGTTCAAAACATTGACAATTTCATGAAAAAACCTATGATTTTTTATTCCCAAGCCATGTACAACTATATTTATATTTTAAATCACCCTAATATGTATTTTTAATGTTTTTTACATAATATTTACATTCAAATCACATCTCGAGAGAACCAAACCATGCTTGATTAACCAATATTTGATTCAATTATTTTAACACATGAGTTTTTGATGTGATTGTGATTTAATTGAAAAATAATTTATTTGTAATAAAATATTATTTTTCAAGAGAATTCTTTTTTATTTAGTATTAAACATACATTTAATTTCTTTATCCCTCATTATCCATGAAATATCTACTATTTAACTACATTAAAAGACAATTTCCCCTATAAACATTACTCTAGAAGTAGAAATTTCACAATCAAATTGTACTTATGTGTGTGGGGAGATTTCTTGGGATGTGATGAAACTTTTTAGGTTTTCATTGAGTTATAAAAATGCATTGAAAGATTATTTTGAAGATGAAAAAATTATCCATCTACAGGTATTTGGAGAAAACATTCTGAAAAAATATTGAAAAAATATATTGTATTTAAGTTGTTGAAAACAAAATAAAAATATTTTTTTTTGAATCTAAAATGATATAATGTCATTATAATGAAGTGTAAAAAGTCATCAAAATTTATTTAAACTTAAATAAGCCCTCACCAACATTAATAATCAATTATGGATAGATTTAAAAAATAAAAAAAATAAAATCAGTGAAGGTATTGGGTAGATATCATTTATTATTCTAAATTTGGGAATGGTGTGCACTTTACATGGAGTCTTAAAGATGATCAGAGTTGATTTTATTCTTATGGGATTTAGGAGGAGACATATTCTTGAGTGTATATTTGACTTATTCTTTTTTTATTCTAGAATAGCCAAACCTCCTTATTCAACCTAAAATATTTTTCACACAAAAAGCCTACTAGACCTAAGACACTAAGAAACCTAGAAAAGTAGTAATGATAAAAGTAAATTCGTGGGTGGTGATGTGTGAGTTTATCAAGCCTATGGTTTCCCTTGAATATTCTTATAGAAAAAGAAACTTGTTGGATATATACACCTTTGTGATTAAAGAAAATTTATATGAGGATAGTGTTTTGTGTTTGTGAGAGTTGAAATGTATTGATAATGGATTTAATTAAATGAATGGCGAGCTTTAAAATGTTCGATTTTTTAGGTGGATTGATTTTTTTGAGGGTGATAAATTAGTGGATCTCATGTGTATATTATTATAAATTTAATTTTGATTTGTTTTTTGATGCTCACTTGTATAGGAGTACATGTATTAAGTTTGGATAAATTGATAGATATATTATTTTCATAACTTTTTATATGTATTTTAATGATTTCATCTCCAATATACTATTATATAAAGGTAAATGACATATTTTTGATGATTTTTGGAAGAAATTATGAAAAATCCATAATTATATATTTTCAATAGATTATTATAACTTTAATATTTTAGTGATAAAATTTCCCATATTGTTTAACATTTTAAATTTTTTTTAGTGTCTACTTATATTAGGATTCAATTATCTAAATTGGACCAAGTTATTATTCTATCTTGATGAGGCATAAATAATTCATTCAATTTGTAAATTTTTTTGTCGGACAGAATTGAAAAACCCTCAATAAATGAGACATAACTCAAGATACACAACTCCAAATGAGGATATTCTTGTTAGTAATGAAATATAACACATATGAGTTCTTGAAAATTAAATTTAATGTAATTTTGTTTGGTTAAGTTTGTTTATTAATAAGACAAATTAGAGAAATATAAATAATATCTTCATATTGAAATATTTTCACATATAAAAAATCACATATTTAGCTAAAAATGTAAAAAGTAGTTGATATTTTTATGGTATATGAAAAATATATAGAGGAATAACTTTTAAAAATATTCCTAGATGATATTTAAACATTTAATTCTCTTAAAATATTCAAAATTTCAATAGAAATGAGTTATAAGAAAAAACATGCCACAAAATTTCATTATTAAGTTGTACATCCACTTCCATTTCAAGAGGTTGGTTAGATATGATAATATCATATGTATGAAATTAGTTGTATAAGTGGATGTTAAAAGAGATAATATAGCCATGTTGGTCAAAACTATATGTGGCTTTGGGAATATGAGATATGAGGTCTTCTCTCTATTAGGATTTTTCCTTTTCATTACAAAATATTTTTCAAGTATTCTAAAATTTGTTTTAATGAATTGTTATGTTACTTTTATATGTTTATTTATCTATTTTTTTAATATTTAATTATTTTTTAATATTTTGATGGTAGAATGGTTAAAATTACTAGTTAATTTCATTGGTGATTCCTCGTCATTGATCATAGTGAGTATATTCTGTTTTGGGTGGCTGAAGGTCTTCATGTAATAGAATGAATTTAATAGGGGGATCAACACATATATTTAAGGTCCTGATTTGGTTTGTGGTATTTTTTTTTAATTTTAGTTCATTAAGAATACATTATGTAATTCAGTTAGTGAACATTTTTTGACAAGGCTAATGGTAGATTCAAAGGGATAATCCTTGTCTAAATCTACCACTTAGAATATGATTTATTATGCAATCAAATTTTTATTTGTTCTATAAACTAACATTAATTTTAAAGAAAAACTAATTTCATTTTTTTTAACTTTGTTTACATTCTTTAAAATCACTACTTATAACTTTAACTTAAGAAGAAAAAACAAAGTGATAGTTTGAACTTAACCTACTACCTTACCATGATACAACACCATCGTTACCATTAAACTACATTCTTGAAGGAAAAAATATTGATAAGGGATTTCATGAAAATATCCCCTTCATAAATAGGTAAACTTATTAGGTATTTTACCTTATTTATTCTTAATTTGTTTTTCCAAAGAAGTTTCTTATCCAATAATTTAAAACATTAAAAATGGATTTTCATGGTAACTAATACTATGATTATACCTATAATAAATATTTGAGGTGTTTTGTGAAATAATTAAATAATGTAAAAAATACCAATGAAATGATTTCATGATTCAATAAATAATTAAAAATTGAAATTATTTCCTCTTATTAAAAATAGTTAAAGCAATTGGTCACTCGATAACATGTTCAAGAAAACCAAAATCGAATACCACCCATTATTTAAATTGAAGAACATTTTGTGGGTGAGTTAACAATGATTTGGAATTTCCTTTTTTGAAAAGAAAAGAACATGTTATCCCTGATTTTCCTAGTTACATGAAATTAAAAAACCAATGGTCCTTAGATTTTTTTTGAGATGATTTTAGTAAAAATAAAATTTCATGGGAAATATATTATGTTGAAGCTGGAAAAAAGATCCTTTCATCCAAAAATTTTTGACGGAGGAATGGAAAATTGAGCCCTTAATTTTTTAAGAACATTTTGAGGATTAAAAGATACTTCCTACATTACAAACACATATTATCATATACCAAATATAGTTTTAACCTAAAAAAGCATATAGTTAAGTATCAAATATTGATATACTCTTATAATATTATCTTGATAATAAATTATCAACTTAATATCCTCTTATATATTTCCTCCCCACTACATTTGAGTGGATATTTTATTCAAATAAATTTAAAATAATGGATTAAATTAAAAAATAAACACTTTTACTGATTGAGAAGTCTATTAGGTTACATGAGAACGGTGATAACAATATATTTTTAAATGAATAGATCAATTCCAAGAAGAATATAAAGATGAAATACATACTAGAATTAAATTCCATAAACTAATGGATATTTTTTGGAATACCAATTATGGTAAAAGTGTCCCTAAATTTTATTCCCCATTACACTACTCTAATAGAAGAAAAAATTCATGGAGGGAAAAATATAAACAACTACATTTAGGATCTTCTGGAATAGTTAGAAACTAAAGAACTTTTGGGGATTTTTATTGTTGTTAAAAAGGAAGAATCCAAACCCACATCAAAATTGGGGAAACATTTCTCAAACTTCCTGGCCATGGTAAATAAAATCTTTTACCCACATGGGGGTTTAAACCATGTCACTTTTACCATATTTTTTTTCTTATTTTTATTTTCTCCATTTAATAAAACATTCATTTTCTATTAATTTCATTTCTTATAGGTTTCCATGTGGTAGATTTTAAGAGTTTATCAAAATGATTATTCTACTCAATAAAATAAAGTGTTGACTTGACATTTTTTTTATTAAACTTAAAGATTATAATTTCTCAAACAAACTATTCATAATGTTGAAATTTTACCAAATAATATTTAGGATGGATTAACCTTTATAATGTAGGTGTTTCGTCTACTTTCTTTTGTGTTTTCATTTATTCTAATTTGTATTGTTTTTGTTTAATATCTTTCTTTCAAATTTATAATCCTTTTATAACCTTTATATTCAAAATAATTATCTTTTTCATTATTGATAATTTTTTCAATGAGTTAACCAACATGGACTATGAAATTGAGCTTAAATTATTGGGGAGAAGTCATATATTTTAAGGTAAAAAGGTTTAGAATTTTTTAAAATACCTCTACATTTTAAATTTCATATAATTTATAAGTTTATTTGTCTTTAAAATAACAATAAATTTTGTCTTATGAAACTTTTTGACATATTATTTACATTCACCTAACTTATTGAGATACCAAAACCTTTCTTGATTAACTAGAATTTGATTATATTTTGTTAAAAAAAAATTGATTTGAGGTTCGTGTTCTCTAAATGATTAAATAATTTTATTGGTATACAAATAACCATTTTAAATAGAATATTTATTTTTAATTTATAACATTATTTTTAATCTTTATTCCCTTATACATCATGAATGACCTATTAGTTTTCCACTTTTCAAGAAACCTTTACCTATCTAACATTCTATGGAAGTAAAAATTGCATGATCTAATTGAACTTTTTTGTGGGGGGGGGGGTTTCTTGTTATTTTTTGAATCCTTTTAGGTTATTATGGATAATAAATCTTGAGAAAAATATCTATTTTTATTCTGATAAAATGATTCCAAAACCACTATTTTGAGAAAAATTTTCGATAAAAGATGTTGAAAAAACAGATTAAGATGAAGCTATTTAAAAAAAGAGACAAATCAATTTTTTTGGATATAAAAGATATATTTCGATTGTAATGATTTTATGGAAGTAATTATAACTTTTTGATACTTATTAATCCCTAAATTCCATCAAACATAAATTCTAGATAAATTTTAAATAGAAAAAAGAAACTCATTGAAGGTAATGTTTGGACATCATTGATGTTGCTAAAATGATGAATGGTGTTAACTTTCCATAAGGTTTTAAAGTCGATTGGAGATGATATGATACTCATAAGAATTAGTAAGATACCCCTCATTGATTTTAAATTAGATTCCTACATTTTTTTCTTCTAAAAGGTTAAATCTTCTTTATACTTCCTCAGATATTTTTGACAACAAAAGCCTACCCAGTCAAAGTCATTCAATAACCCTGATGTTTCCACATGATAAAAACTAGTGCTTGATTCATATTTAATAGAGATTTGGGAATTTATCAATCCTATACTAAACATTTCATGTGTTTGGAGTAAAAAAATACTTTTTATATATATATACTTGTGTAATCCAGAAAAATTCATGATAGGTAGGTGTTTTGTGAGAATTAGAGGAGAAATAAATTTGACATGGACTAAATAAATTGAATAGAGAACAATAACAAAATTAGGAGGAAATATAATTTTTTCATTACTAGGGTTAAATTACTGGATCTCATTGGAAACATGATTTTTAATTTTCATTGATATGAATTTTGATGCCCACTTTTCTACAAGTACAAGTCTTTTGTGTGGGTAAATTGATAAACAGATTATTTTATAATGTTTTATTTGAATTTAAATGATTTTATCCAAATACATTTGTCAAATAATGTTAAATTTCATTATTTTTTTATTTTTGATGAATTTTGAGCTAAAGTTTGAAAATGTCATAATTCTAGATTTTAAGCAGTTTTTAATCAATTTGATATTTCAGCCATTGAATATTCTATACTGATCCTAACTGAGAAATTATTATTTTAGGGTAAAATTTATATTAGTCTTCAATTCTCTCAACTAGGCTATGTGGTAATTCTAACATGGTGACGCCCAAATAATTCTTTTAAATTACAAATGTTTTCAAGGATAAAATTGACCAAACCTCAATAAATGAGTCATAAATTGGGATACACACCCTAAAATTATGGTATTATAGTTTGAAATAAATTATTACCCTAATTATTAGCAAAATATTAAATTTTTATAAAAAATTCATTTATTAAGGTTATTGATGAATGTGTCAACATGGAGAAAGATGAACAATCTCTTCAGCAATAAATATTTTCCCAAGTAAAAAATCATAATTTCATCTTAATTTGATGAAATAGGATGCTATTTTGAGGCTGAATGAAAAATACATTAAGGAAAAATTTTCAATAAAAGAACTCACTGAGATTAGGCCAAGTAATTTTTTAAAAAAAATATCAAACTCTTGAATGATAGAAACTCGGAGGAAAAATAAGCCTCAAATTTTCAATATAAATTTAAATCTCCACTTCTATTTCATATGATTGATAAGACTAGATAATACTAGAAGTAGGGGATAATTTATACATGTTAATTAATAAAAGGGGTAATATATCCATGTCTATATAAATTTCATGTGGATGTGGGTAGTATATTTCCAATGACTTCTCTCTATTGTGTTTTTTTACTTTTAATTGTAAAATATTTTTGATTTATTTTTTAATTTTCCCTTGAATTAAGAGGGTACACTTCTGTATTGAATTATTATTTTTTCTAAATTATTCTTGATTGATTTCAAATTGATTAAAATAAAATGTTTTTTCATACTATTTAAATTATTTTGGTGTGGTCGCACATTAATGAAATGTGAGCACAATCCGTTTTAGATGCTAAAAGGACTTTATGTAATCAAATCACTTTCATATTATGAAAAAAACCCATAAATACATTCTCTATATGATTTCTAAGCATTATCTATTTATGGTTTTATTTTTTTATGTATGCATTGTGTAATTTAATTGGGCAACATTTGTATAAAATGATAAATTGAGTGTCCAAGGGTTAACATTTTTCTATACTACTAATTCAAATCATATATTTTATATACATTAAAATATTTTTTTCTCATTATTTCTTACTTTAATTTCCCAAGACACATTTATTTTGTTTCTTTTAACATTGTTTAACTCGTTTGGAATCCAAAATTTTAAATCTATCTTATCAAAAACAAATTATCTAAAGTGTAAGATTGAATGTTTTCTGAATCCTCCTCATGAGACAACCCCATGGTCACAATTTTACT
Source organism: Viscum album (assembly GCA_963277665.1). NCBI lineage: Eukaryota > Viridiplantae > Streptophyta > Magnoliopsida > Santalales > Viscaceae > Viscum > Viscum album. The sequence continues at coordinate 1,913,268,621 of OY728122.1, forward strand.
ACATTTATAAATAGGAAATTATTGATGAGTAATTTCATAACAAGATCCCTTCCATTACTGTTCCACATTGATCATATATCATAATAACACATTTCATCATTTTAACCAATGAGTAGGGAATGTGGGATTTATACATAGATGTCCCCAATAAATGAATTATAAATATATCTATATTAATAAAATAGAATGAAATTAGGTTTAGGTATTCACAATATTAATTTATGGAATTAAAAATCAAATAATGATTTCAACAACATAACATGTAAAAATAATTTTTCTGTGGAATATGAGAAATGAGAGATAAATGTAGTCTCTAATTAATTGGTAATAATTTTGATGATAAAGTAAAAAATTTGAACACCTAAATAATATTCAATTGAAAATAAAATTTCTTATTATAAATAATGTTCTTGAATGAGTAGATAAAGGAAGATAATATATTACCTTATGTATCACTTCCTTATCATTGATGGGAAGTTCCTTGAGATTTTTTAGGAATATCCAATGGACTTAATGAGGGGATAAGAGAGAGAGAGGAATGTGAATGATCTTTGAACTGAATGAAATGTGGTGGATAGGTGAGTATTAATAGAAAAAATAGAATTTTTTTATTTGTCAAATATAGCCTTCATAATTGTATGTTTTTGGAAATACATTTACCTTGGGATAACTATGGTTTTTTATAATGGGATAAGAAATTATGATTTTTATATTATATTAAAATTTGATAACCTAATTCCAATTCTATATATTAATTTGAGCCCAAAAAATTCCTTTAATCAGTAATAATATTTTTAGAAATAAATAGTTATTTATAGAGATTATAATTTGATTATAACGTTATAAAAATAGTTTTAATTATAAAAATTAAATTAATTAAACATATTTAGGTCATAAAATATATAATATATATTATTACATCATTATTACATGATTATGAAGTTATAAAAAACTAAACAATTAAAATGTATTTTTACTATTCACTAAAAATAATTTTTTTAGTAAACTATCAAAATTTATTCCTAACCTAATTTCAACATGATGATCTGAAATAAATAGTTTTCTTTGTTATAATAAAATATTAAATTTAAGAAATAATTATTGGAAATAAAATTTAAATATTTTTTCATTACCCCCTCTCTCCATGGGTAACCCTCTTGGGCCTGAAATAAAAGAAGATAGATACAAACCATTGAAACTGACCTTCAAAAGGTCCTATATTTAAAAGTAACTCCAATAGTATATAAATAATACCTTTATAAGGCATTACCCACAAAAGTAAATGTAGTATCTGGATATAGGATAACTAACACCATGAAATTCAATCATATTATATAAAAAGTTAAAACAAACCATCGTACTATGTAAGAATAATGTAAAATAAATGAAAATAAAGTCTCTTAGTACCCAAAGATAAACCCTACAGTAGAATATCAATAACAAATTCAACCCATAATACATTAATATATATATTATTTCTTGAAATCGACCTAGAAACTTAAAAATAATTTATATTTATGTACGGGGATCATAACATGTATACACAGGAGAATCGTAGGCAAGGCCTCTCTTGAAAATATGAAAAAGGTATACTAATGCACCAGTGGATAAGAAACAAAACCAACAAGAACATATGTTGGTCATCTATCTATCCAAACCTCACTATGGAACTATCATCAAATAACAAATCAAATAATAATAATATATCATTGAGAAAAAATATTAGAAAATTTTCCCTAAAACCACTCTCCCACTAATTTTATTCTCTTATGTACCAATGTCAAACATCATGTAATCCCAAACCTTCCTAGAAAACTGGGCACTAGTCCATTAATTCTTATTGTGGTTTATAAAACATCCCAATGTACCCCACCATTAGAAGTTCAAGAATTTCATACTATACTCTTTTAAAATCCACATATCTACCTCATTACATAACTGGAGTAGTATTGTATGATGAATGTGAAGTACATAAATCTCAACCCCTAGTATTTCCACACATGACCCCAACATGATTCAAGATCTCCTAATCACAAGGATTATCCACAAATAACGATCACTATCACTACACTAACAGAATAATAGTTAAGTGTGGTTATCCATTCATCTATTTTATCACCATCCAAGATATCAAGGAAAATTCCCATAACCCAAAACTCTTGGGTGTTGGTAAATCACTGCCAGAAAATTGTGTTTTACCAACAGTTGTATTCCAATTTTTTGAATAAACCGTTGGTATATTTAAATTTTCCAAACAGTATCTTCAAACTGTAGGGATAATGGGATGATAATTACCTTTTACCAACGGTTTACTTAAAATGTTGGGGAAATTTTGGAAAATATATATATATACTAGTAGTTTTTAAAAACTGTTGTTAAATACAATCTTTCTGAACGGTTTTAAAAACCCATTTGGAATGTTTCCCCCCAAATAGCAGCACTTCCAGAATCCCTCCGCCCGATAGAATCCATAAACCTAATCACTGCCAACGCTCTCTCTTCACCCCAAGGTATCTCTCGAATCTCTCTCTACAATTAGGTAATTCTTTAATTCTACAACTCTAATATGTTAGTTGAAGGTCGTGCATATTTTTTTGTTTGTTATTTATTTTGATTTTTCCAAAACAAGATCTGTGTGGTCTTCTTCTATTTCTATTTCTCTTATCATGTTCCCTTTCCATAAGACCCTTCTCCAAGAGCTAATCATGAGAGTGAGGTTTTATATTATTTAATGCGATGGCGGCCTTGGGTAGAAGTTCCTTCTAGTGGAATCCTTTCCATTTGTCCATTAATACATTCTAGTGTGCCATGTGGACAGTGAAAACCTATTTGAGGTGTTGGGTAATTGTAGTTCTGTTTTTTGTGGGCTATGTTATCTCAATTATGAGAGGTATTGGAAGTATAATGAAGATAGTTTTATGGGGGATTTCATTTTTATTTTAGTAGAAATATGATTCATCGATTTCATGTATAATGTGATAACCTATTTCATTTATTTTTATTATTAATCTTGTTGTATCTATTGATAAATGTAAGACGTTGTATTAGTGTGGTTTTGTTTTGGTAGACTTTTTGTTGTGACACCACTTCATAAGAAGATATATGGTGACATCCTTAGTTTTTTATACATTTAGTACATGGAATGTCTTTGAAAGGGATAATGATCTGAGTGACTCTTTGGGTTATATTATTGTGTGAGTTGGGTAAGTTGGAAATTGGTATGTGAGTTCTTTGGGGCCTACGGGGTATAGTTACAACCTAGAGGGGTGTTATGTTGGGATGTTGATGAGGGTGGATGATGAGATTATCCATATATTGATTATGTCTTATGGGATTGTGTATAAAATTATGATATTTCTGAGTTATAGTGTATTCTTTGGGTGGTATGGTATTTGGTCAGATGGGATTAGAAAATTGATGATGACTTGCTTATAAAAATTTCACTTATTAGGGGGGCGTGGGTTGTACTGGGAGGGAGGGGAGTTTTCCACCCCCAACCCCTAGGACAACCCCCCTTGACACCACCCCACCCCCTAGACACCCCCACCCCCTGGACCCCCTCACGACATTGGACAACCCCCTGGACACCACCCCACCCCCTTGGACAACCCCCACCCCCTAGATGGCCCCCCTGGACACCACACCACCCCACACCCCAGACATACGCACCCCCGGACAACCCCCCTAGGCACCACCGCATCCCTGTTGGACAACCCTCCCAACCCCTGGATAGCCCCCCAGACACCCCACCCCCCAGAAATCCCCACCCCCTTAGACAACCCCCCTAGAAACCACCCCACCCCCTGGACACCCCCACCCCCACCCCCTGGACACCCCCACCCTACTGGACAGCCCCCCTGGCACCACCCCACCCCCTAGACAGCCCTCCCACCCCATTGGGAAGCCCCCCAGACACCAACCCACCCCCCAGACATGCCTCCCACCCCTTGGAAGACCCCTATGGACACCACCCCACCCCCCGGACAGCCCTCTCACCCCCTGGACAGCCCTCCCAATAAGTGGAGTTTGATTTTTTTGTTTTCATTTTACAATTCAAGTGTCATGACTATATGAATAGACTTTATTTGAAGTCTTCATAGCCACTCCTTTTAGGTGGTTTTCCTTTTTTTAGTGGGGGGAAATGGTACTTTCTATGGAATTGAGATTGGGTGTTTTGAAATGTACTAACTTTTCACAATATTTCCATTTTTAGCATCAATAACTTATTTAAAAAACTCTCTTTACACATTCTGCATCTTTCATGAAAAGACTTCACTTTGTAATATCATTAACAATGTTTTATCAGGACTATGGTGTGTCCTTGGTATGTGATAAATGGAAAAAACTAAAAAAAACATCTCACCTCATATTTAGGCATACATAACTGAATTAATTATTATATCTTCACATTGTTTTAATAGTTCACTACATCAACATGAAAATCCTACCTTTATATTTCACTTAAATGTATTTTCGATTAAACTTCAATATTATTGAATTGATTATGACAAAATGACTTATAAGAATTATTTTTACAGAATGGATAGAAGTTGTATGTAAGAAACCGATCGGATCTCAAGCGACTTTCAAAACAATTTGAAGAGTTTATTAGAATTTGTATTTCACAATGCTTCAGATAGTGGCCGCATACACTTCCCATGTTCCAATTGTGTTGGTAGACCTTGGTTGAGCCGTGAAGAAGTCAGCTACCACATAACCATATATGGATTTCAAGAAAACTACTATGTGTGGTATAATAATGTTGATAAAATGAAAGATAAAATTGATGATGATCGAAAAAGAAAGGATTGGACTGGAGAATTTGTTAGATGATCGCTTTCCATTTATTCCTCATCATGAAAAAGAAATGATTTCGACTCAAGAAGACTTAAATACGAGGAAAGATGATGCATCTAATTAAAATGATGATATTGAAATGGTGAAAAAATTGACTGATGCTTGCATGACCCTAGTATATCGACAATGTGATAAAATAAGAAATATAGAATTTTTTATCTGATTGGTACATGGGAAAACAATATATGGGATTTCTAATACAAAAATCGATTACATTCTTACATTCTTGAAGGATTTTCTTCCAGATATTATAGATATTACCTCAAACCACTATATGTAAAGGAAGTTAGTTGAGGAACATGGATTTTTCGGAAACAAAATTCATGCTTTCCCCAAAGATTGCAGTTTATTCTAGGAGGAAAGCGCTGAACGAAATGATTGTATAAAATGTTTCACGTCCCACTGGAAGTCAAAATCTGATGGAACACCATCCTATTTTCCACAGAGTAATGTGGTACATTCCATTGATCCCCAGACTCCAGAATATTTTTAGGTTTGATAAAATATCAATAAAATTGAGATGGCATTTTATTGAGGGAAAGAGGACTACTGATGAGTTGGTTCACCCTATAGATGTATTTTAATGGAAGATATTCGATGCTAAATATCCTTAATGTGTAGCTAATGTGGGTAATGTGAGGCTGGGTATTTCATGCGATGGTTTTAATCCGTTTGGGCAGATGTTTACTTCACAAAGCACATGGCTAGTTTTTATACACATTTATAATCTTCCCCCATGGTTGTGTATGAAAAAACCGTTCACTTTCATGAGTATACTCATATCTGGCCCTTCCGATCCCGACATTGATATTGACGTATACATGCATCCTTTAATAAAAGAGTTGAATTTTTTTTGGGATGTGGGTGTGCACACATATGATGCATATTTGAAAGACATATTTCAGATGTGTGTTGTGCCTATGTGGATGATCAATGATTTTACGACTTATGCAATAATTTCTAGATGGATCACAACTAGAAAACATTCATGTCCTATTTGTATGAAGAATACATGATCCAGATGACTGAATCAACGATCTAGTTTTAGTTTTATGGGACATCGATGATTCTTGCCAATGGACCATCCATTTAGAAATAATAGTCGATGATCTGACAGTACCATAGAGACCAATGATCCACCTCAGCGTATGTCTGGAACTGATGTGCTTAATGAATTGAAAGATTTTAGTTTTCTATTCAGGAATGGTCAAATGAAATCTGGAAAAGGAAAGAATGTTTCCACTGAAAATAAATGGAAAGTTCCATGTGATTCTTCTGTAATGACACCTACAGAAAAAAAACATTTTCTATAGGTATTAAAGATTATTAGAGTTCTTAATGGCTATTCATGAAACATATATATATGGGTCAACAGAAGAGAGTTGAAGCTAAAATCTTTGAAGACTCATGATTATCACATTCTTCTACATGAGTTGATTCTAATATCAATCTTTCCACTTTTTTCTAATAATGTAAGGGTGACAGTTATTTAGTTGTGCCATGTTTTTAGAGATATTTGTGCTCAAAATTTGTCGATGTCTTTATTGAATTTTTTTGTTAGATGCCCCATTAAATTTGTGTGAGTTGGAGAAAATATTTCCTCCATAATTTTCCACATTCTTGCTGCATATGAGTGTTCATATTCTCACTAATATACTTCTCGTAGGGCCTGTATCCTTTATTTGGATGTTTCCAACTGAAATAAAAATGTAGAAATTAAATTTTTATGTCTGAAATAGGAATCATCTCGAAGGATCTATCGTGAAGTATTACTTGGCCCAAGAATGTATAGATTTATGCTTAATGTATTTTTCTGATCTTACTACAGGGATGAACTAACCATTGAGAAATTAAGAAGAACTATATGAGAAAATTTTACCCAGTTTTCCACCACTTCCTCAAACAGGAGGAATTCCTGGATCATATACATTGAAGACATTATGCCATGAAGAGAGGGAGATGGCACATCACACAGTTTTGATCAAATGTGATTTGTTCGATTACTACATGAGGTAACTACATTTAATATTAATATCTTATATATATATATATAAGTATTCATATTTTTTATCTATAGGGATCATGAAACAATGATAAATAGAAAGCATCATTCTTTTTCTTTGAGAAGGAGGAAGACTTTTCATAGCAAAGAAATTTCTGTTGGTTAAAATTAAAGGTAAAAATATTACTGTTCAAAATAATTAAATCAATAATTAATTATGTTTAATATTCATTTATAATTTAGGTATTGAGTTTTCCAACTGACTCTGTCTCTGAGGAAACAAGTGCTTTGGCTTTTTGTCATAATACAGTGGTTTGTGACTATAAATCAATTGTCATCAATGGGTACAAATTTATTGTCACTGAATGAGAAAAGAACATGAGAACACAACATGATGGTGTTATGGTTACTTACACAATAGAATTTTATGCCAGTGCATCATATGGTAGACCTCGATTTGAAAATTTGGTTTATTATAGAGTCATTGAAAAAATTATAAGGTTTGATTATTACTCTCATGGATGAGTCATGATGATGAAATGCCATTGGTTTGATTTGATGACAAGATAGGTCACATTTATTGATGATTGTGGATTTAGAGTAATTAATATGACTTACACTCTTGCTACCGATGAACCATATGTATTGGCACTAATGTCTATACAAGTTTTTTATGTCAAAGTCCAACTTCAACATGAATTTGGTGTCATAGTTGAAGTAATTACAAGAAATATTTTTGATGATGGTGATGATGGTATTGAAATCCTCCCTACTACCATTGGAACCAATCCATTTATTTCTTTTGATGAATCAAATAGCTCAATTTTCATAGTTGGCTGTGAACCTGAAGTTGTGGTGGGAAATATATAAAATCATTCATTCATGTTCTCAATTATTTTGGTTTACCTCATGTTGGGTTGTTATGGTTGGTTCTATTGAAATTGATTTAATATTGAAACCCGCATCATCTGCCTGAGCTAAAGAAATTAAATTTTTACTTAATTTTGACAATTGATTTTCCACATATGAATCTGGTAGAATCAATGTTCAATTATTTTAATAGACTGATAACACTTAGTAAATAATCATCACAGTAAAAATAAAATTTCATTATTACATCTTGTACGGTTTATTGAGTTCATTATATATTTTTTCAATCTCACATAAAAAAATGGTTAGTTAAATTATACATGAATCCCCCTATTCCCTCTCCTTTTTGTTTGTGTTACACATTAGTTATCCATTTCAATTTACTTCCATATTTGTTTTCAAATGTTTAAAATGAAACCAATTGAAGAGAGGTGACGAAAATAGATTGTGGACAACAATCCTCGCATGACCGAGCTGGGAATTCCACCACTAGTGCCTTCAGTGAGTATTTTATTTAAAATATATTTATTTAAATTATATATAATGTCATGTGATTAATTTTTTGTAACAATTTTTTAGGATCCATCTATTATGAGATAGTTATTTGAGGAGCATCTGAGTAGTACTCCCAGTACTGGGGGAGTTTGTACAGAAGGGGGGTTGGGTACGGGAGCTAGAAGATCTGGTCGGCGAACCCGATTAGACCCTGCCCCTCCCACTGACATACCATCCATCCAACATTATGATCCTAGTGTGTCGTTAGGGAGACACATAATATTTATGACTCCCATGTTTTAACTTCAATTTACATCTGACCCTCCTCGCCTGTCTTTATAATATCCGATGATGATTCCCACTCCACATCCTGAATTTGGCCATTCATACTTATCATCTTCTTTTAATACTACTTCGATCTCTCTGGGCTTTTATATTCCATCTTATTCAACTACTGCTCTACCAGAGTCTGTCCTTGTGGAGCATACATTGGGACCCAATCCATCTGTACAGGGTGTTCCTTCGGTTTCTGCGAATCTAGCGGTGCCCCTTGATCAGACTACCACATGTATACCTATACAGCCCTAAAAAATTATTACACCATTATTTGTTTTCCTTATAATATGTATTGATAAAATATATGTTTTTCCTTCATAACAGATACATAAACTGATAGGAGGTAGGGTCGGGGGAATACACACATGCATTCAGTGTGGAACCAATGAACACAGTTGATGGTGGAATAAAATGAAGACAGTCAAATGATTTAAAAATCAGGGCATCAATGTCAGAGTTTTTTGGCGACACTTTCCATATACTACGACATCGATTTTGTCAACCCACTCTCATGGCGAGAGAAGCTAAATGAAGTCACGGATAAAGCCTAGGCATAGATATGTGTAAACAAATCTGTTGTATTTAATGCAATATATTAATTTTTGTATTTATATAAATTAATATTTTGGTTTGAACTGCGGTTTAATTTTACTGATGGTGAGGGTGCATGACCAACACCTCTAAAAGATTTAGGTGAGCTTTGTAGAGATTATAAGCATGAGTTATACATTGGATGGCGTGCTAGAGTGGGAACAAAGTTAGAGGCGGTCCCTATCGTGGATGACTGTCCATTAAAACAGTACCGACAGATTATTACTCATTGGGAGACTAGCCAATTTACGATATTTATCAAATTAGAAGTATTTAAATAAAATATTTCATGTTTTTCATTAATAATTATTATTTAAATTAATTTAGGATGGATCTTCTAGAAATAAAAAAACATTATAGCTAAGAAATACATCCACACATTGGGATGTACTACGATGCAAGATCATGAGAGACAAATGGTATGTCAGTTTATAATATCTCTTTATGACTTGAAGTTTCTATTGCATCCTCCATAATTTATTCAATTGGTAAAGTAATTATATAATTTTAGCTATGAAATTTCTATGTTTTTTTGGTATCCTAATTTTAATTATGGTTTTCTACATTCAATGTCATTTTATAGGCACGAATTGTATATAGAAGGACGTGTTCCTTGAGAAAAACTATTTTTCACGAGTAGAAAGAAGAAATATGGAAGTGCGGTTAATGAACTGACTCAGCAGCAGATTGTTTGTTTTACTTTTTAGATTTAAAATTTTAATCTCTATTTTTTAACTTAATAATCTAGTTATATTTGTAACATGTTTCTTTAGAGTCCCTTGATGCATAGGAACCTACCAATTTTGGGCCAAACCATCACATACATCCGCTGCTGGGAGATGAGCACCCTGGTAGAGTACGCTGCCGACCTGGGAAGAGTATAGTTCTGATTAGGTATTGGACCTCCTCAGGTAAGATTTGTAGTGCCACCAAGTTTCTGCAGGTTAAGGCACAGGCAGAACAGGCTGGAAAAAGGGCCACATTGATGGTAGAGCAGTCTTCTAGAGCAAGCACTGCATTTACAAAACTGATGTATGTTTTATGTCCAACACATCCACTAGAGGCTAGCACTTATTGTGACGAATATATTTCATCAATGAATTCTATATATGGTTCACCAGGTGGTAGTTATTGTGTTGTTCAAGATGATGACATGGAAGAGGCTGAGGCGGAAGAGGAAGAGGGTGAGGAGGAGTCCGAGGTGGAGTATGAAGGCGATGAGGAGGCCGAGGATGAGTACGGGGGATAGGAGGAGGGTGGAGACAGTGATGGTGATGATGATGAGGACGAGGGTGAGGGTGACGATGATGGTGATGATAGTGATGGTGATGAGATATAGATTGATCCATTACAATTTTGACTGATATTACTGACCTTTTATGATTATTGATTTATTATGCTTAAATATATATGTGATTATCTAGGTCACATTATCTTTATTTTTTATCTATTTTAATGAAATTGTAAATTTTTTGTGGAATTTAAAAAATTGATGGTCTGATTAGAAGTTGATATATTGAAATTATTTTTATAACCTTGAATGAATTTTCTTAGAAAATATTTAAATACCATCCCATGATTTTGGGACAGCCCCCTGGATAGCCCCCCACCGTCCTCCCCGGACCCCAGATGCCCCCAAAAAACCCCCCGAGGAAACCCCCCAGACAGCCCCCACCCTCTTCCCTAGACCACAGAGATCCCCCCTGGAGAGCCCCCATCCTCCTTCCTAGACCCTTGACAGCCCCCACCCTCCTCCATAGACCCCGAACAGCCCCCCTCATCCCTGGATCCTGGAAATCCCCCCCCTCCCACCCCACCCTCCTCCCTAGACCCCAAACAACCCCCGGATAGCACCCAGGCAGCCCCCAGGCAGCCCCCACCCTCGTCCCTCAACCCTAGAGATCCCCCATCCTCCCTGGACCATAGAAAACTCCCACCCTCTACCTAGACCCTAGAGAGCCCCCAGAAATCCCCCCAGATAGCACCATGGATACCCCCCCCCCCCGAACAGCCCCCCTGACAGCTCCCCACCATCCTCCCGGGACCATGGACAACAACCCTGACAGCCCCCCCCCCCCAGAAAACCCCCACCCTCCTCCCTAGACCCCGGACAGACCCCGTTCTCTATGGACCGTTTACATCCCCCACACTCCTCCCTGGACCCCAAACATCCCCCTAAGTATCCCCCCAGATAGCCCCACATACAACCCCCCCACCCTCCTCCCTAAACCCCAGACAACTACCCGGACAGCCACCACCCTCCTCCCTGGACCCCAAACAGCCCCCCTCATCCCTAGACCCTAGACAGCCCACCACCCTCCTCCCTAGACCCTAGAAGGCCCGCCGAAAGCCCCTTGGAAATCCCCCACCCTCCTCCCTCGACCCAGGACAACCCCCCTCCTCCCTAGACCCCAGACAGTCCCCCCCCCCCCCCCCGACCCGACATCCCAACATTGGGAGAGCGGCGATTCAGCATATATAAAATATCACGACAATTCATGAAATTCTATAGACCACTGACATTGATTCTGGAGACAATCACACTCTTTAATTGGTGTCTTGGATCCCAATCTAAGCTCTCTTTAAAATGGACACCCTTTTAAGTTAAAAAACTGGCATATAGAAAAATAATAAAACGCATTTGGATTGTGTAGATACTTTAGAAAAAGGATCCAGGTGTCATTTGCGACATGTAAGAGTCATCCATACCTCAATCTGAGGTATGGTGTGGCTGGTACCACTCAAAGTGTCTCACTTTTATTTTAATTGGGAAACATTTTAAGTGAACACAATAAATGGAAAACGGAGAACTGACCAAACACATTCAGATTCTGTTGATACATTAGGAAAATTATCCATGGTTCATTTGTAACATGTATGAGTCAACACCAAATCAATCTGAGGCACGGTGTGGCCGGTACAACGAAAACTATCTCACTTTTATTTGAAAATAATAATATTTTAAATGAAAACAACAACTTTCTTATGAAAAACCAACCAAATGCATTCAGATTCTATTTATAATTTATTGAAATTATATATGGGTCATTTGTGACATGTACAAGTCAACCCTACCTCAATCTGAGGCTTGGTGTGGCCGGTACCTCTCAAACTGTCTCACTTTTATTTGAAATGTACATGATTTTAAGTGAAAAGAACAACTTGCATATGGAAAACTGACCAAATTCATTCTTATTGTATTGATACTTCAGGAAAAAGATCCATGGGTAATTTGGGACATGTACAAGTCTACCCCTCTTCAATATGAGGCACGGTGTGGCCCGTATAACTCAAAATGTCTCTCTTTTGATTAAAATGGACTCTATTTTAAGTAAAAACAATGGACCAACAAAAAAACCAAACATATTCTGATTGTGTTGATACTTTAGTACAAGGATCCATGGGTCATTTGTGGTGTGTATGAGTCATCCCCGACTCAATCTGAGGCACGGTGTGGCCGGTACCACTCAAAGTGTCTCAAATTTTTTTGAAATGGACAACATTTTATGTGAAAACAACAACTTGCATACCAAATACTAACCAAACACCTCCAGATTGTGTTTATAATTTAGGAAAAAGATCCATGGGTCATATGTGACGTGTATGAGTCAACTACACCTCAATCAGAGGAATAGTGTGGCCGGTATCACTCAAAGTGTCTTTCTTTTGTTTAAAATGGACACCATTGTAAGTAAAAACAACAGGCATATGGAAAACTGACCAATCGTTTTCAGATTGTGTTGATACTTTATCACAAGGATCCATGGTTCATTTTTGACATGTACAAGTCAACTTCGCCTCAATCTGAGGCACGATGTGGCCGATACCACACAAAGTGTCCCACTTTTATTTGAATTGGACTACATTTTAAGTGAAACCAACAAATGGCATACAAAAAACCGACCAAACGCATTTTTATTCTATTAAAACTCTTTCACATCAATCCATGGGTCATTTGTGATGTGTACGAATCAACCATTCGTCAATCCGAGGCACAGTATGGACGGTACCACTCAAACTGTCTCACTTTTATTTGAAATGGACATGATTTTAAGTGATAACAACAAATTGCATATAGAAAACCAACCAAACACTTTCTAATTATATTGATACTTCAGGAAAACGATCCATGGGTCATTTGTGACATGTACGAGTCAACCCCACCTCAATATGAGGTACAATGTTTCCAGTATCACTCAAAGTGTCTCTCTTTTGTTTAAAATGGACACTGTTTTATGTAAAAAAACATACATTCGGAAAAACAACCAAACATATTCTGATTGTGATGATGATTTAGAACAAGGATCCATGGGTAATTTGTGATATGTAAGAGTCAACCCCGACTCAATCAGAGGTATGATGTGGATGGTACTACTCAAAGTGTCACACCTTTATTTGAAATGGACAATATTTTAAGTGACAACAAATACTAAAATTTGAAAAACTGACCAAATGCATTCAGATTGTGTTGATACTTTAGAAAAACTATCTCTGGGTCATACGTGTTGTGTACGAGTCAACACTCCCTCAATATGAGGCACGATGTGGCTGGTATCACTTGGAGTGTCTTTCTTTTGTTTACGATGGACACCCTTTTATGTAAAAACAGCTAGAATATGGAAAACTGACCAATATTATTCATATTGTGTTGATACTTCAGCACAAGGATCCATGGATCATATTTGACGTGTACAAGTCAACTCCGCCTCAATCTGACGCATGGTGTGGCTAGCACAACTCAACGTGTCTCACTTTTATTTGAATTGGACAATATTTTAAGTGAACACAACAACTGGCATATGGAAAAATGACCACAAACATTTGGATTATATTGATAGTTTAGAAAAATTATCCATGGGCCATTTTTGACGTTTAATAATCAACCTCACGTCAATACGAGGTACAGTGTGGCCGGTACCACTCAAACTATCTCACTTTTATTTGAAATGGAAATGATTTTAAGTGAAAACAACAACTTGCATCTGAAAACTAACCAAACACTTTCTGATAGTATTGTTACTTCAGTACAACAATCCATTGGTCATTTTTCACATGTACGAGTCAACTCCACCTCAATCTGGGGCATGGTGTGGCCGATATCCCTCAATGTGTCTCTCTTTTGTTTAAAATGGACACTGTTTTAAGTAAAAACAACAGACATAAGGAAAACCAACGAAACGTATTCTGATTATGTTGATAATTTAGAACAAGGATCCATGGGTCATTTTTGACGTGTACAAGTCAACCCTGACTCAATCCGAGGCATGGTGTGGCCAGTACCACTCAAAGTATCTCACCTTTATTTGAAATGGACTGCATTTTAAGTGAAAACAAAAACTGAAATACGGAAAACCGACCAAATGCATTGGAATTGTTTTTATACTTTAGGAAAACAATACATGGATCATATGTGATGTATACAAGTCAAACCTGCCTCAATCCGAGGCATAGTGTGGCGGGTATCACTCGAAGTGTCTTTCTTTTTTTAAAATGGATACCCTTTTAATTAAAAACAACTAGCATACGGAAAACCAACCAATCATATTCGGATTTTGTTGATACTTTAGCACAAGGATCCATGGTCCAGCCTCACATAATCCACTTCTCATCTAAGGAAGTCTTACCCCTATTCTAAAACACATGACATTTATTACGCCAATCCCATCCTCCAACAGTGGGTTCTAGGACCAAACCAAAGTCCCTTTGGGAACACAATACCAAATACATAATTGAATATTCATACCCACTACCCAAAATGGGGATCCATATCACATCACACCCAGGAGAACAAATTATAATTAGCCACATACCCCCTTATTCAAATAAAAAATTCTATGAAAAACATATAGGCTATTCTGGTAACTCATATCATATGTCCAGATTGGACAATGTTTTCCACTAACACATCACAGACCATTTATACATGTATACATAGTCATTAGAGGAATATAAACATCACATTCACTTCATATAACTCATCATAGGTCAATGCACATGACCACATCCATTTTTTATCTTATGGGTATCATGATCATTGTCCACTATACCCATGTTTTTCTATTGGTTTTAAGATAGACAACCCAAGGCCATGAGTAAACATCTCATGTGCTTCCTATAAAATGTTGGATTTTTCTCTATTCTATATTGGCGTTGTGGTTTGAGTGAGGCATGAATTCTAAATTTTGAATACTGTTATCGGTTTTATTTCTTTTCAATTCAAATTTCTGAATTCTGGATGTATTGGATTCTGGATGTATTGGAAATGAATTCTAAATTTTGAATACTATTATGTGTATTGGATTTTGGACGAATTTTATTTTAATTTTGTATTAGTTTTATGGGTGTTATTTCATTTCAATTATTGACGTATTGGATTGTGGATGTATTGGATTCTTGTTTTTTCTCTTGTATTGTAGTTTTAGTGAGGAATGGAATATAAATTTCTAAATTTCTGAATTATGGATGAATATAAAACATCCCATGTAGACTTTTGGATTTTGGGTGTATGTGTTCTTGCAGGTCATGGAGAGCAGGTTGGGGGTAGCTGCTGGCTGCTTCTGCTGTGGAGCTGTAGCATATGTATACTAACGGTTTTCAAAACCGTTGGTATTTCATTTTTATATATATTATACCAACGGTTTGTTATAACCGTTGTTATAGTCTTCTACCAATATTTTTTAAAACAATTGCTATATCCTTTTCAGGTATATTGTACAATATATACCAATTGTTCCAAACTGTTGGTATAAGGGTAAAATATAACAATGTTTTGTGAAACTGTTGGTATCTCTCTTCCTTTAACACATATACCAACGGTTTACGTAGAACTGTTGGTAAAAGCCTATACAAAAAGCTTACTTGTCCACGGTTTTGGTAACCGTTGGTATATAATATACCAACGGTTCAGAACCATTGGTAAAGGGTAAAATTCCAGTAGTGAATATATCTAACTTCCGTGGGGTGTGTCAGTAAATATCATGAAAATAAAAAATATATAGAAAGTCTCACACAAGCCCAACCTATGGATTAACAATAAACACCACTAATGCATCTTATAACACGAGTAAAATATCTTACAGTATATACAACTAGCATTTTACACTACTAAATGAAAAACCCCAGATATTTTCCATACATAATATCAATTCATTTCCCCTTTAATAGTTAACCAATTTCCCAATTTTCAAAGCTTCCAACTATCTTACAATTACTTAGTCATATCAATAAAAGTTTAAGTCTAAACCATCAATTATATATTATTTTATAATTTAATTGTCACATATTAATTTCCACCTATTATTATTCGAATTTCAACACAGTCCATCAAGTTTATTCATCACAAGTCCATTCCACAACTACTGAGATAGTACTATAAACAAACTAATCAACAATCCTTCAACCTCATAAAAATAAACACAGTCTCCCATTCCAAATCCATCACTACAAACCAAATTTATCAAAACATCATAAATATGCCACATAATATCATCCTCCATTATAACCCATGAAAACCAACCATAATTTCTACACCACAACACATTCCTCATCCGAGTTGGTCACCACCGTCACCACACGATCCCCAAAAAATACCCCTATAGCACAAAAGAAGAATGAATAAACCACCCCAATACTCATAGAATCATATTAATATTCTATAAACCCCTAAAATATCAATTTAAAAATGGGTTTCCATCAAATTACTTCATATTTTTCTTGGATCATATCATGAAAATACATATTTACTTGGTCAAAATATCCCTTATTCATATATAACTCATTTTCATTTTATGCTTGGTGATTGAAATCAGGGAGTCACAAAAAGAAAAAAAATCATGACATCCACAACACAAAAAAGTCTCCCAACAATAATTATTTTCAACAATTTCAGTTAGTAAGTACAAAATCATATGAAATATCACAAAACATGTAAACAGAAGTGAAAAGTCTCTTTCCATTCAATTTTATTTAAACAAATTACATATATACATATGTTGGGAAAACAATTCCACACAGAGGAAGATAAAAGAATGTAATTCATACATATACACATAAAATAAAGAGATAATGAGGATCCCCTGCCTTAATTAAAAGTTCAGATTTCTCTAGGAAAGAATATATAATCATGAATCAACCTGCACTAAAGGAAACTCCACCACAAATAAAGGAAGACACACCAAGAAATGTAAACAACAAGACATCATCAAGATATTATTTATTTATAACATTAAACAGAGGATATGAACCAAAATTATCCTTTGAATATAGTTTAACAGAAAATAATGAATATATTGGAGAAGGTTGGGTACCTCGATTTGTGAGGCTTCAATCTGGATAAAACAAGGTGTTTAACATCAAAAGAGGCATGATTGGAGGGTATCACAAGGTCAAATGGTTTACTAGGGATTAAAGGAAAATATAAAGTATAATTAAGGAAGATGAGACCACTTTTTATATATTAGGTTTGGAAACCCTCAATATGGAATGGGGGCTCAAAATACTCATATTGTGAGTTCATTTAGATAGAAAATCATGAATATAATTCGAACCCCCAATTTCCAAAAATTTTATAACTAACATAAAATCATTTTTACCATCTATGTGCCCTTGAATAGTGTTTTTTCTTGGTCATTTAATCCCCAAAAAATCTTCCACGTTTGACTACTATTGCATAACACCTAGAGCTTCGCCATTTTCTTCACACTACGCCCAGGGCTACGGTGTAATGATCACCGTTGTACCCATTTCCCACATAGAGACAATAAAAGAAAAAATCTCAATATAATAGGATC
The DNA here is from genome assembly GCA_963277665.1 of Viscum album. Classification (NCBI taxonomy): domain Eukaryota; kingdom Viridiplantae; phylum Streptophyta; class Magnoliopsida; order Santalales; family Viscaceae; genus Viscum; species Viscum album. The sequence goes on from OY728122.1 coordinate 1,913,286,561, forward strand.
TCTATAGTGTTTCCCTTATCCATATTTCTAATATGTGGAAACTCCACATGAAACTCCCTCTAAAATGGACATCCATTCCATTTTTCTCTCTATGGTGAATCCCTATACAGAACAACCAACTCCACAACCAACATCCAAAAACCCAATTCCAAAATGGTCCTCCCCATGAGTAGGACACCAAGAAGGTATAAAGATGACCAAAACCACACCCACCACCATGATGTGGTGACCATTAAAAGAGAAAAACACTCCTCTGGAATCCAAAACACCTCCAAATTCCCTCTCAACATAACCAAAATGTGAATAAATGAGGAAGGGGGTATGAATTTCTTCTCTCTCATATTTACTATAAAATACTATATAGAAGGTAAAAACTTTTTCATTCACTATGAAGAATTTCTAATTATATAATATCATACATACTGATACATAAATAGTACATGGATATATAATAACATATTTAAAATCAAATTATTATTTATAGCACCGTTGATTTTCTTTTAAAAAATAAGTTATACTATTATATAGGGTATTATTATTATTCAAACTATTATACAACACTCACATTGCAATGGTTCGGTAACAACAAGTTCCTATGGTCACATTGCCTTTTACACACAATATATACTCCCCCATTCTCATAATTCATTATTCATTGCTTCACTTCCATTGGTTATACAGTTCCCTTGATAATTTATATTATATTCCTATGCTTCTCTTTATTTTTATAGTATTTAAATAGAGTATGATCTTTATTAGAGATTCTGGCTTATGAAGTTTACCTTAGTTTTTGAACAACTATTTGGTGTTTATCTCCCTATAATATTCTTTATTGTTGTGGCCAACATTATTTAATGATGTGTAATATTCCTGTGTAATAATTTTTCTATCTTATTATACATTAAAATATAATAATAGATTCACTGTGAAAAATTATTTCTCATTCTGATAATAGAAATAAATTTTAGGATCCTGCATTAGATATCAGGAAGAACTCTATGAATAACAACACGACATAGTGAATTCCACTATTCAAACCTTCCCATCAACACACAACTTGATGCAATATAAAACACTATGTGGATTCATCTTCGAAGAACTTCATAATCAATATCCCAGTAACACTAATGCCTCATAGACATCAAATAATCCCACCTTATGCCACATCATATGTAAATAATTTTAGAATCATGTCCAACACTCCATTTAGATATTTAAGAAATTCATTCTGGAAAATATATGATTCAATTTCACCAAATGTTTCAACATATGAAATTACTTTTAAAAATACATCTAGAATATATTTTAGATATCCCAAAAACACTTTCCGGGTAGCTCTAATAGTTTTAACAACCTGACCTGGATTCACACAATTATAATGTCTAACCACGTGATCCTCTATAGAACTGAAAAAATAATGTATTCAAGAATATATAAATATAATTAAAGAAAACTCTAGAAAAGAATCAATTATACTGAAGATATAAAGGGATCTGGCATGATATCTATCATACAAAAGGTATCTCCACATCTACACCCATCAACTATACCATGTAAAATTATGAATAATCGTATAATCTTTTTGTCCCAAATATCAAGAGAAAAAGATACACAAATCACAAAAATATTGTAAATATGAGTCATACATTCTTGTTTATCCTAGTATAGACTGATCGGGTCGATGAATTCATCACATGTCATTCATTTAAGGGGATTAGCACATCACATTCCCCCATCTAGATAGATAAGAACATCACATGGATCTTATATAGGTTTTCCCATACACTTCATCAATCTATCTTAATTAGGAGACCATACATCATACTAATAATATTAAAGGTAAAATCATATATTGGTTAATCCAAAAATGATGACATGATCGACAACATACCAAACCAACCTATGATTAGAAAATACCCAAGGCTTTTAAAATAATGGTATCAAAGTATGAATTTTCTAATGATGAGAATTTTTCCATCCTCAGGTGCTTGGATTCAATATGAAACATACATCCCTATAATATTATAGATATAACGTATAACACTCCATATGGTATACATGGTGGGTAATCTATCACACATAACTAATTTTGTATCTCATGTACATATTTTTTATTTATATATGGAATACTAACAACAAAAACCACAACATTTCCTTACAAACTATTATACAACATAGATTAAAATGGTTTAGGAAAACTCAATTTCATACTATAAGAGGTAAAATATTATTTCCCTAGATAACATATACACATCCAACATGAAAGATTGGTAAAGTAGAGATTGTGTTTTTGTATAACATGGTACATTTCATATTAATAATTTGTTTATAAATCCTTACAAAAACATCCACAAGATACAATACAATCATATATAATATGATAGATCTCTAGAGATGCCTTCTTTTATTTTTAATTTTAGGGCTTTTAACTGATTATATTGTTGTGTAATTTCTACCACAAAAATATGAGACTATTTGATAAAACCCTCCCAGTAAAATATTTTTGGAAGTACTATATGTGAATAAAGATAATCTGAATAATTGAGAGACGTAGGAATCATATTCTTAATGTTAAAATCGTTTATCGTTGTTTGATATCAGCTTTACATGACAACCTCAATTTTTATGATGTCAATAACTTCCATTTTCTTCTTAGTACTCTTCATAAATTCATCGTTATCACCATTCTTATAAATTTTCCCTTAATTGTTATTGACATAATTTGGTAATGGATCAAAATATTTACCAAAACATCCTTCCATTAGGATATAATTGTTTTTCAATTTTTATAGTAATTTAACGTAATGTTTTTATTTTATATATTGAAATACTCAGAAATATTATATGATATTAAATGAAATATAAATTGAATTTTGATTAAATTGATCATTTACCTGATTTATTTTCACAAATTCATGTCAAAATATATTTCCACTAGCCTTATATATACTATTTTCTCTTAGTAATATCATAATAAGATGTAGAAATTTATTTGTGTTAGGGAAAGAACACATTTTTAATCTTAATGGTAATCTTTATCAAAAATAATATTACCAACCATATCTTATATAGTAATCTATGTGTTTAGAGAATTATTTAAAAAGATGATTTTATTCTTTAAAATTACATTATATGTTGGTGGGAACCGATTCCATCATATTTCAACAAATATCTTGGATAAAATCTTTTATCATGGATAAAAATAATTTTATAATTATTTTCTTTTTTAACATGTTATAGAATGTTATTAATGATAAACCATGTTTATTAAAACAACCCTTTCATATTTTTTATAACAACTCTATTAATAGATAACTTCTATTTTACATATATTAATTAAGCTGAAAAACACATCCCTTGTTTAGAACCCCATGATCTTGAAGTATTCCTTTGTATTCAATTCCATGACCTAAAAATCATTTTCATCATCATCTAAATAAAATTTAAGCTCCATAAATTATGAAATTGTTTTTTTGTATATTTAAAATAATTATAAAATATAAATATAGTATCATATACCCTTAAAAAAGATGAATTGATTTATTTGAAAATAATATATGATGTGGACTCTCTATAGAGTTTGACTAACTCATTCAGGTATTTAAGAAAATTCCACCCACTGGCAATATCTACCCTCCATTGAATTTATAGTTAGGATTTTATAACCTTGATTAGGAACTTAAAGAAACAATATTTGGTGTTACCAATGAAATTTTCTTTTTTATGTATGTAATTTTACCAACACGAGCAATCAATACTGCACTAGAGCTTTCATATACCATGCAAGGTAGATCTCTTCTCAATAATTTTAAAAAATAGGTTAACATTAATAAAAATCATCCAAATTATGGTAAATTTTCTAAAAATGATTAAAAAATGAAATCGATTGTAAGAAAAATTCTAAAATAAACCTCCAGTCTCTCTAATTCATTGACATAATCAATCATATAGAATACATGGGTAGTGGCCGAAGTTTATTTTCTCATCATTGGATTTATTAATTCCTTTTAAATTATATGTGAATCCATAAATTCATATAAAAACTATCTATATACACTTGTTTAAAAAAATCATCATTTGGATACTTACGATGGGGTTTCTTTAACACATTGAATTTTATCTCTCACTTAAGAATGATTCTCATGTTCTTACACCATTCTAGGAAATTATTTCTATAAATAATTATTATTTTTAAAATATTGTTCTCAGATTCATGTTTTATTATGATGATGATGTCATTTATCAATAATTTATGGTTTTATTAGATGAGTGTCATATTTTATAGAAGTTTTCAAGTAATATTATTAAATTTTTTCCCACTAAAATTGTTTCCCTTTTAAATCCATTATATCCATCAATGTTACAAGATATATATTTCATGACGTAATGAATTTGATTTAGTATTCCTTTCATTGCATAAATATTTAAGTAGGTCATCATGCTTACCATATCTTGTGAGGCACTTGGATAGTTGAGATAATAAATCCTTACCTAATACATTATATGAATAAAAAACACTATTTTTATGGTGCCATTTTTATGTTTTTCCTAGATAAGTGTAATCCAAATTAAATGACCATAATGGACTTTTAATACAATTAAAGTCACCCTTTTCTTACATTCCTTACAAAAGATAAACCAAGGACACCCATTTTAAGCATGCAACAACTAGGTTGGTTGATCGAGATCTTGAAAAGTGTTTACTTTGAAAGAAATATAGCACCTAGTATTTTAAGGAGATTTAATATCTCACAATATTATATCATTTATTCTCTTTACATATATTAATTATTATAATATTTTTTTGAATCACTCTTTCTTCCACTAAATCACTATGTTAAAACTATATATATGTGTATCAATTTTACACAAATCAAAGCTTATGTTACTTTCCAAAATAAAAATTCAATTGTAATCATATATATATAAATACATCCCATGCATAAGATACCAAAAAACATTTTATATAAATGATTATAATCATATGAGGTTATTAATCCCCAAAATAGTAAGAACGGTATGATAGGCATCCAACCACACCTTTTTTTAAATGATGCATAATCACTGTCTCTAAAGTGTAGTCCTAACCAAAATCCCTCCACTCATGGTTCTTTAATCAAAATAGATCTGAATTATGTCAAAGTTTGAGCACGTAATATAAATAAACCATAATCAACCAACAAATTCAAACTCAAAACTTATACAATACAAATTCAAGGTATAAGAAAATTAAATCAGTTATTACGTCAAATATATAACTCATTAAATAAATTTATAGAAATTTTCCAGAAGTAGTTTTTGAATTATAAAATAAATAATGTATCAAATGTCAATATACTAAATGTATAATAATTAATAATTAAGTGGGAAATAAATTGAATAACTGATATAAATAAATTTTTATCATTTGATAAAATAATTAATTATAATTTATTTATAATTTAGGCACATATAAACATGAACAATTAAATTGTTTAAAATATGAATTTTTCATATTATTATTTACATGGGTTTAATTTAATATAATTAAAATCATAAAATATATTATATTTAACTATCAATTTTTTTATCAAATAATTGAAATTCCATATTTTATATACAAAATCCTCACAAATATGATATCACATATTTTTCCAAATAAGGTTACAAATATAAACATTGTACAATTACTTCTATGATATAATCATAAATAAATATAGACACTTTTATATATCTGATTATTTTAACATTTTAAATACACATTAAACCAAAATCACATCTACCAAAATGGATTTGGTTCTATTTAAATTCCTCTCTCAGACCACATCAATTAGGGTTTCTCTGAATTGAGAAAACTAATTCTTATAAATCTCATTATGATGAATTTAAAATGGCCATTTTCATGGTGTTTGGTTTTCTTTAGTATTCCATAAACCATGACCACATTAGAGGCCATATAATGTTTATCCAAGTACTTTTGGATCATTAATTTTGTAAAGAAATTATAGAGAGTGAGCTACTTTTTTTAGATTGGGGGGTGTATGTTGTGATTTTAGAAGAAAATGTTTCCCCTTGAAATTAAATTTCTAGCTTGTGTTTTAGGGATCCCAACAACATTGTTACGAAAAGTGTCAATTTTTTATTATATCATGGGTTGTATTTATGTTTAAGGCCATCATAACAATGTTCTTCGATAACCATAATTTTGAGCATCATCCTACAATGCTCAATTTTCCTTGATTTTCAATACTTTCCATTAAAGTTGTTTTAGGTGTATGGTTTGATGGAGAAACAAAAAAAAGAACTAAAAAACCATATTTCAAGTAGTCTAGACCATTATATAGTAAAATTAAGAATAAAAATGAATTTATTCTTTTACTATGTAGTGGTACCTGGAAAAATAGTTTTCCATATTTATTTTTTCATTAAAATATCAAATAAAATTTTAAATAGATCTATTTTAATTCCACTGGTGGGTTTTAGTGGGATAAAACATATCTTAAACACCAGTAAAGATAATAGTAAAACACAAAAACAACGAGGATATACCTATATATTTTGATTGAATAATAAAATGAAAAATACAAATATACCTTTCAACCATCGATATGATATTTTCTATAAGATTTAGATGATTATAAATGAAGATAAACTATGGGTTTCTCCATCCAATGGTATCTATAGATAAAATGAATCTTTCAATTCCCAGGAAGGATCCCCCTCATTACCAAGTTTTTCTAGAACCATTTCAAATATAATCGATAATTAGATCTAGTGAGATTTTCAGTTGAGGAGTTTTTCAACAATCAGGTGTGCATGAATTCACTCGAATCACAAACTATAAGATACCCTGTAAAATCATCCATGAAGAACCTTTGTATTCTAACCATATGAATATATTTAATTAATCAATTCATGAGTTATAATAGTTAAAAACCTTGTCATTACATTTCAATTAATAGTTTATCCTTTAAAATATTAATTTGAAAACTCATACTCATACGATCATTATTGAATTTTAATCTAATAGATGATGAAACCCTTAATTATGGTAATTAATATAAATTGATGTGATATCACATTTTTTGAAGATCCACATGATTAGAATCATGTCATAGTGACTTTAAATATTTCATAGTTCACATCCGCACACCCCATGATGTGGTCTGATCCATGTTGTGGTAGTGTGATTATTGAACTTCTCTATCTCTAAGAATTTATAATATATGAGGATACACTAAAGTATATTTCATTGTTAAAAAAGTATGAAAATATACATTCATACATAAATATTACACAAAATGTGTTAATTCAAGGAAATTTACATTGAATTTACAAAGTGGCCATAGAAGTGTAAACTTATGTGAATCACTATAATGTAATAAAGATGGTTTGAAAAGTACTTAAGTGATATCTATATTCATTTTCATCATTCAATTTGTTCATCTAATGACATCAAAATATCCCCTATGAGAGCTCTTAATTTACCCCTTTAATTTCTCTTTTTTATATTTTTAAATTAAATTCATTTTTAAAGTTGTGTTGGAACTAGTATATAAGACTATAAAATAACTATGTTGATTCAAGAAAAAGTAATAAAAACCCAAAAAACCTATAGTTTATGGTGACATTTGTATATAATGAAGAAAACCTTGAGAATAGTGGCCTTGACCCATGAGTTCCATGGGACCATATAAATCCCTTCATATTTGAAAAAAAAATCAATTTTTTGAGTTCCACCAGACATCTCCACCGATTATGAACACTATCATTATTAGGAAAGAAACATATAAGAATGAAAGAAAGAGATAGAATATTAATTTCATGACCATAACCAAGGGATGAATGATACACAACCCATATAGAGGGAGTAAACCATAGACTATAACACCATATGTGGAGGATGAATAAATATCTAATCAATTCCACCTACCACCAGAGTACCACCCCTAAATAGTTCAATGACCGTGAAGTGAAATTGCCATCAAGAGTAATTACCCATCATGACTTTACCAACCTCTTATAAATAAACTCTCTTTATTAATTTTTATATCATAGAAATCATAGTAAGAAGCATAACTACCACCAACACTCCTATTGAAGTGAAAATGAAGAAAAACACCAAAAAATAGATCATTTTAATCTCAATCCATCGAGGGAGAATAGATTAGATGGATGCTAAACCTAGAAAAAATATACAAAAAGGGAAGAGGAATAAGAAATAAAAAACACAGGCCATCCAATCTTCTGAACTAAAATCAAAAGAGAGTACACCTCAAAAATCGATTCCGCCATAAAAAATAGATAAATCCATAATTCCACCACTAAGGGGTTGAAAAATAATCCATCATCAAGATGTTATAGGAACAACGATAAGAGGAACCAATCTATACTGGTAGAAAATATGAATCTACAACACCCATAAAATGACACCACCTATTAGAAGGGGAAATAGTGGGGCACAGTAGGGATAAAAACAACAATTAAACTATATAACATAAAATTAAAATAAAGAATGAAGAAGAAAAAAATAACATATTCCATAAATATCCAATAATCAAAATTCAAATCCATGCAAATGGATCAATAAAAACAAAAAAATTTAAATAAATCATAGAATAATAGAAGAAAAAAATGGTAAATGAAATTATTATATGTATGAAGACGGTAGAAGGTTTATGGTTTTTGAGTATAATTGTATGATTATAGGAAGTCAGAACATCCCCAAAATATGAAGAATCTATCCTCGATATAAGAAATGTTTAAAGGAAATGAAAAACACATAAAGGACAAAAACTAAAGTGGTTATTTTCTGTTGTAGATTTTTTATTCATATAAATCATGATTAAGATCACCAAAATTTATGTTCCCAGGAATTTGAAGACCACTAAGGGGGAGGAGAGAATTAATGATGACCTATTTTAATTTATCTTATTAGAAAATTAACCCCTAAAACTTGTTATATTTACAACCTTATAAAATTTACATCTCAACCACATAATAATGTAAACACAGGAAACTAAAGAAGGTAACACAAGATTTTATAGGTTACCCCCCTCTATGGGTGACTTCTTAGTTACCATGGAACATCTCTTCCATCCACAGTAATATACTATGACAGAAAATGAATACAACAAATATAAATCCTAAAATTATTCTTCTATATCTGGATAGGTAAGTATACTTAATCCAACCAATTAAATTTTTTTCCTATGGAAATGATCCCATATAAGATAAAAAAGAATCATTCTCAGAAAACATTGTTTTTGGAAAAATCTCTATTTGATACCCTTAATTCGGTAAAACTCTATTCAGTGTGCTTTATCTCTGTCCAATATATCTTAATCTGGTGTACCTAAATAAACAATCCCATTAACTAATATGACCGAACCCAGTTAGCTCAAACTGGTGTGTTTGTCAATTGATTTTGATTAATAACCCTCTATCCATTTTACACGTGATTGGAAAATCTTTTCCTACTACCCTTAATGAGAATCTCAATTTGGTGCCTCTTCTTCACATTAATGTTACCTTGGATGGAAGCCCAAAATTCATTAAAATTAGTCATTACTTCACCTATATTTCTAACATATAAATAGTGTTTATCATTTCTATACTATATTTGAACCCTTCTGTATAGGTATACTCATAGTAGAAAAGTGAAGAAACTAAAATCTATTCCCCACTCAACTAAAACATAAATTTTTAAACTCTTACTCTTCATAAATTCCAGAGATTCATTCAAACATTCTAGGTTCTTTTTAAATATTTTTTGAAACTCATCATTAACATCATTTTTTCAAACTTCCTTAAACACGATGTTAAGGATTTACGTAAAACATCCATTAACTTGTATGGATAACACAATTTTAAATGGAATATTAAAATTATAATTATTAAAAAACATTACAAGTTTTATATAAATTTACTTATAAATCTAATTGGAAAATGATTTTTTGGTAACTTCATAAGAATGTCTTCGTACGATGAACTGTTTTTCTATTTGGGGAATTTAATATTTATCTATCAATATATATAATCTATTAAATTTCCCTATGTTTAATAATATTTTAATGATTGATTTAGTCTTATGAAATCACACTATCTTTATCAACTTCTCTTTACACAAAACCTATGATCAATGGTCTTCTCAAAATTTCATTCGATGAGATCTATCTGATTATTTGGTAGGCCTCCACTGGGTAACCCTACACAAACTAAAACGTCATACCTGGTTTACAAAAAAAAATTAGTTTATTATATATTAATAGGATTTACCATCTAATGAAATCGCATTACTCATTATGATGCTCATCCCCCTGATGAATCATTGAACTATCAATTTAAATTGAAAAAATTATCCTAGAAACATCATTAATAACTCTCTTGTAATAGATTTAAACTTTATTTTCACTGGTATACAATATTAATCTCTATCCAGTGTTCTTTGTATCTATCCATATTGTAAAATATATACACCATCGTTCGATAAATCATTGCATAAATTTATCCAATGATCTTTATAAATAACATCTCAATGATCTACTAAATATTTATTCACATATAGAAATAAAAATTTGTCACATGAAACTATGTCTGATAGATCGGGGTCTGATGGAATCGATCTGATAGACTACATGTTGTTTCTATATCCAAGACTTTAGGACATAGATCAATCTATATCTTTTAATAAAAACATTATCTTCCAGGAAAATTCATTCATACTATCTATCTAGTAACATTATTCTCAAAGGATAACTAAACTTGTACAAACACCTGAGCTCCTTATTCTCAAATTATTTAATTCTTCTCCCTTTATACACATGTGTACAAGCACAGTTGGTATCATGAGTATCTTCCTGATGTTATGAACATGAATATAAATAATGTATCATCTGAATTAAGGATACTTTCTTATCATTAGTATGGAAAATTTATTATGTTTTTTTAGAAAAACACTTCCTGAAATAAATAAATATTCAAAAACACAATATTGATAGAAAATAATACAATCCAAAAATATATCCTAATAGATCTAAATCCTCCCCATTGGATTTATAGAAACAATATGAAAAACTCTTTTCATAGTACCTACAACTTCATTTTCTAATACGGTTTTCAAACGATTGAATTTATCACAATGAATTTCTTGAAACAAGATTATTGGATTAAGTAAGGTTTTTATAAGAAATTTAATCAGTCAATGAAAAGAATGTTTTGGGGCATGAAAAGATAAAATCCACCTCAATATTTTACATCCATTTTTTATGATAACTCTGGTTTCATTTTTATATAAGAAAATAGTACTTAGTTATACATATTCTCTACCTTTGATTATGTAATCCGAAGAAAAGTGGGGGTTCCACCCATGAACATTATTAAATAAGTGGTGGATGTTAAACATATAGTTTTGTCCTCAATTAAACATACATTTCCCTTGGTATAAATTCAGTGGAAACATCCACATTTTTATATTTAATATGAATGTATTCAAAAATTACATCTCCAACAGCAAACTTCCCCATAACTTAATGATATTTAATATCAATGTGCTGAGACGTTGAATATTGTACATGAATTTTAGATAGTTCAATTGAACGTTGATTATCATAAGTAATAATTAATTATTTTATAATATTAACCATGAAATCATCTTGTTAACCTTTCAAATATAACATCTGTGTACAATCCTTGGTGGAGGAAACATATTCTTCCTCTCCTATTCACAATGTAACAGAACTTTGTTTTTTACTACTCTTTCTTACAAAACCTTCCCATAAGAATAAATTCCTGCCTGATATTGATTTCAAATCATTAAAATCTCCTACCTAATAAAATATTCGGACCTAGGAAAGGACAAATTGTTACCAATTTTATACATCAGGACACAATTTAATGTTCTATTAACAATTTTAAGTATTCCATTAGCTTCCACCATATGTGATTCCTTAGGATCAATATAACATATTTCAAACAATCTAATGACAGAAATAATGTCCGGTCTTGAAGAATTATTAGTGTAAAATTCATATCAAAATTAAAAAATCATTCTGATAGACACATTTCTTAGTTTTATCTTTATTGAACCTTATGCTAACAGAAAGAATAGTAGTGACTTTTTCTGAATCTTCATTTCCAACATTTTTTAGTAACACCTTGTCATTCATTTCTTAAAATAAGAATATGTATCACCTATTTTTTTGAAATTGTAATCGTAGAATAAATTTAGATTTATTACCATTAACATCTCAATGTTTTCCCCCCAGAAAACTATATACATGAAATATCCATTTTTCCGGTAAAAATTTGGACATCAATATATACAATAAAAATCAGGGTCTCAGTTCCCATTTCCATCATATATAGGTTTCATTAAATTTTTCCTTTTGATAAGTTTAACTAATTTAGGAAATATTAATGTTTTGATTACCAGGTATGAGGAACATATATCAACACAAATAAATATTTCTTCAGCTTACATACCTTGGATCCATCATTTCAATGTAAAAATGCACTTGGAAAATCCATAAAAAAAATTTTCTTTAAATTCTCTATTTAAAAAAATTTATTTATCATTTATGAGATAATATTTACAACATTAATGACTAGAAACTACCATAAACTTTCTTATCGTATCAAATATTGAAATATGATAATTATTTTCAAAATCAACACCATCCTCTAGTGTGTGACTTTTTAAAATAATTCATATTTTCTTGAAACTTATCAATTTTTATTAGGATTATTAATAAACACCCATTTTGTTCCCATAAAATTCTTCCCTACCAGTTACAGAATTAGATCATGGGTTTCATTTTATTCAATTTGATCCAACTCTCCATTCACTACATTTAACGACTTTTTATGTTCAACATTATATCTTTAATAACATCTTTCATATCATATTCAATATCTTTTGTAAAGGGATTTTGATATTCAATAACATTGAAAATGAAGGAATCCACCATATTATGTAGTTTTTTATTATATATTTTCTAAATTCCTCCATTTGGTGAGTATCCTATTTAGAGGCCTTCATTTTAAATTTCCTCAAAATTTCCAAGATCAAAATTTTTTATCTTATTGAATAAAGGACTCTAAAAAAACGTAAATTATTTCTCTCTAGTTTTTTTTCTTATGAAACATATCATAAAGAGTCATTTTTGGATTCTATCCTAGAAACCATTTGTTTTGAATATGAAAATTAGTTCTTATAACTTCTCTCTATAAAAAACATAGAAATTTTATATTCATACAATATTATTTTTTAAGTATCAACTAAACATTATATTTTTATTTATTTTCCTCTATTTTGTGGAGGATTTTATAGAGAACTATATTGATAATTTACTATATGATTCAATTGGTAATATTTTAATGAGTTTCTTGTGCACCTTCTTCCATTTTCTTTTCTCATTTTCAAAATATAAATGCACAGTTTTCTCTCAATAACCCTTATAAAACATCTGAACATTTCTTGAGGATCTAATTTATGTTTCAAAAAAATTATACTGGTCATTCAATTAGAAATCATCAATAAAATTAATACTATAATTTTTTTTTTGATTTATATATAATCTACCAAAAATGATCAGAGTGAACTTGCTCAAGTGGTCTTGAGGATTGAATTTCAACATTTTTATGTATTCCACTAACCATTAGCCCTTTATAAAAAGTTATCAAAATAACATTATATTTCCTTTTGATTTGTGGTAATTTTTTTAAAAATATACCTTATAAACATTTCTTAAAATTTTATATCCTATATTCCCAAGTCTTTGGTGCCACAACTTATTTCCATCCTCAACACTTATGTAACAGAAGATAGAATGATCTCTAATGTAAAATAGGTTGTTATTGGTTCCTTGTCCCATTGTAAAATCTTATCCGTTTTTCAAAAATTAGATAATGAAAGATTATTTTATATAGATAACTTCATTTTCATAATTAAAATTCATCTGAAACCAAATAAGTTTTTATTAAGTCAATAAATAAAAAAATATCATTTGAATATAGTTTATGAGATTAAATTCATATTTTTGATTCATATAATTATTATGGAACTATCATTACCAAATGTAACTTCTCCACCCTCTTGTTCTTAAATATTTTTCAAGATTTCATATCACCTGAAAAATGTGAGGAAGAACCTCTATAATGAATATGTGGTCAATAATTCATTCTAGTGTTTTGAGTGGTCTTAATAAGAATTTATGTATCATCATCTTTTTTCTTCCCAATTTCCATTTTATTCTCAAATTTCATACTCAACAAACTTATTTTATTTCCTCTATATTTCTTATTATGTATTTTTAGTTCTTATCTTCCTTGTATGTTTTGTTAAAATTCATCAAATGAGGATTTTTTCCAGAATCATCATCACATTATCCAATACTGTTCTTCAGACAATTCATAAAAAAAATCCAATCCCTACACACTCAAAATGTAAACCCCAAAAAATATAATATTTTACCACCTTTAAATATGTTTATTTATTTAATACTTTATCCATTAGAAATAATTAATATAAACGAACCCAATACATACCTAGATAAATTATAAATATATAATTATAAATATTGAATCCTAGTCAATGATTTAATGGGAATGACATAGTTGTATCCAATTTACAAAATACATATATATTGAAAATATATAATTCATTTAATATTAATGGAATCACATAGTTTACCTAAAATGACTAATAATATAATTAATTGGTTAGAAAGTCATTTTTCTATAAGCTTTCCTTTTAAGTGATAAAAATTTCAATTTTTAGAAATATATGAATAATGAAAAATTATATTATATTTTAATAATTTTAAACACTAATTTAGTATGTTAATGATATGAAATAATATTAATATCATTTAATATCTTAAAATTTTATTTTTCAATAAAGATGAACTTTTTTATATTTTTGAATTTTATTCAAAAAATGAATTTATAATATTTTTAATTTCAAATTAATAAAAATTAACTATTTTTAATTTATCATATCAATATTGAATTATATTATTTTTTATAATTTTATAAAAAGGAAAATTTTTAGTATAAAAATATGGGATTTACAAGAAAATTATAATTTCTCTGATTATATCACAATTTATACATGACATGGATGATTTAGAAACGTATTCTGAAATTAAATATGAATTTTAGGAAAAATATTTTTTGATTAAAAATATTACATGACCATATAATACCTATGAAAAACATTTTTAAAAATAATTAAAAAGATAGTTTAATATAAAAACCGTTTTTTTCATTTAATCAAGTATTTTTTCGGTGAGGATCGATTTTGGATTACCTTGAAATCCACATAATTTATTTTAAATTAATTATAAATCAATTTATGTAGTTCAAATTAGTAACCATGACCATTTTTTCATATATATAAATTCAAATAATAAAAAAATATTTTCTACATTTTTTTGTAATATTATGTGTGTTTATTTTAAAATTAATTTTTCACACCTTTACAAATTATATTTGAAAAAATTATTTTCAAATAGTAAATAGGAATTATAAAATTAATTTAAAGAATTAATTTTAATCTTTTTTAATAAAATTAATTAATAAGGTTAGGAATTAACTACTAAGGTAATAGTAAAAAATGGGTAAGGTGAGTTTAACCAAGCGTAAAAGATATAATATGTTTCAAAAAACATGACTGAAAATGAATGGTTGAGATTTATGTAAACTAATAATTGTTTCCCTGTACTTATTTCATTTCATATCCATTGAACCATGAATAAACTCATGGAATTATTGAAAAATTTAAATGTGTTCCCAAAAATAATATTTCCATCACTTATAAAATGGTAACATATTCACCACTTCAAGGCACGCATAACCTTAGAACTAATCCTTTGAAATAAACCATTTTACTTTACCCAGAACCCCCTATCATGAATATAACCCAAGTCACTTATTTATTTCCAAAGACTCTCAAATTCAAGAAGATATATAAGAAAACTCAATGCCTTTCATGTGAGTATTATCACCTACTTACTTTTTATTTGAATTTTGATTCTTTTAAATTTAATATTTCCAAACCTGTACCGGCCTGAGATTTTGTGAAATTTCTTATTCAAATAAAATTTAAATTTTTTATATTTTTTGTTATACAAAACAGAATTTTTATATTACAATAAAAACAAAAATTATATTATCTTTCAATATAAGAAACACTGGGTTTAACTTGTGTTAATTACAACACCGTTTTTAAATGATACATGACATATGCTTAAAATAATATATTTTAACATGATTGTTATCACCTAACCAATGGAATGATAGGTATGAATAAGATTAAATAAATTATTAAATTATATTTTTTAAATATTTATATAAAATTAATTTTTCGGTTGGAAATTATTTATAAATGGAAATAAAATCAATTTGAAAATAAAGGAAATATTTTTCTGAAAAACACTCTTTATGCATGAAAATTAGTTTTTACCATAATAATTTTTTGTAAAATATCTTTTGGTAAAATATTTTAATGATATATATATATATTATTTTTAATCAGATGTTTAAAATTCATCCTATGTGGTGTTTTGACAAGAGAAAATATTAAATCAAATTTTAAGATGAAATATTTTTTTTCAATAAATCATATTTTCACATTTTGTACACTTATTTTGAAATAAATTTTTTTGGAATATTTTAGTTTCTTTAGAAAAAATGAAATTAATTTTGTAATCTCAAATTTCAAATTTATCTTAGGGTTTATTTTTATGAATAATTTGAAAATAAATCTTTGTGATAAATAGTGAACAAATACTGGTTTTTATTATGATTTAACTTTTATATTATTTCATTTTGAAACATAAAAAAATTAAGATGGTCTAAAAAGTTAAATATATAAATTTGTATATATATTAATCCAATTTTTTTTATTTTAATGAAATTCATTTTGAATTTTGATATTTAAAATTTCTCTACTAATCAAACTTTTCTCATTGAAAACTCGTATTCTCATCCCATATGCAGGTTCAATTTTGAATTAAATTATAACACATATTTGATTTTTATTTATAAAAATGGATTAAATATTGGGAATCATAATAATTTATATTATACAATTAGGTAAAATTAATTTCTTATGATAATTAGTAGTAAAAATAGTAAAAAGTAATTACTATGGTTATGGTAAAAATGGTGTTGCCTGGGGCTAAACTAAAAAGATAAGAATTAAAAATGATCCAAAACATGTACAAAACCCACTATAAGGACATATTTTGAAATTATATCTTCTATTTTCTATAATGGACCATATTGGTTCAATTTTTAATGTGATAAATCATGGATACAGATATATCTTTTTAAAAATTACAAGTTTGCCACTCACCTCACTTATTAAAGGACACTACCTCTCATCTACTCTTCAAAATTCCAAAACCATTTTTTCAGTAAATAAGGGCCCAAATAAATTACTTACTTTCATAAAAAAATCCTATAATCCTTATTTTGATCATAAATCCAACCTAATAATCCATTTTGTTCAAACTAATAAATATTTTCGAAAGAATAGGTAACACTTATAACTGATCATTTTATTTTATTTATCCCTCCAGTTTCTTCAATTATTATTAAACCATAATGATAAATTATAAAAATTATCATGAATACACATAGATATTATTATCTTATTGTACTAACCTAAATCATTCTCTCCTTCTCTCAAATTGGATACCGAATTATCATTCGTGCATAAAGGAGACTACCGTCTCGTGAACCGATGTTATTCGTTTTCTATCACCACATTTCAGAGACTTATATAATGTTAATATATGATATATAATATATTATAATACCCCAATTAGTATAATACCACATCCAATCTTACCACCAAACCCATAGGAATATAATAATGTTTCTCTTTTATACGACGGACTACCACCACATGAACCGATTTGATGTGCTTTTCATTCCTCTTTCACTTGGATGGTAATTTGAATAGATAATATATATATATATTATTGTGAAAATATTTATACTTATTAAATTATTATATTACATATATCTCATTAATTTCCATTCTGTGGGAATATCATTACGAAGCTCGTGTGCATGACAAACTATCACCTTATGAAAAGATGACATTCAATATTCATTTATTCTTTACATGGAAGTAAATAATGATAGTTTTAGATAAAAATATGTGATATATATTTATATGATTTATAAATTATTATGTAATGGTAATATATTACTAACCATTCTTTCTTTTAATCTGGTGAGAAAATGGATGTAGCGTTTATGCGTACGCACGACCTACAATCTCCATGAACAATTTATTTCATTTTATATCATTAACTTTAATGGATTAATATAAAGACATATATAATTAAAATATACTAAATTTATATCATGTCTAAAAATATTGATATTATGTATCCATGATCAAATTAATAGTTCCAAAAATAATAAATCAAAATGCACACGAAAAAGACAGGAGTTGTTATTTGAATGTGATTTTAACAATGAATTGTTAATAAACAAGTAATAAAAGGTCATAACTAAATCATATAATGTATGACTTATATAATTTTGGATATTTAATATATATATATATATATAATAAAATTATTCAATTATAAATTATGTTCAAATGTGTAAGAAATAAGTTGAGACTTATGGTAAGGGATGTTTATCCTCTTTTGTTTCAAGGAGACTTATGAGAATTCACAATTAATTTATTTTATGTGGTGTATAAAAATTACATTAGACATTTTATACAATTATTATATTTTTTTTAATTTTATTTAATGTCTAATTTTATGTTATTCCATATTGAGTCTTATGATTCAAAACATTACTGAGGCGGTAAGGGATTTTCGTCTTAATTTCCCCTTTTTAAGACATGTTATGTTATGAACATTTATTTTATATGAGGTTTATATAGATACTATTTTATATATAATATATTTACTTTTTCTATTTATATTTTATATTTCATTTAATGTTATTATTTCATGGGGATCATAATTCAAAATTACTTAATTTGTAAGGGGTTTATGTGAAAATCGCATCGTTTTTTGAGAATGATCATGATTATGCTTCCAATAATGAAATATTTTGATATATATATTAATAAACACATTTATTTAATTTTAATATGTTCATTATAAAGATAATATGGGTTCCATTCATTTTCATCTCTTTATTTACTCAAGATTAAAAATGATGTTTTTATAAAAAAATATTATTTGTTTCTCTCATCGTTTGTAATACCATTTTCTTCCAAACCCATCTCTTTTAAAATAATTTAAAAAATATTTTTAAAATACTAAAAATGATTAATTAAAGAAAATTTTACCAATGTTTGAATTTTTTATTTTTTCTCAAATGAATCATCATGTCATTTTCCAATCAAGGCCTATTTGGATTATAGCCAAAATTTGAAAGGAAAATTTGTTTTAATGAGTATGACATAAAATGAATTTCCTAACATCATGACCATTATTTTTATTTAATATACTTTTATAAATTTTCAAGGATATCTTAAAATGAAAGTATTTACACAATATTGTTTGAATTATTAATTATAAAAATTTTATTTTTTAATGAATGGACATTTTCCTCAAGATACGTTCGAAGTGATTTTTCGTTCAAAGCAATTTTTCATATCAGATGACATCATTTGATGTTACCATTGATTTACTAGGAATATAATACAAATATACAATTTTTAATATTTCATTTTATTTTTTATTTTTAAGATGAAAAGATTTTTATAAGACCGTTTTATCTTCGATCGGTTATACCATAATGAAATGTTTATGAAAAATGCTTCTTTTCCCACAATTTATGTTTTAATGAATTGACGAAATGATTTTGAAACCTATTTATTTCCCACATAACATATTGTAATGTAATGATTATGAATTCCATTTCATTTTGTTGGATCTAATATGATGAATTTTAATAGATCTTATGGCACACATATGTATGAATTTCATTATGTGATGGGTGAGACATATATCTCCCTCCAATGCATTGGATAAAGATTGATATCTTATGAGATAAATAAGACAAAAATGGGTAGTTAAATTAGCTTAATAAAGGACTCCATCCTCTATTATAGTATAGGGAGTGAACCTTTACTATTAAAATGGGTTGGGGTGTAAAAACATTACACTATTATAGTCTGGAAAATGGTTCTTGAACTATTAAGAAGATCAATTTATTTTATTATGAGTATTCCAAAAATATATGTCCTATGAAAATGTTATGTTGTCATGGTTCATGTTCTTTAATTTCATTATAATTCTTGTTTTTTGAAATGCTAATATTTGATCCACAACTCATGTTTCTGATCTACGATATGAAATTTATGGTTTTCAAATATTATTCTCATGTTCTCATACTGTTATGCTCATGAGATATATATTTCTTCACTGTTTAACCTTACTAAGAATCTGAGATAACTCTTTTTTTATATTTTCTTTCCCCTGGTTATAATGAAAGATATTATGTATAAGATTTCCAAGAAGGGTTCTAGTGACTAAAACCTTTATGAGAGATGACATAACTAATTTATGGACACATTTTTTATTTTTCCAAGTAACCACATCACTTGTCCTAAATTATTATGTAATTAATCATTATGTTATGTAATGAATAATAATATATTAATATATAATATTAATAATGAGAAGTTTGGGTCTTACAGTTTGTATCAGTGAAAGGTTTTCTTATCCTTTATAAATGAGGATGAGAAAACATTAGTGTGATCCCTAGGTATATTTATATGGATATGTATGTGGATAAGTCTTAAGAAAATTCTATGTATGTTTCAATGTATAGGGAAATTTCTAGGTATTTTAGTAAAGGATATATGGAGTGGTTTCCATGAAATTATATCCCTGTCAAGATACTACACATGGATACGGTCTAGTCATAGTTATACATAGGGGTAAAAACTATGAAAAGGGTGAATTGGGCTTGACCCAATCATCACCAATTGCATGATAATGGTCCTTGATTCACACCCGATTTGAGAATCATGTGGGATATTCCTTGGAAAATCACAAGATCATTATGAACCATCCTTAAGGATTTAAATAATTACCATGAGTAACCCAGGTTAAGCCATGGGTGTAATATATTGAAAAAAGTGTCATGATTTAGTAATTTTATATGTTATTTTTTTATGATTTTATGTTTTTACCATTATGTTTATAGTCACCCACACATTGATTTTTGGTCTTCATTAATTTTTGGTACATGAAAGAATCATGTTAGAATAAAATCCGATGGAAAGTTCAGTGACTTTGAGAAACCAAATTGGATGATGAATAACGAGATTGATATTGTGACTATGCCTAATAATCTATTGAGATATATGATAAACTATGTGAACTTCAGTGAGATTCTTAACTCATCAAATAAGAAGAAGATAAACTTTTATGAAATTTTATTTATTATATATTATATTGGAAAGAAGATTAATTTTCCTAAATGTCAAAAAGGTGGGATGAATCCATTAAACAAAATTAAAGGGAAGTATAAAAATTGAATCAATATTATGCCAATAATAATCATTTTGGTCAATAATTTGGATTTTGTGAGAATATGTTTCTAGGTATTTTTACATATAAGAAATAATTGAAAGCTATGCACTAGGTATATTAGTGCTTTTATAATTATTTATCATATCATGATTATATATTGTCTCTTATTATTTCCAAAAACCTACCTTAGGCTCGCTATGTGTTCCATGTATCTCTCATGAGGAAGTAAATACCTGATTTAAAACATGTACTATACTCATAGGTCATACCACTAGTGCAGGATATTTCAAGAGGAACAACTAGCAAAGAATCTTGATCATTCATAGAATATTCTAAAAAAAGACCACTCTCATGGTCATTTTTATTTTTTGAAACCACAAAATTGAAGAATTTATGTGAGAACATGATTATTTAATGAGTCAAAATCATCCTCAATTATTTATTCCAAAGTGATTAATTTCAAGGGAAAAAATCATTTTAAGGGGGGTAGAATGTAACACGTTGTTATTTTATGAAATATTTATTTATTATGAATTTTAACCTTAAATTTTTTATCTTACATGAAATACTTAATTTTGGTTTCATTTCATGAAAACATTTTTTATCTTGCATTACATGTAGAGATGAGTCAACTTATACTACACGCAACACAAAGTTTATACAAAACATGACATACTATTAAAATATTACTATTTAATATGATAGTTATCAACGTTCTATTAGAATGGTGGTTACGAATGAGATTAACTAAATTATGAAAATATAATGTTTACAAAAGTATATAAAATTAATTCCCTTTTGAATAATTAATTATAAATTACAAATGAGAGTATTTAAAAATAATGGTAACTATTTTTTGAAAAATTTCTTTTATGCATAAGATAAAATTTTACATCATAAAGTAAAAAAAATAAATTTTGGTGAATTATTTTAATGAAATATATATATTTTTTATTAAATTAATGTTTTAAAATTCATCTTATATGTTTTCAGGACAAGAGAAAAAAATAAATCCAATTTAAAGCTTGAAAACTGCAATTTTCTGAAAAACAATTTTTTCTCCTTTTGTGTGCTAATTTTAAAATTATTTTTTATCAATAGTAGAAAATTTATTTTAATATATACTATTAATTATTTAACTATACATGTCAAATTTCTCTTGGGGTGAATTTTTTTGATGTCTCGAAATGATTTTTTGATGAATAGTGAAAATATAATAGTGTTTATTAAGAATTATCATTACAAAAGAAGAATTTAAAAAGAAAAAAAATTAATATGGTTTTGAAAGTAATATTAGTTCAATTATATATCTATTAATAAAATTTATTTCATTATAATTATTTATATATTGAATTTTTATATTAAAAGATTCTCCACTTATGAAACTTACATGCATTCTCATTGCATCTGCAAGTTTGATTTTAAATTAAATTCTTCCAATTCTGTAATTTGAATTTGAAAAAATTGATTGCAAATTTGTAATAATAATAATTTATATTATATAATAATTCAATTTTTTTTCAAAATTAGTAATAAAAAGAGTAAAAATTATTTGATTCTGTATATGTAAAAATGTTTATACAAGGGGTAAAACTAACGTGATACCCATTAAAAATAGAAAAAACTTTTCACAAACCTATTTTAGTGAAATATTTCAACCTTATCTTTCATAGGGTTTATAATGAACCTTTTTTGATCCTTGTGTCATGTAAAATATTTTGGATACAACTTTTTATTTTTAAAAATTATATGTGTTCCACTCAACTCAATTATAAAAGGACACATGTACCCTCTCCTTCCCCTGTATATAAAAATGAATTGTTTTAGACAATAAATACCCAAATAAATTAATTGGTTCCTTAAAATTATCATATAAGGCTTATTTGTTTTAAAAATACAACTTAAGATGCCTATTTTTTCAAACCAATAGTAGTTGTCTAAAGAATAGTTAATGTACATAACCAGGTGTTTTATTTTATTTATTCCTCAACATCCTTAATTTATTAATAAAAATTATTTATATGATAACCAAAATGTCTTAAATATAATTATTTTTTATTATTTAAATGTAATAACCTATATTTGTATCCTCTTCTATCAAATGAGATATGAAATCATCATTCATATGTATGGCGGAATACCTCCCCGCGAACTGATATTATTAGTTTTACATCACCATAATTTACAGTTAGATATAATGTTGGAAAAAATTTTAATATAATATATTTATGAAATTATTATGCCACTATAAGTATATTAACACATCTACCTTATTTCCTACAAACCTATTTCCAAACAATAACGTCATTCCCCTGTACGAAAAACTACTACCTCGTGAACTGATGTGATGTGATTTTAGTTTCTATTTTACTTGGATGGTAATAAGGATTGACTAAATAAATATATATTTTATTTTTAACATATTTATAGTTATATAATTATGATATCACACACCCATATATATATATATATATATATATATATATATATACTCTTTCTATTCCATGGGAATATGATAACATCGCTCATGCGTAAAGCAGATTACCACCTCACGAAGCAATGTGATTTGTTCTTTACATATTATTCACATGGATGGAAATAAGGATAGGTTTAGATAAAAATATTTTTTATATATATTACAAATAAATTATTATGAAATGGTAACAAATTATTTACCTTTCATTCTTTTATTTTATCATGAAAAAGGAAATAATGTTTAGGCGTATGTATGTCTTTCCGTCTCTATGAAAAATATATTTCATTTTATATCTCCAATTTTTATTGATTATTCTAAATAAATATATAATTAATATATATAATATTGAAATCATGTTTAAAATTCTAGATATTATGTAACAATTATGAAATTAAGAGTACCAAAAATTGAAAATAAAAATATAACAAAAAAGCAGTTATTATCTGAAACAAGATTTTAAGAAGGAATTGTTAATAAATGGGTAATAAAAGGTCATAAGTAAATACTAAAATTTATGATATATGTAAATATGGTTATATAATAGATTTATAATAAACATATATTTAATATACAATATTTTTTAATTTTTCATAAACATTTCGAGACTCAATCAAGAGATTTATAATGTCTCTTTTATTTCTAGGAGATATTTGAATATTCAACCCTTTTTTCTTTTTTGTGGTGTAAATATTTCCTCTTTGACATGTTATGAAATTAATTTCATTATTTTAATGATATTTAATGTCATAATTTATGTTATTATTTATTGGGTATTAATATTCATAACATTACTAATAAAATAAAGTATTTTTTTATCTCAATTTTCCTTCATCGAGACATATGTTATGCACCTATATTATTTTATAAGGTGTATATACATCCCATTTAAAATTTCATTACATGAAATTATTTATTTTACAAATATGATATTTTTCAATTGAAGATATTATTCCACCTAAATGAAAATAAGGTCATATTGAGATCATTATTCATATCATTTATACAATTAAATTTTATTATATTAAGAATATTATAAATGTTTATTCATATACCCCATCAATTTTAAAAAACCAAATCATTGTTTGTATGTTGTGCAGACTACCCCTCCACAAAGTAACACTTTTAATTATCAATCAATTATTTACAAGGTGGGATATAGGAATGGTATTAAAGGATAAATATTATTTTTATGATACATTATGTTTTTATGACATATTAGAGAACCTATTAATGATATGATCAAAAAATGATCATCGTTAATTTAATCTTTTAAAATAAGTGTGTTAAGAGGATAATATTTTATTTAAATTAAGAATTGTCCTCATATCAATTAATTATTATTAAAATTATTTATAATTATATAATATAACACAAAAAATTATCAAATAATATCATTATGATTTTGGAATAATGATATTACAACCAAACCACACCATAAACATTCATTAAATTCAAATATGTTCATGTTTGGGTCGATTTAACCACCTAATCCAACCGTACTATAAATTTGTCAGGGATGACTATGAAAACTTATTTAATGGTTTTATATGATAAAAATATGTAAATTATTTTATTTTTATAATTTTTTATGGTTATAAAAACATTTAAATCACTAATTATAAAAACACATTTTGTTTATTAAGAATAACCGAAACATGATCATCATCGATTTCATCATCGTGGTTCTTAACCAAAAATAACATGAAATGAAATTATAAATTTATAAACTATCTTATAACATATATTAAAGTATATTATATGATATATTAATGGGGAATTTTTTAATAATATTAAAAAGGGACACCATTATTTTGAAACTAAAACAATCAATGAAAACTATAAACACCCATTGTGGAAAATCAGAAGATTTAATGAAGTGAATTACTAATTAGGAAGAGTATGAATGAATATAGATATGATTAAGTTTTTTAATTAGGTGATTAAGATAAATAATATTTTTATACATGATGTTAACATATGTTTCTGTTTGTCAGGACAATATTTAGAGGTTTTTATCTCATTTTCCCTTCATTGAGACAAGTCTTGTATATACGATCTTAATTTCATTTAGGTGGTGTATATACTGCATATATAGAATAAAATGTATTTAATTAAATTTTAATAATTTTATTTTATGTTTAATTTCAAACCCTCTATTTCATTAGGTTGAATTCAAAAAATTTTAAGTTGTAAGGATTTTCTTGGTCGCAATTCTCATTCTTTGATACATAACATTATTTTTCACCATAATCCCTTTTTATATTATAATATTTATTTACTATCACATGAATGCAATTTTCATTTTATTTATTTCTATTTAATAATCAAACCATCTTGCCTTATTCACGTTTCTAGTGATTCATTTTCTTCCCCGGTAGTGAGGATTTTGGTAACCCATTTTTCATTCATTGAGTTACGTTCATTATTTGAACTTTTTTTATATAATTTGGGAAGATTGCACCCTTTGACTTTATTATGTTGTATTATTTAATTTTTCTAGGGATATAAATTCTTACTACATAAAACATTAAAAAGGTTTCTCACTTTTTTAGATATATTCTATTCAAACTGCCCACTTTTTTTATGGGTGGATTATGATAACATTAGTCTAGTATTGTATTTTACTTATACCCATTTATCTATATGATGGGAACATCACTTTCTACATAACTCAGATTGAAAAAATTTCACCTAGAAAATATTATATACCATTGGCTTGGGAAAAATTATTGGCATTCAAATATGAACTATTATTTTCAAGTTGAATGTGTTTTTTATCCATCCACCTTGTTACTTCAGATAGGTTATGATCAAGATATCCATTTTATTGGAATATGGAAAACTGTTTTCATTCATTATGTTATTATTTTAATAAATATGATTTCTGGAAAAGTTGATTATTTTTTATTAATTCATTTTCTATTATGTTGAATGTGTTGCAATTATACTAGTGAAATGTAGGGCCCAAAATTATATATCCCCCCTAATGCATCGACATGTATAATGATTTAAAATAAGTTGGGTTTTGTTGTATACCTCTTCATATATTAGGATATTGTGTTGGCATAAAGCCTTGGCAACAAGATATGTTAACTAAAGTCTTGATGGAATGTAATGTGTCTTGGAATAAGGCCTCAACCATAGGTTTGTGATGCGTGGATTTATGCATTCCGTCGATATGATATTAATATAATTAATACAAATTTTTTAAATTATTTTCATGGGTATAGAATGATCCAAATTTCATTTTGTTTATTGATTCAGGTTTTCAACTTATTCCTTCCATAAAACTAATTCTATGTTTTTTTCTTTATTTCTTTACTTATATGTTTCTTATACCGATCATTTGATCTCACCCCTTATTATGTTTACATTTCCCTATTTTTTAGATAAATTTATTACCCATGACATGTTTAATGTATTAATATTGTGAAATAATTCATGGGAGATTTCAAATACTGTTTATGAATTAACTACTTTCATATATAGTTGGAAAATTGTCCTTTTTCATACAATGAATATATGATTTATTAGTTCATGTTGTGGCCTAAATATCTAAGTTTATAAACATAAAAAAGATAAATTGGTTTTAATAGATTCATTACTCATTTTGATTTTGTTATAATGTTTGGTTTTATATAGGATCTTATAGTTGTTATCCTGAAATTAATTTAATGTTCACATTTATAAAAATCGGATCTAGGAGTGTGGGTCTGAAGAATCATAGTCGGTATTAATGGAATGGTTAAGATAATTGTATAGATTAAGATATTTTTTAGGATAATGTGGTTATTTTTATATGTAGTTTGATCGCGATTTCAAATGTATAAATAACCATTTGTAATCGTATATGATTTGTTGTAAAGGTAATAATGCACATTTTATTTGGGTATTTGTGATTTATAAACCTACTTAAAACCCTAGAAATAAGTCTACTTGTTGGATAATATTGTGATGTTTCAGTGAAATATATATTATTATGTTTTTACTAGTAATAAACTCCTTTGTGGATATTAGAAAGTGGATGCAGCTATGGCATAGATGCATCTTGTCATAATAACCACATAATTGTTGATTAAAAATTAAATCAATCATCACTCTCAGTCATGACTAGTTGGTCTAAGACTGCACATATAGTGAGACACTCAGGGAGGATATTATTTGGTTAATAAAATTATGCATAAAAAATATTATAAAGTATTTGTGAATGATGTTTACAACATAGATTATAGAATATAATAAAAAAATGATCATGGATAACCAAGGATTGAACATGTAGTGCTATAGGATTTTTTGAAGGTACCTATTGTTAGAAAAAGTACTTAATTAGTGAATACATATTCAGATTGATATTTTCAAATACATATTTTTCATATTATCACAACCATTTTGGTTTTTGTATTTGGTTGAAACAAGAATGAGGAAATTAATCTGAGAATAGTATATACCTAGAAACCACAATGTCTTAAAAAAATAAGGTAACATACCTAAATGGTTTTAAAATTTAGTGTATACTTATTATAATTGAAAAAGTGATTTTCCTAGTATTATTTATGGTACTGAGATTGATATAATCATGAAATTATTTTACATATTTAGTGAGTGATATTTATCAAGGATATTATGTTATAATATAAAAATCCTAAGGATTATGTGAAACTCCTATGGATTATTCATTAGTAGTTTTTTGAAAAATGTATGGAGTCATATATTAAATTGTATCAATAACCATGAAAAGTGATTTTATATCAAGGTTATATATTTGGTAATAAATATTGGAGAACATGTGATTGAGTTGTGAATAACTCATTAGTTTTAAATATTCCTGAAATCATGGTAATGGATGTTTGATTGATTTTGAGAAAAGTGAGTTTCATATTATTGATTAGCATGTAATCCATAATATTTTGGGGTATTTTAATATAATTTTAGGTATTATGATATATAGTTAATAGTGTGTTCCCTCAAGGACTAGTTTTAAAGACCTGTAAATTTCAAGGAAATTTTTTTCTTAAATTCTTTGAGATTTTACGAGTGCGCAGTTTCTGACGGCACCAGATTCTGAGGCCTGGTGAGCCCAAAATGAATTTCCGATGATTAGCTCGGGTACGTTCAGCAAACGAACGAGCGGGTTTTCATAACATTTGAACTGGTACTCGGAATCAAAATCCGAGGGGACTGATGAAACCACAGCGCCGATAATTGCTTAAGAAGACCATTTCTGGAGTTGCATTTGCTCGAGAAAAGTTAATAAAAAAAATTGAGGTTATTTTGTGAAGTAAATAAAATTTGTGTAACAAATTTTACTTCTAATCATGTGTGGAAGTTGGGGAACAAACCAAGTGAGGATAATATGGAGGTGGGGCCCACACAAACCCCACCCCTTCATATTCCCTAACCCCACATAACTCTTTCCCTTTGAAGCCCCTTGTATTAAATTATGTGACTTCCTTATTCACATTAAATCATGCCAATGCTTAAATTAATTGAGAGTTATGTGTTTGATTTTTAAAATTTAAATGCATGGCATGTTATAATAAAATAAGAATAACACTTAATTTATTTTGGGGGTTGTTTTTTTGTCTTGGGGGTTTTGATAGAGGGAGCATTCTTTTCTCTGATGAAGTTCATCATCATTCTTGAAGAACGTGAAGAACACCGACGCGCCTTCCTTCATTCTTCATCCTTTGTCAAAGGAAGGGAGACGCCGCTCCTCCTCAGAATTTCTCCGTCAAACACATACTGAGCTTTACCTCGAGATTTTGTTTCCTGCGACGATCTTTGTGTGAAAAATACTTCATTGTAGGTGATTGTTTTATATATATGATTGTTTTGGTGTTCATCATTAAATATTTAGCCGCTTGCTATCGAATTAACATGAGGAGGCCGGACCACACAAACACGGTCGACCCTCCTCCCCATTGTTGTTGTTCTTCGTTATGATTTGGAACGAGGAGGAGTGGTGCAACGACATCACGCGAGAACGAGGAGAAAATGCAGCGAAAGAGCATGTCGTCATCGCGCCGCACCGGCGAAGCCGAAGAATGAGCCACGAATAAGGGCGGGTCGCGACAGAGGGGCACGGCACCGGCGCGCTGCGCCGGTCGGACAAGGGGCGCAACCTTAGGCCGCGACGGTGCAAGGGAGGGTGGCCGGATCCGCCAGTCACTGGCACTCCAGGAAGGCGGGACCGCAGGGGTCCCGCGGCGGCACCGGCCGACCATCAGGGCCGGCCGATCAGGATGTCTTGCGGTCGTAACCCCCAGCGGCAGACAAGGCGAGCCCCCTCCACGTGGGGGGCCGCCGTTTCAAAGCAAGGGGGCAGCACACCCCCATTTCCGCGTCCACTTTGGTTATGGACCTCCGATCGACGCACCGTAAGTTGTGTAGAAATCCTTGGATCGAGACGGTCATTTTGGTATATTACACTCAAGGTTTCGGAGAACTTTGGGTACGACTGGGTTGGTTCGAACACGAAACCATCTAGGCCCTCGGAGCGGAAACACTTATAACATGAGCTCCGGACATCCGATTGACGTGCCGTCAACATTGTTGGATTCCTATTAGTGAGACGATACTTTTGGCTTACTCCACTCGAGGTTTGAGAACAGTTAGAGTATGTTCAGGTTGGTTTTTACATAAAAACCAACCAAGCCCTTGGGACGAAAAAGCCAATAACTCTCAGACCGGGCATCCAATTGAAGTGTTGTCTGTCACGTTGAGTTCCTTTTGACGAGATAGTACATTGGGATACATCAACTTCGGACTTCGTGTCAGTTGATGTATCCTAACCCTTGGCTCGTGGAGCGGACCCTCTGGGAATTGTGCATGTTGTGTGCCGGAACCCTAGAGCTGGCTGTGTTTGCGACGACAATGACGACTGTACTGGGATCCTCCGTGGGTTCGGCAGCGACGACGACCATACTGAAATCCTTCGTGGGTTCGGAGGCGATGACTACCGTTCTTGTATCCTATGTGGGTCCGGCAGAGTAGCTGGTCTTGTATCCATTGTGGGTCAGACAGCTTAGCTAGGCTTGTATCCTATGTGGGTCTGACAACTTAGATGAATTAGTAGCTACATCTGATCATCTCTATCATCTTACGAAGAATTTTACCTGTGTGAGCTGAGTCTTGACTTTCAATCAATATCATCGATATGATTGACTTGCTATCCTGTGTGTATTGGGTTGTGCGTTCCTGTGTGGATTGGGTTGTACTATCCTGTTTAGACTAGATCGTACTTGGGCTCGGATGTTTGAGCCGAACTGGAATTGATGACTTAGGTATATGTATGGGCATATAACAAGTTTGGGTTGTTTGTTAATTCATGATTATAACATTCATTTGTGGTTTATACTTCGTGGATTATGGGAGACCTTCGGGGGTCTTGGGGTCCCTACTGAGTAGCATATACTCACCCCTACAGGGGCTATGCCCGCACTACATTGTGTTGGATACAGACGTCGGACATCGCTGATCAAGGTAGAAGATCGTGCATCTGGATGGTACCTGGAGGTGGATCACTAGACCGGACGTACACGGAACGGACGATTGGAGCCTAGGAGTAGAAGAGACTATCTGTACCCACCCTTCAGGTGGGATTTCCAGGGGATGGCTTGGTGTTGCTGCTTTACTTTTCTGCCGCTGTACCCTCTCTTTTCAGTTGTACTTTACTTTTAGTTGGGTTTGTATTCTTACCCATTTACTTTCCAACACTTACCTTTGTACTCAGTTTACTTAGTGTTTACTTATGAATTCATACCCTGTGGTGTTTGTTTTCTTACATAAAGGCAATGCCTTCCCTGATAACGGGGTTTACACCTTTGGTGCTAGTCTCCAGCCCCTGGCTTATGGAAGGCGGGCATGGGGTTGTCATGGCCCAGGCCCCGAGGATGGGTCGTGAAAAATTGGTATCAGAGGAGTTCGGTTCTACCGCAGAACATAGGAAACTGATCTTTCATCTATGTGAAGAAATGGTGTTAAGGGTATTGAGTGTGGTTATCAGTCCATGGAGTCCAGTTTTGGTGCAGCAGCCGACGTATTCATACAACAGGACCCTGATTTCTGATTTGTGACTCAGTGCACGAAAACATTGATTGCATGTGTGTTTCAAAAGTTTTCTTTGTGATTACATTGTGTCAGCTCACCAGGTATACTGTATTGACCATGGCGCACCTGTTTAATTTTAGGATGGCCCCTCGATGGCAGCCAGCTAGGGTTCCGAGCATTGTGCGAGACGACAGCCCACCGAGCGATGAGACCTCGGTGCAGGGACCTATTATAGCAGGGGCACCGGTAGTACCTCTACCCGCTGAGCAAACGATGCGACCAGCCCCAGCCCCTGAGAGTGCATGTCGACTTAGTGCACTGCACGTGTTTCAACATTTGAGACAGCCCAGGTTCCGTAGGGAGACGGACCCTCAGGCAGCCAAGGATTGGCTGGAGGTTGTTGTTCGAGTTTTCAGGTTAATAGGGACACCAGCTGACCTCATGGTGATCCTTACAGCGAGTCTCATGCACGATGCAACAAGTAGATGGTGGATCCTGATGCTACAGGTGCACATCGAGGCATCACTCCTTTGGTTGGAGTTAGAGAGCCTCTTCCACTTAGAGTTCGTTCCAGCCACCCTTTGTGCGGTGCACATTCCAGAGTTACTGCAGCTGCGACAGGGAAGCATGACAGTAGAGCAGTACTCGGCGAGATTTACCGATCTCTTTCTCTATTCCACAGAACTGGTATGAGACCCATTCTTCCGGGCCCAGACCTTCAAGTGGGGAATGAGGCATTAGATCAGGGTATCGATGATATCCCTCAGTATTCCGATGCAGGAAGGAGTACTAGAGCGAGCCTTTCTCATAGAGAGCTTTCTTATGGACCCTACACTAGCATTGAGACCTACCACAGTGCGGCATGTAGCTGATTTTTCTGCAGCTAGCAGTCGACGGATGAAACAGGTGTCCAAGCAGACCAGTCCATCAGGAGGATGACCAAAGGACACTGGCGCAGAGATGTGGGGCACACGGCTCAGAGCCAGTCTTACAAGGAACAGAAAGTGCTATGCATGCATCGGGCAGGGACACATGGCTCATGACTGCCCGACCCACTATGCAGAGGATCAGCAGACGGTTGAGGGACCACCCAGGTAGAGGTAGAGGTTTGACCGTGGCAGTCCGCAGGGAGAATGGGGATGAGGTAGAGGAGCTGGCTGAGCAGCAGGTGGTGGGCGACGCTTTGAGGCTCTACCACCACCACCCCCAGGAGGTCCACCCCGACCAATGGGAGCTGGCGGACAGAGGCAGGCTCAGCTTCAATCAGCAGAGGCCTATGACCACAACACACCAGAGATGATTCCTGGAACTATCTGTTTCTACTCCACCCTTGATGCAATCCTTATAGACATATGAGCGAGTCATTATTTCATTGTCGCTGCCCTTGTTCGGAGCTCGGAGATTCCGACAGAGCCGTTGGCTCAATCCATACGGCTAGATAGTCCTACGGAAGCAGACTAGACGATTACGCACTGGTTCCGGTAGTGTGAGATTAAACTAGGAGGCGAGAGCTTCAGCTGGGATCTTCTTGTAGCGGCGTCGAGGCCTTACGATGTCATATTGGGCATGGATTGGTTATCTACGGTTCATGCTCAGATCGACTGTATTAGGAACAAGGTGCGGTGTGTTTGCATCGATGGGAGCTGGTTCACCTTCACCGGCAAGAAGGGAGCCTCTTCAGCGCAAGATGGAATCACGCAGAGGAGAGGACAGTGGATCACCCATCATTTGGTTAGCCTCATCCTAGGAGAAGTAGACATGCAGAGTCCGAGTTTTCCTGTAGTGGTGGATCAGTATGCAGACGTTTTCCCTGGAAATGTTTTCCAGGACTACCTCCTCGTAGAGAGGTAGACTTTTATATTGTCCTTTACCCTGGGACAACCCTGATATCTACTCCAGTATATCGGATGGCTCCCTCTATTCTTTGAGAGCTACAGGTATAACTGCAGGACTTGCAGGGAAAGGGATTCATTCGACCCTGTGCTTCAGCATGGGATTCCCTGATTTTGTTCGCCAAGAAGGCGGAAAAGAGCTTGCGACTGTTTTTCGATTACCGTCACCGGAACCATGTGCCTGTGAAGAACAAGTGTCCACTTTTGAGGATTGGAGACCTCTTCGATCAGCTCAAGGGAGCACGGTAGTTCTCGAAGGTAGACCTCAGGTCAGGCTATCATCAGCTCAGATTTCGAGATGAGGATGTGCAGAAGACGACTTTCTGGTGTCGGTATAGCCACTATGAGTTCATGGTTATGACTTTCAGTGTAACCAACACTCCGGAAGTGTTCATGATTATCATGAACATAATCTTCTAGCCTTATCTTGATCGAGTTGTCATCATATTCATCAATGACATATTAATATACTCAACTACTGAGGAGGTGCACGCCTACCACTTGCGGGTTGTACTGGACACACTCCGAGAGAACCAGCTTTATGGTAAGCTCTCTAAGTGTCAGTTTTTGATACATGAGGTCAACTTCTTGGGGAACTTCATCTTTCAGGCAGGAGTTGTGGTTGATCATGTGAAGATTGAGGCAGTGCTATCTTGGGAGCCACCCAGGAGCATGACAGAGGTGCACAGTTTCTTGGGTATAGTTGGGTACTACCAGAGAGTTTTTCCAGACTTCTCCATAGTTGTGGCACCACTTTCAGCGTTGACGAAGAAGGGGAAACACTTCATGTGATCAGATAGATGTCATCAGATCATCCAAGAGCTGAGACAAATATTGACCAGCACACCTATCTTGAGGCTACCAGAGGAGGGTGTAGAGTACGTAGTCTACTACGATGCATCAGGGACCGGACTTCGGTGTGTCCTGCTGCAGGAGTGAGCAGTGATCACCTATGGATCACAACAGTTGAGGCATCATTAGGAGAACTATGCTACCCATGACCTGGAGTTAGCAGTAGTGGTCTTCGCCTTGAAGATGTGGGAACACTATATGATGGGTGAGCTCTTTACAGTCTATTCTAACCACCGGGGTCTCAGGTACATCTTCTCGCAGAAGGACCTGAACCTAAGACAGAGACGATGGCTCGAGTTCCTCCAAGACTATGACTTTGAGATAGGCTATACTCATGGAAAGGGGAATGTAGTAGCCGATGCTCTCTATAGGAGGACAGACATTCAACTACTTGGAGAGGAGACAGAGTAGCTAACTGCTTTGCAGATATCCATCATGGATAAATATGGGTCAGCCTTCCTTCAGTCGCTCACATTAACACCTCCACTTCTTCGGTGGGTCAGAGAGGCTCATCATTGGGACGTTGACTTTGAGACACGACGTGCACCGATTTCCACATGATAGGAACATGATGGTTTCTCTATAAGAGGGGAGCACGTCGTCCTTTTCAGAAGACGTATCATGGTACCAGCTGCTATACTGGAGGAGGTGTTGAGAGAGTTTCACACTTTCCCTTTAGCGGTACATCCAGGGGTAGCGAAGATGTACCAGGATCTCAGATGATAGCACTGGTGGCCGGGTATGAAGAAGGTTGTGGAAGAGTTCGTTTCTTGATGCCTCACCTACCAACAGGTGAAGGCAGAGAACCAGGTACCAACAGGTTTTGTACAGCCCTTGGAGGTCCCGGAGTGGAAGTGGTATGGGATATCTATGGATTTCGTGACTAGGATTCCACGTACTTCCAGAGGACACAACTCCATTTGGGTGATTTTAGATCGACTCACCATGTCGGCTCACTTCTTACCTATCAGATAGCAGAGCTCAGTGGAGAGCATGGGGCGCCTCTACGTTCAGGAGATTGTATGAATTCAAGGTGTGCCATCATCAATCGTCTCCGATCGAGATGATCGCTTTACATCCCGACTTTGGAAGGGGTTGTAGGAGGCATTCGGGACACAGTTATGACTGAGCACAGCCTTTCACCCTCAAACGGAGGGTCAGAAGGAGATAACCATTGAAACTCTCTAGGATATGCTCCATGCATGTGTCCTCGACTATGGTCACAACTGGGAGGATCACCTACCCTTGGTGGTGTTTGCGTACAACAACAGCTACCACTCCACCATCGGGATGGCACCATACGAGGCATTGTACGGCCGACCTTGCAGGTCACCTCTGGGCCGGATAGACCCTGGGGAGTCAGCACTTGTGGGACCAGAGATGGTCTAGGCCATGACAGAGAAGGTCCACGTCATCTAAGAGTGAATGTGGATTGCTCAGAGCTTACCAATGTCTTATGCTGTCAGAAGGTGGAGACCACTAGAGTTCGAGGATGGAGCCCACTTTTTCTTGTGGGTCTCACCTCGACGTGGATTACAGAGATTTGGCTGGGGCGAAAAGTTATCTCTGTGCTTCATCGGACCATTCCAGGTTCTTAGAAGGATAGGCGAGGTGGATTATCGCCTGACTCTACCACCTCAGTTGCACCGGGTGCACGATGTCTTCCACATATCTCAGCTGAGGAGATGCGTGTATGACCCGACACATATCATCAACCATGGAGAGCTGGAAATTGATGATGAGGCGACTTTTGTGGAGGTCTTCGTGGAGATCGAGGATCGACTGGATCGGGTCCTACGTGGGAAGTCGATTCCTCTAGTGTGCATCAGGTGGCAGCACAGGAACCTCCAAGAGAGCACATGGGAGCGGGAGGCTCAGATGCATGCTCAGTACCCTCATTTGTTTTCCTAGTTTTTGATGTATATTTACAAGGACATAAAGCCCTGAGGTGGGAGTAATGTAAAGACCCATAAATTTGAAGGAAATTTTTTCTTATGTTCATTGGGATTTTACGAGTGCGTAGTTTCTGACAGCACCTGATTCCGAGGCCCGGTGTGCCCAGAATCATTTTCTGAAGTTTTGTTCGGGTATGTTCACTGAACGAACAAGTGGGTTTTCTTAGCTTTTGAACCGGTACTTGGAATCAAAATCCAAGGGCACCGATGAAACCGCAGAGCTGGTAATTTCTTAAGAAGACCCTTTCTGGAGTTTCTTTTGCTTGAGAGGAGTTTCTAAAAAAATTGAGGTTAACATGTTAAGTGAATAAAATTTGTGGAACATATTTTACTTCTAAGTATGTGTGGAAGTTGGGGAACTAACCAAGTGAGGATAAAGGTGAGTTGGGGCCCACACGAAACCCACCTCGTCATAATCCCTAACCCCACTTAACTCTTCCCCTTTGAAACCCCATGTATTAAATTTTGTGACTTCCTTCTTCACATTAAATCATGCCGACACTTTAATTAATTGAGAGTTATGTGTTTGAATTTTTAAAATTTAAATGCATGGCATGTTATAATAAAATAAGAATAACTCTTAATTTATTTTGGGGGTTGTTTTGTTGTGTTGGGGATTTTGAAAGAGGGAGCGTTCTTTTCTATGAAGAAGTTCATCATCCTCCTTAAAGAACGCGAAGAACACTGATGTTCCTTCCTTAGTTCTTCTTCCCGCGTCAAAGGAAGGGAGAAGCCGCTCCTCCTTGGACATTCTAAATCAAACACATACAAAGCTTTACCTTGGGACGCCGTTTCCCGTGATGATCTTCGTTCGACAACAACTTTGAGGTAGGGGATTGTTTTATGTTCATGATTATTTTGGTGTTCATCGTTAAATATTTAGCCGCTTGCTATTGAATTAACGAGAGGAGGCCGGACCACACAAACACGGCTGACCCTCCACCCCATTATTGTTGTACTTCATTATGGTTTGGAACGAGGAGTTCGGGTGCAACGACACCATGCAGGAATGAGGAAAAATGCGGCGAAGGAGCGCCGAGCTATCGCGCTGTGCCGGCGAAGCCGAAGAATGAGCCGCGACCAAGGGCAGGCCGCCGAGGAGGGGCATGGTGCCATCACGCCGCCCTGGAGCACCTTGAAGGGCCACAGACGGGGCGGGCCGTGGAGGAGGGGAACGACACCGTCGTGCCGCGCCGGTCGGACAAGGGCAGCGGCCTTAGGCCGTGGCAGTGCCGAGGAGGGCGGCCCGATCCACCGGCCTCCGGCACTCCAGGAAGGCATGACCGCAGGGGTCCCGCGGCGGCACGGACCAGCCGTCAGGGTCGGCTGTTCGGGATGTCCGGGGGTCGTAACCCCCGGCGGAAAACAAGGTGGGCCCCCTCCATGTGGGGGCCACTTTTTCAAAGCAAGGGGGCCAGCACCCCCCCACCTTTATGCGTCCGCATGAGCGGACGCCTGCACGGGACCGGACTGGCCGCACGGGACCAGACCGCCCGCGTCGGGCCGGACCGCTCGCGTCGGGCCGGACCCCCGCACCGTGCCGGTCTGGGCCATGCCCAACTGGGCCGGACCCGGGTCGGGTCGAACTGATTCGGGCAGACCCATGGGATTTTGGGCTGGGTCGCACCAGGCCCAAACCCCCTGTTTCTGGACAGATCCGTTCAAACGCCCATAACATGGGCTACAAACCTCTAATCGACGCACCATCAGTTGAGTAGAAATACTTGGATCAAGAAGGTCGTTTTGGTATATTACACTCAAGGTTTCGGAGAACTTTGGGTATAGCCGGGTTGGTTCGAACACGAAACCAACCGGGCCCTCGGAGCGGAAACGGTTATAACTTGAGCTCCGGACGTCCGATGGACGTGCCGTCAACTTTGTTGGATTCATCTTAGTAAGACGGTTATTTTGGATTACTCTACTTGAGGTTTGGATGCAGTTGGAGTATGGTCGGGTTGGTTTTGACTTAAAAACCCACCGGGCCCCTTGGATGAAAAAGCCAATAACTCTCAGACCGGGCATTCGATTGACGCACCGTCATTCACCTTGAGTTCCTTTTGACAAGACAGAACTTTGGGATACATCAAATCCGGACATTGTGTTAGATGATGTATCGACCTCCGTGGCTCATGGAGCGGACCCTCCCGGAATCGAGCATGTTGTGGGCGGGAACCCTAGAGCTGGCTGCATTTGTGATGACAATGACGACTGTACTAGGTTCCTCCATGGGTTCAGCAGTGATGTCGACTGTACTGAAATCCTCCGTGGGTTCAGTGGCAATGACTACTATTCTTGTATCCTATGTGGGTCCGGCAGTACCTGACTAATGTTCTTGTATCCTATGTTCATCTGGCAGTATTTGACTCTGTACTTGTATCATATGTGGGTCCAGCAGAGTAGCTGGTCTTGTATCCTATGTGGGTCTGACAGCTTAGCTGGTCTTGTATCCTATGTCGATCCGGTTGCTTAGATAAATCAGTAGCTACATCTGATAATCTCTATCGTCTTACGAAGAAGTTTACCTGTGTGAGATGAGTCTTGACTTTCAATCAATATCTTTAATAGGATTGACTTTCTTTCCTGTGTGGACTGGGTTGTGCTTTCCTGTGTGGATTGGGTTGTACTATCCTGTTTGGACTAGATCGAACTTGGGCTCGGATGTTGGAGCCGAACATGAATTGATGACTTAGGTATCTGTATTGGCATATACCTAGGTAGGGTTGGTTGTTACTTCATGATTGTAACTTTCCATTGTGGTTTTATTTTCATGGATTTTGGGAGACCTTCGGGGGTCTCGGGGTCCCTACTAAGTAGCATATACTCACTCCTGTATGGGCTATTCCCGCACTACGTTGTGTTAGATGCAGACGACAGACAATGCTGATCGAGGTAGGATCTCGTGGAGCTAGACAGTACTTGGAAGTGGATCACTGGACGGGTGTACACGAAGAGGATGGCTGGAGCCGAGGAGTAGAGGAGACTATCAGTACCCACCCTTCAGGTGGTATTTCCTGCGGATGGTTTTGTGTGGCTGCTTTACTTTTCTACCGATGTACTCTCTCTTTTCAGTTGTACTTTACTCTCAGTTGGGTTTGTATTCTGGCCCATTTACGTTCCATCACATACCTTTTTACTCAGTTTACTTAGTGTTTACTTCTGCTTGCATACTTGTGGTGTTTTTTTTCTTACTTAAAGGAAATGCCTTCCCTAATATCAGGATTTACACCTTTGGTGCTATTTATCAACCCCTAGCCTAGGGAAGGCAGGCTTGGGGTAGTCACGACACGGGTCCCAAGGACGGGTCATGAAACTAGTGGTTAATACCATTTGAGGGTTGAATAAGTTATTTATTTAGGAACACATTATCTCATTGAGGTTTAATTTCTTGAGGATTCATATCAGTTTTCAGAAAATTATGTTTTTAAAAGCATATGATTGGGGTATATACACACATGGGTATATAACTTTAGAAATGATTATTGTTATTTAATGAAGGATATGTAATATCTTTAGAGCATATATTTTAATATTTATTGGATTTAGAACATTTCATTAATGTTCTTAGTAATTTGGGATAGCTAATTTAAAGATTAGGTAAAATAGTATAAGAGAAACCAAATCAAATTTTCCTAGGTTGAAACACGAGTAATATATTAGAGTGATATAGGTCGAACCTAGTCTGATAGAAGTTGATTTATAAGAATCATAGTCCAAAATGATGGGGTTATAAATTGAGACATCTTGAGGTTAAATTTTATTGTGGGTTGTTACGATACTTCACTTATAATTATCATAACTCATCATAACTCATTCGGTTTTAGTAATCGATATAAATATTATTAACCATTGGTTGGGGGGACAATGTAGAGATTACTTTTATGAAAGACCTATCATAATGGTAGCTAGAGTGAGATGTTTTTTTATTATTCCCAATCAACAATCAATAAATATTATTGAGAATGTGAGCATAGTTGAAGTCTCAAACACACCAAAGAAGAGAAATATTGAGTACCATGAATGTTCAAGTGATTATGTTAATTAGACTCAAAAGTGTAAGGGAAAGATAGATTCTTTTAAAATTTATTTCTTTAGTTGAAATAGTGTGGGGGTTTTATGTGACTCATTATTCCAATACAAGTGACAACAAGGGAGATTGACTCAATCAAACATACAAACAACAAAAATATTATGTGAATACTACTAAAGGATTGTATATTTAGTTTTCACTAAAACATTTCTAGTATCTTATGTCATATAATTCTTCACCAACATCAAGATATTTAATTATAAAAACCCCTTATGGTATGAAATATATATAAAAAATTTTAAGGGTTTATGGGAAGTTATTCATTATGGGTCTAGATCTACATCCCTTAGAAAAATTCCAATTCAAATTATGAATTCATTACATCCCGTTATAAATCAATTTTATTTTTGGTTTTCAAATACATAAATCTCATTCCAGATCCTAAATAAACCCCTAACTATATTGCAGTATATGGTTAAATACAAGTTCCCCATAGGAATTAATTTTTTCTAATGAGAAAAATTTTGGGGAGTAAATTTATTTAAGGGGAGAGAATGTAAAACCTATACATTATAATATATTATCACCATTAAATTATTTTATTTGTATGATATATTTATCTACATGAAACAGTAAAAATAATTGAAACTATGATATATTTTGATTACATAATAATATATAAGTTCGACCACCAGAACCCAACTCTTGAATTAGATGGAATGAATAGGATTTACCAATTAATAAAATGTAATGACCCACTTATTACAATTGGATTGAGAATATAAAAAATTATTATTTGGGATTAAGAGAAATCCCCAAGATTTCAAAGACTGGAAATAGATGTTGAAGGGTTTTAAATGAATGTGGGAGACAATTTACCCTTTCTGAATTAAACCATTAACTCATCCAACCATAACAAAAAAACTCACTCTATGATGCATGAATAAATGAAATACAAGTAAACCACTTTATTTATAACAAAATCACACCATAGTGTACATATTTTGGAGAGAAAGCAACTATCAAAGTGAAAAGTGGAAACACAACCCAAGACTCAATGAAAATCACAAGACATTATGCTACACAAGTTATGTGCACCACAACCACCAAAAAGACCATGTATCATAAAGTGGTGCTAAACACATCTTAAATATTACCTTTTCCCATGTCCTCGAAGATAGAATCTTCAATAGAACAAAATTCCCAAAGAAGGGGTGAGTATAAAACTAAGTAGGATTTCCCCATTGACATACCTACTCATGACACTTGGATAGAATGGTTGGAAATATTTATATAATTTTTTTATATAAAACAATTTCCCAAAACAGTTTATAACTAAATATAAACGTGTTCCAAAACCATTTGTTAAAAAATGAAAACAGGTTCTATTTAATGCAATTTCTAGAAAGTCATAATTCTTGTAAAATCACCAAAAAATAATTTAAAAAAATCACATTTACCATTTTGGAATACCCAACCCATGGTTCATAACACATACACCCATGCATGCTTTGTTTGACTGTTCCATACTCATGAGAGGTATCTCAT
Source organism: Viscum album (assembly GCA_963277665.1). Taxonomy (NCBI): domain Eukaryota; kingdom Viridiplantae; phylum Streptophyta; class Magnoliopsida; order Santalales; family Viscaceae; genus Viscum; species Viscum album. The sequence continues at coordinate 1,913,328,866 of OY728122.1, forward strand.
CCAATTACCTTTTGTCCCAATGATACAAGCCTGCATTCCAGGGTCACACACCATGTACCCCAATGGTACACGTCGCTTATTCAGATGTACATCAAACATGAACCCACACAACTCATATATTCCAAACCATTCAAATATCCAAATTCAAACCCATTCAATAAAATCTTTCCTTTATTGAAAACCATTAAATAGACCAATTCCACCCAACCATTCCATTACAATAAATCCATTTCGTTCATTTAAAACTCTTTAATCAAATCTAATTACAACAATTCATGAAAAATACCTTTTTTAAAAATATATATTTTAAAATCAAGAATGAAAACACTTTATTCAAGGACACCAATTTTCCAGATTTCACAAATTTACCAAAAAATCATTAAAGAGGGTTTTCAATAATTTCTAAACAGACATTTCATAATGAATTGAACACAATATATTCAATTTGAGCACATAAAAATAAATTATATTGAGTGGAGTCAATAGTGAATCCACCTACTTCAATCGTTTTGATGTATACAGAAAATAGATGAAGGACGCTCAAGAAACTTGGACCATTCTCCATGAATCCCCTTTAGATATCACATCCTATCATGATCAAGATAAAATCTAAAAAATATTTTCAATTTCCAATCTTAAATAAACCCATAACAAGAAATGATCTAAGAAACATATAATAGAGGAGAATTAGATCTATGTAGGTCTAATAAACTGATCAAGAACGATGAATAACAATCACATACCTCAAGAATCCATCTTCAAATCACCAAGGGATGCATTAATATTGAATTAAAATTACTTGGTAGAGGTTATACGACCATCAAAGAAGATAAATACCATGTTAAGACTGCATAGGAACAAAAAATGTGGTAAAAATGTGTGAGATACACGTTTTTATGATCTCACTTTAACCCCGCACATGGTTAGTTCGCATGGTTTGACTAATCAGGCGCTAAATGTGAATTATCTTCCACCATAAGGAAATAATTACACGACCTCCTCACATGGTATTTCTATTCATGTGAATAGTATGCCTAATTTACTATCCTGAATCTGAAACCCCACATAGTTTCTACTAGTCCTTTAGAATGGTTTTTAAAAACTGTGCGTAGCCAGTGCGCCTCTCCTTTAGCCCAAAAAACATATTGAAATTTCACCGAACTATACCACCCTTCACCTTTAATCATTATGAAAATTAAAAATAAAAAAATAAGGTTTACATACCAGAAACCTAGGGTATTACAATAAATCTATAAATAAATGAAATAAATAATAATTTTAATATGAATGAAAATCAATTAGTTTACCTAAAATGACTCTTAAGATAAGTTTTTGTTTATAAATTTATTTTTCTAAATAATTTAATTTTATATGGTATGAACATATATTTCATGATATATATGATTAATGATAAATTATTTTCTATATTAATAATTGGTTAAAAAAATTATTTATAACATGATATTAAATAAGATTAATATGAGTTAACATTTTAAAATATATTTGTATATATAAAACATTTTTCATCATATTTTACGATTTTTTTTTCAATAATCATATTTACATGCTTCAGAATAATAAATAAATTAAAATTAATTTCATTTTGTAATTAATAATATTAAAATTCTCTTATTATGAATTTTTTTATCATTTTCTAAAATGGTTTATTTTTAGTCAAAAAATGTAAGATTCAGGAAAATTATAATTTCCATAATTGTATCCCAATGTAAGCATAAATTAGATGATTTAAATTCCTTTTATATAACCAAATAATAATTTTAGGAATAAAATTATTCATTTGAAAATGTTCTTTAAGTTATAAAAACTATTTAAAACATTTCTATAACTAATTGAAATGTTACTTTAATATAAAAACTATTTTTCTTCCTTTCATGAAATCATGTATTTTGAATGTGAGGTTCAGTTTTGGACTTCCTTGAAAGCCTCATACATTTTTGTAATTTATTTATTTAAAAATTTGTTTCATTAAAATCTACAAACATATTAAATTTATCTTATATATAAATTTAAATGATAAAAATTTAATTTTCTAAAAACTATTTCAACACGATTTAGTGTATTAATTTTAAAATTAACTATTCACCACATTAAATATAATATTGACTAAAATTAATTTATTTTTCAAAATAATAATTGTAAAATAAGGTAAAATATTTAGTTTTAATATTTTTCATTGAAATTAATTACTAAGGTTACAAATTAATTACCAAGGTAAATGTAAAAAAAGGATGAAATAAGTATAACCTAGGGTAAAATACCTAAGACATTTAATAAATGTTCCTAGAAATGAATGGTTGTTATTTTTATCAACCCATACTTGTTTCTTATAAAATATTTCAATTTTTATCCATCATCCCCTAATTGTGTCATGGAATTATTGAAAAATTTAAAGATGTTCCAAAAAATACTAATTCCTCCACATATAAATGGTATTCCTATTTACCACTTAAATACAAACATTAAATTTTAATTAATAATTTGAAATCATCCATTTTAATTTCTATAAAACCCTCTCCCATGAAAATAATCCAAATTTTTCTCGTAGTTATCTTAAGCCCCTCAAATTCAAGGATACTTCCGAGGAAAATCCAAGCCCCCGACATAAGTATTATTAAAAACTCATTTTTTATTATTAATTTTGACCATTATTATTTGTTATCACCAAATAAATATAATGAAATATTTATGTTTTATATTATTTAATTTTTTTATGTTAAAGTAATTTTCATTGTTTATTAACGTACCCCATTTATTATGACTAACAAAATTGCCATTCCTGCATCTTGCAGACTACTGCATCAACGACATAACATGTTTCATTTTACACCATTGCCTTAAAATGTTTGATATATGGATATTATTAAATGATAAATATAATTTTTATGATACCATTAACGTTATTTTATAAAAAATTATATAACCTGTTAATGATATGATCAAAAAATGATCATCATTAATTTAATCACTTTAAATAACTGTGTTAAGAGGTTAATATTTTATTCAAATAATATTAAGGTTTTATATCCATCAATTGTTATTATTATTCCTAAAAATTATGATATATCATACTAATAAGCACAAAATAAGATAATTATGCTTCGGTTACAATGATATAACAACTAAAACACATCATAATCATTTATTAAATCAAGGTATGTTCATGTTTGGGTCAGTTTAATCACTCAATCGAACTATACTGTGAATTTATGTCATGGATGAATATAAGAATTTATTTGCAGATTTTTTATCATATTAATAGGTAAATAATGTTATTTTTTTTGTTTTTATATTTTTATATAAATATTGAACTCATTTATTAAGAAAACACCTTTTGTGACTTAAGAATCACTGAAACTTGATCATTATCGATTTCAATGCGATGGTTCACAAACAAAAGTTACATGAATTGATATTATGAATTTAAAAAATATATTGTAAAATATATTCCATTATATTATATGATACATTAATTATGAAATTTTTTATAAGAATAACCATGGGAACTACTGTTACGAAACTAGTAAAAATGATCAAAACTATAAACACATGATGTGGAAAATTTAAAGAACTCATGTACATGATGAATAATTATAAAGAGTATGAATGAAAATAGATATTTAAAAGGTTATAAATTAAGTGATTAATATATCTATGTTTGTGATATTGGGGGTTGAATTATGTATTTGGAAGTCAAGAAAAGAGGTAAGGGTTTACATCTCAATTTCCCGTCACCGAGACAAGTATTATATTTATACACCTAATTTCATTTATTTGGTGTAGATATTTCTAATTTGTTATATAATATCATGAATTATATTTAATTCATGGTATTATAAGTTTAATTAAAATACATATCTTTCAAGGGGTTTGATTCTAAATCTTCTATGTCGTAAGGATTTTCTTGGACTTAATTATCATACATTGAGTCATAATATTTTTTTACACCATGTTTCCTTTATATGGCTTTAAATTTATTTACCTTAGAATAAATATTATTTTCCATTTATTTCATTTGATTTACTATCCAAATCATGTTCCCCTATTTAATCTACTAGTGATTTAGTTGCATCCCTAATAGTGAGGATTTTTTGTAACTCAATTTTTATTCATTGTGTTATAATAATTCATTTAACATATTTCATATAAGTTGAGTACATTATACAACTTGATTTTATTATGGGGTATTCTCAATAATTCTATAGGTTTATAAATTCATACAACATAATCCCTTTCAAAAATAACTCCCACTTCTTTATATATATTCTAGATGACTTATGTTCTTGTTATTACAATATTATCTCATCCACATATGAATTTCTCTATATAGTGTGAATGTAAAATTTTACATAAATAAAATTTGATGATATTCACCGAGAAAGTATGATATTATATTGAAACATGAAAAATTATTTTCATTCCAATAAGAATTATTTTGGTAAAGATGACTATGTGTAGTTTATCCATCCACCTTGTTCTTTTAGATGGGTTATGATCAGGTTATCCGTTTAATTAACAAAGGGGAAATTATTTGTAATCCATATGTTTGTATTTCAATATATATGATTATAGAAAAATTTTATTATGTAATTTATTTATTTTTTCTTATGTTAAATCCATTGGACTTGAACAAGAACTGATGTGGCTCAACATTATGTAGCCCCTTGTTGTATCGATTGGTGTCATTAGGCAAAATAAGTTGGGTTTTGGTATATTAATTTTCCTATAATAGGATACTGTATTAGTTAAAAGTCTTTATCGATGGATTAATTGACTATGGAATCATTGATAAGTAAATTTTATTGGAACTAGACTTTGAAAATAGGGTTTTTATGTCCGACATCATGCCTTCAATCCATATGAGACCAATTATTGATATTAATGTTTGAATTTATTTATAGGGATATAGAATTCTCCGAGTTTAAAGTGGATCATGGCTTTGTGATTTTTAACAATTCGATCCATAATAATTATGATGTGAATAGGCTTTGATTTATTTAGTTCTATATTTCCCATACTATAAGTTTTAACTCACCACATCTTGTTCTTCCATTTCCCAAGGTTATGAAGAAAAAAAGATCATGCGACATGATTGTAAGGATAAAAAGTGTGAATTAATTTGTGGGAGAATTTTAATAATTGTAATAAATTAAATTGTTACATATAAAATTGGAAAATTTTCAATTTTATTAAAAGAACATGGGATTTTTCAGTTTATGTTATTTCTTAATTCTTCAAATCTCTAAACATGAAAGAACCCTTCATATGTAATTGATACAAACTTTTTTTTGGATTTTTGTAATTGAGGTTGGACTTATATATGATTTTAAAACTGTTATCATGAATTTAATGTAATGTATGTGTTTATGATCCCTACATCTGAGAGAGTGAGTGCAGAGTATAAAACAAAACATTTCTATAAGAGCTTCCATTGGAATTTCCCCTACCGTTCTAGTAATTTTTGGAGATATGGTACTTGATTCTAAAATTAACTTCTGCATCACCTTCTTAATCATCCAAATCACTAAACCAATAGTATTATGTTCAACATCTTGGATTTTTATCTTTATGAAAGCATTAAAATTAATTTCTTTCTTGATCTTCTCTTGGAATATTGTATCTCTCCTCATCTCATAAAGAATATGTAATTAATGAAATTCATTAATAGATCCATCAACACTATCTTAAAAGGTTTTTACTTTAGGATCAAGCCTATATGTAATTTTTCATATTAGTTTTTAATAATGGTTTAATCTTTGTATTTATATCTGAAACCTCTAATTTTACTGTCAATTTCATTATATCTAGTAAATAATTCATCAATAGAGTCTTCATTTTCTATTATAGTATCTTCAAAATTATTTTTTATATATTTTAACCCGTTCATCAATAACTTTAAAATTTCCCTTGAAGATACTTTCTTATTTATCCAAAATTTCCATTTATCACTTGAGAAAAATCACCTAAATATGTCCACTTTTTTAAAAGGACATAAGAATAAAATTATATGTTTTCCCATAAATATCAATATTCATTTCTTCCAATAATTTCATTGGAGTATTTTTGTAAAAGGGTTAAATCAAATTGTAGCTACATCAATTACCTACATTCCATGAAATAACAGATTGAGTATCATTTTTTTTCAAACCATGATAATTTTTTTCAACCGATAGGGAGAATACCTATTATGTTCACATATTTGTGATTATATATTGTTAGTATATAAAAATGGGAACCTTTTCGTTGATCCCAATTGAAGTCCTAGTCAGCATGATGACTAGTTATAAGGGGGTTCTATTAGTGTGGAACTTTTATAAATTATATTCTCATGAAATTTATTTGGAATTTGATCCACGGTCGAATTAATTTGTATTTTTTGATAATTTTAATAATTTTAATTTCTCAAAAACTATGATATTTTTCTACTTTGAGATTTTATATACTTCTGTAAAATCATCATGTGACCTTGGAAAGTAACTTTGAGTAAATATTTGAAAAATTATAAAACTGACATTGAGAGGTGAATTTGGGTAAATATTTTATAAATTCTAGAAATGAACATGAATGAAGTGAACATGAGTAAAAATAAAGTGACTGCATAAAAAAATAAATTGATAGAATAATGTAAAATGAAATGTTTTCATGAATAAAATCCAAGTGATCACATGAACAATTATAAAGTGAACACATAGAAAAAAAATTATGTGACCACATTAACAAAAATTAATTTTCGACATTTAAAAATTAAAGTCACTGCATTATTAAAAATGAAGTTATTTTATCTTAGAATTTGTAAACTGTTGAACCTAAATTATAACCTATATAAGGTCAATTTATTCCTTTGTCATATTTTAGCTCCAAAAAATGCTCTATTTTATTTATACTGTTATACTTTGAATTACTATATGTTTGTATTATGTGTTTATCTTGATTTAAATATTATATAAATAATTATTAATTATTTTAATTCTAAGGAATTTTATATGGAATTATTTTTCGTTGGAATATATTCTAAACATTTGGATTTAATTTTTATGTTGTTTTCTTGGGATAACGTGAGTTGAAAATTAAATGTGGTTTTAAATATAACATTTTATCTTGCATTCTTTAAGAGAATTTTCTAAGGTACTTTAATGTTTTTTATAATTATTTGTTGGTATTGTATTAATTATTCTAAAGTGTAATAACTTTAATTTTTTTAATATTACAGGCTATAAAAGAAACATACATGGGAATGTATTTCATGCACATTAAATGAAGATATCACATGTGACATTAGGAAAGTTAAAGTAGAATGGATTTAAAATTTGAATGTTTTTATGAAAAATGAAACTCCATAAACATTGATTTGATAGAACAAGTATAGTAAGGGCAACGATATGAATTTAAAGATATTCTTGAACAATAAAGTAATGACATATATTTATGATCAAATACTATTTTAGGAAAGACTTTATTTTTTTTATTTTTATGCTAAAGAGCTCCTTTTTTACATAAATCTAATAATTTGAATCACTCACATGGTTTTGTGGAGATACTTATTTTTATTCTTATTCTATTTGTGTAATTTTAAATGGTTATACTACATTATAAAATGATTTTTTTAGGTTGTGAATCCCAAAGAAAAGTCAGCATTTACATTGTACCTCAAAGGGAAAAGCTGGACTGTTTTTGTTATTCCGCTAGGTGGGGAAAAGGTGAGATTTTTATTGGGTTTAGTCCTATATGTGGGAAAATGATTTATAATTGGTTTGTGAATATTGGTGGGAAAATTTATTTTAAGACTATATTATTTTATATATATTTGGTTCCATAAATATTTTTTCCTGAGAGGGTTGAAGGGTGGACTAGGATCATTTAAATCCAATCTAGAATAAAAAAATCTTGTCATTATTTTTGTTTCATTTCTACTACATTAATTAAAAAAATCTATTATTATAATTAAATTAAATATAAACCCAAAGTGAAAAACATACCCATCTCTTGTTTATTTTTCCATATTAACTACAGACCATCAATTGGAATCATAAGAGTACCCATAGGTATATATATATATATTTTTAATATGTGACACAATTTCCGAAAAAACTATGAATGGGAATATATCATTTTTGAGATGACAGGTGATAGTTGGAGTGATTATCATAATAGTGGGGGGGGGGGGGGGTAAATTAAGTTCCCAATAAATTTTTTTTATTAAAAAAAATTTAAATAAAATACCATAATTAAAAATAATTTTTTTTATTATTAAAAATTGCATATCAATATAAATTCAAATATTTAAAAATATTTCTCAAATGGTGAATATGTCTCAGTTAAAAAAATATAGTGATATTAATCCAACTTTGAAAATATAATTAATTAATAATAACTGTATACAAACACTTCTTAAGACTAAATATCAAAGAAGTGATCTTTTTCCAGTTTAAAACAAATTTATTTTAATTCTTTGAAAGGTGAAAAAAACACAAAATGGAATTTAAACTAGTGGAATAGTCTCATGCTAGGCTCTAATCCCCACCACTTGTAAATAACATACTACCAATAATAATATATAAATATAATATTGATCCAAAATTTGTATTGGTCAAATGAACAAAAACTACAATCTTTCTCTCAATGAGGACCGATTGTCATTGATTGACAGTTAGGACTCAATTCTGGTAAGGGGATTCAATAGAGGGGAAATCAGCATTGATTAGTACATTTTGACTTGGGATGAACTTTCTTCTGAGTTTGAGAATATGATGATGGAGGTAGCTGACCTACAATTTTCTTATTTATCAAGGATGATTTTTAGGGACAAGGATTTAGGCAATATTATGTTTCTCTTAAATTAGTCTATTTAAGATGGTGGTCTTGGTCAATCGTTTTGAGAGGATTGTTTGTGAGGGATGTGAAGTCCTTTAGATCTTACTGTTGTCTTTCTTTGTTTGGATTTTTAGTGCTTGTTCCTAGATCTCTACTTAGATCTTCCCAAGAATGGAATTGGAGAGCGAAGTCTTCATTGGTGTAGGCCTTTTTGATTAGGAATCTTGAGACGGTATAAATACTCCATCAGTACCATGCCCGTGCATTTTGTAGGGACTGCTTGTCGAAGGGTCCTGTGTGGGTGATGGATTGTGGTCACATCACAGTTTCTATGGTGGGGCAGGACTGGTAGTTTGTTCTTCTTTTGTTCAGTCTGTTTTTGTGGTTTATCACTTTTTCCTAAAAAGTGTTTTGATAATTAAAAAATTAATTTTCAATTAAAATCATATTAAAATTGAGTTTCATAAGAACTCTTTGTTATAACTAGTTAAAGGGAGTCATATGTTCCCTCATTCCCATGGAACATCACAATCCATACGAGAGATACTTCTTTGAATATATAGTGCTGTAATATAGAGAGACTGTTATAGGAACAATCATCTGAGTATTCTTCATCGTCGTACATAGTTATGACAATATTTAATATTCCTTACTATAGTTTCAAAAGAACCATAAAAATAACCCTCAACATTAAATTTGATAATATAGATATTAGAAGTATTTAATTTAAATATCCTAGAATAGTGATAGTGAATCATTATGATGGTGATTCATATGTGGTGGTGAGTTAAGAAAATTATGAGTCCAACTAGTGGTAGGTCATCTGATGGTAGGTTAGGTATGTCAGTGACTCATGTTCAGTAGTGAATCATCTTAGTGGTGACTCATCTGAACTATGACTCATCTCAATAGTGCCTCATCTCCACAATGACTTGTCTCAACAATGACTCTTGAAATGGTAGGTTATCTTCCGAGGTGACTATTTTTGGGTAGTAGGTAAATTTTGGTGGTAAATAAATCCTAATGGTGACTCGTTTCCAATAGTGAGACATTCCTTCCGGTGAATCACCTTCAATGGTACATCTTTTCTTGTAGTGAATCATCTTTAATGGCGAGCCTTTATAAACATAGCCAATTTTTTTTTTGATGTTTCCTTATATTATAAAATGTTATCATAAAATTTAAAACCCATTAAAAACATAATTTACATGATTTTTTATCATTAAAAGATTTAGGTACAAACAATATCTTGTTTTTTATAGTCATAAATCTTGTCAATTTCTAAGCCATGAATAAAAAAAAGTTTGTCTTAAGATTAATCTGATTAAACTTTTAAAACTAAATGGTTTCAAAAATATTAAGTAAAAATCAATATCAATGGAATGAAAATTGTATGTTATGAGAGAATAACATAACACTTAAATACCTATTGTTAATGAAGATAATATTAAATCTATACACTAAATATATATAACATGAAAGGTATGGTATCGAGAAATATCATTAATGATAGTATCAATGAATAACATAACTATAACATTACTGTAAAAATAGAAAATAAAAATCATATTCATTCTCCCCCTTTTAGGATTATCATAAAGTGAAAATTAAAAAAGTAAATTCAAGGAAGTAGAATATGAATAAGAATATAATTTTCATTAAATGACAAAATTAATTGAATTATATCCAAAAATAGATATAACAAAAATTCATAGAAAAGTACCTATAAAAGAAAAGGAATAATTTTAATGCATTGTATCCTAAGTATTGGGAAAGAAGGTGAATATCTGTTATCAGAGGAAGTGGGGAGAAAAGTAGAGTCTAGCCTTGAGGTAACTATGGTAGAGGCTATAGGGACTGAAACAATAGTGGTAGAGATAGAGGTATAAGGTGGAATCTACCTAATTTTCACTAGAAGAATCGTCTGAACTACTTCCATTAGAGATAAACATAGAGGATAAAGGATATTAGGAAGAGGTGAATTTGGATCTCAAGTAATATCCATTCTGAAACACTGAAAATTAGTGGATAGATGATCTAGATGAGAAGTCATAGGAATGGCCTCATATGCTACCACTATAATTTAAACCATATATACAAAAGGCTTCATCAGATTGATGTAGTCAACGAGGATTTTGCATCTTCACTCCAGATAACTAAATAAATATTTATTATCCTTTTTGAAAAACTGGATAATATGTGTAAATTATTTAAACTGAGTGACCTACTGCTCAAAATCTCTAGTAACAGGTGGAAACTGAAGTTTTTCAATAATAAACTTGAAATTCCATTTGAGCTCATGCTTGGTATAGATCCCCAACAGTTAATACATAACTACCTTTTTGATGGGTTATATGTAATCTCTAATATCATTCATGCATTAAATTACCATACAATGAAAAAGATTATCTTATGTCTAATCTATCTAAAACATTCCCGAGTGATATAAGGGATATCTACTGAAATAGTTCAATACTCTTATCCAATAGGTGATCTGATTAACTGAACATGCAAGGAGGGGGGTCACTAGAAGTAGACGCCACAGAAGCAATATTATCAATCATATTAAATAAGTTATCAATACTAAAAGAAAAATGACTTTTTATACCTTCCATAACTTATTTTAATGAATATAGTTCACTGGCATGTCTTCTATTATCTATTTCTAGTTCTGGAATATGATGCATCATCCTGGGCTGAATTTGTTGAATGACAAGTTTTAACTCCTCGAGTATTTTTGAACACTTTTTTCTAGAATAAATAATTTAACTTTGATATACTTATTTGAATTATATTCTAAGTCAAAGTTTCTTTATATAGTATACCAATTCATGTTTTCTCTACACTCGACACTTACTTGTCTTGTGTTACACCCAACACTGAGTTTCTACGAAATGATATTTTATTAATATAATTATTAAAAAGGTATAGTTATAACGTAGCCCTTAATTTTTTTAATATTAATAGAAATGAATAATTTTAATTATTATTTATAATTCTTTTATATAAGTAAAACATATTGATGATAATACATAATTTTTTATTAAATTCATTAGAGGTTTGAAAATACTATTTTCTTAAAAGAACTACTTTTTATGTCCATATATGAATCATAATAAAAATAATTTTGGGAAATTTAAGAAATTTAATGTTATAAAATAAAGATAAAATTTTAATTAATAATTTCATAATAACCTTAGTTTTAATTTGAATGATTTTTCAAAAAAAAACATCATTTTTTGATGAATGGTGAAAAATACTGTATTTTAATTCATAATTTGTTTTTCAACAAATTTATTTGTATAGTTCAATTATAATTTTATCTAGTTACAAAGTTTAATGTAATTAAATTTACATAAATTAATCCAATTTAGGTAATTATAACCAATTTCACATTTAAATGGGATATCAAAACAATAAAACTTATAAATTTTTCGTTAAAAAGTCAATGTCGTGACCACCTACATGAATAAATTTAAATTAATTTATGAAAATTATTTGATTAAAATTTGGAATAATGGGTTCCTTATTTGGAATAAAAATAACTTATAATTTCTAACATGTTCTGATTAGTTTTTACCAAAAATATTATTAAACATGTTTAAAATTAATTACATCATTTAAGAAACAAATTATATTGACAAAGGACTAAACATTTTTACTGAAGAAAAAATGACCTAGAAAAATTTCCAAAATCCATTTTAAATTAACATTTCTACCCTATGATCATTTTTATCTAATTTTTAATATTATTGGACACTCTTGACATGGGGAAAATGTGGGTGGAATTCCTTTTCTATAAATTTACATGAATGCGAGTCCTCTTCCAAAATAAAAAGAACTCAACCTTCTAAATGTTTCACACATCTCAAGAACATTATGATTAGGAAATATAGTACATAATATCATTCCAAAATCCCTAAAGTCATCCTAGAAGTCTCTATTTAGTCATAATTCAATCCATATAATCCCTTATTTGAAAACCAAAAGGAGTTACACGGAGAAGAGGTGACGTACTTCATCATGTTTTTTGTTTATTTTCATTATTATCCCCCTAAATTATTCTTATTACATGCCAATATAATAAAATATTTATCCTAAAAAATAGGGATGTTTTTATTCTAATGGTTTTACCTACACCAACACACACTTATATCTAACGAGTAACGAACTTACCATTCTTGTGTATGAAAAACTATCACCTCACGAAATGATGTTATTCATTTTTCCTTTACTAAATCTCATGGTTTTGAATTATGAAGAAAAATAGATTTTTATATTATATATATGATATTTATGATTTCTATAAGATTCTGGAATTATTATATAACACATACATTCATTCTATCAATTTTTTATAAATACGATATTTTAATTTGGGAAGTGTAGACTACCCCCTCCTCAAAGTGATGTGATTTGTTCACACTCTGCATTGAATGTTTTAAAGATGGATTAAATAAATTGATGTGATAAATATGAAGTAATAATTCATAAATAATTATTATATATACAGATATTCCATTTATTTACTTTCTTTCAATATACTAAGAAAATTTAAACAATTTTCATCTGTACATAAGACCTAGTGTCTCCATGAACGTTTTATTTAATTTTCTATTTACATATTTTATAGATTATTATAAATATATATATAAAGAATATAAATGATATTTATATCATGGTTTACATTATTTATATCATTATATATGTATGAGGACAAAAAATATTACAAATTAAGACACATTCAAAAAACAAAGCAGATATTACCAGAAATGTAACCTCAATATGGAAGTGTTAATAAGCGGGTGATATAACTACATAAATTGTATTAGATATAATAATATTGTTCTAGGGATGATTTCTAATAAATTTATATTTATTAAAAATGAGGTTTGAATGAGTACGATGGGATTCAATTCATAAGGTATGGGGATTTCTAGTCTCATATTTATTTTTGTGAGATTTACGCCATATTCACCACTAATGTATTTTGTGTGGTGTAAATACTTCCTGAGAATATATTCTATGATTTTTATTCTTAAATTTATGGGTATTTACATATCTATTTTATGATATCTCATTCATGGGGTTTATGTGTCAAAATTTTCAAAATAGTCACAATAGTTTTGTCTCAATTTGACTATATTGAGAAAAATACCTAGAATTTTAAAAACCATATTTTTCAAAATGGTTTTAAATATGATATTGTAAGCTCATTTTCATGAAAAAAAGATTTTAAATTTTTTTAAGGTTTCAAATATTTCTTTATATGTTTTTCAATCCATTTTCAAATAAAATGGTTTATGAAGATGATTTATGTTTTAAAAAGAGTTTTTCAAATCAGAAAGGATGTTTTCCATAAGAAATTTATTTGGAAGATATTCCCAAATTATTTTCCATATAAGATTTCGTCCATTGATATTACTCATGAATTTATGGAGAAATTATACGAAGGTTCTATTCATATTTTTTTAATTTTTTTAATTTAATGACATGATTTTTATGAAATTCCTTTCTCTTTTACGAGTTATATGATTATGAATATTGATTGTTTCATGAGCTATATGATTATAGAACCTACATATTTCCACAGGTTATGCTTTCGTGAAATTATTATGAAAAATATCTTTCTTCCATAAGTTAAGATATGCTTACATGTTGATAAAAACCCATTTCATTTAATGGGTTATGATATGCTTGTTTTTGATTTTCTGGAACATGTATTTTTTACTTAATTATGAGATAGGTTAATCCTATATATCCCTCCAATTAATTGGATATATATTTATATATAATGAGATAATTATGGGACTCAGGTCGAAGGGATTGATATAAAATGGGACAATGGAGAAACCCAATATACTACTATAATACAAGGAAACCCGATCAACTATGGGAAGACGGAGAAACCCGATCCACTATGGGAAGATGGGGAAAACCTATACACTATGGGAAGATGGGGAAAATTGAAATTTTATGAGGAAGTGACTGAAACTGGGGATAGTGGTGTGTCCCACCCAATAGGTTTATCCCCCATGAAGTTCCTTAATATGTTTAAGAAATACAAATTTACTCACAGGAAATGATATTACATGTTTATGTGTCTTCCAAAATTCTATGTATTATTCTTTTGTTATGATTTTATGGACTATGATCTTGATTCCATTATGATTAATTCCATATGAACTACCAATATTTTCCCCATGATTCATGTTTATGATCTTTGATATGTAGGCTATGATCTTTTAATTGTATGATCATGTTCTCAGATCCATATTGTCATGTTTATGTTTACTTATCACCATTTTTTACCCGTACTCATCATTTGAGATCACCCATTTTTATGCTTCCATTCCCTATATATGAAGATAAGAATTGTGTATGATGTATCTAATAACGGGGATGGTCATGAAGAACCTAGTTAGAGATAATGTATCTCACTTATGTACCGGTGTTTATGTTTCCATGTTTCCAAAGGTACTAAACTAATTCTATCTTTGGGTGTCTATTTGTATCATGTATTAATTATTCCAAAAAGGGATGTAATGTTAATGTACTGAGAGAGAGGGTCACTATAAATGTCATAAAAAAATCTTAGTATCTTTCTCACTAAGATTTGAGATCATAGGAGGTTGATTCTTCATAATCCTATCATAATAAGAAGAAATAATTTCCTTAAAAGACTTTATGTCATCACTGGTTACCACATTTATAGGTATAGGAGAAAAAACATGAGAAGGGTTAGATACTATCCCATCAAGAACCTATATAGGATCAGATCCTGTAGGAACATATTACTCAAAACTCATTATCTCCCCAACAACATCAGTCTATTTTACCATGGATCTCATAGGATATCCTACATCTCGAAGAGGAACAATAATTCGATCATTATTAGGTGGACACATCTCATCATCAGATTCACTATAATCCAATCACAGTCTCACATAATGTGGATATTAATCACAGTCCTCAAGGGATAAAACACCTTCGTTGGTAGACGATACAATAGAAGAAGCAATAGTTATCCACTCAACAACATTAGGCTCATCAAATATCTTCCCAACATGGTCTACATCAATAGGATCAAGAGTTTGACTAATAAGTATTGGATATTACTCCCCCTCATCTAATTCTCCCAAATCGTCTCTATCAGCTCTATCAACGTCATTGACTAAGCCTAATAACTCCTTAAATATTGCAGAAATAGAATATCTTGGTGAAGAAATAAGTTCTCGAGGTATCTCAACATCCTCATGGCCAATATGGACATCATGACCATACTTATTAGAACCATCATCACTTCAATATCGATCACTATCTCCCTCATACTTTCCATATATATCTTCCTTATCTTTTCATTCTTCTTTAGTACCATCTCCCTCTTATACAAAATATTATTCTTCAATAATATTTTCATTATATTATTCTTAACATCAACTCTCATCATCCAATTTATCTCTTCCATTTTCATCATAACAAAGAGTTAAAACAACCTCAGAATATCTAGAAGTATTTTTATATTGTTCCTCTACAAAAGCCTCAATTTATTCTTCCTCAGTTCCATCACTCAAAAGAGTCTCTATAATTGGTTGATAAGTAGGATGATTATCTCAAATGAAAGTGATAGTGGGAGGGATATTAGGAAAGTCAGTGTCACTACACACATAAACTGAGAATTCCTTCCCCTTAATACCTATGGCAGTAAACTCCTCTTATTCTTATTCCGAATTTATATACACAACCACCTCATCTATCTCCAAGCCTGGATCAATATGATTTTTTTACCATGTTGGGTTATCAATAGGATTTAAATCCTTATTATTATGTTCAACATCATAAAACATTTTTATATACAGGGGGTTACAATTAATCTTCACACTCTTAGAAATAAATTTTTGTTAAGAAAAAACCTCAACAGTTGACCTTAGTTTCTTTTTTCCATGGAACAAAACTCTTGTATTCTATTATGGATGAAATGATCATGGGATAAATTGTTGAGTTTTACATGGATGATATTTTACACATATCCATCATATAAACCATATAATATCTACAAAAATTTATTTTATCTCCCTTTTCAGGATGTATTGAAGATATAAATATTTGTATCACATTATACTAGAATCAAATTTTCTCAGTTACAACATGTGCTAAATAAAATTGAACAGAAAATGAAACTCACAATCATGCTCAGTTGCATCTAGTCTTCTCTAGTCCCATCTTCAGTCAACTCAGATAAGGAATCCACATATTTAAAAGTGTTCCTATGACCTAGAATTGATTCCCTATAATCATTTGAGACAACATATTGTTGTAATTTATAGTAAATTTACCATAAACTTGAAGAGAACAAATCTTTCAACCCAGTTATCCTGATTTGAACATAGTCTTTTTCTTCACAAATGTTAAACTCTATATTTTGATAGAACTGGTGAACTATCCTTGGATAAAATGATCTCTCACTATTTTGAGAAATACTCTTCCCATACCTAGTTTTTTATTACTTTATAAACCAATTATTTGATCAACATTAACCACCAAACATTCACATATTTCTCCAGAACTATTATACGCTTCATAAGATATTGGTTTCATAGCTTGACTAAAGATTTTCTGGATTATCCTTTCAGCTTGTTTGAAAGATGTGTCTCATCTAGAGACAAGACTGATTCTCTATTCATTATAACCATTATAAAAAATTTGGAAGGTTCTTATGAGGTTGAGGGATGAATAATTATCTTGCAATATAAGGCTATATCGAAGGTTTAAGAGTGAGGGTGAGAGAGTCAAAATTATACTATGTTTCCAATTTATATCATTTTCGAATTCTAAAATAAAAAATTGACATTTAACTCAAAAATAAATTAAATAATTGACCATAATATAAAAATTAGCCATGATATGATATTCTAATAATAGTTCATTGCCAATAGTGGGTTGTTCTAATGGTTTGTAAACTCCAATGATGGGTAAACTCCAATAGTTGGTATACCCGAACAGTGGGTAAAGTCTTACGGTGGGTAAACTCTAATGGTGGATACCATAAAAGCATGTTTAAACAAAATTTTCCTATATCATGTTTGATGTATTTCATACTATCAAAATTAAATGTCTTAGTAAAAATATTAGAAATATGATGTTCATTACCAATGTATTCATGAGTTTTATCACCCTTAGGAAAATGGTCTCTCAAATAGTGATGTCCTATATCAATGTGTTTTGTTCTAGAGGGGGACATAGGATTATTAGAAATGTTTATTACACATGTGTTTTCACAATTTATTAGTACATATCTGAATTGATTTCCATAATCTAGAAATGTGTATATCAACTGAAAAATTTTATCACTATATATTCTTACATCTATTTATTCTGTATCAGCAGTAGATAGTGAAACTGAATTTTGTTTATTTCTACATTAAGATACTAGAGACTTTCCCAAAATATGAAATGTTCCAGATGTTTTTTATATCTATCTTACAATGAATAAAATCATAATATATATAATTAACATTTTTAAATTCTTGTCTACTAGGGTAGAAAGTCTAATTTTTTGGTATATTTGAGTTATTTCAAAAAATATTTTTATAGAAATTTTTTGAAACTCTTTTTGGTTTTCATGAAAATGAAAAAATATACATAAATTAAATATAATATCATGTTGTATGGTAGTTAAATAGATAATAATTTCAATTATACCACTGTAATTTGTTTGATACAGTAGTTTCACAACATCTTCAAGATCCAATTTATATGTGGTACTCATATGAGTGTCAATACCTTTAGTGATATCCAAAGCAGAATGTTATAAAAATGTATTGAATATATTTAATTTTATTTAAAATAATTAATTCCCTATTTTAAAAAATTTTAAATCCAAGAAATAATTTCATTTCTCCCATTAAACTTATTTCATACCCATTTTGCATCATTTTTGAAATATTATCACATAAAGTGTTTTTTGAATATCCAAAAATAATATCTTCTACATAGACTTATACAACTAAACCATCATTCAAAATTCATATTATAAAATGAGTAGTATCAACAATAACATTTGAAAAATCTTTTAAAATAATAAATGAGCTAATACAATCAAACCAAACTCTAGGTGCTTGTTTTAAACCATAGAAAGATTTTGTTAGTTTGAAAACATGATTAGGAAAATGAGGATTTTAAAATCTGGGGGGTTGTTTAATAAATAAATCATCAATTATATAACCATTAAATAATGCAATTTTAACTTCAATTTGATATAGAATGAAATCAAGACGTTCTACATTGGAAAGAATTATTCTAATGTATTCATGTCTTCCTACAGGTGAAATGTTTTCCTCATAGTCATAACTAATTATTGATTGTACCCTTGTGCAAATAGTCTGGCCTTGTTTCCTATTATTGTTCTAGATTCATCGTCCTTGTTTCTAAAATTCCATTTATTTAATATAGTCAAGGTTTATTTAAGTCTATAAATAAGTTTTTCAAACATTATTTCCATCAATTTAGTAAATTTTTTCTATCATATACACTACCAATAATTCTTCATTAACTGCATCAGTGATGATATTAGGTTCAAGATGTGACTAGAATGCTTGATGTTCAACCTAGTTTCTTAGATAAGATCAATTATGTGTAATTATATATAATTCTATAATTACAACATATAAAGGGTGGTATTTAATAGATATAATTGCTTTTGGAAAAGTAGGGTTGGTCATCTCATAGTCTTCCATAGTTTTTGGTTTAGGTTCTCAAAGTTACTTAAAAATTGGATGTTTTTTCCATATGGTTTACAGTAGTATTAGTATGTTTATCATTTATGTTCAGTGATGAAAAATAATCCTCCATGATTTATAAAGGAGTTATAAGATCATTTGGATCTGTGTTATCCAACATGGTATGGACAGACTCTTCCATGGTCTTGGTTCTTTGGTTATACACTCTATAGGAATTACTTGACATTGAATAACCATGAAAAATTACTTCATCACTCTTGGTGGAAAATGTTTCAAGATTATCCTTAGTAGTAATAATAAATACTTTTCATCCAAAAACTATAAAGTAACTGACCAAAGTTTTTATATTATTCGAAATTTCACCAGGGGTTCTATTTAAAATAGTTTAAATTAAAACTATGTTAACTATATAGTAGGTTTTATTCACAACCAATTCCCAGAAGTAGAAATGTAAGTCATATTTTATTTGCATTGTTTGGGTTATCTCTTGAAGGTTCATATTTATCCTTTCTACAACCACATTCCATTTGTGATTCTAAGGATAAATGAAGGTATGGTTAGAAACAATTTGTGAGAAAAAGGATTCAATGTATTAATTTGGAAAATCACAGGTATGGTCACTTCTTATGGTCATAAATCCTCTTCCATATAGGTTTTATATATATTTTTCATAACAGGAAAGTGAGAGAAGGAATCAATTTTGGGCGATAAAATGAATAATTTTGAATTCATAGAAAATTCATCTAAAAGTACATATACATAGTGCTCCACATTAAAACTACAAACTCTAGATGGTCAAACAAGTCTGTGTGATCTAACTATAGAGGTTGAGATGTTTAAACTTCTTTATTTGGTTTGAAATATATTTTACATTGTTTAAATTTTTGATATGGGTTATAGACATTATCATTTGGGATTCCATGCTTACGTAGATCCGTAACCTACCATTTCTTATTAATATTTCTGGGTGAGTAAATGTTATTTTGGCCTAGTGTAGAATGCCAAAGCCAATATTAATTATTAATGGAACTTAAAAAAGAATCATTTTATAATATTACAGAATCAAGATTAACAACATATAAATTTTCATTTCAAATAGTAGTAAACACTATATAATTTTTAAAATTAAAAACATTACAAGAATTGTATTCAAATTTTACTTTAAAACCACCATAAAAAACATTTGAGATGCTTAGTGGATTATATTTTAATCTATCTATAAAAAATTACTTTATAAATTAAAAGATAGTTAGATTTACCGATGTTTCCAAGACTAATGATGTTTGATATATTATTGTCACCAAAGATGACATGCCCCCCATCATCATTTATTGTGTTCTTGAAGATTGAATAATATCTTATCATATGTCTAGAATTTCTATCGTCAATGTAATATATATTCCCCTAAGAGAACTTTAAGATAGTTCCCTAGAAAAAACTTTTATACCAAAAATGAATTTGGTACCCCGAATTTCGTGGTTCTAGAAGATTTAGTAACGAGAGATTTTGGAAAACAAATTTCTTGATGGGTTTCTTATAAGTAAATTATAAAATATTTTAAATAAAAACTGTATTAGTTCTAGTATAATAATAATTAGTAGAAAAATTTACAGAATTATATTTAGGAACCAAATTTATCTTAATAATTATTCTCTGTCTGGGTTTGTAAAATAGATGAGTAACATACTTAAGTGTTTTTTTCTAATTATTTGAGTGATATTTTCACTAAATTATTAAACCCATATAATAAATTATTTAATTTCTCATTATAAAATTTTAGTTCTATATTTTCTTCCAACCATGTATCTTTGTTTTCTTTTTTTCTATAGAAAAATAAGATTTGATATTGGAAGATTATCTTTTAACTTTTTTTATTTATGTTTCATCTCATTGAAGTTATTTTCAAGAATATTATAGTATTCCAACAATTCCTGATTTTTTTTATAATTTCAACATTAGGTTCATCTCCACACTTATTAGTGTAGTGTACATGAGAAACAATTGGTACCTTATATATTTTTTTCATGAAGAACATGGTTTATTTTCCAGGATTCTCCTCATGAGTGGATTCTATGAAACTGGATATATCCTCAAAGGCAATATAGGGGATTTTGAATAATTATATATATTTACTATCTTTATTACCATACTTCATTTTTTACTTTAACTCTTGATAATCAGTGATAACATTTCCATTTAGTTTACACTCATAACATGTAATGTAATTTGAATTACCATCTCTTTAACAATATTTATTCCAATTTCATATGTTATCATAATTTTAATGATAACTTTTTTTCCTGAAGAATTTATTGTTATAATATAATTTCTCAATCCTTTTGTCCAGATGGACCATTTCCTCATCACCTTCAGCTGGTGATTCCTCATCACTGGAGCTTTTTGCTTATACTTTTTTCCTTTTATTTCTATTTTTATGTAGTAGTGTTTAAGGATAATGAATTCCTATTTTTTAACCATACTATTCATGATTAAATTTATGATCTCCCACACACATCATTATCTTCCAAAAAAATTCCTTTTCTGTCAGTCGTCTAATTTGATAGGATTCTTATATTAAGACTTCTGTTAGTCTCTATCTTTTAGGAAGACATCTCACCAGTCACATGATTTTATTTTTTGTCTAAAGCTAGATCTTCCTGGGATCTAATTGTTTTAACTATCTCATTGATCATTTTATACATATTATAAATAAGATAATTAGGTTTCATCTTGAATGTATCACATTTTTTTGTATAATTATTTAACCTCATTTCTTTTGCATTAGGAGTTCCTTAATGAGAAATAGCTATTTTATCCCATATTTCATAAGTATTTTAACTAGAACATATCCTATTAAAATATTCATCACAAAACTAAAAATAAATAGAATTCATAGATTTTTAGTTTTTTTATAATGTTTTTTTATCATCCCATGGTTTTCTAGTAGTATTAGGCATGTCATATTTTTCTTCTATAGCGGACCATATTTCAAAATACTTGTATTAAATTTGAATTTTCTTATTTATTTTCTATATATCATTGTTATTAGAAATAAATAAAGGGGGTTGGTTGGAAGCAGAACCATCTTGTCTATTATCCATTTATATAACTAAATATTGATCTAACAGAAATTTAGGATCTTTGAAACATAACTAAAATCAGAATTAAAATGATTTTGATATCCTTTGATTCCAAATTTTGGTCAGAGTGAGTATCAAAATAGGTGGGGTGAATTGAGTAACCAATAAAAATTTCAATTAAAACGAAGTTAAATAAAATCCCCCAATAAAAAATAAAATTTCACAGTTAATCAAAACAACTTATTCATAGAAATTATAATATTTTAAAATTATATATCAAAGAGTGATTATGTGTAAATTTAAAAAAATATGGATATTATTCAAATGTTTTAAATAATATAAATTAATAAAAATAGTATATAAACACTTATTAAGAAAAATAATCAATGTGGTGATTATGTTTATAGTTAAAAACAAATGTTGTTTATTAAATTTAAATGAAATAAAAAAATAAGGAGTGAAATTAAAAAAAGATGATCAGTCTCAATAAGATACATAATCCCCTCTATTTGGAAATAAACCATAAAGAAACATATTATATAAATATAATATTGATAGAAAACATGGATAAAGTAAATAGAGAACAACTAAATGTTGTCTAGTCTGTGAAGTTAACTCTTCCAAAGTAACCATGGGAATAAAAGTATCACAGGGCACATGAGGAACTATTACAAAAAACTATGGGTAAAAAAATTTAAATAGATTTAAGAATATATATTTTATGTTCTACATATAGGTCATGAGACATAGTGGGTTCAATAACTGGGTAATACACACAATAATAAAATATAAATGATTCAATCAGAAATAGAAATTATAAGTACATAAAAAATATTAAATGGATTAATCTAAAGTGATTTGAAGCTTGACAATCATTGGATGTAGCATAGAGATAATCTTGTGTAGTTTCTCTGAAAAACACAATAAAATAGTGCATCATAAGATATCATTGTTATAATTGGTTAATGGGAATCATATGTTTAATATGCTTCACTCTCCCACAGTCGGTTGTATGTAAGAATTCTATATATAAAGATCACCATTAAATGCAACACTTTATACATTGTTTTCACTTTCCCAGCATGTATCAAAATCTATATGTGAGATAATTCTTGGAATATTTATCACTATATTATAGAGAGACTTTTATAGGAATAATCATAAGTGTATTCGGCATGCTCATAATTAATTATGAAAATACTTATTGTTCCCTACAAGTGTTAATAACCATTTAAATAATCCTCATCATTATTTTTGATAACATATCCATTAGAAGTTTTTAATTTTAATAACCCAGAATAGAGATGATGTGTCATTCTTATGGTGACTGATATCTAGCAGTGGGTCAAGATAATAGTGAGCTAGGCTAGTGGTAGGTCATCTGGTGGTATGTCGGGTCTAGCAATTAATCATTTTCAGTGGTGAATCGTTTATATTTTGACTCCTCTCAATGATTACTCATCTCAATGGTGACTCATATCAATAGTGAATTGTCACAACATTGACTTTCCACAATAGTGACTCATATGAAGGTCAGTCATCTTCAGTGGTGACTCTTTTCTGGTGGTAGATAATGTTTGGCAGTGAATTAATCTAGACAGTTACTCTTTCTAATGGTGAGATATTCGTGGAGGTGAATCATATTTATGTTGAATATTTTCTAATGGTGAATCATCTACAATGGTGTTTCTTTTCAATACTTAGCCCAATTTTCACTACATTTCATTATATTATAAAATACTCTCAGAAAATATAAAACTCATTAACAACATAATTTACGTGTTTGTGATAATTAAAATGAGGTTCGAATTGAAGTATCTAGTATGAATGATGGATGGGTCCCTAAAAAGACACCTCAATTTTGTGATACTAATTAGTTATATAGGAAATCGTAGATAGAAAAAATCTTAAACAAATACAGCATTAATCAGTGGATGATCATAGAAAAACAATAAAAGTTGATAAAAGGTAAACCTGAATCATTAGTTGTCAATGCTGTGGTAAATTCTGCTTTAAACTATAGGTCCATGAATATTTTATACTTTTCAATGAATAGATATATGTATATTCATTTATCATTATTCAAACCTTCTCATAGAATCTATAAAATTTTGCAAGTTACACGTATAAATTTCTAGTAATATACACTCTATGGTCTTATTGGATCATTATTAGGATATGAATTAGATCTCCAAAATCTTACTAAGGAATTTGATTGAAAGAATAATGGGATTTATGTTAAATAAAATGTTTCAACTT
The DNA here is from genome assembly GCA_963277665.1 of Viscum album. Taxonomy (NCBI): domain Eukaryota; kingdom Viridiplantae; phylum Streptophyta; class Magnoliopsida; order Santalales; family Viscaceae; genus Viscum; species Viscum album. The sequence goes on from OY728122.1 coordinate 1,913,353,773, forward strand.
ACTCTTCTGATTCTGATTTATTGGGTAGTGATAGGAATGATACTACATATGTTACAAAGGGTATATATAATAAAAATGTCCTACTCAGGGAGATCCTAAAAAGACTACACAATGGACGATCCCATGGTGAAGAAAAATTTAAATTTTTTATAATTATTATCAATATTTAATTATCATTGTGCTTAGGATATGAGGGAATATGAAACCTGATTTCCCAAGATTGAAGAATGAAAAACATAACAGTAAGTAATAAAACATCTAAAAATGAAATTGTAGTATGATAGATTTTGACTAAAGATTCAAGTTCTATTTAATAATATGTCTCTACAAAGTATATGGATATTTTTTGTTTATTTCCTTTATTAAATCAATTAAATGAAATTAAATTATTTTTTCTATTATGATTTTGAATATGAAAAAGATTTTGTTTTGGAATTTCATTAATAATTTTTAAGGCTATAAGATAAATTTAAAAAGATCAATAGTTTATACTAGAACTCTAAGAGACAACATAAATATGTTCTTATGTTGAATAAAGTTTTGTTCAATAATAATTTTAAGGAAAGAAGATAAATTATAAAATAACACTAGTTTATACTATAACTATAAGAGACAACGTAAATATCTTCTTTTGGAGAATGAAGAGCAGAAGAATTTTTTTAGGAATTCATTAAATATGAAATTACATATATGAACTGTTCACATACATATCATGAGATATAGTATTGGTAATGATAATACATTTCCTAAAATGTATAGGTCTTTTCATTATTAATAGAAGTAGTGGAAGTACATATACGTCTACTAATTTTAGATGTTATATAAAATGTCAATATGAAAATTTGTGTTCATTAAGATTTAAATAATCTATTAGAAAAATTAAAACATTTAATAAATAATCTTAATCTTCTATATTTCCTATAACATGTGTTTGAAATTTTTTTGGGTTCTGAAAAATTCATATTCTAATACCATCATACAAAAAATTACACAGGTACCTGAGTTTTCATAAATCTATTTATGTAGGAAACATGTGTTGGGAATATGAAAAATGATGTGTGGTATATGGAAATTGATTAAAAATAAACGTGATTGGTGATATATCAATTTTTTATCATTCAATAAATGTGATGTAGGTATTGTTACTTTTGTTCATCATTTTAAAGGAATGGTAAATGGTATCAGTGAGATTGTAATTTCATGAAATCTTGTTAAATATATTGTTAAATTTGTTGAACAGTTAGAGAATAATTTAATAATTACTTCAAAACAATGTACTTGTAGAATTTTTATTATATTTTAAAATGATAAATGCATTATTTTTCAAAATAAATCTGTTTTTTTATATAAAAATAGGAATTAAAATATTTATTGCATTATTTTTTTTAATTCGCTACTAAAAATGTAAAATGTTTGAATGATATACAATGTGAAAATATATTTTGGAATAGGTTGTCGGAACATGATATGATTAGGTTGACGCATAATATATCCAAGAATCAAAAGTTTTTACAATTACGAAATTTGAATGTGGAAAACACCATTATTTTTGAATCTTTCATTAAATTTAAACCAAAAAAGTAATTTTAATTGAATTAAATAAGTAAAAGTTATAAGGTCTATTAATCTATTCATTTTGATTTATTTTGTCCTATCAAACCATCTATTTTGGGCGGTATGAGATAATGTTTTGTTCTTACTGATGACTTTACTAGATTCACATGGGTTTATTTTCATACACATAAATATTAATCATTATACTTGTTTACATGTTTTTATAAATTGGTTTAAAATTAGAAATTAAATTTAATTAAATAGATTCTTTATGATCATCGTGGTGAATTATAGAATAAATAATCTATCTCATATTTTTCTTAAAAAATGGATATTTTCAAAAAATTTCACCCCATGGAATACCAAAATAAATGTGTAATAAAAACCAAAAAGACACTACAAGAAATGGATAAGACCATGTTCTTGATTAGGTTTAAATTGCAATTATATCTACTTATGTTAGCAATATAATTATTTTTAAGTCCATTTTGGAAAAAGATGCCTGAAAGGATTGGGAAGGGGATAAAACCTAAGATTAACAATTTTTAATTATTTGGATGTAAAATTTTTATTATCAATAATAATGAAGATTTTGAAAAATCTGATTCAATGTTTGATAGAGTTAATTTATTAGGAAATTGATAAATTACTATGGTATATAGTGTTTATAATTAAAAAATCATGATTTTTATTGAATTAATTCATGTTACATTTGATGAAAAATATTTTCATAAAGGTAGAGTTTATATTGTTAAACCTGAGGACGAGTTTTGAGATTTTAATTTGGAAGAGGAATAACCTCAAGATATATATTCAGATATTGAGGGGGTAAATATATCATTTTAATTTAAAGCTAGTCATGAAATGTCATTGAATATTCATAATGATTATACTATACATAACTTGATTGGAAATTTCAAATTTAATGTTCAAACTATAAATTATGTTATGAATATTTGTTCTTGTCATGATTTTACTTTTCATTTTTTACATATTAAAATTGGTTAAGTATTAAATTTTCTTAATTAGATATTATGTAAGAAAGATGAATTAAATAGGTTCACTCGGAATAGTGTAGGGACTTTAGTAGTTCCATGAAATGATCCTTATGTTATTCAGATTAAATGGATCTTTAGAAAAAAAAAATTGACGAATATGTAAATATTGATCAAAAAATTGTAGTTTAGTTTCTCAAGGATACTGTAATGAATAATAATTATTTTTTGAATAATATTTTCCCCCTATTTCAATGTCAGATTCGAATTAAGATATTATTAGATTATGATTATTTTAATGGTTATTATTTTTTAAAATTTATGTCAAAACAACTTTTATAAATGGTTATACTTTTAATGATGTATAATTTAAACATTCACATGGTTTTGGAAATTAAAAGCATCTTAACCATGCTTTTGAACTATATAATTATTTTTAAGGATTGAAACCAGCTCTTCAACCTTGGTATTAGTGTCAACCTAATTTTCATTTGAATAAGATAAGAAGGGAAAATTTGATCTTTATTTCGTAATGATATATTGATACTAAAAATTTATCTTGATGATGTTTTCTTTGGATCTTCATGAGAAAATATATTTAATGAATTTTCATATTCATGTCTTATAAAAATGACATGGGTATTATGGGGTAATTCAAATTATTCATTGGATAGTAAACATTTCAAAGAAATGATGACATTTTTTTAAATCAATCCCATTATTCAAAATAGATAGTTAAGATATATGGTTTGGTCTCTTATAAAAGTGAATATTATCATATGAGTACTACATGAAAATTAGTTTTATAAAAATTTATATTATCTATTGATATTAAAACTTATAGAGAATTTTTTTTTTGTTTATTATACATAACTAATTCCAAGCTTGATTAAATGTTTTTTGTTTCCATGTGTTATAGATTTCCATGTAACCCTACGAAATGTCAAATAATATATTATAAAATAATTAATATATATGTGAAATCTTTTGTGAAACCAAGTTTATTTTAACCCACTAGAAATAATTTTGGGTTTATAAGTTATTTTGAATTTGATTTTGGTGGATTGAAGATAGATAGAAAAGTACCTATAGGTATATGTTATTTACATTGAATATATTTAGTTTATTGGGATCCAAAAAACTAAATTATATTTTTCTTTTAACTAATCAACTTGAATATATAACTACAACATCAGTTATGCTCAATATTTATAGATTATTCAAGAACATTCTTAATTTGGTTCTGATTTTAATATGGTTACTATTGTTGAAAACAATAATAATACTATTTTTATATCTCAAATTATCTTACAATATTACATGAATAAGAAAATTGATGTTAAATATCATTTTCTTTGGGGTCATGTTCAAAAAGAAAATATAAATCGATAATTTATTTCTTCAAAAAATAATTTAGTTGATATATTTACTAAACCCTTATAGTAGATAATTTTAAAAAAATGAAATTATAATTTGGAATAAAGTAAATTTAATCATATAATTTATATTTTGGGGCATGTTGACATGGTTTTGAGATAAACCATTAAATCTATTCCATTATTCCAGTGTCTATATTGAATTTCATTTATTTTTTTGGATCACAAGATTGTACCTAAGAAGTTGGATACTTTTAAATTCATTAAAAATCATTAAATCATTTATAAAAATATATAAATGTTTTCGGGACTCCTTTATGAGTATAACCTATCATTTCAAAATAATTTATACTATTATGAACTAGCTTATTTTTATATCAGCACATATTGTTTAAAAATGTATAAATTTAAGGAAATAATCATTTTGTGTTTTATCAAAATTTTAATGTTATTTTATTTTTCCAGTAATCATTATTTTTCTTAGTAAAATCATATTTAATCCTTAATTTTTTTATACCAATTGGAAAAATGGGGAGAAATTGTCGGCGTTAATTTTTTTTTGATTATCAAAAAATTGGAGATTGTTGAATTCGATCCATTTTTTGATTTATTATTAATTTTTATATTTATAATAATTATAATATTTCATACACTATAATATTTTTTTGTTTTAAATATTCTAGTAAAATCCTTACGTGGACATGATAAGTGTCCATAAGAAGTGTCTTGGAGTGAATATATGAAGAATTCATGAAGTGACCTTGAATGAACTAATCATGAGAGAATATTTGAAAATTTATTGAAGTTCCATTGGGAGTGGCCATGAGTGAAAATTTCAAAAAAATATGGAAGTAAAATTGATAAGTTATAATGAGTAAAAATTTTGTAATGTTTTGAAGTGGCCATAAGAAGCGACGATGAGTGAAAATTTTAAAAAGACTAGAAGTGACTCTGATATGTGAATGTGAGTGAATTTTTTTCAAATTATGTAAGTGAACATTTGATGTGACCATGATTTAATATTTGGAAAAGTCTAGAAGTGGCTTTGAGATGGGATCATGAGTGATACTTTGGAATTTTCAAGGAGTGACCTGGAGAAGTGTACATGAGTGGACATTTTGAAAATTCTAGAGGCGACCTTGAGAAATGAGACAGAGAAAAAATTTACAATCTGGAAGTGACCACATGAAAAATAATTAAGTGAATTCATAAACAAAAAGGAGGTAATCACATGAACAAAAATGAAGTGACCACATAAAAAAAATAAGTGACCACATTAACAAACATGATATAACAACATGAACAAAAATGAAGTAACCGAATAAAAAAAAATGAAGTGACCACGTGATGAAAAATCATGTTAAGACCTGACAAAAAATTATTCAAAAACATGAAAATTAGTTATGTGAGAATATCAAAAAAAATTAATTGATAGTAAAAACAAACATGAAGTTATCTAAAAAAATGAAGTGACGGCTTGAACAAATATTCTGTGTCCACATGAAAAAAAAAATTAAGTTAACTATATGTTTAAATTTGGAAAAATGTTTAACCTACCTTATGACTTATCTATGGTCGCATAATTCATATGTTTTATTTTTTCTCAATGAATTCTCCATTTTATTTGTAATTCTATATTTCCAATTACTCAATATTTTCTTCACATTTTTATAATAATTTAATCACTCCTTATATTCTTATTTACTATTTTAATTATAAGGAATTTTATTTTGAATAATTTTATGTTGGATTAAATTCTCATCACATGGATTGAAGTTTCACCCTGGTTTCCTCAGAAAACAAGAGTCCGAAATTAAATATGGTTGGAATTTTATTAGTTTATCTCATATACTTTAAGGGAGTTTTCTAAGAGACTTTAATATTTACATTAATTATTTTTTGGTCTGTATTAATTATTATAGTATATTATTACTATAAAATATATTTTCATTATTAAATATTATCAATGTAACTTACATTAGTATTTATTTTATGTGCATTCAATGAAGATATAAAATGTTGCATTGGGAAAGGTAAACTACATTGGGTTTCAAATTATAACATTGTTGTGAAAAACGATACACTATCCACATAGATTTTGTAGAACTAGTGAATAAGGGGGTGATATATAACATTGATGATATTATTTAACATTAATATTGTGACAGAATTGGTGATCAACTACTACTCTTTGGTGAAATACAATCATTTGATCCTTTACCATTGGAGATATATTTGTCGCCTCGGCTCTCAGACCATGATATTTTTGGGTAATTAAATATATGTACTTATATTTACATGTGCATAATTTTAAAGGGTTATAATACCCATTAAAAGGTAGGGTTGTGGGTTGTGACTCTAGAGAAAAGTTAAGAATTGGGTTGTTCTCCAAGGGGAAAAATTTTAATTGTTCTACATGTCCCTCATAGTGGGAAAAAGGTAGGATTGTTTTGGGTTTAGGAATATTGGAGGAGGCTTGGTAATTATTTTTTGAATCAAGGATGGAAAAAAATTCCTTAAAATATTACATCATAGTGGATATAGTGGGTCCCATTATTCATAGGTCATTAGAGGGGTGAAGAGTGGGATATGGAAATTTATATATGTACCACTATAAAAATATCTGGTTTTTATTTATTTTCATTTTTGATAAATTAAGTTAATAATGTTGAAATTAATGTAAAATTTAATTTAATTCTATAAATTAATATTTTCCCCATCTTGGCTGTTATGAAATCTTAACCCTAGACCAATAATTTACCACAAGAACTTTTTCATGTTTCCAACCTCATCAAATTTTTATCTCAACCACACAAACATAAAAATATAAGAAAATATATAAAATAACACAAGGTTTACATGATATTACACTCAATGTGGATGGAAAAATATTTTCAGAATCAGAACCCATTGCAACATTAAAATCCACTTTTTTAGATAGGTAATATGATAGAGCGAGTGACTATAAATCTCCTTCTTCCTACATCGAGGTTACAGAATCCCAAAGGATAAAAATTTTACTCATAAAAAGGGGACAAAATAAGATAAAAGAAAAATTATTCTTAAAAACATGTTCCATAAAAAATCTATCTCCAATAACCTTCATTTAGTAAAACCTAATATGGTACATTCCTACATCATCTAGTATAACATCATCAAGTGAGAATCAATACAAATTGGATTCAAGTATTATTCCTTATCTCAATTTTGTGTGACCTGAGTCTTTGTCCAATGATTCTAGCTAATAAATCTTTTCCTTTTATACCTATTATGGAAAAAAATATTGATTAGTGCCTCTAATCAGATCCTTAGTCTTGTATTGCTTCATCAACCAAATATAACTTTGGTTTTAATATCACTTTAATTGATATATATTCAGCATTTTTCCTCTCATTCCAATGTATAATTTTTTTTAATATTTTATGTACTATAATTTCACACCTTTTATAGGTTACCTCACATAAAAAGAGTTGGAACTAAAATCTATTTTTTTCTCAACTAAAAAATGAAATTTAAAACTCCCACTCCTCACAACTACATTTTACACCTATAAAACTTCATAGGACATTATTTAATCTTTTTATAAACTCCATGTCAATTATATTTCATTAATCCTCCTTAAAATGGAATTAAGCAACTAATTCAAACTTCCTTAAACTCTTATGGGTAAATAATATTAATGAGTATCTTAAAACCACCATTGTTAATGAATTTACAATGTTTAATAAATGTTATTTAGTTTTCCATCTAAAAAATTTCTTCCCCAAAAATTCATCAAAACAACTTTATATAATACATGATTTATTTGTTTAGTGAATATTATATTCCTCTAATAATAAAACTTCTCTATCTTATTATCATTGATCGATTAATACATGCTGATAAACTCATAATCTCTTCATCCTATTCTTATTACATGCAATATCTTTGTAATGGAATTCAAAAAATTCTATTGGATGAGATCTATCAGATGACATGGTAAGACTCTATCTAAATATATCAATGACTATATGATATTAGCTAAGTTCATATTTCAACCTGTGTAAATATGGAATCAATATATTATGATTTTCTTTATAGGTATATCCCTAAACTAATGTAATAGGGATTGATAATTATCATACACCCCTAAATATATCAATGACTATATGATATTATATGAAATATAATTAGTGAGTCAGTCCAAGTAATAAGTCTCAAATTATTTTCTCCTGAATCTATTATTCATATCTCATATGAAACCCTTTTTAAAGAATAAAAGAATATATTCAAGAAAACATTTTCATGTCAACTAAACCCACAATACTACATGATGATCATAGATTTGGGATAAGATAATATTTTACATTTTAGGGGATATTATCATTCAACCATTCATATATCATAGATTACAGCATGCATGAATGAATGATAAATAAATATTGACTTTATTATAATAAAATCATGTATTTATAACTATTATAACCAATATCCCATGTTATTATCACACATATATTCTAGATAGTCCTTTTGTTACTGTTGTAATAGTTTTTTTGAATCATTATATCTCTATGAAACTATTTTACCATCTATATGTGACCACTGAATAAAAATATCATACCAAACAATCATAATGAATATTATCAATGAAGTAAGAAAGTTCAATCAATAGTGAGGCTTTGGACACATATTCCACACATTTTTCTCTTTGAACATATTTAGAATCCTTAAATTTTCATCATCAAATGTTACGATTCCATATTTTATTGTCTTACTATTTTTATGCTTAACATGACCATCGTACAAGAAAACAATACCATCAAAATTTCTCATTCAGATCAATTTAATTTTAAATGTTTTATAATTTAGTATATCTGAAAATATTTTAGGATAAAGTGCACTGAATTCATTATGGTAAAAACATGCAACCTTTTATACCTATCTTTTCCATTACACCCTAAACACTTCTTGGTTATAAAGTGAATTTCAAATTATTAATTGGATGATATAATAAGGATATTCATATTTTTATAGTAACTAAATATAAACATTTAATTTTTTAAATGTAGAATATCCTAATAAGTTGGGATATTATGTAAATAATCACTTAATATTAGTCTATCTCATTCTTTTGATTGTTAAATTTTAAATTCTTATTTCCAAACATGCCCCCAGTAACCTCTTAAACACACTATTTTTCTTATAATATCATGACAATTTATAAAATTATTTTTTTAAGAAATAAAAATTATTTATTATAAGAAGGAATATTTACCCAATAAAATATTATCTCACCATAATATATGGAATTCTATGTGTTTAAATCATTTCCCCAAACAAAAATAATTCATTAAAATATTCCATTGATGATAGGTTAGAACACCTTCTATATATTTTTAAAAAATGGAAATACATATTTTTTGAAAAATATTTTTTCATCATATTAGTCTCAAGATATGTTATAGAATCTAATGAATAAAAAAATAAGAGTATACAATTAATAATCTCAAGCTGTTCATTATAATTTTATTTAACAAATAAACACCTCTTATCATATATGAGAAGTGAGATAAAGATCCACATATTTTACTAAGATTAATCCAAGAATTAAAACATATTTTATATTTAAATCCTTGATCAATTCAAATAAAAATAAAATCCTTTTCTATTATTTCAATGATTTTGAACCACTTTATATTTACAACACTTGTAAAGTATTCAATTATTATCACATTCTCTTTAAAATATAAGGATAAATTGCTATATCACTTATACCTGATATAAGATGTCTATAGAGTTTCTCAAACCCATACAAATATTTTAGATAATCCCATAATATGTAATTAATAATCATTCCTTATAATAACCATCGGTTTCCAACAAACTTGTCTATATTTTCAAATAAGAATTGTTAAAATTTATTAATTTTCATCTTTGGTTTTAAATTTTACAACATTATAATGTATTTATAGTACGAGAACTTATACATAGTATACATGGTTCATATATGATCAATACATTGAGAATATCCTCTAAATATTTCATAATGTCATCTAAATTGGTATGATATTTCCACAAAATGCAATGCGATGAATTAATTAATTAGAAAAAACCTTAATGAAACCTATTGTCTAACAAATTCATTGGATGAATTAATAATATTGATCATATGACTGGAGAAAATCATTTCTTATGTCATTCTGTATCAAATGCATTTTAAATCACATTTATGTCATTATATGATTCCAAATTCATCTAGATTCATATTTTGAATAATTTCAATAGTTGGATATTCAGGAAGCAATATATATAAGATATTTAATTTCATTTACCAAATAACCTTTTTTTTAAGTTACCATTCCTTGAAATCCACTACATTAAGTAACTTATTTTCAATGATTTATCTTAAAGGATTTCTAGTTAATATGGATTTTTCAAATCTATATATAAGTTTTTTATTTGATAAATATCATGTATTGTATGTTTTCATCATGGAATTTAATTAAATCATTCCCATTAAAATTGATTAACCCGTACACCATACACATTTTTTGATCCAATATCTATATTTCACTAAGAAATGACTCTGTTTTTTAATTTCTCTTTCAATATAGCTATTTAGGTATAAAATCTTCCCAATCACAACAATTTTTTCTCATTGATAGTTTAGTGGATAACCCTTTACCCAAATTCATCATTGGATAAAACCCATATCATATCCTTCATCAATATAATCTTATTAGGGTCTCCCTACTAGTGTAACCCCAAGAAACCTCCAAGAAGAAGTTTATAAATGGAGATCTAGTGGCGTCGAAATTTGGAATTACCTACTCAAAAAGATAATCCACAGTTACTCATTAAATTCTTATCTTACACAAGATAATCCATGGGTAACCAACTATGACATATCCAACTCAGTTGGATGATCAGGGTCGTGAAAAGTTCAACTATAGACGAATCACACACATGGCATTTGAGGAATTTTTAAAGCCTAACTGATTTAATATACATCATATGATAACTAAATTTTTAACTATTCAATTTTTTTCTATAATTATCAACTCATATTTTAATCCTTTATATCAATTATTATAATGATTTAGTTTTAGAATCCTTATTTCCACTTCCAAATTAATATGTCCACACCACATTAATGCGTAACTATTTACACAACCAATAAGTTTGTGTTACTCACAAAAAAATAGAATCCAATCATATTCATATATATGTGAATGAATCATATATATATAATGTTCATGAACACTTCATATAATTGAATAGTGATATATGAGAATGGTAATCTCATCATGTGTTATCCAAGAGTGATAGATATCCAACTTGATTAACCATTCTAGTCAAGGCATATTCATTGAGGTTGGTATGTGAGCCATCCCCAATTCCATCCCCCGAGGAGACTTTATTCAATAGATAATCCAATTCATGTAATCTGTAACACAGAATATGCAAAAAATATTCTTAAAAACTAAATTTGAGTTTATAACTTCAATTAAAATCAAATGTCAATGTAGATGAAAACTAAATTTCATAGATTCGTACCCAACATGAAATGAAAGTGTATATATTCTGAAATTAATTTCGCATATAGGTAAATCATAAAAATTATTCATATCATATAATAAATTTATAAACATGAATAAATAGGTGAATAAATATTAAACAATTGAATATTTCATTAATAAAAAGGTAATAAAAGTATTGAAATTTTCATAAATAGAAAAAGTACAACAAGCTTTTTATAATTGAACTAAATATTATGGAAAATACATAATTTTACATTTTTATCTTTTATAATTCAATATAAATTATATAAATATTTTAAATAATATTATTACCAATTATCATATATCATTTATAAATTTATAAAAAATTTGGGATGTTATCTAAAAAATATATTTAAATAAAGCCTTTGTTAATTTTCACATATCAACTTAAATTATTATGATATAAATTTATTTATATTAAATCCATATTTATGTAATTTATATACTTTTATAAATTATCATTGTAATTTATAATGAATCATTTTAGATAATGAATTTAATGAAGTTATATAGTAACAAAAGTGAAACCACTTTAAAATTTAACTAATCTTATGAACATTGCATAATCATTAATATAAACACTTTACATTCACTTTTAATATGAACTAATTTTTTTTATAGATTGTATGGAAAATCAATTTAAATATATGATACTTTTCTAATTATAAAAATTTATAAATACTATTTCTATTATGTAGACACTTTACAAAATTTAAATGTCATATATTCCAATATCAACTAAACCAAAATAAATCATTTAAATATTTTTGATGAGGTCAAAATAATATCTCAATTAAATTTATTTTTAATTTTAACAATTTAAAATTAATTAATTATAAACTTTTCATAATTGTAAATATGAATATCTTTATATTTTGGTGATGTTTTTTTTTAATTTATAAAATATTTATAAATTAGCCTTTGGTTTTTTAAATTAATGAAATATTTTTTTATAACAAGATATGCCAAAAAAATAGGTAAACTGTGTTTAAAATATTAATATTTAAAATTTTAGAGTATTTAAAATAATAAATGATTCACAAAAATTTATCTAATTATTAAAAAACAATTTTAAAATTGTTTAATTTATAAAAAAATTGAAAAACACTCCCAAAGAAACTATTAATATGGTTTATAAAAACTATTATAAACCATATAATTTTTAAAAATACATTAACTATATAAAATTTTGGAATATTTACAATAAATTTATTAAAACTAATAATAAATTAACCATAGACATTATATAGTTAAATATATTTATAAGACACTATTTATAAATTTTACAAATATTTAAAAATATATTCTCATTAGTTATAAATAATTTTTAAAAAATTAATTCTAAATTGTAATAAATAAACATTATATTTATAATAAAAAATAAATATTTATTTTCAAATTTAAATTTTAGTCTTCAAACATTCTATTTTTTCAATTTTCAAAATGTTTTCATCACTAAAAAAATAATATGAACCCATTGATTCAACGTATAAACCTTTTTCAACCGCCACTGTATGTTTTTTGGGAATCATCATTTATTCCTAGGAGATAGAAAAAAACTAATATAAGAAGACCTTTTCCATAATATAATGAACATGCAAAGAAAATTAAGAACCCCCGAAGGAATGAACTGACCTGGTTATTTTGTGTTGTAGATTTGTTCTTCCTGAAAAACATAATTTCAATCAATGAAATAGTTGACTAAATAATCATACCATCAATGGAATTGCATCTAAAATTAGATATTGAAGTGTTTCTTAATGATCCTTACACATATAAGGGTTTTTAGAACCTTTATTTGGTGATAAACTATGTTTCTGGAGGAATAACGAATCAGAAGGATTTTATACACTCAATTATACCCATCAAGAGGGATCTCATTACATATATATCAATCCTTGAAGCGTTTTATTTATTGAAATATATTATCCATATTCAATTTATCAATATTTTTATATTACCATTGAATTTAATCATTGAATTTTGTTAATGAATTAAAATCATTTAATCCATTCATAATAGATTATAACTAATGAAATCATATGGGAATACACATGGAACTAAATTTCATTCATCCAATTGAATATTTTAATGCCCATTCAAAAATAGGTTCACCACCAGATACAAAAAAGAATCATATGAAACACTATAAAATCCATGAAAACGTTCATGCTAAAGCAATTCATCTTCAGGGAAAATAGATGATGTCATCGAACATATTGCTAATATAAAAAAAAGTATCAATGTGTTCACAAAAATTATTTTCCAAACACAATATTTTTTTTGAAACCAATGTCAAAAAAATTCCAACATTAATATCAAGTAAAATACACTTATATATTTTCTTATATCCATTAATACTCTTTTATACCAAATATAGTGTGGTTGTTGTATGAAATTATTAAAATTTATTTCTAAAATTAATATCATTCATCAATAAATCTAGGGAAACTATTTTATTATCATACTAAACCAAGTAACTAGCGGTCCACATAAAATTATACGTGTAAATAATTAAAATTAATTAGTTTAAAATTTTTAACAAAAAAATTAATCTCACTACCTCCTCAAGAATGAATCTATTTAATTAATTATTTTATAATCAAACAAAATCATGCTCTTTGTAATAAAAAACATCATCATATTTACTCTATAAATTTAATAATCATTTCAAGTATAACTCACACATTTCCTTTTAATTAAATAGAAAAAACCACCCTTTATTTTATAAGAAGAAAATAAATTGAATCATGTAATAATGACATGATGAAATAAAAAAAATTTAAAAAAATTAAATTTAAGTTATTCAACCCATTTTTACAATGTATCTTTAACATTCATATTATTTATTAATTGAAATTTTATAATATCCATATTTTAAATAATATAATTTTCTTATAACATAAATGATTAAAATATATTAATTTATCCAATTTACGGTATATTTTTTTAATTAAAAATTATATGAAAATTACATTTTAATATCAGTAATAAAATTAAGATCCATGGTAAGAAATGGAAATAAAAGAAAACCATTTGTCCACTTTGCCCACTTCCTTTGAGTGGAGATTATAATAAATTATTTCATTAACCATGGAAAGAGATTAAAATTTTATTATATTGATTTATTATATATATTTTTTTGGAAATGGTTTTACCAATGTCCTTTATTTACTATATGCATAGCATAAATTATTTATAATTTCATAGAATTTTCATATAAGTATGTAAAACCTAGATACAAAAGATTATATAAATAATAATAACAAATATAATGAAATCCATAAAATAGGATTCCATTCATATATTAAATAGATTAGAAAAGATATTTCATTGTTTTAGTATTATTTTAAGAGTTAGGAGAATATAAGAAGTTAAAAAATCTTCAATGATCCACTGAGATAATAAATGAGAAGAGAATAAGACACAATTTATGTTTCTTACCACTAAATCAATATGAGAGTTAGTGAAAACACACACACACAAATACATTCTTTTCATACCATTCCACAAATCATAATTTAATGTTATATAATTTATTCATTTATGAACTTAATATAATTTGTTAAATTAACCCAAAATCCAAGGTTTTTCATAATGATTATAAATATTTATGAAATATTTAATTTAATAAAATATAATTTTTCATAATCACGCCTTATCATAAAATATTTCACAAGAAGTTTCTGCACATGACATTAGAAAAAAATTATTCCAGTATAAAAATGTAATGATTGTTTTATTTTGTTGTGGTGATTATTAAAATCACCACAAAATATTTTTAAATCTATTTTTTTGTATCATTTAACATTTATTTTTAAAATAGTCTCTAGTTGAAATATTTTGTTTTTATTACTATTAAATTACATTTATATAATATAATAGCCTAAAAATATATTTCTTATCAAATCATCCTCCATATCACCTAACACTGTGTAATTATTCAGCTCTTCTTCCATACCATCTTCATCAAAACCCATCACTCTCCCAATAACTAGATATAAATCCACCAAACTTGTAGTTTATTAGTGAACCTTGATATCTGGATTAATCTCTCTCTGTATCTTTATGTTACATTGATCTCAATCCCTCTCCTAAATCTCCCTCTCCATCTCCAAATTTCTTAACTCCCTCACTATGCTACCATTGACTACCCTCCAACTCCCTATCATTGATTATCATCCCTTATTTGGTGAAATAATGATAGAATATACACTATAATTTTATTTATCTATACTATTCATTTATTACATTATGAATTAATTTTTATTTCTTGTTGAAAGAATATTTAAAAAAAAATTAACATCTATTGAAGGTTTTTGTTCTCTCAATAGTCTATTTCATATTTTATTGAATTGAATATATTTTTTTGGATCAATAGTTTAACAATGTAATAAACCTTGAGATTAAGGTTTTTCTGAAACTTTTGTGATCAATAAATTGATTCTATTAATTTATTTATCAGTGTATTTAGATATTAATACCCACTATATTACTATACACATTATAGGTGGACAAATTCAATATAGCGTTCTCAAGTGATTCTGTGCTTTATATTTTGATTTACTTAAAAAGTAATTAATTTTACACTCCTAAACCCTTTTCAATAAGGTCATTATTAAATAAATATTCATGTAGATGATTAAAAAGTTTAAATAGTTCATTGTTCAGATTCACCCTCTTGTACTACGTTCCAACATTTTTAGTACCTTGTCTTCATAACAACAAAAAACAAACACATGCATTTTCAAATATTTAGTAAATGAAATGAATTAGTGTAGTTTAAATTAAGCATGATTACTCATAGTTTCATATATATCTTTATATAATTATTCTATTAAATTATAATCTCTTGTATTTTCAAAATTTGTCATTTTCACCATCCTCTTCAAATATATTATAACATATAGAATGATACTCAATCAAATTATTCTAATATTATAATACCAAAAATACATTAAAGGAAATTATTATTGAAATTACCAAGGTTCTAAATCCATATACTTATTAGGTTAAATAATTATATTAACTAATTAATTATTTCTATAAACTTCCCACCTTCTTTATCTATAAAAAAACAACATATCATGGATTCAATCAAAAAAGTATTACAATTAACATTAATTAAACAAAATCACCTCATTATAGGAATACAAATATTAAAAAATATGTCATTTCATATTATGATAGAAATATCCATGCTTACATGACTCTTTTCACACATATTATAGTAAAACAAACATTCATTTATGGATGTATTTTTTTCCATATATAAAATATATACATCATATTTTGACATAGAAGCTGTTCTCTTCTAAAAATAAATATTTAATCATATTAAAATTAAAGGTAAATAAAATTAATTACTCCCACAAATAGTTAATTTAATTATATTAAATATAATTTTATATTATTTATATTTATATTTATGGTTAAAGTATATTTTATTGCACAATGATATTATAAATATATTGTACCATATTATTCAAAATTTATTTATTTTCAATGGTATGTATATATTTAAGGGTGGTTTTCCATTATATGTGGGTAAAAGATAAATTAGTTTATGACAATACACACCTCGATATTCAAAGGGTTTAGAGGATTTATTATATTTTGCAATTGAAAATTGATCAATGGATGATGGAAAAAAATGACAATGTCTTGATTATAAATTTAGATGATAGTTGAATATTAAAAAATGTATATGAGCATATGACATTGAAAAAAAATCTTTCTTTATATACACACTATATTCGGCAAGGTGAATCAAATGTTATATAATTTCCAAGAAATTATTATACTATCGACTTACCATAACGTGACCTACTAGATAAGAATTCAATTCAAAATTTGATAAATGTAGAATTTGGAATTTTTTGAACCCATGATCAATAATTAATATGATAGTAGAGTATATAGTTGATATTGAGTAAGTTAATGTGTCTCTAAAATTCAGTGGGAATATAAATGAGTTTTATAATTTAGTTGAAGTTGCAAACAACGAATTGTGTGGCAGACTATCCATGTATTCAAATAATTCTTTTCAAGTAAAATTATAATATATCACATGAATTTCTAAAAATTAATGATATATAAATGTCAAATATATAATAGTTTCATCATTACAAATTTATTAATGTTATTTTCCATGCTTCATTTTATATGATAAAGAAAATTATTAACCAAATTGGGAATAATTATAAAAAAATAAGTGCATGTCCTAATAAACTCTTCACATGGTTCCATTTTTATCTTTTAAGTTAAGTATGTGAATTTATACATCAATATAGAAACTTATGATTTTAAAATAAGTCTGAACTTATTTTTATAGTTCATGAAATATTTATAAGCCACCATGATTAATAATAGGCCTTCACGGTTTACTCAATTTTTCAACACTGTTGATTGTGTGCATTAAATCCTTTTTACTTCATTTACTCTTGAAATTATTTAGTACGATGAATTCTGGGGTTTCATGATTGTCTTTGAATTGGATGATTTATCCCTAAATTTAATCCTAACACATATTTAAAATCACAATCTGATGAAATAAATAAAATAACAAAAATTATGTAATAAACATAAAAATTCATTATTAACTCTTAATTATCATCAATCACTAAGAAAAATTATTTCAAGGTTTATTTTAACAATAATTTTCTAAAATTATTTAAAAATTATTTCTCAATTGAGATTGAAAATCATTTATTATCACCCCACACCATTAATTTTATTAAAGTAATTACTACAAAAAATAAAAATAATTCAACTTTTTTTAATTATTCGAGCTGCAGTTCAATGTTTTTTAAAGGATTAATATTTTTTGAGATTTACAATTGACATGAATCATATCTTCTCAACGCATTACTCCATAATAAATTATTTACTTCAATAGATTAATTTCATGGAATTCTATATCTATGAAGATAACTTTATTTTGAAATTATTTCTTCTTGTTTAAACAAGATAATTCCTTTTTCATCCACCTCAAATAATCAGGTACACGCAATCTACAATCTTTATATTTATCCACTGAATTTACACATATCATCCCACATATTACCATGTATATGAGTTAAATCCATAATAACCCTTATTAAAACCATAAATCTCCCTAAAGAATAATTTTATTATCCATCGAATAATGTGGATGGGTACATAGCCGTTGATCATTTGTAGAATGAAATACATTGAAACAAAATTAATTTTAAAAAATAATCCCCCAATACGAATTTTTAAATTTAATACATGAATATTCCATTAATTACAGAATCTAAATATATTTTGAATGTTGTTTGTTATGTTTATCCCTTTTTTAAACTTTTTTTGATATTTTTTTACACACACAATTCAAAGATTGAAATATAAAGTCATAAAATAGGTACAAACATGTTTATACAAGATAAACATTATTCTTATATAGATTTGTTTCGTTAATTCATTTATTTTTATTGGAAAATGAGATGATTCACATGGTATATGTCTGATTTTGCTCAAATAAAGGCTTTACTGGTTTTCAAGAGTGTGAATGTTGGAAGGTAAAAGCCTG
This sequence comes from Viscum album, assembly GCA_963277665.1. NCBI lineage: Eukaryota > Viridiplantae > Streptophyta > Magnoliopsida > Santalales > Viscaceae > Viscum > Viscum album. The sequence continues at coordinate 1,913,372,791 of OY728122.1, forward strand.
ACCAATTTCACGATGTGAATTCCTCATACACACTTTGTACCCAAAGCTCACCACATAAATTCAACTTGTGAAGAAAATCGTGACCAAACCACGTCACTAGTATGGAAAAGACAATATACTTCGGGAACTCCTTATTCATGACGTGATGCCCAGTCAAAGCACCAGAAGAGAAATCTGTGAAGATTCCATACACAAGAAGAATAAATGCCGGGTACATATCATGAATAATATTTACACATCATGTGCCTAGTGAAACCTCTAAATGTGTCTTAACCACATGCCACAGTGGAGATCTGCAGGAGGTTGACATGGATCAAGGGTACACGACTTGTACCATAGGTGCTCGTCGTAACCAAATTCCCCTATATAAGTAGAGAAATGATTTAGCTTTTGAGAAACATTGGGATGATTTTCTTTTCTCCCTTTCTATTACTTACAAACTCTCTCTCCATTTTTCTCTCCAAATCTCACTTTCATTTAATTTTTGTGTAATTTTCATAATCCAAGAGCTGTTGAGCTTCCTTTATTCAAAATATTCATGTTTCTCTTAGATTAAAGTTTCCTTCCATTTTCCATGTATGTTCTCATTATAATTGGGAATTTATTTTTGAATATTATTTCATTTATCATTTCAACATATGTTGTATGATACTGATTTCATTTATGTTTACCAATCCATCATCTATGCTATCTACTAGTTATTCTACTGAATTATACCCCACTATGAGTAGCTAAATATTCCAGGGGTAGGGATCGAGTGATGTGTTTGTAAAATTAACATACACTATTAAATTTGAACTTGTATAGTCCAAATAAAATAGTAATTGAGATATAAATTCAAGTCCTAACTCATTTGGGACATGATCTCTGACCATAAGGCAATCAAGTAAACGGCCCTATCGAAGTTGATGTCTAATGAGCTACTACCACTTGCTCCAGAAGCTTTCTTCTTAAGAATCCAAACATAATGAACTTAAGCTGTTGCTATATCCAGAACACAGAATAGCTACTTCCAATGTATATCTCGGGGACTAATACCAAAGTTAACTAGTGACCCCTTTTTGCTTCACATACTAAAAAAGTGGATATTTCTAAGGTTATATGTAAATTAAATCATTAACCCAGACACTCACTGTATCCTGAACCCTCATTTGTTAACATAAGATATCCCAAATTAGAACTTAGCATCGAATTCCCAAACATAAGACTCTATAAAGGACTCCCTTATGGGTCTGATAACTATATTCCATCAGAGACAAAAATAAGAGTCTACCTATGGAATCCACCCCTTACAAACATCTATAAGACAGCTTTTTAGTTAGAATAATTTCGAGACCAAAAATCAATATTATGAATTTGATCCATGCTGGAGCATGTAACAACACTCCCAAGAAAAAGGCATATAAAATTTCTAGCACTATTGTTGGGGAGGTAACACCCTTTTCTTGAAGAACATTATTTTCTTTGACCTAGGATTACCTTTACCTCATACTCTTTCTTCTTTCCTGATGCTCTTTTTGCAAATACTCCTTCATTCTATCAAGTGCTTGTACAAATGTCCCATGTCCCGATCTAGGAACCTCAAAGTGAAAAAAAACAATTGGCATTTGATCCCAGGATCGAATGGCATTTACTATTACATCACTTGACTAAAATGGTCGAGAAACATCACAACATAGGTCCTAACCCACCAAATCATCAAGTTATAGACCGTCGATGCATCCAAAAAAGACCATTAAAGATTACGGTTTACCATCAATCCATGGGGATAAACTAAGAATTGTTCTTCCACCAATTCAAGCCCAAATGTTTGAAATCAAGCCTGGACTCATCCATATAATCTAGAACATGGTAAAATTCAGTGGTCTTGAAACGAAGAACCCCATGACCATATCTCTGACATCCTGGAAGTCTGCGATACCATTTTCTACTTGGGTGTGTCGTATAATGCAATAAAACTTTGTTTCTTCCCATTTTCACTTAGAGACCGAGAAAAATATTGTATTAAAATCCAATACCCCCATGTCCATTATGACTTGGGATGAAATAACAAAGAAGTTTCTAAATATATACATTCAACCTATCCTAACATGGAATCTTAGGAATGAAATTCATAATTTCGCCCAAGCTGATAGATAATCAGCATAGGAGGCAAGGGATCGAATTAATGAACTCCTGAGAAAATGACCACATCATGTAATTGACACCTTTATTAAAATGAAAACATTTTATCAAGGACTCATCCAGCTGCATGAATAGTTATTGATGCCACCATAGATGGAGGTATGATGTTTAAAACAACTGAAGTAGGAATATCTATTCTAGAAAAAGTTTCCCACAATTCTAGTTTGTGGGAAAGTGACCATTGTCCACCAAAATATATAATCCACCAAGTTGATGAGACCACCTAGTTTGTAGCACAAGATGAGACACTAACAAAAAAGCTTAAATCATTTAAAGTACCTACCACACAACCATCCACTAACCCAGTCATGGAGATCTAGTCATGTGAGATGTGTGGTGGACTATACCTATACCAAGACTACAAATCATGCTATAAAGAAAAGAAAGATTGTAAATAAATCAATTAAAATAAACAGAATCAACTACTTCAACAACTACAACCATTTTATCCAAATAGGCCTTCTCAGCCGCAACCTCAAACCAATCCTAGTTATTTTTTGTATAGTAGTAGTCAAACCCAGTTTCACAATCAGGGATCACCAGGGTATCCACCAATAAAACCTGTCATGACACAAAAATAGAAAACATATCTGAGACAACCCTTTCTGATACCTCAACAACAATTTATTCCCACCCATCCAATACCACAAGAGGCACTTCCACCTCCCCAAAGAAACATGGGGAATCTCTTAACCTCTTTCATTTAGAAATATGATCGACGGTTGACTACACAATAGACTTAGATGCAAAATCAATGTGAAGATTTATAAAATATGGAGATTTAAATGTGTCAAAACTCAAAGTCCTTATCTGAGAGACAACCAGGTACCCTTTCTAGTAACACTAATACATATCCACCAGAGGATTCTATGGTTGTAGTGCTGAGGAGAAGAAAAGTGTGGGACTTCCAACAACCCAAGGAATCAAGGAAATAAGAAGAACCCCAAAAAAGTCAGAAAAGTATGAAGAAGTCATCCATCAATCATCACAAAAAATAGTTCCAACTAAGAAGGATAAATCATAAAAAAACATTAAGAACCCATTTATGTATCCCCACCTCAATACAAGCAACCACTTCCCTTTCTGAAAAGAGAAAGGCATGGTAGGAAGAAGGCCCAATACAAAAAGTTCCTCGAAATGTTCAAGATGTTTCATAAATGCATTTCTTTTGCTGAGGAAATCTCTCAAATACCATTTGATGAGAAATTTCCGATTGATTTGATACAAAAAAAAGATAGAGGACCTTGGAGTAATCTCATTAAATAAATAGTTCTATGTGGTTGTACAATAGAAGATCCCACCAAAGATAAGTGATCCGTGAAGCTTTTAAATCTCTTGTTCCATATGAGAGTGTAAAATTGGAATAGAAGTCTTTGATATTAGATCTGGAACATATCTAATGTCGATGAGTATCTTCCACACACTTAGACCCCAAGAGCTCAAGGAAAAAAGAGTAGATTTACAATTGTCTAATCGTTCATCCAAATACCTGTGTGGTATTATTTAATATGTTCTCGTTAAAGTTGACAAATTCATTTTCCTGACAGACATTATAGTTTTAGACATGGAAGATGATAGAGATGTCCCAATAATTCATAGAAGACCCTTCCTAGAAATAGGGAGGGCCTTGATTGGTGTCAATCAAGAACTTATCATCTTCAGATTAAGTTAAGAAAAAGTGGTGTTTAATATGATAAAAGACGCACACCAACCAGATGGCCCAGTTGACTATAACACAATGCCTCTTGCTTCGCTAGAATCAAAGTACATTGATATTGGGGAAGATACCAATGATTCAGGATTAGACAAGGATGAAGAATATGGATTTGAGGAAGTTAACTTTATTGAACCACTTACTTGAGACACCAAACCACCGTTTACCCCATCCATCATTCAACCAACCAAGTTGGACTTGAAACCCTTACCCAGTACATTGAAGTACTCATTCTTTGGGGATTCATTCTCATTAACCATAGTTATCAATGATGAGATACCTCATGAACAAGAAGAAAAATTGTTTGATGCCCTAAAAATAAACAAGTAATTGATTTCTTGGAGAGTTGAATATATTAATGGAATCAATCCTTTAGAATGCACCCATCGGATCATTTTAAAGGAGAATGAAAAACCAAAAAGGAAACCTCATAGGTGGATGAAGCTTATAATGAATGAGGTTTTCAAGAAGGAAGTGTTAAAACTTATGGATGTTGGAATAATCTTTCCAATTTTAGATATTTAATATGTGTGACCCTCTATGTCGTTCCCAAAAAGGAAGGACTTGTCATGACAAGAAAAGAGGATAGAGAACTCATTTTAGCAGACATCATCCCTAGATGGAGAGTTTGTGTGGATTGAAAATGTTTGAATACAACAATAAGAAAGGCTCACTTTCCATTACCCTTTATGGATCAAATTCTTAAAAGTCTACTGGGAAAATATTTCAACTATTTCTTAGATGGCAATTCATGATACAATCAATTTGCAGTAGACCCCATTGACTTGGCCAAAACCACCATCACATGACACTTTGACACTTTCACATATAGAAGTGTGTCATTCAGTATTTGAAATGCACCAGAGACATTCCATATATTCATGACACACATATTTCATGATATATCAGAATAATTTCTCGAATATTCATGGATGATTGCTCTGTCTATGGGAGATCATTTTATTTATGTCTATGGAATCTATAATTGGTTATCCAATACTGTGAGGAGAGATTCTTAGTACTGAATTGGAAAAAAATGTAATTTCATGGTGCAAGGAGTAATTGTGATAGGACGCAAAGTCTCTATAGAAGGCATTGAAGTTGATCCCACTGAAATCAATGTCTTCAAAGATATTCCAAAACCATCAACTGTAAAAGGGATTATAAATTTCCTTGGGCATGTCGGATTCTATAGATGATTCATAAAAGAATTTTCGAATGTCGCATGTCCATTTACACACATGTTTTCAATGAACACCTCTTTTTAATTCACATAGGAATTCAGAAAAGCTTTTGAAATACTAAAAAATAGTCTGATTGCGTCTCCAATTATCATTGCACCAAACTGGGAAAAAGAATTTGAGCTTATGTGCGATGCCAGTGACCTTGTTGTAGATTCTATAGTAATCCAATGTGTAGGCACCATGTTCTACCGAATATATTATGCTAGCCACACATTGATTGAAGCCCAGATAAATTATACCACTATGGAAAAGGATCTCCTAGCTGTATTTTATGACTTTAAAAAGTTATGTTAATACCTCATTTTATCCAAAGTCATCATCCTTATAGATCATGCCACCCTTTGATACTGAATGAGAAAGAAGGACACAAAAAAAATATTGATCTTTTGGATTCTCTTGAAGCAAGAATTTGACATCATGATCAATGACACAAAGGGAACAAAGAATTTAATTACTAACCAGCTTTCACGGTCACCCTTGACCATCATTAAAGAAGATAATGAGACTGATATTGAAGTAGAATTTCTTGATGAGACATTGTTTAGTGTCATAACGTAGCCATGTTTTTCTGAAATTGATAAATATCTTGTCACATGATACCTTCATCATGACCTTTCACAGCAGCAATGAAATATGTTTTTGTCTTTTACTAAACACTACTTTTGGGATAAACCATTGCAATATAAGAATACTGGTGACAACGTATTAAAACACTGCATCCTGGAGGAAGAGATAAAACATGTGATCGAAATGTTCCTCACATCACCACATCGCGGCCAACATGTACCTGATCGCACAGTGGAAAAGTTCATACAAAGAGAATTTTTATGGCAATTATTGAACTACGATGCTAGGTGATTCAGCAATCAATGCGTCTAATACCATAGAACAAGGAATATTAGTAAAATAAATTAGATTCCACAAAACCCCAGTATGGAAGTTGATGTTTTCGATGTTTGGGGTATTGACTTCATGGGAACATTTCCATCATCCCATGGTAAGAGTTACATTCTAGTCATAGTCGGTTAGGTTTCCATGTAGGTTGTAGCTGAAGCCACAACATATGAAACAAAAAATGTAGTCATAAATTTTCATCAGAATAATGTATTAGAAATTTTTCTATTTCTGTAGTTACTCATTTGTGAATGAGGAACACATTTCGTAAACCATCTAGTGTGAATAATTCTTGAAAGATATGGAATTCAAGACAACCCTGGAACTCCTTACCACCCACCAAGATGTAGGCATGTCAAATTTTCAAATAGGGAGGTGAACCATAATTTAGAAAAGACTGTCAACATAAGAAGAAGTGAATGGAGCCTAAAACTAGATGATGAATTATGGGAATATCATATTATACATAAAAGACCCATAGGAACCACCCCATTTAGACAGATTTATGGATATCCTTGTCATTTTCTAGTGGAATTGGAACATCATTCATTATGGGATATTAAGAAAATTAATCTTTTTCTCAAAAAGGCTAGATAGGAAAGGTTATTTCAATTGATAGAATTTTAGGAAATAAGGAGAGATAAGTATGAAAGATCTCGTATTTACACTGAAAAAATGAAAAAGTGGCATGACCAAATAATTGAACGACTTACTTTCATTCCAAGAAATAATTGTTTTTTATTCAATTCAACACTGAAACTATTCCCAGGAAAATTGAATTCATTATGGTTTGGTCCATTTATAGTCATCATAGTTTTTCCTTATGACATAATTGAAATTCGACGTGATGGAGAAAAACCATTCAATGTCAATGGACATAGATTATAAATCATTCTGAAACAGTTCAAAGAAGGTTGTATCCTCAGCCATAAGTTCCACTAAACCATCAATAGAGTCAAGCTCTCAGTGTTAATGGAAAATTTGCGTGGGAGGCAGACCGAGTTAGGAAAGTTCTAGTTTAGTTAGATTATAATAATCATCCTAAAAACTCATGAATAATGCATGATCTATACAATGGTCCAAACACATCACAATACACTTCATGTAACATAGGTATATGAATTGACTTGTTTTTGCCCTTAATGTTCACATTTCTACATCATACACGTCGTGACCACTCTGTGCATCATGCACTTGGGAGGATTGTTTTTTAAAAGAAAAGAACACCAATCGCGACATGAACAGTCATGACCCATGCCGCTAAAACCCCTAACCCTCGTATTTATCCCTTAATCCTTCCCGTTGCACTAGTACACACCCCAAAAATCCCTCATGCATCTCTCCCTTTCCCTATATTAAAACCCCTACCACACCCTTATCCTCTCAAAAAACCTCACCACACTCTCTTCCCCTACCCTTATACCCTTACACACACCCCCTCTCTTCACATTATCCCCGTCACACCCCTCCTATTTCAATGGCATAGATAAACATTCCCCAACCTTCCAAATACACATAAACATACACTTCCACATCTTGGCCATCCATGAACCAGCCCAGTTATAAGTTTTGTAGACCACCATAGTGGTACCATCTGCACCAGACACCGCACGCACAACATAAGCTCCTTAGGTGCGGTCCGACACCACTACAACATCCAACGATGATGAACTGCACCTGAACCCCTTTCTATGAACCTCCAATATGGTGCACCAAGTTAAAATCATGAATCAACAGGTGAAAACCATGAAAGAAAACAAGAATTTTTACCTGTAGACCCTCACCCAGCAGAACATCGCTGATAACATGGCTAACCACCTCAACACTCTGCAGATCAAAACCATTATTTATGCCTGTGAGGATAAATTTTGAGAGTTGTTTTTTGAATTTTTGGCTCCCTTTGAGATGATCATAGACACTCTTTACATTCTCCTCAACAGCCACCCAAATGAGCTATCTTTTGCTATGTTTAGAGTCGTTCTAATCATTTATTACATAGAGTTTGTCGCTTCTGACATTTACCCGATGCTCCAACTCTAGCCACCTCGTGATATCTCTACACAGGTGTAGTCGTAGATAGACAATGACTCCCAATCACATCATGATCCTCGAATCACGAAGTCGAATCAGCTTTAGGGGATGGTTTTTTTCATTTACATAGTTTCATGGTACATGTTTGTTTTACACAAGTCGAGACACATCACTGTGTTAGCTAGATGCATGTCATGATCTTGGCAGTTATCATGGGTGGTCCACTAATCAATATGGAATCCCATTTAACCTCCAACTTCAGATAACTGACATAGATAAATCATGTAACGCTCATGTGAGTATCTTTTATCCCACGACTGGCACTCTATCTCAGCATATTCAAGTCCTCTCTCCTCCTTAACTCAATTAGAAGAGTGGAACAGATTGATATTGTGCTCTTTCACAAGAAGAGGATGCTGTTAAAGAAGGACGATCATTACTTTTGGGCGTTAGGTGTAAAGGCACATGCAACCCCTAAGCAGGAACATAATGCAGCAGCATCAAACCCACCATCCCGGCCACCCACCTATGCCACACCACTACCACCCAGGCCTTCCTCCAGCCTAGCTACCAACAATACCATCCCTACTGAGTTGTGGAGAATTCATCAGTGTGTTTTGGAAAATCTTCACCAGATCAATACACATATGAATCTCTCATTCATTGAGCCACCCTCTTTTACCCCATCACCCCCACCCACTCCTGCCGACCCATTATCCTATACCTTTTCCCACCCCTTCCATCTAGTCAGACCTCCTTCAAGATATCACAAACCCTTACACTCATCAATAGTTCTTGGCAGAGCAGGTCCATAGGGGCAACAGGGTTTCCACTGAGACTACCCCTATGGAGACACCATTTATTGATCCCTCTGCTAGATATATGACCCCCATCCAAATCCGTAGTACTCCTCCACCTAACCCAACCCATATCCCAATATCTATTACCACACCCTCCAGCACCCATACAACCCCATCAATGAATATTATTGCCACTACTCCGATGGGCCAGATGGTCGAGACGCTCGACACTAGACTGATGTTGGATTAGATCTAAGTAGATGACACCAAATCTCACTATTGTTTTAAATTTTTTGATTTCTTTTGGGACAAATTCATGTTTTGGGATAGTTTTTGAAATTTTAAAGATGTTTTCAATTTTTTATGATCTATAGACCATTTTATATAAATGGAATTTCATTTTTTACTTCATGTCGTGTCCCATTTTTGTGCCTTAATTTCCTCTCTGTAGCATGTCGTGATCCTCTGGATCCTCAGTCATCCTCGACAATCCCTTTCCACTACAAGTCATAGAACACAGGGTACTCAAAAACCTCATAACTCAACACCAGCCACCCCATCCCATGATTCATTTCATACAAAATCTCTTCTGTGATCACACAGTAGAACCAGAGGTGATCCACCGACCCAAATGTCCACACACACTTGGGGGCACATCCTTTAGATATTGTAAGAGGAAACATAGTCACTAAGCTGGTAGAACCCCTGATTCTAGTCGTTGTATGCCTTTTTTAATCTTCTATTTTATCGAGTCTCCTTTACCACATCCTTTTATTTTTATTTTTCACTTCCTTTCTATCATGGAACTATTCAATATATCTTCCACATATTGAATAAAATCATTCTCTTCGCTTCTCATTTTTTGCATGTTTTTCCTTATTCTTCTATTCACATTATGTTTACCTCTGATCTAATGTTTTCTCTCCTATGAAAATCTTTCTTTCTCTAACAATTTTTATGTATATTATCATTCTCTTAATCTTCCATCATCCCCATGACATACCATGTACTCTAAGGAGCTCTCGATTTCATTTTATTTATATTCATTTAACCATATTCCATTTCTAATTCACTAATATTCAAATGAAACCACACCCTTGTGTATTTCACTAACAGTGGGGACACTGTCACATTCTACGTGTGGGGAAGTTTCTCATGATTCACTTATGATACACTTCAAATGTTGGTCGTTCTCACTAGTCTAGGAGACAATTTTCAAAATAAAATCATTCCTTAAACCTAAAAATATTTATTCCCATTTTATTAACAAAAATGTTATGTTAAAAAGTGTTAATGATAGTGTTTGATTATTTCCTAGACCATTCTAGATCTATTTAAGAGTTTAGATGATTAATTAAAACTCAAAACTTTGAAATAATGATTAATTAACTCACTACATAAGATATATGACCTTTGTAATTACCAGTTTCGTTTTGAATTCCATCACCCATGAGGAATCTCTGCTATGATTGAGTTTTCATATCTGAGAAAATTTATTGGGAGATACCTGGGTCATGTAGACGTACTAAAACATGCACTCAGATCTTGTCAAAGTGATGACTGAACTGGTATAAAATTAAAATGATTTAGGAACTTCTTGATAGCCACTATTTTGAGGCCCACCTAACATTTATCCCACATTCATCCCATAGCTTCCATGGGTAACCTATTAGAATAACTCTTTTAGAAACATAATATCGTTCCTACCCTTCTTCTTGTACAATGATTATAACCCACCATTGAACTAGTTTGGGGATCCATTTAGACAATATTTGATGATACCACATCTAGAGATGTACAAGTCACTCACCTAACAACAGGGTTGTGATCCATATTCCATTAGTTTCACTCCATTCGAATTATATTCCTCTGAAAAATTCTAAAAGAAAAGAAAGAAACAAAATTTTCATGGGTATCATACTAGGAAGGTCAAAATTCACCATTTTCCATAATGATGAATCCCATGAAGGATCACATGTGGTTAAGTGATGGCTGTGGGATCAATCATAGGAAAATATTTTAAAAAATGTTATATAAAATAAAAATAAAATTAAAGAAACAGAAAAGGAATAAAATTATTATTCATTTACCTTCTTCATATACATATAGATCCAACCTGAGCTGATGGAGTGCCAATATGACCAGCCAGATGGAGGAACAACTCACCCTTGTTCTGATACATTTTTCATTGTACTGCAAGGCTTACCCCCGTTTTGAGCCTGATTTTTCATATATTTCCTACTTACGCAAAGACCCAGAGACATCAGAACCCAATTCTTTAAGCCCTTAAGATTATTTTTTACTTGTCTTTACACAATGGAGATGGTAGAAGAAGTGCAAGAATATAGATCGGAACCTGTAATCTGGGTATGAGAAAAACTCATTTTTTTATTTCCACCATGAGTAATGAGAGAAATAGTGAGGAAAAATAAAATTGGGAATAGAAATTAGGAATCTATTAAAAGATGTAATTTAAAGAAGATGAATTGTTTTAGAAATCCAAACTAGGAGGCATGATAGAATTTTACTGTATAATTGATTTAAGAACAAGATCTTTTCTCTTCTTACACCTATGTTAATTGTATGGAATCAATGGATCTTTATCTCTTTATAAATTTATTATCCTATATATTATCCTCATTGAGACATTATGTCTTGAGGACAAGCAATAGTTCAAGTGTGGGGAGATTAGATAAGCATAATTCATATATAGATTTTGTTGTCCTTAATTCATTGATTTTCATTAAAAATTGTGATAATACACATGGTATATTTCTGATTTGAATGAATAAACGATTTCCTAGTTTTCATGTGAGAGAAGGAAAGATGGTGAAAACACAACTGATTGCACGATGGGATTGCCTCATACACATCATATACCCAAAGCTCAAATCCTAACATCAAGCCGTAAAGCTAGTCGTGACCAAACCACCCCCCAAGTAGGGAAAATCCACTACCCATTGGGCACTCCTCCAACATGATGTGATTCCCTGTCAAAACACCAGATGGAAAATTTGCAGAGAATCTACGAATTGGTTGAATAAATGTTTGGTACACTTGAATAACAGTTACACGTTGTGTACCTAGTCAAACATCTAAATGCGCAAGAACCGCATGCCACTTTGGACATCCATAGGAAGCTGATACAGATTAAGGGTACATGTAATGACTGAAATTTCTTATATAAGTAGAGTAGTGGCAGAGATTTTGAGACACATTGGGAAAAGTTTCTTTTCTCCATTTCGATTATTTCAGAACTCTCTCACCCTTTTTCTCTCCAACTCTCAATTTATTAAATTTTTTTTACTTTGAATAATCTAAGATCCGTGGAGATTCCATTCTTCAACGCATTCAAGTTCCACTAAGATTCCTATTACTTTACATTTCAAAGGTATATTATAGATATAATTGTGAATTTCTTTTTACATGTCATTTCAATTATCATTTCCTCATCTATTTCACAAACATGATTTCATAAATATTTATCAATCCATAATATGTGATATCTCTTATTTATTCAACTGTATTCTACCCAACTCATAGTAGAGAAATATTTAAGGGGATAGAATTGAGTGATGTGTCTATAAAATTAGCATACACTAATAAATATGAACATTTAATATCCAACTAAAATAATAATTAAGATACAAATTCGAGTCCTAACACATTTGTGGGAATGTCTCTCACCACCAGACAGTCTAGAAAATGACCATATCCTAGTAGAAGTTGAATGAGCTAGGACAAATAGATCAGAAATCTTTCTTCTTAAGAAGCCAAAGATTATGCACTTTGGATGTTTTTATCACTATACCATAGTATAACTACTTCATAGGCAGAGCTTGGAGACTAAAAAAATTCAACTAGTGATCATTGTTTGCTTTATAGACTAATACAATTGTTCTTGAAATTGTTAGACTTAAACGATATAATTCACCCACACAATCACTTGATCCCACTACCTCATTTGATAAATTAAGATATCCCAAATGGGAACTTAGATCAGAATTCCCAAACATTAGACTCTTGAAAGTACACCTTTATGGGTCTGAAAACCAGATTCCCTCAATGCCAAAAATTATAGTCTTCCAGTGGAATTGACCACTCACTACTACTATATTACACCTTTGTAGTTAGAAAAAGTTTAGGACCAAAAATAAATATTCTAAATGGGATCCATGCTGTATGTAGTAATGACACCCCCATGAAAAAGGCACATCAATAATACACCAAAATAAATTTTCAAAACTAGTTATCCATTTTGAAGAAGACTTTTAAAAACCATACTTGTTTTAGAAATTATTTAATTTAATTCTTAGTTTATAAACTCATTGAATTCATGTCAAGTAGAGAATTCACCCATCTTCTACTCAATTTGACTCCAATATTCTTGTTTCTAAAATCAGTAAAGAATATTATTCTTAATTGATTCCTGTCTCATCGGTCTGGATATAATTTAATGTTCTATTATTTAACCACTTAACTAATCCCCTAAACTTATCTAACATAAAAAGGTTAAATACACTATAGATAAAAACATTTGTTTATTATTTAAATTAAAGAAAATAATAAAGTGAGATAAAATACTTCCTAAGTTGTCTATAATTAACTCTATAGTTTTTTTGTGTTTTCATTTACATGAATGTACTTACAAATTTTATTAGTTAAAAGGTAATGAAAAATGGCATAAGAAACACGTTCAATATTAAAGTAAATAAGATAACTTGAAATATGAAATAATGAACCCATTAAATCTTGGGCATTCCCATAGAAAATACTTATTTTAAGGAATTTATCTATACAAATCATTTCTATGATATTTAAATTTTTTATTAGAGAGATAATTCTAGAGAAACAGCCAAATATTAAAATTTCTTACACAAATTAATGATAAATAGCTTTCATTAGGGGGGATAAGTTGGGGGGGGGGTGGGTTCTATTTCAAATCATGGTAAAAATATTAACATGTAAGTACCAAAATGTATGGAACTCTAGTGAAGACAACATTGTAACCACTGAAATTTTTGATCCTAGTGTTTAGTTGGTGCCATAACATAATGACTATAGCATGGTCCTTAAATAAATACGATGTGGGTGAACCTATTAAAAAATATATGTGTACGGGAATGCATTGCATTTTTGTATTCATACGTGAACTCATTGACGTTAAGGGTAAATAGAATGCTTTAACATAGTTCCTATGAATGTGGGAATAAGATCCTTAAAATAGAATCAGAAAACAATTTAGAATTTTTTTTTAATTTTACGCACTTTGATTCACCTCCCCTTTGGGCCCCTAAATAGGGATATATAGATTTCCACCTAATAAATTATTATATGGTTGTAAATTTTCCCTATAATGTACTTTGGTAAAATAAAAAGTTTGACACATGGCCTCCTATCATGATTCTAGATCTGATGGTCCTCATATACCCATAATGTATCTTTAAATATTCTCTAAATCCATCACCCAACATATCCTTTGAACTCTATATGAAGAAGAACCCTAGATAAATAATGTCTTTGATGGACACCACAGTTTACTCGTAACAAATTCTTAATTCAGGGAACCTAAATATGGATTTCAATTTTTTAAATTTTATTATTTTATATGTGAAATTGTGGAGAGAATATATTAGCTTAATTAAAATATCACTATATTTCACCTGATACCAGAAACCTAGTTGATTGGATTATAATTCCATAAGATAAGTCTCTATAAATATTTTCTCTAGAGAAAAAAAACTAATTTTATAATAATTCCATTATATTAATCTCTTAAATGGATTTAATGAAGATATGGCGTACATAATAACTCCTCAGTATTTATTGGTTACTATAAAATTATCAAATAAAAACCTGAATCTTTTTTTAATATTTCACAAAATATATGGACATGATTTTTAATTTTTTTAATTTCCATGGTTTCTTTTTATCATGTAGAAAAAGTGTCAATAAATGTTTGGTATAATTCAAAGACTAATGCTTTGTAATTAAAGAGAGAATTTTTGAACCCTAAAAATTCCCTCTATATTATCTCATAATATAAGCATGAGATCTTGATGATTATAAAATCTACATATTTCTTGTAATAAGAAAATATATATCTTAGGGAACATTATGTTTTAATAAATAATGCATTTGATATGTATAATTAATTTTTAGATAATATATTTTAATTATTTGATATCTTATAATTTTTGAATTAGATTCAATAGATTAAAATTCCATAAAGATAATTTAAATATAAATAAACTGATTCCAATAGGGTTTTTTTATATTAACCCAAAAATTATGTTAAATTAAAGAAGTTTTTTTAAATATTAAACTTTTCTCTAATATATCTCTTCCACAATGAATTTGATTTATTATATTATTGTGACTACATATCTATATTATTTATACAAATAAAAAAATGTATAATAGTATTTTAGATATTTTGTTATGTAATATGGTATCATGTAGCAAGATGATCAAAACCCTGGTAAACTCAAATTATGGGAAGGATCCTTTTACCATTATGAGGGGAGTTGAAAGAACTCTCCCATATTTCTTAGATGCCCACCCTTTGGGAGAATAGCAGTAGAGGAATTCATGGAGGTCAAGTGTTGTGTATCTATTTTAGTTAGGGAGTATTGTTTTGAGAGAATCATTTTTATGGAATATGAAGTTTCATTTGATGGGGAGGATGAAGATAGAGGGATTATTCACCATCTACTTACCTCAGTATGCTTTTTTAGGTGGGATGCCCAATTTTACAACTTCAAGTTGATGTGGATTTAGATTGATTAGAATTATGCTATATAGATATATAATATTACACACACATATATATATATATATATAATTATGGGGAGGTTTATCCTCAAGATTGTATTAAAAGAAACATTAAATAACTGAATCATAATATCAGAAACATACCAAGATTCATCTTTTTTTTCATTCTATAGTGAATACTCATCTCCACCAATGATCAACATTACCATGAGAGTAAGAGAATATGGATAGGTCTTAACAAAACAAAAAACATGAATATATAAGTGTAATTGAGGTCAATTGATATTTCTTTTTATTTAATTAATTTATCACCTATGACACCTAAAATATTGATGTTGTTGAGTCAAATCCAAAATATCATCCAAAATGAATCACCCAATTCCATATTCAATGTTGAATTTTGTTTTCAAACAAGGAACATTGATTAAGATAAAAATGTGTTTTTACCCTGTAATGTGTTTGAGAACCTGATTAAATTCATATCCTTTCCAAAAATCTCTTTATACCAAACAAAGTCATCGAGATGAACCATTTAACATTTAAAACCCATATAGAATTCATTAAAATCAATAACAAAGCTGAATTTTGAATTCTGTGTAAGTTAAACTTGGTATCTAAAAAAAGATATTAGATCACCTCCACCTTTAAACTTTTTTATCAACAAAAAAAAGGATTGTAGGGTTTCTGAAGAATTAATTTCAATAAGAAACCAAACATATTCCTTTAACATTTCTTGGAGAATAAATACTACAATTCCTTAATAATAAATTCACAAAAAAATATTAAAAATAACATCTCATGTGTAACTAGAGTTAAACATCTGATCAACCCTATCAGCCAATGCTCCCCCCCTTGAAAGAGGATTACCACTAAAATCATTACCCAAAAGATAGAATTTTTTGTCATAGTATTGAGATTAGAAATGATGGATCCAAATGTTAGTGTTAGTGATTACTTTTTTTTATTGTTTTGAAACTTAAATATAAATCACATGTTTAATGTAACCCACATTTAGAATATTTGATATTCATAATTCCCCAAATAATTTTCTACTCTTTATTACTCAATAATATTTTCTCTACTACTGGTCTTCATTACTATTTTTTAATTTTACTACTATCATAAAATATGGGAATTTTTTATTACTATAATTAATGTTGTTTTATATTTTTCTATCAAAAATATTCTATAGTTTTTTATTTAAAAATTGTACCATGTCTATACTTATTACATATGAACTATACATATTACACATAAACTACCCTTCTTATATATGAAATAAAATTATTTTTTATGAAATACACATCTTACAAATGAACTCATATTCCTACATATTCTATATTTAATTTATTGTATAATTATAAAATATTCTATATTCTATATAATTTTATACTTTTTACATACCCATTAAACTTATGATGTATATTTATCTTCTTATGAAAAAATCATCTTATAAATTCTATTATTATATTCATTTTATATATCTTTTGAAATACCCTTCTGAAATATTTTAGTATCCCATGAGATTTCAATCATATTATTTTTTCTATTTTAATAAAAAAAATTCATTTTAAAATTCATTACATGACTCTATATTTCAATAGTTTTTATATTTTTGGTTATTTTTAGTTATCATTTATTCTAAATATTTTATAATTTTTTAAATAATATATAACATCTAACAAGAATAATAAAATTGTATATATATTTTATTAATGATTTCATTTTCTTGCGTAATTAGTTATGATATTTAATAACTCTTTTAAGAGGAAATAAATAGATCAAAATATAAAAACACCATTTTGGATAAAATCACAGAGATTCTAAATTGACTAATATAGGATTTTTTTTTATAATTTATGTTAAAGGATTATAGAATAATGGTGCGAAAATGTTGAGAAATAAAGATGTTATTAAATTATTCAACTATAACTATTATCTCTACTATGATAACTATGGAGGAATTTCAATGTGTTGATTATATTTCCTGGGTGGTTGAGATATTTCTACACTCTATATTTATTTCTATTAGAGTTTCTATTTTTTTAATTTCTATATATGATTTTATTTTTCATTTTTCATTATTTTATCTTGCAAAATTTGGTTTTTATTTTTTATATATTTATTATAAAAGTTAGTTCTACTCAGTATGTGAATCCCTTGAAAGGATCAGTTAATTTTTGGGATTTACTTCTTGGTGAGAAAAAGGTAGTGTATATAAAAATATATCACATCATTTTAATAGTGACATTTTATTTAGTGGGTTCCATTTCTCTCATGTATCAGAGAGGAGTTAAGAGTAGATGTACCATCATGTGGATATGAACTACTATAAAAACATGGTGTTATAGTTTTTAATTCTTTCCACTATAGATAAACTTAAATTTTTTTTAAACCTTTTGGTTAAGTAACTTTAACATTATTTTATTTACTTAATCTAATTAAATTTGATATTGTACGCTATTTTTTAATCTATTTATAATTTTATTATGTTATATTCACCACTATCTCAAGACTATATTGACAAATTATATAGGTAAAACAAGAGTATAATGATTAATAACAATTTGTGTAATTGAATTCCAAGGAACACACACATATCCAGAGATAATAAATTGTCATTTCATGATATGTTGTCTCACTAACCACTGAGCTATGGTTGAGGAACTATGAATCATAAAGGAAATATATATTTGTTGAGGGTGTACCTGACTCAACTAGTGGAGGACCCACATCCCATTCAATGAAGGATTACCTACTTTAGTGGTGGAATAATTAAACCCTTATGATTTTGGGGGCTACTTAATCTACTGCTTGAGGACCTAAACCATTCCCATTTGGATAATAAATAGATTTTTTGAAGGAGGAACTTTACCCCACCGGGGGAGAACCTACTCTACTAATGGAGGACCAACATCCATGTTGTTTAGGTATCACCAACTATGATGATAGAGTACCCACAATCCAATCATCTGGGGAGTACCTACTCCCCTAATAGAGTACCCACACCCTAATTATAATGGGATTACATTACCCAATCAATCATAAAGGGAATATATAACTTTATGATGATATGATGTCTAGAGGAGTACCTAACCCTAAAACATTTATAGATAGATTACACCTTATCAATGAAAAAATGACAAGGTAGTGCTTAAACCCATTCTTACACTGAGAACTCATGTCCCCCATGATCTTTGTCCCTATTTTAGGACTACACTAAGAAAATTATCTTTTTGATGTTATTTTATATTATAAAGAAAATATCAATTAGGAATACTCACACTACAAAGAGTTGTGTCATGGTTCACATTATTCACTTAATGTCTATATGACACCTCCAATGAATACATTGTCATGAGAAGGTGTATATCCTCATTTTATTAAACTTCAATAATTTTTGGATTCCATATAATCAAAACAATAATGACCTGACCACTATATGATGTGTCCACCAACCTAATAATACCCCACAAACAATACTCTAGGTACTCAAGTTATCTAAGGACTTATCAAATTCCTCCCATTGGAATTCAATATTTTCTAGATCCTATCGATTGTTTAACTAGCCCAAATGTATGATCTTTAACCTCTGTAACATTGTATTTATTAGTTCCCAAACCAAAGCCTCATTATTTATTAATTCTAACCTCAACCACATTGATATTAAGGCTTTAATACAACTATATCACATCCTAGATCCTATGGGGATCTACCTAAGAGAACCAAAATAATATGTATTTCAACAACCCAAGACCACCTCCAATAGTTCAGGGTGCATTGACTAGAATTGAGGTATCTAGAAAATGAAATAAGATTCATTACCTCTATATGTAACCTATTAGATGTTAACATACATATATGTCCATTATGTAACTAATTAAATCGAAAAATAATAACAAAGATAACATGAATGTATATTGAAAATTCTAGAAAAATAAATCATAAATATCATGAAATATTATACATTGAAACAATAAATCCTGCTGATCACATGTGTTGAAATTGAAACCTTGTATTTAAAACCTTATGTGATCACCACTATAATGAATTTATATTTTCCACCACTACATATCTATTCCACTTCCATAATCTGATAACATATCTTACTATACTTTATAATCCAAATTAATTAAATAGAAAATACCATCAAGTGTATATATAGATGTGAGTAATTTCAGGCATCGAAAAATTCATGCCATTCACTTGGCTGCATAATATATAACAGAATCCTTACTAAAAAAATAAATGTTTAGTTTCATTAGAATATTATCTCTATGATTGGAGAATAAGTGGAAAATATTTTTAGGTTCTATAAAACTTATCACACACTGAGAGAGAGGTATTCCTAAAAAATGTTTCCAATTCTGTTAATGTGGTGGGGAGAAACACCCTATGGAAGTAGAAAGTGAATTCATTCCCTCATATATAGAATGTTTTTGGGACAATAAACACCATATGCAATTTATTTTTGGAATTAATTTCCTTATAAAACAAATTTTTTATGGGGCCCCTATATCTTATAGTGTATTTCTCTTCAAAAGATTTGATTTTAAGCTCCAAAGAGCTAAAACAAACTTAAATATCAAACAAAATTTTGTTTGAAATTTAAACTTTCTCATGAAAATATTTTATCCTATAATCAGGGTCACACACCCAAGTCCCATACATTTAGGTATTGTTCACCTGGATCCTTCACCCAAACATTTCACCTAGGATTACACACCCATGTATTGTTTACATTAGTATATGAACTCTAGTGTTGTTCGGTGAAGTCCACATACTGTGGTATCAATAACTTAGGTACACACTCCTAGATCTACATGCCTATGTCCTCATATATTGGTCCTCTATATTCCATAAATATACCCATATTATCTTTTATTTTTGATACATGGATGGGAAAAGGAATTTGAGTTGAGATAGGAATTCCCTTTTTCATACCCATTATAGAGCCCCCTCATTAAAGAATCATACACCCTACTCTTTTTGGGGATCATATACTAGTGTTCCACCAGCCCCAGTCATCCATAAAGAATTATAACATGGGTAAATCCATAGACTAGGCCTCCTCACTTGGGTGAACCTCCACCCAAGGAGCCTTACTAGTGAGTAACACTTGGATGTATAGGCTTCTTTCAAAATGAGAAGCTCCAAACCATCCCAATCGACACAACTTGGGTGAGCCTTCTCCTAAGGCCCCAAAATAGAGCATGCCTTAACATAGCCCCTCCCTCTACATGGATAAACCCTTCACCTGAACCTGATACCGGGGAAATTCACCTCACCCGACCCTCACTAGGGTGAACTCTTCACCATAGCCCAACTAGGGATAACCTTCTCTCTAGGCCCCTTACGTGGTTGATTCTTCAATATGATCTCACTTACTTCGATAAACCCTTCATTCTTGATGCATACTGAGGAGGTCCTCCTTACCCAGCACTCACTAGTGAGAATCCATTACGATGACCCAACTAGTGAGATTCATCACCAAGGCCCCCCTACCGGGGAAATACTTTACATATTCCCTTCTCTACATGGGTGAACCCTTTACCTCAGCCTCAAACCAGGGGAAAAGTCGTCCCCAAACCCTAACTGAGGATAATCCATCCTCCTTGGCATTCACTGGGGTGATTATCTATTCCATTTTACTATATTAGTGTTTAGATTTAACCTAGTTTATAACTTGGGAACTAACATTCCAAGGACTCTTACCTAGGAACCCAATCACTTAGGCCCTTTCACGGTTACCCATCAATATTAAATATACAATGAGTTGAGATACTCTAGTTGGATCCTATACACACATCGAGTGCATATACTACTCTTGATTTCCACCTTATATGGGAATACTGTAAATTGTAATTCCCAACCTTTTTAGTTTTCCATCTTTATATTGTAACCAACAAATATGAGTATGGAAAACCAAACCTTTCTTTATCTTATATAGTTACAAGTATAAAAATATTAATCATAATTGGGAGCACCATGCATAATAAAAACTAAATTTATTATTTTCAACACCATAAAAACCTTAAATATATTGATACATGATGTTAAACAACATGATATGGCCTGGACATATGGATTTAAACTATATATCTAGAACTAAATGGGATTTGATTCATATTAAGAAAGATACATTGGATACTTCTCTATGTTTAATATCATTCTCCCAAAAATATTCCTTCTCTTATGTAATGATAATAAACTAACCCAATTTAACAAAATACCATGATTTGTGAGACTCCTCTTGGTTTCTGACATAATTACTTGATTTGAGATACTATTGTTAGTTTCATTATGTCCCTCATGTTGTGAAAATCCCCTTTATTTCAGCATATTCATGCCTCCTATTAGTTGAGAGACCTAACCACTTTAGTCTTTATTCATCATCTTCTTAATGACACATAGAAGGCATGCAACCATATATGTTCCTCCTCCTATGTTAAGGATACAACTATACCTTCTACTATTTATTTACTAACAAAAATGATGAACTAGAAAGGTATTATGAATAATAAGTCCCACACCGACCATTTCTAGGAACCTTTTTTCTAGTCATCCGTTTTGTATGACATTAATCTACTTAGAAGTGGTCTGGGTCAAATGAACTTAAATTTAAATTGTATCTTATTAAGTGGTACTTAGATAGATGGGTTTTTATTTTCTTCATAGGGTTACAAAATAATCCCCCTTTTATGGGATCAATTCAAACAACATAAAGCTAACAACCTCCTTCGACGGAGATAAATTATAAATTTCCCAATTGTGGTTATAAACACGAAACCCCTTATTAATAGTAGAAAGATATAGTGCCTCTAATATATTTATGTTCACATCAACACAAGGATTATATTAATTAATTAGAATAAGTTTAACCCATCCCACCCTAGAATTTATGAAGTATTGAATAATACATATTAAATTTATAAGAGAGTCTATGTGTATGAAATAACTTCTCCCATAGTAAGATTAGTATAAAATCCTCTCCACTTTGAAAATTAAAATTCAGTAGTAGTGTTGGTAAATTCCTCATGACCACCAACCTATGGAAATAATGTCTTAAAAACATCAAAATTTCATAGATAAGAAATCCTTGTGGGTTTCCATCAGAAATAATATTTTGAAGTCATCGTGAATATTTTAAAAATAAAAGTGATCAATTGATTATGCTCTCTTACTTGTGATAATCCATTGTTGGGTTTCTAGTTTGTGTTTTCATTTAGGACCTTTGTACTATCATTAATTCAAATGGAATCACAAAATTATCCCATGAATTTAACGATAATGTTAATTAATAGTTGTACCCATTGGATACCTAGAGCCACTACTTACAACAAGATGAGGAACTGAACATACCCCACAACTATTATGGAGACCATGGCTCGAAAATTTGATGACAATAATAACTACACCAAAAAATTTAGATCTATTTTTTAATTCCCTTTCATGATAGTACCATCTTAATATATCAGTCTTAACTTTGGAGGCAGCACACAAAAGTATTTTGGAGATGAATCCTAGTTGGTTTCCCAACCAATGAAATAATTCAAAGAGGCAAGTTGACCCTATTTCCAAATAAAATTTCTTAGGGTGATTATCCCCAAATCACAATAGTATATATGTTACATATCATAGATAGATATAAGGATCCAAAGGATAAAATAACAATTGAGAAGGGGCAGGGGCTGAATTACTTGTTCATTTTTTGTAAGTTTCAAAACATTTTGAAACTTAAACCCTACAACATATTAAGATTTATATCCTTATCAACTTTTAGTAAATAATCATCCAAAAAAGAATAATAAATTTAGTAAATCACATAATATTTATAAGGTTCGAACGTAGTGTCCAAACCTACATCCTTTTCGTTGCCACTCTTGTGGATCTATGAAAATCCGCTATTATGACTAAGTAAATACAACGTGTTCCAACTCCCGTTAGACACCTTCTATCCCCCAATTGGAAAGATCATACTAACTCCCATCAGTTTACAATGTTGGATTATAGAAAATATAGAGAAAAACAAAAAAAATAACTTATTTAAACTACTCCAAAATTGATTAGTTCAAATAATTAGTTCGATTGGTATGGATCCCATTTTCTCAATCTGATGAGTTTGGATCTGTTTCTCCCAATAAAGTCTTTCTGGATATTATTCTCTCATTATGGTAACTCTAGATATGATTATCTCAATATGAAAAATCAATACAAGGAAACCATTCTCAATCTAAAAAACTCAAACTCTACTCAAACACTCAATACGATGTACCTCAGTCTGATTAAATGGATAAGATATTATTAATACGATCTTGCCCAATATATTAAACAAACATTCTGTGTTCTAATATAAATCAGATGATATCATACCAGAAATCAATCCCAATTTATTTCTTCAGCACACCATCTTTAAATATTTCATACAAATTATTGAAATAAACGAATGGTATGGTCGAATATTTATAAGAGACTCAAAAATGAAAAGTGGGAAATATGAAAACAATCCCCACTCCCTTAAATATATAAAACTCTAATAAACAACATTCATTTAAACTTTTACTTTTAATTCTTCAATCCTCTTTAGATATGTGTGATATTTATGAAAAACATAATTTCATGTTTGACTTCATCAACTCTTCAAAATACTTCTAGAATTTTCTTTTGTGTCTTCTTTGTAATCAGCTAATTATGCATCTATTTCCTTCTATGAGTTAGTCTGATTTCTTAGTCCTTCTTAGAGACAGTTTAATTTATGTTTCCTTGTTAGAGTCAGTCATTTTCCTATTTCCTTATCATAGTTGGTCTGATTTAGGATTCCTTCTCATTGAATCTGAATTCAATTTCTTTCTTAGTGAATTAGATTTTTGTAATCCTTCAAATATCTCCACCATTTATCTGAAAGAGTTTATCATGAGTGTTTTTGTGATTGGTGAGAACATTATCACTTGAAAAGCATCAAGTGAAGTTTTTAAAAGTATAAAAACTTTTTAAATATTGACATTACATTCTTCAGAAAACCTCTTAAGCAACAATAAAACTTCTTCCCCCAGCAACTTCAATCTTTATCTAATTATGAAAAAAGGAAAACATATAGAAAACAACAATTTCTACATTTAGTTCTTTTTTATTCGATAATTTGAATACGATACATATGGATATGATACTATGAATATGATGAGTCTCAATTATGATGGATATGGGTCCGATTTTGGAATAAAAAAACATTCTTTTAAAAAGAGAGGTATTTTTCAATAAATAAAAAATGATGTTAAAACAAAACATTACAAAGGTTCTTCAATATCCCCCTTTGGATTTGTTGACAACAATCATTAAAAAAATTTCAAACTCTGAATATTTTTATAAAATAATATTTTGTAATTAGCGCATGTTTTTTGACCTTCAAAAAAACATATAATTTCTAAAAAACAGTGTCCAGAAACCACACCATTGGATAAAGTAATATTTTTTGTTATAATTCAATCATTCAGTTGAAACAAAATTTTGTGTCTATATAATGGAAAACTCCCCCAAACATTTATAAATTCCCCTATAACTTTTCATTTTTATCTCCCTTTAAATTTTTTCTCTCCCCCATTCAATGATAACCATACATTCAAATTCATAAAATAAGGATAAGTAAAAACATCTTACAAAATAAAATGTTTTTATTTTCACACCGCTTAGGTCAACCTAATCCAAATCATGATGGGGGTTCTTTTTTATGATGATTAAAAAGACATTGGATGATGATGAGCATGATGTTGAAGACTAAATTAATCAAAAAAATTCTTTAGAAATTGATTGTGTAAGGATATCAAAAATTTCACAATTTGTTTAAATATATTCCAGCAAAACACCTCTAGTATAATCTTTCTATTTTATTAACGGAAATTTTATATCAATATGTTTTGATCTTGAATGTTGTACGTGACTCTAGAATGATCAATTTTACTGTGATTATCACAATTTATCATCAATGGTTTAGAAAAATTTACTTTCCAATTTTATAGCTGAACATTCATCCACAACATTTGAGTCCAATATTGAGAAAATTGATCATATTTTGATTCATCTATGCTCAATGTTACTGAACGTTTTTCTCACTGTGCCAATGCACGCAGTAATCACCCAAGAAAAATGTTCCTCCTGAGGGTGATTTTATATAATTACAATCTCTATCCCAATTGAAATTATTATAATACAAATAATTCATCTAATTATTTATTTAGTATAATATCCCATATGATGTTGTTCCATTGATATATCTCATAATTATTTTGGATTCCCAAATTTTTGATTCTTTTGGATTAATTATATACAAGACACACAAAGTCAATACATAAACTATATCGGGACATGAGGCATTAAGTTAAAGAATACTTCCTATCATCTTTCAAAAATCTATCTTTTTTTACTCTTATTTTGAATTCATCTTTACTCAAATATATTCTCACAAAAATAGGAGTTATATATTCTTTGGAATAATCCATCCCAAACTTCTTTAACAATTCATAGACCTACTTTTATTGAGATAAGAAAATACATTTTTAATTTGGTTAAACATTTAATCCAAGGAATAAAGTTAATTATCCTAACATACACATTTCAAAAATCTTCTTCATATCCTCAAAAATAGTTTAACAAATATCTTCTGTATCCCTAGAAAAAATTATATCATTCAAATAAAAATTAAAATTAATGATCTGGAGTCAAAATCTATCACATATAAGTTTCTGTAAACATTTTCCTTTTGAAAAATTCAAAATTCTTAAACAATTTTCATGTTTATAATACAATGTACATGGATCTAGTTTCATCACATACAAATATTTCTTTAATTTATCAAGTTTGTTTTCATCCTCATCAAGTAGAAACTCACAAGGTTGTTCAATGTGAAATTATTCCACAATCACATCATTTAAGAAAGACTACTTTACACACATTAGATAAACATTGTTTTTATTGTGAGAAGACATTGTAAGATACATTCCGATTATTTTTATCCTTTAAACAGGGGAAAAGGTATCATCAGAATGTTGACCATCCATCTATGCATAACCATTACAGAAAAATCATTATTTGGTTCTTCAAACATCACTATGATAATTCAACTCATTTTTATAAAACCAATTTGTTTCAATAAAATATTTATTTTCTATCCTTAGAACAATTTACCATGATTTATTCTTCTCAATCTAATCCAACTCTTCATTCAATGAATCTTCCAATATTTTTTTTGAATAGCCTCTCAAACTAATTCTGGTTTAGAATTTGAGATAATTAATGTATAATTATATAATATCAACATTCATATTTTCTGAACTAGAGCCTTCTGATTCATTATAATGTTTTCAAATTCAACATGTTTTAGTATAGAAGGGAATTTTAAATTTTATTTCCTAGATGATGTTTCCTCATAACACGATTCTTTTGAATCATGATAAGGATTTTTCGAATTACATTCAATATTATTTTAATTCTATAAGATATCCTAGTCATCATTCTCAGAAAATATTGTTAAGGAAACTTGATTTTTAATTAACATAACATAATATGAGTCCACTAACCTTTGTAAACGTTTGTTCCAACATTTTTATCTTATTCCATTATATGAGTGACCCATAAAATTTCATTCCTCAATATTCTCATCAAACATTACCAAATATATATTTTTGATTTTTAGGAAACATAGAGTTGAAAAAACATTTATGTTTTTCAATTAAGGTTTTTTTAAAAAATTTAATTAGGATTCCTGTTAGTTTTTTGTCTTAAAAAAGTCTACGTTGAACATTTAAAAAAGTACTAACAGCTTCTCTCCAAAAAAACATTGAATGTTTTTATTGTACTAACATACTTTTTCCTATTTCTACCAAACAACTATTATTTCATTCTACAAATCCATTTTTTTTGGAGTATAGGGAGCACTATCATTATGTTTGATACCATGATTTCTTATATATGTTTCAAAAGTATTGTTTGTGAATTTGGTACCATTATTAGTTCCCATCTTCTTTAGGAAAACCACCATTTTTATCAACATCTTCTTTGAAGAATATTTACATTTCAATAGCCTCTAACTTTTCATTCATAAACATGATGTTTATCATCCGGGTGAACTCATCAATAAAATTGATAAAGTATAAATCATTTTTTTGATTGATGTCTTGGTGGTCCACATAGATCGGAATGAATAAGCTTAGTTGGTCTGGTAGATTGAATCTCAATTCTCTTATGACATTTAAAGTCATATTTCTTTTATGGAATTTAATAAAAATATCGTAATATATTATTTTCAATTCTGGAAAATTTCAAATTTAATAAAAATTAGAATGTTTATCCATGTTTTTCTTCCCAATATTGCCATGTATTCGGTACCAAAATTTGTTTTCATCTTCATCACTCAAGTAATATGAGTTATTGAATTCTCGTATTTGGAAGAGCTTCCCACTGGTTCATTCTCCTTTTATAATAAATTTTCCATATTTCACACTTTTGATCTTACAAAAATATTTACAAAGAAAACTTCTTTTTCATAATCACAATGTTTACATACACTATGTACGTTATGTTTTAGCCCTTCAATAATAAAACGTCCTTAGATTTAAACTTTTCAGCTTCAATCTAATCTATTTCGATTCCTTTGATGTTTAAGGAAAAATCATTACCAAAGGTTGTAGCTCCTCCATCATGACTTTCAACATGTTTAATGATTTTTTATAACCAATATTTTATGAATAACAACCACTATCACGTATCTATGGTTTTTACTTTTAATTTATAATATTTCTAAACAACAAAATATTATTTCTCAACATTATTCTTTTCATCATTAATTTATTTTCTATCATAAGTAACTTTTTCCAAAATTTGTTTAATATATATTTATGAATAATGAACAACCTAATCAAATATTTCACAACATTCTTCCAAACATTCAGATTTATTTTTTATTGGAAATTATCTAACACCTTTATATTTCAGTTTTCTAACTTAATGTAACTTTGAAAGTTACTCATTCTGCTTCCATGATTTCATCTAATGTGCTCAAACCATTTTACACATAGATATATTTCATGCCAAAATGGTATTCCCTACGACCATGGATTCCACAACTCCAGCAAAATCCATAAAATATTGGTTTTATATGTAATTAAGTTCTTTATTTATAAAATCCTTTTTAAATATGATAACATATTTTACCTCTAAAATACTTAGGACATGAGCCACCTTTTCTTTAATGTGAGTTTTCTACTTTTATGGGTTTGATTGGTTTCTAAAATCCTTTCTCCACATAAAATTTTTCAATACTTTTTGTAGAACCGGAAATGCTAAAAAATCAGATGAAATATTACCTTTTTAAGAGAACTTTTCACTTGATTATCATATTGAGCCTTCTCAACAACTTTTGAAGTCTAAGCTTTGTCTTTATAATTTTTTTGATGTTTTCATTCATCTTATGCAAGGTAATTTTGGACTCAACAAGTTTTTATTAAAACATGTTAACCTCTTCCTTCTTATCTTCTAACCTCTTACTCAGATCGTCAATCGTCTCTTCCTCTTCAGGAATTATATGTTTGTAACTCAAAATTTCTTGAATGTATTCATCCTCCAACTTGATGCGATATTTCTTTCCATAAAAATATTATTCACAATATTTCATCTTTACTGTAATTTTTTTCTTGAGATATTTTTTTTCAAGACATAAAACAGGTTCTTTTCTGAGATAATACTCTCTATAAGATTGTTAACCACCATCTTCACCCTCTGAAGAATCTTTTTTCTCATCTTTTTCAATGGTGGTTAAATTTTTTTGGACCCTTTATATTTAGAATAATTTTTTTAGTTGAGTATGATAAAACATTCTTACTCAACATATTTATTTTGTTTCCAATAAAGTTCATATTGAATATATTTGAATAATTTTCTTCATTATCAATTTTATTCCACTTCATCCATCGAAGTTTTTCATTAGAAACTTCTTTATATTCTCCAACATTCTTCTTGTTCCAATTCAATGTAAAGTATATAATTCCACCACACCCAAAAAAATGATAGGAAGTTTAATTATATACTTTAATCTTTCTATTATATAGTTCTATGTTATAAGATACATGATTTTATCATTTTACTCATTATCCTCTTTGCTTTGGAGCTACTGGGATCAATATCTACAATATCATAGATTTTAATTTTTATCATAGCTTCAAAATCTATTTCAACTTTCATATTCTTTAAACATGGGATATTTCTTTATTTCATATGAAATAAGAATGTTATGAAATTTATCAAGAGACAAGTCATCCTTATATTTCTAAATAATAATGTCTAGAATCAAACATGTCTGGAATGTTTCATAGATATTTCCTCATAATTGTAGAATTCTCCATGACATCAATGAATCCTAGGAGGTTGAAAAAAAATTCATTTAATCTGGTTAAGTATACATTAATTTTTTATTCAAATTTCATTGTGATTACTTTATAAATACACTGTTTGATTTGTATCTTTTCTTACCTAAATTTTGTATTCCCTTTGAAAACACATTACATATTTTCTTGTATACTTTTTATGTTTTAGACCCATCACCTTCTAATAAAAATTTTATGATAAGGACATGAAAATAACTTTTTTACCATTTTTATAAACATCTATATTTCTATTATCTACAAAGTTCATTGGTTTAATCTTTCTCAATATGTGGAAACCCAAAAGTTGTAAAATCTAAAACATTGAGGCCAAGTGATTGGAGATAAAGAATCATAATATTTTTCCATCCTTAATAATTTTTTCTACAAAACATAGGAATTAATATACTATTTAAATAAATGATATTATAGATGATAATGATTCAATAAGGGAAGCATCCCCCTAATACCAATTGAAGTTTAAAAGGATCCAACAACATATTGGGGGGTGGGGTGAATAAGTTTTTTACTTTTTATAGCTTTCAAAAATTTTAGAAACATAACCCATGTGACCTTTTAAGATTTATTTATTCATCAACCTTTTGTAAATACTCATGCATGTAATAGAATTAAATAAATTAAAGAACATTATATTTTCAAGGGTAGGCCTTAGTGTGAGAAATTACATCCTTTCCATTGCCACTCCTGTGGGTCTATAGAAATCCACTATTATGAGTAAGGGAATACAACTTGTTCCAACATCCATTAGACAGCTTATATATCTTGATAGGAATTATTATACTAAATACCTTAATTTTAAAATGTTTTATTATAAAATAACTGATAAAAAAAAGAATAAATACTTTTCTAAAACTGATCCAAAATTGCTCAGGTGGAATACTAACTCGGATTTGTTTGGATATAATTTTCTCAATCTGATGAGTTTGGATAGGATTCTATAAATGCAATATATCTAGATATAATTATTTCAATAAGATTAGTTTAGATTTGATTATCTCAATAAGATATATTCCAAACAATCAACACATTTTCAATATGAAAAAGTCAAACTCCGCTGAAATACTCAATATGATGTACCTCGGTGTGATTGACTTAATCTGATTTAATGAGTACAATCTCTTTAATAAATTTTTTCTCAATATAATAAAAAAAATTCAGCTATTTGATCATTCTCATGTGATATCTGGATGATAATGAATCACACATGATTTATTCACTCATCTTCTTTTTCCTCTTGCATACAAAGTACACTACAAAACAAATTATCTGATCATGTATTTATAGGAGACTCAGAAAAAATGAGGGAAACTAAAAACTCTCCTGGGTTTCTCAAATTTCAAGAACTCTATAAAACTATCGCATTTAAACTCTAAAATTGAATTATTCAATCCCCCCTTGATTTTTATAATATTTATTTAGAATATAATTTCATGTTTGACCTCTAAAAACTTCATAAAACTTCTATAATTTTCCTTTTATGTATTATTGTGAATCATCTTATTAAAAATCTATTTCCTTTTTAGAGTCACTCGAATTTTTTTTCCTTCTTAGAGTCAGTCTAATTTCTATTTCCTTCACAAATTCATTCCGATTTCTATTTCCTTCTCATAGTCTGCATGATTTCTATTTTTTTCATAGTGTTAGTTTGATTTCTATTTCCTTCTCAGAGCCTATCCAATTTTTGTTTCCTTCTTAGCAAATATGGATTCTATTTATTTCCCCGTGAATTAGGTTTCTGTAATTCTTCAAATCTCCCCATAGTTTCTTGAAAAGATTTTATCAGGAGAGTTTTCATGATTATTGATAACCTTATGACTAAGAATTAAACGTTTAATTTGTTTTATAATGTATTAAAATTTTTGATCAAATGAATTTATTTTCTTCAACAAAACTCTTCTTCAAAAAATACAACTTTTTCCATAAGAAACTTATTTCGTTCTCTAATTATGACAAAGTAAAACATGCAACAAAAAATAATTTCTCCCATAGATACTTTTGTATCTTATGATATGAATATGATACAAATGGATACGATACTCTGAATCTGATGAATATTTATTATAACGGATATGGGATCGATTCCCGAATAAAAAAAATCCATTACAAAGAGAGAAATTTGTCCTAAAATTTAAAACATTGTTAAAACAAAACACCATAAATGTTATTCAATATGGAGTAATAATTCCTCCATTTATGACTAATCTCCAAAGAGATTCCCATAACGGAACTTGTTCATCACGGTCATCATCATAGTTGTGTAACCCTAATTCAGCATGATGCTACAAAGGAAGTTGTACTTGACCCAATCATCCAAACTCATGTTCCTAGATGGACATCCCATAAGGGGAATAAAACCATTAAAAATCATGAGGAGCCAATTTCTGTATCATTTCTTGTACCATTGAGGCCCATCGACATATCCGGATATTATCCTAGGGACAATTACAAATCACCACTAACTGAAAGATTCATAATTTATCATTACAATCCTTAGTGATTTTAATATCACATTGGATTTCCAAACTAATGTTACAAACCATGTATATTTGTAAGACCATGAAAAATATGTGGCAAATATAGATACTCCCTTTCATGACCCTCCCTAAATCCTAGAATCCAATGTGAATAGACTCATTTTTTAAAAACTATCTTTGAAATACAAAATGAGATCCAATTTCAACCATCAAAAATTAAAATATCACTAACACATATTGAATCACATACATTCAATATACCATTAATGTTTATATTTTTAGAGATTTTGAGAAAATGCTTAACTAAAAAGTTTATTATATTCCTTAGGAAATATAAATTTTTACACTATATAAGAAATTGATTAATCTATAATATGTCGTTAATTTCTCCTATAATGTTTTCCATACATGAAAATCTTCAAGACATGTCATGTGTAACACGTTTCTTTATAACCTGGAGGAATGGAAATATATAAAGTTTGATCTCAAATGACCACTAAGGGAAACATATTTCAGAAGATATCAAGGCATAAACCTGGTGTTGATAATATGTGAGGAACAAAATATTAATCAAATAATTCCATATAACTAATAAAATGAGATTGGATCAAATCCATTGTTAAAAATATAAATAAACACATGGATAAATAATAATTGAATTCATGGTGATATAATTTTTATGGAGGGACATATTTTAATATCAAGGCCTCATCCAAAACATTATTATTATGACCAAGGACAAAATCAAGACATAATTTTTATCATTAAGGTAAAAAACATTAAAATTTTCCTACCATCAAGGATAAAATAAATGCATCATACTTCCATTGGGAAAGAACTCACTAAATACCCAAACCGTTTGTTTCATGAAACCAAACAATTAATCAATGGGAGATATAATACCAGTCCCTAACCATATCATCCTTAAGTTTGATTCACTCACCATTTGAATGAAATAGATATAAATTCAATCCATAATTAACTTTCCTTATTAATCAATAAACATCTAGTTTGAGATAAAAATATATGGAATTTAAATACTTTTATATAATATAAATAAACATGATCCATCAATCAAAATATAGTGTGTGGTTTAACAATAAATAATCTTCCCTGAGTAATAAATATACATTTCTATTAGAATAATAATTATACTAATTTTATATATTTCTCCAATCAATAAATGGAATAACATTCAAAGTAAGAACCCCTCAAACTATGACTTTATAGGGAAATGGGTATATATTTAAGTGATTGATTTCCTTTTCAAATTGATGTACGATATATATGTTAACACTCATCAATCAAAGGAAGTAAATAATGAGTATTTACAATAGAAATACATTGGATGAAAAAAAATGTACTTATAATAGAGGATGATTTGGTGTGACGAAGGTAGTGAACGATTTTTGAGAGTTGAATCCCTCAAAAATAGTATGAGAGGATTTGGATGTTGATCTATAACAAATATATAAACCATAATATATTAATGATTGTTTAATATGAATCATGTATTAATGAGGAAAAAAGGTGATAAAAAATTAGTATGACAATTGTAACCTAATAATCAAAAGAACATAATAAGGATTTAATGAAATTAAAATATGATTAAATAAAATATATTAATCATATTTATGGGTAATATGGAATTTATTACACTATATAAATACAAACATGGTGTGAATTATCAAATTTGTCTCATTTAATTTAAAATATAGATAAATAACCCTTAAAGAATTGGAAAATTTTGAATCAATGCCCTATGAAAGTTATAATTTTAGAAAGAACATAAAATATCATGAATAAAGAAATAATAATTATTTGAAATATCATAGGGCTAGTAATTAAACCATACAATAAATAACATAGTGTGTAATATAATCATGTCTCAATGAATTGATGTTTGATACAATTAACCCTTACTACTTTGGTATCTTTTGAATCGAAAGACACATTAACAAACAATATGATGTGGATCATAAAATATGATGAATTTAATGAATATTGTAAAATATTTTAGTTTTGTCAAAAAAAATTTAATTTGATATGAAGAACCACTTACCGTAATTCTTTCTTAGTTTAAATACACTCTAACTTCCTGTATAACAAAAATAAATATCATAATGACATATTTAAACACGTTATTTAGATATATTTACCGTTATAACCTTAATTTATAAATATTTATTATATATATTTATATTAGTCTGTTGTAGTTTATTTTTATCATCACGTGCTAGAAGAAAGAATTGCTTATTTCATACTAGTTTTATAATATCATTATTTATTATTATTTCTTAAAGAATCTTTAATCATCTCTAGATCATCCAAGATACTATAATAATGTTTTTTCAAAAATTCATTATATCCCATTTTCATTTAGTGAAGAATGAATGTATGTTTTCTGAAAATGGAAATTGCGACGAACTTATTTAGAGGTGTTTAACGATAAAATGTGAAATTTTAATAAATATATTAAATATAAATAACACATTAACAAATTTTTTAAAACATACTAAAAAATTATTACAATATTATATTACCAGTATATATCATTACTTACTCATTCATGATATTAATATTATATCATTGTTCACATAGGTGGTAAAACAGACCCAGCGAGGGCATGTTATAATGATTTTATGAGTAAGTAAATATTTTTATATATTGTTTATATATATTTTATAGAAGATTTAAGATGTCATAAATATAATTAATCTTCATTAAATTCATTCTTGTTACCTTTCATGAAGGGTGGTGGTGTCAATTAGAATTTTTCACTCGGGGAGGCGGTAGACCGCACATGCGCACAATTTAGGATTGCATTTCATAAAAATATCCATGAGATGAAAGTATAAGATAAATTATTATTTAATAATTAAATATTTTTTATAAGAAACATATTTTATATGTAATCCTTAAATTTCACCATCCACGAGATGTGGTGATAAAAAATAGACCACATCATTTCACTAAGGTGATAGTTTATATGTACGCATGATCAATGTCGTTCAGTTTTCATAGTAGATGGATAGGACTAAATAATGGTCTATCAATTAATATAATAACAATAAATTATATTAATAGTACCAATTTAATTATATTAGGGTGTAAAAAGAAATTTTGGATGTGAAAAATTAAGAAGAAGAGGCTTAGGAGTATGAAATACTCACATTGAGGACTTATGATTTCTATTAGAAATATCCTTGGAAAGAGTGGCCAGGTGATATCTTATTGAGATCATAGGGTTATGGAAATGATATTGGTATTTATGAGGGGTATATTATCTTACATTTAGAATGAAATTAGAAAGTATAGGTATTGAATGAGGTGGTTAAAGTTACCCCTTTTATAGTTGAATGAATGAGTATTTTTAGAAGTATCCATTACATTTCAATGATTTAATGGATCTATTCCAATATCGAGGCATAATAATTGGTAAATAATGAATTTTGGGGTTATATTTGGTCTATAAATACTCTAAAATTCATTTTCACTCATTTTTTTAAAATGAATTAAGCCTTTTTCTCATAGATTTATCACTTTTAGCTTTTTAGGTTTTTACCTGGTAATTATTTTTTACCTAATTAATTTTTTTAAGGACTAAAAATAAAATCATTCACATTACATAATTTTTCAGGATGGATTATAAATCTGATATATATATGATTGAATAATATATAAATGTCTAGTAAAAAATAATTCTAACATTTGCACATTTCATGAGTAAAAATTTATTTTTAGAAATGTTTTATTTTTAATCAATAAAATTTATATAGGATATAATTATCAATGTTATATATTTTTTTAATATAAATTAATTTTTTATAAATTAAATTAAATTTATGCATCTTTTAAAGAAATTGAATACCGAATGTTTCAAAATAATATTTAATTATAAAAAATGACCAAAAACAATTTCTTTTATTGTGAAATTATAATTATGTTTATAAAATATAAAATATAGGTTTCCTATTATAATTTTAATTTTATTGTTATAGTCCTAAAATACATTTTTAAATTGGAAATATTTTATAAGGATCTATTTTATAATTACTTCTTGATATATACATAAATTCTACTAGTTTTGTAAAAAAATTATCTTCCACAATTCCCCTAAATAATTTTTATTTCAAAAAAATCCTTGAAATCCGTATTAATATAATAATATTATTATAAATACAAAAATAAATTTAATTTGGTAAAATAAAAATTCTAAAAATTTTTTTAAAAAACTTTTAAATAAAAATATAAATATATAATGAAAACTGTTTTCATAAGTAAATAAAATACTAAAATATTAACTATTCATATTATTATTTCATATTAAATAATTATAAATTTTTTTATTAAATTATTATTAACATAAATAAAATTTGTTGTTTATAATATATTTATTAGTTCTTAAGAAAGTATACTGATGAAAATTTATAAAGGGTTACATTTTAAAGAATAAATCAGTCTTATTTGTTACTTAGATACACTAATTGAATTTTATCAATACCTTATTAGTAATAATGAAATTAGTTTTTATTAAAAAATATATTTATTAATTTGGTTACAAATATTTTTAGTTTCTAATTCTATGACTAAATTTTAACAGTTATATAATTTTCGACGGTTTAGTTATGTTTTATGTTGCGTGTGGAGAAATATATAGAATACATTATGTTATAAAGGGAATTATAAATTAAAATCTCAGTATGTTACATTATACCCTAAATAAATTACATCCTTGTAATTTTGATTGTCACATTACAATATAATTATTTGAGGATATCTAAAATATATGCATACCATAAGATATAATATCACAGGGGGTTTCTACTTTAAAATCTTAGGTATTATAAGGAAACACTTCTTTTTTCCACATCATGTAAACTTATTACTTAATAATTCCATTTATCCGTTCCATTTTGTTCAAAAAATAAATCATATTATAGTTCCTTTGAGACATTATTTGTTTAGATTATTTCTAATTTTTTTACATGATGGAAACGAAATATTCATTAATTCATTATCTTCATCACATGAAATTCCATGAGACTCTACCCTTTTATTAATTGGTGTGTTTAGAAAATTAATTAATCTCGTTATTAATCATAATTCTTGATAGATGATTGGGAATAACAATATGATTTATCACTAAAACTCTTATTTAGTTAGGTTTTTCATTGGGGAAATATTCTCAATTTCTATTCCTCCATTATTAATTTTTTCATTCAGTATTCAGATATAAATCAATCCAAAAGGATTTAATTGAGAGTAAAGGACAATTAACCGGATAATATAATTATATTATATAATTTTGATTTCAAATTTTCTTACTATTTCAAATTATTATATTATATTTCTGTTTAACGAAAATAACTCTCTGTTTAATCTATATTTGGTTTGGTTGAGTTCTCTTATAATTCATAACCCAGTTACTTAATATTATAAATAATTCATAATTTATTTTAAAGAGAATGTGAATAAAAAATAATATTACATGTGAGTGTCTCCCCAAGTGTGAAGTGTTACGCCCCATAATTTATCACTGAGTGGAGTTCAATTCAATGTTCAACTAGCCTTCAAGTTGAATACCCCTAGGTGAATCATAGACACAACCACATCCCCTTTCCAGTATTTAGAAAATGATTTAATTTACAGGGGGCCAAAAAATCGAAAAATTACTAAAAATTCATGATGTTATCCAATAATAAGATATATCCCTAGAATTTTTTATAAAGTTATTTTATCTTAACACTCATACAACATAAAATATCCAATACTACCTCAACAAACCCCAAAGGGTTATCTATAACATAGAAATTATGATCAACCTTAATTTAGCAACCCTTGATGACATTTATAACTCATAAATTATGTTTAATTGATTACATCATAATTTATAAATCTATCTAAACCCTACATTTTTAATTACTATAATGAGAAATACCCAATATCTGGGAATTATATTAGAATAAACACATTATTTGTATACCAGAATTGAAATAAATGAAAGTGACCAAATTTTAACCATCAATAACTATAATATCACTACAAAATATTAAGACACATACATTCAACGTAATGTTTAGCTTTAGTGTTTATATAATTGAGGAAAGGTTTTTTCACAAGAACCATTTATTTATCATAAATTGGAAATTTTTCCACTATATAAGAAACAACTCAATCAATTATAATTATTCAAAATATCACACAAAATTATTCTCACAAGTTTCTCTTTTTGACATATCATGTGTAATAATTTTCTTCATATCCAATTGAATTGGAAACAAAAGAAGTGTGAGATGAAACAGTAAATAATATAAAATGTATATCAAAATCTGAAAATGCATAAAAATGGTATGATTACCATTAAAAGAAACTAATGATAATCAAATAATGTAATTTAACATATCATATGATCTTAAAAAAATTCCATGGATAAAAATATAAATAAATACATGGAAAGAAATAACAGAATTTATGATAATGGAATGCATAATTTTAAACATATTTTCCCATGAAGGACTTAACTAAGATAATATTATTGTCATCAAGGACACAACTAAGGCATCATTATTACCATCAACTTCAGAACAAAGACATCATAGTTAACATCAACATCATAAACAAGACATCATACTTGCAATGTGTGGGAATACACCATATAAGAAAACCTTTTGTTTTAGAAAACCAACTAAGGCATTGAGGGGATATATAATACCAAGACCCGACCATATTTTATTTAAGCCCCATGGATTCACTATGTGAATGATATTTTCATGACCCATCCTAGATGGGCCTATGCCGCAACTCCCCAAGCCTACCTCAAATAGGCCAGGGGATAGAGACTAGCACTGAGTATTCATATCACTAACATGGGAGGAATTTCCTATGAACTTGTAGACATGCAAACATCTCCAAGACTACAAAATGTTGAAATGTGAAAAAAAAACACTAAGAACCAAATTCATGCATACCACTATATACCAACCAGAGTACAGCTGGAATGTAATGTGAAGTAAAGTAAACTGAGCCAGAATACAATGACACCCAAAAGTAAACTATAACTAGAAGTCTAACCTATAAGAAGAGGTATTGGGATAGCTCCTTGTATGCATAAGAAAACCTCATCCAACCTTCTATAAAAATGCATTGTATTTTCATGTTCCACCTATGTCTCTATCAAAAGGTCACTCATCAGCACAAGACACGAAACATGCAGGAAAATCCAATACAAATGTTAGTATAAAAATACTCTCTAGGAAACACAGAAACCAAAGTGTAATACACAAAGACTGCTATAGTCAACACTACACAGTATATAACTACTACACATATAACAAGAATATCTAGATATACTCAGTCCAAGACATGAATTCTAGACGTAGGTCAAAACTATCGTATACCAACACTGGGGATTCAGCTTGATGATTCCATGAATCCATCATCTCGGATAACACAATCCAGATTCTGATAGCACCGATGATGTTCGCCCGAGATGTAATGTTCATTGAGAACCATCATGAGAGAGATACACTAATATATTTTAAGAGAATACGATACAAAAAATGAGGATCACAACCAAGGATATGGGTAATACCATCAACTCAATATGGATTAACCCGCAAAGTTGCAGATCTTTGTTCGGTAGGACTGGTCATGTCAATACCCAAGGACTCTACCTAGGGAATGATGATGAATAGAGGATCCCACATCAGGCTTCTCTGGGATTCCAACAACTCTATCTAGGAAGTCCTACACAAGGTATCATACTCTTATGAATAGTAAATTATACCAACCAACCTCCAGGGAAGTGACAAAGGGAACGAACCCTAATGAAACATGTCAAATATACGGTGGAAAAGAGATTCAACCAATGTATAAAGGAGTACAAGACATGTAGTAGGGTCACACACCATTTTCCTCAACCCTTCCTATTGCTCGTGTACAACTGGCCATGTTATTCCGAACTATGTCATGTAGAAGATGGGTACATAGTGTGTATAAGGGTCACATACCATGTCCTTATATTCATGATCCACTCATATACTCTAGCCATGTTCCAGTACATGTTGTCAACCTGTATGTCTCTTCCTGTGTACCAATACATAGGTTAATCCATGTAATTGGTCTAGGCTTTGTCATCTGGCAGGGTACATGTCGTTTAGGCAACCCCTGTACTCCACCCCATGTACATGTATCTTATGAGACACATTAGGATTCTCTATGATGGACCAACACAGCGTGTAACATTTAACTATCTCCCAATACCCAAGACATAAATCCGTGGGGGAAAAATTACTGGTAACCATGGGTTACACACTGTGTTCATCTGGATTTTTCTGAATCCCATGTTCTTCCTTCATACGCCTCGATCGATGATCCGGATCTTGATGTAGTGATATCTTCCCCTCATAACTCCATATCCTCGGTTGTTTCATCAACCAAAAACCAAATCTCAGTGTTTTAGGTCCTTTATCATCTTGTGAGACCACTTTAAATACATCTGACGAAAACCACATAAAGAATGATATCTACGGAATCACTAAGATTCATCCGTCACCGTCCTCTTCGCACCTCCATTATGTTGTCCTCGTGTTGGATCCTCAATTTCTGTTCATTTCTATAATAAAAAAATGTGAAATGATTGATCATTCATTAAACAATAATGAATGAAGAAAACCAGTAGAAATATTTAGGGAGAAAATCACATGGAATAAATTCGAGGAAAGAAACATGACCTTTGTTACTTCTCACATCGATCGGTTCTCATAAAAGTGATAAAAAATCAAATCCAAATAACACACAACCCTGTGAATCCGGAATTTAAAACCCATCTCTCCAGAATAAACGAACAGCGGAATTACCTATTCCTTGGTTGGTCTATTTTCAACTTTGAATATAATAATGGGGATATAAAATCCAAAAATGTATCCAACCTTTGATTTAGATCTCTCTCTAATGAATATCAGTCGCTGCATCACCATTGTTTGTCAGATCATTCACGAACGACACTCATCGATCACATATATTTGATTTTTTCACTTTTTTTTAGCGGTTTCTTCAGGGTTTTCTCCAGAGCCTCCTAGGAATATCCTGGGTTATGAGAGCAACACTGGATCCCTTTCTAAAGGATCTCATAAAAGGAGAAGCATCATTTCCTTGAAAAAATAGTAAAATAAAATAAATATTCAATTTATTTTATTTAATCATTTATTTCGGACACAATGGATCCTGCAATTGGACACTGTCTCTTAACCTATTCTAAAAATTAATCTATATAATATTTAAAAATAATACAAGGAGAATCTGGGGTGTTACATTCTCCCCACCATGCGGATTTACATCCCAAAAAAAAACAAAGGCTACACCAAATGATGTGGGTTTTTCACACAAATATGAGCCTCCTCCTCTAATGGGATCTCCTAGATATTCCCATGCTTCCACAAAACACACACTAAAGGAATCACTCTCCCATAAAGGATCCTCTAATTCTCATCCTCGATCTCCATTGGGTACTCAAAAAATCCACTCCATCATCATTGTACATCTCTCCCCAGTCGATGACATGTGATGGATCATCTACATACCTTCTCATATACAACATGTTGAAGACATCATGTACCTGATCAAACTATGAGGGTGGAGCTAAGCGATAATCCACACCACCAAAACTATGAAGTATATGAAAAGTTACGATAAATCTCGGAGATAACTTGTTGCCCCAACCAAATATCCATAATACCAGTTGATATGAAACCTAAATGAATACATGTCCTCCTTCGTTGATCTCCAAAATACACCTCTTCTTGTTTTCATAAGACTGATGATGGGTCTTGGAAGTCTTCATCCACTCCAGGATGATCTGCACCATCTCTGTAGTATCTCACACCAACTTTAGGCCAATAAGCGCTGACTCTCCTAGGTCATTCCAACAATTTTTTGACCTGTAGGGTCACCCGTAGAAATCCTTGACTGGTTCCATACAATTGGTTGAGTGGTATATATTGTTGTACATGAAGCGATCCTTCAAATTATGACTGAACATAAACATGCAAGCTCGTTACATGTCCTCTCTAACCTGAATGATCCCCTCTATCTAGCTATTTTTCTGTGGGTGAAACATTGTGCTTAGGCGTAACTAGGTTCCAAACACCTTCTGAAAACCCTTAAAAAAAATTGTATTTAAAATGAGTTTCATGATCTGAAATAATCATCGATTGAACTCCATGGAGTCGAACTATCATCTACACATAAAGGCATCCAATGGTATCTACTAGAATGTGCTCTCGGATATCAAGGAAGTGGATCGAATTGGTTAGTCGGTCATCAATCACCTAGATGGAATCCTATCTCCTGGATGTACATGGTAAAACCATCATGAATTAAATAAATATCCCATCCCAATTCCTTTATTTATCCTAAATGGCTTGTGCTAAGCCCACTGGAACCTAGTGCTGAACCTTCACTTGCTAATAAGTTAGGCACTAGGAAACAAACTCTACCACTCCTTTCATTATTCCTGGCCAAAAAACATGACATAATATGTCCTAGTACATTTTTTCCACACATATATATATACCACCAAAGGGGATGTATGAATCTCCTTTAGTACCTCCTCTCATAATTCCACTAGTACTAATGTACATCCTCTTAAAAGAACAATGTGATCTACATTTTTGAATACCCATCATGAGCATGCGATGTTTATATCTAATAACATAGTTTCTTATAGTATGTATCCCCATGTTTTCCCTCCATGAATCTCTTTTAGAGTGTAGGGGTAATAACCATCTATTATAGGTATGTTACTCCACTTCCATCCACTAAGGATAACTATAATGCGACCAACTTCTCTGATGCATCATTCAGTAACAACAAACATGTTCTCCTTTTAAGAGAATCTTCCACGATATTCCCCTTCCCAGAATTATAGACAATATCAAACTCATTATCCTATAAGAACACTATCCTTCACCTATTTCTCATGTTCATATCCTCTAAAGAGAATATATACTTGAGAATCTTGTGATCATAGTATATGACAAACCACTCTCCCATCAGGTAGTTTCACCACATCAATAATGAAAAGTATACTGATACTAACTCAAGATTAGGGGTCTCATTGTTCTCCTCATGAAATATCAACTAGTGAAAATCATAGGAAATCACAACTTTCCTTTCCATCAGGACACAATGAAGCAATTTTCCTAATGCATCATAGAACACTATGTACTCGACATCCTCCACAAAAAAATATGATGATCAGATCAGTCATCAAACTCTACCTCAACTACTAAAAATATTGTTTGTACATCTCATTCCACACAAAAGGCTTCCCATTTTGACTCAAAGATGTCATCATTGATGATATCATAGTGAAATCATGTATTAATATTTAGAAATATCCTACTTTCCCAAGGAATCTCTTCACCACCATCATGCTCCT
The DNA here is from genome assembly GCA_963277665.1 of Viscum album. NCBI lineage: Eukaryota > Viridiplantae > Streptophyta > Magnoliopsida > Santalales > Viscaceae > Viscum > Viscum album. The sequence goes on from OY728122.1 coordinate 1,913,416,778, forward strand.
AGGTGGATCAAATGTTAAAACTTCCCCAACCTTGGTTGGGTCCACTACCACTACATCTGGTGAGTTAAAATATCCCATAAAGTGGACTGCCTGAATACATAACTAGAACTTTGAGAGTTTCCTACAATGATGGGTCTCTTAGAGATCGTCTAGAACCATCCTTAGGTGTCTCACGTACTCCTCCTCAGACGCCGAGTACACGAGGATATCGTCGATGTAGACTAACACAAACCCATCTAAATATGTCTCTATGATTTAGTTAATGAGTCCCATGAACACTAGTAGGGAGTTCACCACACCAAAGGACTTCACTAAGTACTCATAGTGACCATAACAGCATCTGAAGGCCATCTTCAGTATATCCTCATCCCATACTCACACCTGGTGATAACCTAATCAATGTTCAAACTTAGAGAATGATCGTGACCCTCTCAACTAATCATGGAGGTCATTGATACTCGGTTGTGGATACTCATTCTTCATGGTCACATGGTTTAGGCATTTGTGGTCCACACACAACCACCAACACCCATCTTCATTTTTGGAAAACAATAATGGGGTCTCCAAAGGTGAATCATTGGCTCTCACAAACCAATTTTTTCATAAATTCATCCAAAAAAACCTCAACTCGTGAATCTCCTAAAGAGCCATCTAATAAGCTGGTGCATATATCGATGCTATCACAGGGTGTAAATCAATACATATGTCTATCTCTCGGTGATGAGGTAATTCTAGAACATCTTCCGGAAATACATCCTCATACTCTTCCACTACATCTAGGAACTAAAATCTTATAAGATCCAGAACACCAATGGTCAGGCTATCCAACTATGGAGTTATTGGATACACCCTACTATGAAAGATTCCATCGTATTCTACATGGGTTTCCTTTTCATTGACAAAATAAAACCTCATTCCAACACTACTGGTATGTCACTTCTTTTTCCTAAAATAGTTAATTTGGTCATGGACTACAGATAACCAGTCCATTCCAAGAATGATGTCATAAGGCTTCAACACTACAACCAAGAGGTTCCAACTTCAATTATCACCTCCAAGGGTCAGGACAAACTGTAGGACTAGAGGTTTGATTGCATAGTCTTCTCCAGTAGGTGTCTCTATGCATAAGGGTTGAGTCAAGCATTCAACCAGAATCTCTAGGTCCCGAAAATGATATGTTTCAAGAATGGAATGAGGAGAACCATTTTCTATTAGTAATAAAACTAAAATATAAAAGACCCATATCATTCCTCGAAACATTCTCGGAATTCCAGGGTTATACTCCTTGACAACATGCAGTTGTCCCCACCCCAATCCTCCATCTCCCTAAGCCTAGCATGGAAAACCTAGGAATGGTTCTAGTAACATGTCAAAATGTTTACCCCCACCTACTGCTCACCTATATCCTATGCCACATCCAATGCCATATGTATCTTCCTACCCCATTCTTTGTATCTACCTTGGTGGTCCATCCACTATTTCCCAGTCAGCAACATGAAGATTCGGAAAATTTCATGTGAGGTGTCCCCTTCCATCACATGAATAGATCCAATTGTCCCTAGGATGACTGGACCCACCTTGTGATACTTGAACAATATCTCCTCTCTCTTAGAAACTCCTCCTGAATAGTCTCCCACATCTGGACCCTTGAGACTAATTTCGGCTCCCTATTGTCGAGGAATCTACAACTTCTCATCCACTTCTTTCTATAACCCACTATATCTTCTCTTCCAAGAATAATTCATCCACCAAATCTCTTTCAATCATCCTAGAATATGTCAGATTTCGTAGAGGGATAATGATGGCTTAGATGTCTCTTTGTATACCCTTTTAGATGGTCTAAGCCCTAAGGTATTGATTTCTAACCATATCAATCGGGTAACTAGAAAGGTTGGCGAACATCGACAAATAATCATCCATTATAATGCTACCCTATATAAGCTATAGAAGCTCATGTATAAACATATTACTCAGCATTACTAATGAGAAATCATATCGAAAGGGATGCTTGAACTCTATCCCTGAATGAGTCACCTCATTGTGAGTTTGGATAGCCTAACTCCACCATCACCCTGTAGAACAATGTAGAAGGCTCGCCACTAGGACCACTATCTATTCTATTGGTGTCCTGATGAGATTTAATACCTAGGTCACCACCTAATGATATTACTCATCCACCTAAGTGTTGGGATCACCTCAGAAACAAAGGGGTATTTATCTGTGAAACTCGTGAAGCGCACTTAGCCTGGGATACTCCATAGGTGTTGGTATAGTTGGTGCATCACCTGGAGGTGACATATAGGTAACTGATCCCAATATTAAGGCCTCCTCACTAAGGGGTCATCCACATGAGTGAGTTACTAAATCTTAGATGTTATGTGTCCTAGAGGAATCCTATTGAAAATAATATGTACCACAATCAATGAGTATATCAAGAGAGATACCTCATGAACTATTTGGAACCAATCCCAATTAGAATATGATGCATGTACCATTATTTTTCCCTACAACCCTTGTTTTCATGTATAGACGTGAAACCAAGTTTATCAGAGTCTTTTTGTATGGATACATCGGAATCCCCCACTGACACTAGAGTCTCTATCCAGAATGAGAAACTCATAACACTTTACACGGTTCCACCAAAAAAATCTCATAGACTCCCAATCCTAAAGTAGAACAGACCATCTCTGATACCATTATTTCTCGAATCTTCCCAGTGGGGACCATTATATGACTCCCCAAGCATGCATCCTATTATTAAGGGGTTTCTTACAAGAATAGAGTAATCATATCACCAACATGGGAGCCATTCCTTATGTACTAGTACACACACACAAATCTTCAAGCCCAAAATATTCTGAAATGTAAAAAAACAGTAAGAACCAAATGCATGCATACCAATATTTTCCAACCAGAGTATGATAGGAATGTAAAGTGCAATAAAGTAAACCATTAAATAATATTATCCAATAAAAAAGAATTCAATAACCTCAAGTCCGACCTATAAGAAGAGATACTGGGACTGTTGTCTATAGTTGTAAGCACATTGTGGTCTGAATGATCTCAAATGGCACTATTTTGTCCTCGTGCTCCTAGGAGTACATGAAAAACTCTCCCATCTACACAAGAAATGACATGTGTGGGAATAACCCATGTAGGGGTGAGTATAAAAATTCTCAGTAGGATACACTGAAACAATAATGATATACAAAAATAATAGAAAATTCATCTCTACACAGTATATGATTAAAACACATATAATAGGAATATCCAGATATAACATATCAAAGACTTGTACTCTATAGTTAAGTCACAAATACCACATACCAACTCTAGGGATTTATCTTAAAGATTCCATGAATCACTCATATGGGAGAACAAACTCCTGAGTCTGATAGCACTGATGATGTGTGTTCGAGTTAGAATATTCATTGGGAATCATAATGAGAGAGATGCGGTGAGAGATTGGAAGAGAATACAATAAAATAGATGATAATAAAAGCTAGGGACATGGGGTGATACCAACAACCCCATCTGGATTAACCTGCTAAATATAGGATCAACATTCGATAGTATTGGTCATGTCAATACCGAGGACTCTACCTAGGGCATGAAGATGAATAAAGTATCCTGCACTGGGCCTCTCGAAGGATTCCAACAACTCTATACAGGAATTCATCTTGAGGGGATCATACTCCTATGAATAGTTAATGATACCCATATACCATTAGGGATGTGATAAAGGGAATGAACCTTAATGAATATTTTCTATATTACAGTGGGAAGATATTCAATCCATGTCAAAAAGGGGTACATAGCGTGTACTAGGGTCACATGTTGTGTTCCTTGACCACAGGTGCTACCTTTGTTCAACGACCCATGTCATTCCAAACAGTGTCATGTAGAATATTGGTACACGACATGTAGAAGAGTCTCACACAGTATCCTTACATCTGGGGTCCACTCGTACTCTGTCTGGATGACAATAAATGGTGTCAACTTGTGTGTCTCTTCCCATGTATCGGTACACAGGGCAGTTCATGTACTTGTTCCAGACCAAGTCGTGTGGTGGGGTACATTCCATGTAGGAAACCAATGTGTTCTATCCCTATCCATGTATCTCTTAAGATACACATTGAGTCTCTAGGAAGGGCCTACATGTCGTGTGATAGGGCCACATGTCGTGTGACATTTAACTATATCCCAAAACCATAGCCTCCACTCAATGGGGTCCACACACCATATAACCTTGATTTACACATCGTGTTCATCTAGATTTTTCCGAATCCCATGTTCATCCTCTCCGTGCCTCAGCCGATAATCTTAATCTATTTATGCTGATCTTTTCACCTCAAATCTCTATATCCATGGTCATTTCACCACCCTAACACCAAATTGAGGCTTTTGGTGCCTTCAATCTGCTAGGAACAACACATTAAATCCATCTGATGAAAACTTCCAGAAGAATAATATCTCCTGAATCACTTTGATTCCACTTTTTTCATCATCGTCACACCAATATTAGGTCTCCCTGATGTCATATCATCAATTTCAGATCATTAAGCCAAGAAACATAGGGGAAACAGCTAATTATTCATAAACCAACAACCAACAACGAACGAAGAACACACATAGAAATAATTGGGGAGAAAATCAGATGGAAAAAAATCCAAGGAATGAACCTCAACTATAGTTTGTTCAAGCCTTGATCAATTACCAAAATATTGATCAAAAATAAAATCAAGATAATAATCAACCCCTTAAATCCATTAATTAAAACCCATCCCATAAGAAACACGAACTGAAGATCAACCTATTAATTGGTTGCTCAGTGATTATCATTGAATCTAATAAAAATGAAATAAAATCCAAATAAAACGTCATATATTTGATTGGAATCACTCTCTAATGAATATCAGTTACTACATCACTGTATTCGGTGAGAAATGTTATGAATGAAGTTCATTGATCATTGATAAGTGATTCTATCACAGTTATCTTGAGAGATTTCTTCAGGTTTTTCTTCAGAGCCTATATGGAATTTATAGGGTTAGCACCCTAACCCTAGATCCCTAACTAAAGGCTCCGAAAAAATTAGAATGTTCACTGTGCGATGAGATGGTGAAATAAAATAATTATTCAATTTATTTTATTCATTAAAAATTTCCAAAACTACTTTCCATAGTAGACTCACGTTGGCTAAAATTAGGTCGTGCCTAAGGTAATTCCACTGCTTTGAACGCAATGGTGCCCTAAAATTTCTAATTCAGGCAGTCGTTTAGAGGTTATTACATTTTTTTCAAAAAAAACTATATGCGTGTGAAAATTAATATTTTAATATTATTCAAGAACTTACTCCGAACACGCCAGGTCTTGGAATAGAACACTCTATCATCATCTGGTCTCGAAATTTACCCATAAAATATTTTAAAAAAATATTTAAAATCTAAGAAAGTAAAATATTAATATCAGCTCAATGCATAATGCAATTTCCATAATAATCAATAAATTCCAACATTTATATAGAAACATACATAATTTCAACACATTTCTAGTCAGTAAATGAAAATCATCCATCCTTACAAATAATATGGATGGTAAAATGATACATAATATACATTATTTAGAATTAATTAATATCTCTCTCAAAATAACAAGTATTCAGATTTTCAATATTTCCCTAAATAAGAAATTTGATACATTTATTAGTATCAATTTAACTGACACCATATAGAGAAATGGTTATATAGTTAAGTCAATAATTTTTCTAATTAATTAATATATGACATGTCCATGAACAAACCTAATCAAATTAAGAAAATATATAGTGTTCATAGAGAGAATGAATTAGAAGAAAAATTATACCTATAATAGAGGATGATTAGGAAAGAAAAAGGGATGGTTGGATTTTTAAGAGTTTAATCCCCCAAAATAAAATAGTATGAGAATATATATATGGTAATCCATAACTAATATATACACCAATTAATAGAATCAAATGGTTAATATGAATCATATATCAGTGAGACAAAATTGAGATACCAAAACCATTATAATAGTGGTAATGTTAGAATAAAAATAACATAAGTGGGATAAAATGAAAAAAAAAATTAATGAAATTAAATATATTAATTATACATAAAGGAAATAGATAAGTTAATACACTAAAGTAAAGAAAATATGGTTATAAAAATGACTCTTGGATTTGAAAATAGATACAAATAACACTTGAAACTTTTCAAGATTTTGAATCAAAATACCTTGAAGGATAAAATTTCAAATGAAACATTAAATAAAATGAATAATGATATATTTTTTTTATAAATTATTAAATGGTTATTACGTTAAAAATAAAATAGAAAACATGGTGTATAATATTATCATGTCTCATGGATTTGAAATTTAAGAAAAATAACCCTTAAAAATATAGAATCATATTAATCGAAATCCAGCTGAAGAAAGAACATGATATGTAACTTAAAATACCATTTTTAAAATTAATGTGGTAAAATAGATTGATTATGAAATAATAACACCATATTAAATATATCATAGTGAAAAATATGTATAATATAACAAGAAATTAAATTTGTGACAAAGAACCCCTGACAGTAATTCCTTATTAGTTGAAATGTGCTCTATCCCACTGTATAAAAAATATGTATCTTAATAACACATTTAAAAACCTTATTAATATATATATTGATATTTATAAAGTTTATTTTTAATATATTTGTTACAAATATATTAGTCATTTGTAGATTTTTTTCATCATCGGGCTCTAGAAACTCTGATTGTTTATTTCGTACTAGTTTTGTAATGGAGTTGCTGAATATGTTTTATTAACAAAAAAATCATCATTACTATATCATAAAAGAAACTAGAATCATGATGTTTAAATTAATCATAATTTATCATTTTAATTTTGTTAATGATAAAGGTACTTATTGTGAAAATAGAAATTGAGAAGAAAAATTTTACGCGTCTTTAATGATCGAAAGGTGAAATATTAAGAAATATATTAAATATATATATAATATTTCCATAATAATTAAAACATATCAAATAAATAATTGTCAAATTATATTAACATTACATAACATTCATTGATCCAAAATGTAAAAAATATTATTACATCGTATATATTGTATGTAAAACAGACCCAAACTAGATTGTGTTATAATGATCTTATAAGAAACTGCTTATTTTACATATAATATTAGTATAAATTTTAAATATGATTAAAAATTTCAAAAATATAATTTATGTAATAAAATTATTATTATATCCATCCAAAATGGTTGGTTATGACAAATTATGTACACAATTCATAGAGGTGATAATCCTCTCACACACAAGATTAACGTTTCCATTTCCCAAAAAATGGGATGGAGTAAAGGTATATGATAAATTATAATTTAAGAATTATAATTGGGACATATTAAAAATATTAATTTATTGAATTCATTATTTTCATTATCCATGAGTGTTGGGGATGAAAAATGAAACACATTGTTTTGAGGGGGGGGGGGTTGTCTGCTCGTACGCATTTCAGATATTGTTTTGTTTTTATTAGTAGATGAAAATGATTGAATAATGGTTTATCCATTAATAAAATAATATTAAATAATATTTAAAATAAATTTCCAATATATAAGGTTTGACATAATTAATATAGAAGAGAAAGATTTAGATTAAATGTCAAGGAGTAAGAAATTCTCACGTTGAGAAGTTAAGATATCCCTTGGAGACCTCCCTATAAACAGAAGAATTATAATATCTAATTAATACCAAATGGGTATTAACATGAGGTTGAATTGTATGATGATAAAAATGGTAGAGTTTTAGATATAAATATTTTGTTATAGTTGTTTTGTTATGTGGTTAAAGATACCCATTTTCACAAGTGAATTGTGTTGTAATTTTGAAGGTACACATTACATTTTAATGATTGAATGAAAACATTAAAGGGTCAATTGTGAAAAAAATTATAAATAATGATTTTTATGGTTAGATAATATTAATAAATACTCTATCATTAATATTAACTGCAGTTTTTAATAAGACACAACCCATTAACTCTTATATATTTTACTTCAACCATTTTTTACCCTGGTAATTAATTTTTATGTACGTAATTTAATTTTAATGTCTAAAAATAAAATAATAATCATTAAATAATTTGGATATAATGGTAATAAATAGTAGATAAATTTTAAAAAATAATATTTCTATGTGACTAATAATTAATTTTAAAATTAGCACATTTTAGGCATTAAAACCCGTTTTTATAAAATGTGTATTTGTAATCATAAATCTCTTGCGTAAGATAAAATTATCAATGATTTATATTTTTAAAATATAAATAGATTTATTGAAAAATAAATATAAGTAATTTTCTTTAAAATAAATTGATAACTGAATTTTACCAAAATAATTTTTAGTTAAATGAAAATTCCAAATACAATTTCTTTTATTGGGAAATATTTCTAAAGTTTATAAAATGTTAAACATAGGTTTCATAAATTCTTAATAGCATTTTAAAATACATATTTTTAATCCTTAAATACATTTTTTGTCATAGAATGTTTTTTATAAGTACTTTTGTTATACGTACATCTTGATATATCCATAAATGCTAATACTTTATTAAAAACTGTATTCTTCACTATTCACCAAAATAAAAATTATTTCATAAATATAAAAAAACCTAATCTTATGTTTTTATTTTTATTTTAAAAAAAATGAGTTCAATTTGGTAGAATAAAAATTCTATAATTTTGATAATTTAACATTTATATAAAAAATATTTATATAATGAAATTCTTTTTATAGGAAAATACCTTTAAAATATATTAACAATTATTATTATTATATGTTATAAATTACTAATAAATTTTTGTCCTAACATATTATTAATATTGATAAAATATTTTATCCATACTATATTGAGTATGTTAAAATAATGTGCACAAAACATAATTTAGAATATTTTCTTTTGAAAACATAAATATGTCTTGTTAATTACTTAGCTACACTAATTGAATTGTATTAATATCTTGGTATTAATTATGAACATTAATTTTATTTATACAAATATTCATAATTCAATTACCTCTATTTTTACCAAAAAATCTACAGCAACATTCAAATGATTGGATATTGTTTTTACATAAATTGTGGTTGAGAGCTGGTATAATGACATGTGATGGGGTAGAGCAATTCCAAGTTGTATTATATGGTTGATTCCCTATAATATCTATGGGTCATGTAATTGTTTTTTAGCCTTAAGGATTTGTAAGAAAATTGTGGTTCAGTTTTATATGTGAATAAAGCTATCAAGCACATTAACATTCAATGTAAAAATTATTTAAAATATTAGTGGGTTTTATTGACACTTGGTAAGATATATCAAATAAAAATGAAAAAGTAATGGCCAAACTCATATCCCACCCACCACATGGATATGATTTACCAGTCTTCACAAAATAGAATATTTCTCTGTTGAAATCCAGACAAGTGGAGCTTGAGCATATAAATGTTGAGTTGTTCAGGAAAAATATACACACATTTTAAGTTCATCAGGTTGATGTCGTTATGACTCCTTTAGATGTCCCTCCACAATGAAAGGAGATTTCTAGGCCCACAATGGAAAAATAAATCCACCTCATCAACATGAGATCATATCAACCTGCTCACTTGATTACATTACTAATTGATTATCAAGTTTTCCCACCACTGGGGAACATCAAATATAAATTTTATAATTTCACATGAGGATAAATTTAGTGGCGGTACCCCATGAATTACCGGAAAATATAAACAATAGAAAGTATTATCATGATGGAAAATGTGGTTTGGTAAAACCATCAAGGAAGTTATAGTCTATGTGTGTGCATTCTACTCCTCCACCACCTAACTCTAGGAATCCAAACTACTCAACATTTAATGTAATGGGTGATCTAGAAAATTATCTCACCCATTTTTCTTATTAGTGTTTCCTAGTGTTGGGAACCCTAGAATAACAAGGGGATTAAAGACTCAAATGTTTCGTGTAGGCCTTGGAATGTTTGACATTTTCATGGTTCAATAACCATATAGATGAGTATATTAAAAATTGGAGTGATAATAAACAATAATTTCTCTAATTATTTAGATTTATAGTGACAAAAATGGATATTATTGGACTCTAAAATTACAAGATGATATAAAATGAGAGAGTTATGGATTTAGTTATAATTTGGAAGGGTATAATATATTCCTTAGAAACATATCTTATATGGAAAAAATTAATGATGTTCTAAATAGATAACTTACAAGATCAGTTTTCAACAACACTTAACTCTAGAATATATCAGTGTATTTGGATATTTTTAGATTACTAGATTATGATTAGATGATTATATTCACAACACCAAGGATATATCTCTTCATGAACCACCCCTAAATATCAAATTTATTTCATTTCCAATATACTTCAACTCTACATTAGATAACAGTGAGGTCACAATTCCTAAAATCAACATACTATACAAAGTAGGGTAAAATGACCACCAAAACATTTTTCCTTTACCATTATATAACAGGACACATGATCCATGAATGATTTTTCATTAAGTTTCTATGAAAAAAAGATTATAGTTGATGGTAAAGTACCATTGTATAGTCCCAAATAACTCATGGAATATTTTTTATCCATTAATCTAGAAGAATATTAAAAATGTTAAAATTCCACCATAAGGTAATTTGAATGTGTTTAATTAATGTATTACCTAGAAATAAAGGGTTAATGAACACTTGACCAATAGGGAAAGACTAAATCAATCAGTCATGTCCCCACATCCCACTGAATATCTGAGTAAAATAAATTCTACTACTCTGACTTTGAGGATATAATACAATTAGATTTGGAAATTATAAGAGGAGTGGTTTATAAATATTATAAATCTAGTCTAGGTTCATATTGACTCTATTTCGTATCCTTAAGATAATGGGTTCCATCATAATAAATGATCCAATATGATCCACCCCACCAAATAGTATCTCTTTATAATGAGAATCATCAGTTTCCGTAATTTTATTTGAGTGATGAATATGAATTATAAGAAAAAATAATTTCCAAAAATAACAGTATATAACAACATAAACATTGAATCAGATAGGTCTGAGTATTTTTTACCTGGTTCAGATATGTGTTCACTCGACAGGAATGATATCACCTTGGTTACATCTTCCAAGGCCCAATGAATTTTCTTAACCTGTACTACTACCATTGGTTAAGAAGAGATTGGGGATACCCCTACATGAATATAATAATGTCATCACTATACTATTTAACAACGTTTAATTCCATATTGATAGAGCATATGACCAATGTCAAATGAAAATTCCATCACCATGGTTCCCACTATGACTCATATTGTCAAACTACCCTCATTACACTAGGACTGCAATGAATTTTACCATATCTCCCACCTATCATCCCCCAAACACTAAAAAACACATCTCTACTGAAGAACTAATCAGTATGTTTTAGAGGGAAAATTAACATATTTCAAATAGGATCAAATAGTTTATTCAAGTATATTTTACCCAAAGTGAAATTCCATTATACTTCCATTGAGTCCCTCTTTGACGTGAAGGGACCCATACCAAAGGATTGAGGGAATTTTCTCATTTTTACCCCCTCATTGGGTATGTTCCATATATTTTTCAACCTTAATGTTCACCATATAGTTCCCCAGGTATTTAGATTTCCTATGTTTGGGGATAGAACCATTGATGTCCCAATCATGAATAACATCATAATCTTTCCCCATGATGATTGGGATTGACGAATTACTTCCTATATCATATATTAAACTCGATTCCCGTATTGATAAATGTATATATGGCACATATGATCAGAAAAAGTTTCATGTTTATCTCATTGATTGGAGAAGAATGGTGTACCCCTTCAAACTATAGCATGTTTCTAGGTTTTAGAGATCATTCCAATTACCACCCATGCTATTGATTCTTGGGTAACACAATAAAGGGATGGTTTTTATTTTATTATTGGATCTAAAAGTATGTATACATGGGTTTTGTAGACACCTAAATCTATACTTTATCCATGCGGACACCATGAGTAGAACACACAAAGTTGGTAATGCAATTTAGGTAACCTATCTATCAAAAATAGAAGAAACAATGTATATTATTTTAATCTCAAGAAAGTGGTCACATATTTCACATATTCATTAGATAATATATTTCATAAGCTTCCAAATATGAGGATACATCAAGAGTTAGTTAAGAAATATCATCTTGATTATTATATATATCCCTAAATATTTAGAAATAAAATTTAAGGATGTTTTTTCTTTATGTATTTTCTTTATAAGTGGAGAAAATAAGTCCATGTAGAATTTATGGATCATAGTTGGACTAAAATATTTATGTGATTCATAATAACTCTAACATAGAATCTTCATTCATAGAAAATATCATCATGTATTTATCCTTGTCAGATGACATTAAAATATATTTCATAATTCTTAGCTACATAACTCTAAACTACAAATCATACCATCCTCACTATTTTATTTTAACTCACATTAGAAAAATTACATTATTTATGACACTAAACTACTCATATTTAGTCTATGTTTCATGATGTTAAAGTAAAAAAAAATAGAAATTATATATAACCATCCCCCCTTTTACAAAAGATACATATCTACCCATAAGGTCTCCATTGTATAGGTTTACTAGATAATATTGTGTTTTCTTCATCAACTATACACTATGGAAATTTTTTCGCACCTTGTTTTCGAATAGTGACCTCACTCACAATGGCTTTCCTTAATTCTCATGTTAGAATCCCTATTAAATTCATTTCCAATTAACTGTGCATATGAAAAATAAATATGAAAAATAAAATATCCTCCTTTAAAAACTATTTATGGATTTAAGACTTTCCTCATATGATTTCTAGTGACACATTGGTCACACACCTTGGGCCCTAATATGAAATTTTTTTTCCATTATTGGTTAATTTATAAATATTGATGAAAACGTTTGACCCCATAATATCATTCCATATTACCCACACTCATGTGATATGAGGAACTCCCCAATTGTCCCATGTTTCTCACATTAATCACGTCTCACGTGATCATATATGTTTTGGATTATTCTCTCTCTTTTATGATTATGATACATCATAATTAGAACCAAGGAAACTGGAGTCCTTATTGTATGACTATAAAATACATAACATATGGTCCTTGTATTATGATATTAAATTTCAAGTTATTTATTCCCTTTTCACAAGATCTTAAACAACACGACATATGGTCTAACTTATAGGACCTTAAACTACATAGAGTAGTGTCTGCCATGAGACCTCACATTCATATATATGGGATTTATCTATATAAGATACCCTCTAGAATATGTCTCTTTATCCATAAACCAATACTAAGATAAATCATACTCGATTATTAAGAATATATTCCTAGTGTTTGTTCCTTCTTATTCATAGTGGAACATTCTACAATAGAATATACATTATGGACTTTTTATGAAAATGACCCATTAGACTCTATTCCATTAATGTGCTTGGGTTTCCCCTCATCCATGCTGGGTCCCTTGATAACCCAATATTGGAATGTTGCCACATATTTACCTTACACATGAGAAAGATGTATGAAAATCCCCTTACAAATTGGTTATAGTCCAATGACCCTAATCTTCATGAAACATATTTTCTAGATACATTAATCTAAACATTTCAACATGAATTCCTCATCATAAGACCCTAACGGCATGACCAGAGGTCAGTACCACATGTTCATAAACTATATGATTCATAGTCCATATCATATGACCATAAATGTGTCAAAAATTTCAATCATAAATGATATTAACCAATGACCAATATTCCCCCATATCATCTTACCTTTTTAAAATAATAATTTAATGGTCTATTTTATCTTCCTCTTTAAAATGGTCTATTTCTCTTACCCAAATAAATTGTCTACCACATGCTGGATTAGACATAGAGTATTCGAAAACCCATTTTTGGAAACCATTCTATCCACCTAGACAAAATCATATCTCTAATTTCTTTGTCATATCTAAACTAATAACTTTAGTAGAGATACTCCACTTGGAATCACAAGAACCTTCAGCTAATCCTCTTAGATAATCCTTTCATTAAAATTTGAAATAGTGTTATTGATTAATCTAAATAGACTATTGTATGAATCAATGGTGAAAAATTAAGTTTCCTTTGATCCACTATGTAACTCCTAGGGTATTTTTTTCCTAGAATATAGGCCCCCTTAACCCCCTGAACCATTCCCAGATGTTGAGACACTAGTTTTCACCATTACTAAGGTCAACCTACTCCCACTAATGATCATTCAATCATCTCTGATTTATTCAATTGAATTCCCAATTTACATCCCCCATATACCTTATATTCAAAAGGATTATAAATATCTCTATGGTGTATGGCCTTATGAATTACATACATTATTGAGGAGGTTCTACCGCTCAACAAAATAAACTATATGAAAATTCATCTATATATTTATTACTTTAAACTAAAAGCATCAAAATTCCACAAAAAGAGACTTTAAACTATTTAGTGTGGTTTATCTAATATAACACAAAAATAAATGGAAGGTTGTTCTCTATGTGACCGAGATCAAAATTCCACTACACAAAGTAAGAGCATAGTATACTAAGGGTTTTATTTTCATCCCTTGGGGATTCTATCTTGAACAAAATGTGGACCACCCCTAAAGTAGGAACCCGATTAGAATTCCATTAAACAATATACATATTATCGACCACCACTGGATATAAAATACTATTATAGAATCAAATTAGAACTCATGGGAATGATTTGACCCAATAAATATAGAACACGACATTGTGGAATATTTATCAAAATCCTGACCTAATAACTCTCTATGTGAGAGGTCCATTCACTAGTAGAAAACTCAACATTATAAATACTCATAACCAAACAAATCATAATTAATAAATAAATGTATCAATATAAAAGAAATTAATCTGAATCAGGATCTCAGGTACAATAAATAATGAATTGGTTAATATAGAAAAGATAAAAAACAAATATATAATCCTAAACAAATCTAGACTTTTTACCATTATCTCTCCCTCTCATGGTGCTTTAATTATCATAACAACTAATATTTGTTTCTATTGGATTCATTTAGGGGAGTTTTATTGTTTATATGGAAAATAAAGAGATGAAATTCGTTGAAATCTTGAATTCGTCCATGTTTTCTTGAAAATATTTTGAAGTCTAATTTTAAGTAATATTGAAGGAGTTGAGGTTATGTAAAGAAGTATAAATATATATTAAAATCAATTAATGGATGTTAAAAGTCATTTAAATGAAGTGTTCAAGCAACTTCTTGAATCTTGTGATGTAGGGCAGCACAGGTTACCCTGGGTAACGCTATTAGAATGTTGGTAGTAGGGTAAGAACCCTCTCATCCATTATGAGTCCACTAATAATCCATTAGATTAATTATAGTAGTATCCCGCATGAGTAATTCTACTGGCTACATAGTGGAAGTTATCATGTTTTTGGTCGAGTCAGAGCCACAACTCTTGGAATGAATTTAATGATGGTAAAACATATTTATTTTTTTCCTTTGACATACATAATGGATTCAAATATTTAAAAATGTATTTTTATGATCTGGAGTCTATAAATAGAGGATCTATATGGAATGGATTATCATATTAATGGTCTACAGTATTTTCCAAAAAATATTTTCTAAAATTTGGATGCCAAATCTACAAAATTTTCTAATCCCTTCTCCCAAAGATAAGACATTTATTTCCAAATATTAATGGATCTCTCCTTTTTAATTATTTATCTCTCTCAAATTTTATCCATCCTTAAAGAGATAACTATGACTAGAATGGTGATGTATTTGTGTTACGGAAATAATCTTTTCTCACCCAACCTAAAAAATTGGGTTCTTGTATATACCATAAAACCAAGGGGTGGTTTTTTAGTCCTAACCAATAAAAGTAAAGGGAATATTTTTTTTGTGTATTCAATAAAACAAAGGGGTTTGGTTCTTTAATTTTAATATAAACTAAGGGAAGTTATTAGTAACACATATCTAACTAATTGAGTGGTGGAGAAGTAAGGAAATCTTGTGTTCTACTTATGAACTCCTCATTAAATTGTTCTCTCTCTTTAATTTACGTTATGTATTGAATCATTATATTCTTTATGCATCTAAATTTATAAATTTTATTCTACTCATTTTTTATGGTTAAATGATTATTTAAAATTGACTTTAAGATTATTATACGAATCAGAATTATCATGTATCACTAAAGAAATTTAATCATATTATATTTTTGAAGTCATTTTTATCTAAAATATTGTTTTAGAAAATATATATTTTCAAAATAATAAATCATTTCAAAGCACGTTCATTCATTTTAAATAAAATCATATTTTTAATTTCTCCTGGAGAAATTTCTATGGCACATGATTCTTTATTTAATGATTCAAATTATTATTAATAAAAAAATAACATGTATCCCTTTATTACGATCATAGGATATCTTGATTGTAAAATGGTCATGAATTGTTATACCATAAATAATGAATCTAATAATAAGTGGAGTCCTATGGATATTTCAAATTTTGAACGTAATAGATTACTCACGAACTCTTTTCAATTTGGGCTTGACCAAAGTGAATTCAATCATATTTTTTCTTATAAATTGGTTCATGAAATCTAGAAACTCTTATAAGTCACAAACAAGGAACAAATAAAGATAAATAAACTAGAAAAAAAATTTATAAAAGAGTTTTAACTATTTTTATTTTATTAAAATGAATCTATTTTATATTTGTTTATCTAATTTTCAGATATTTAAAATGGTAGAAAATATCTCTATGATGATGTATCTTCATAAAATCACAGGAATAATATCCTATAATTTTTACCTAACTCTTGGGTTCCTAATGTGATTAATATCCATGAAAATAAATATGTCAAAAATATCCCGCTTGATTAAATCATCAGATCCCTTATGACATATAAAATAATGATGATGAGACTAGAGCACAATTAAGTGAAATAATAAAAATAATTAAAAAAGAAAACATTATTTTAATGGAATAAAAGATTATGATTCTTCTTAAGTGATGTAAATAATAAATCCAAAATTGAATAATTGATGAGAAGATGGAAACAATTGAACAAGTTGAACAAAAAAAACCTTTCATCTTAAGAAAAGGATAATCAAAGTAATGTTTCCGAAGTAACATTATCTGTTTTTAAAATAATGATTATAATAAAGTTAAATTATCCCTGTAACAAAAATTATAAATGATAGAATAATGTTAAAATGGATTTACATATTTGAACATAGAGTGACAATGATGATTCTATTTCAGAAAATAAATCAAGTGAATCAACTCCTAAATTCCACATGGCTCATGTCGAGGTAGAAAAAGTAGTTAGTTATCACTCTCCTTTTAATTCATCTTCTTCCTCTCATTCAAATTATTTTTCTTGAAAAAATAATTTGAAAATAAAATTGGAAATTTTAACCATGAACTTATTAAAAAAATCAAGAATCATTAAGAAAATATAAAAAATTTTATAATGTCAAATATAACATCCTTTTTAAAATTATCATATTTTAATAAAAAATGTCGATTTGGTTTTAAAAATAAAAAAACTATCAGATTTTGAAGTTTATAAATTTGAAATTAAGGATCTAAAATTTTGTCTTTCATAATGTACACAAGGTGAAATAAATCATAATATAGTCCTTGGTTGCCAATTTTTATAAAGAAATAATCATGGTTTTTTTAAATAACGAATGATATTCAATAAATACTTTGTCTATAGATGGTCTTTCCCAAAATATGGTATTTAATTATTATTAAAGATATGAAATTAATATGTGAATGTGAATCCAAATATAATGGATTTGGTAGAAAAATAAAAATTATACTTTATTATCAATTTTATAACTGAAATTTTTACCGGCCCAACCCCATTTTCCCAGAGTTGGTGCATTATTTTAATACATTTTCATGATTATAAGGAATCATTTTCCGAAATACCGATCAGTTAAACAGCCTTGGAAAAAAGAGTACATTCATTAACATTACGTTACACATTAGAAAATACAACACAACATAAATTATCCTCTAAGAAGGCCATTAATCCACTAGATTAACCCTTCTTATCAATCATAAAACACTTATTGGAATACTGGGAAACTAAAACAGAAGAAAGGTTGAACTCAGATGCTCATTATAGATAACAATATTGTAGAATCATTCATAAATAATCATAAACATTTAAGGGAACGTATATGAATAAAAAAAGTCTTTTAAACATAAAATTCTGCATAATATGGCCAATGTCAATAAAATAATGTTATTTACTTATTCACATGGATATTATACTAGTCGAATAATCACATGCAATATCAATAGCCTATTAAATAACGATGGAATGCATAATTATAGACTTCATAACAATATAGTCATGGTCTTCTGCCAAGACTACAAATAATATTTTTTCAAGGCCTTGTGCCAAGATAGTAGTTTGTCTAATTAGACATACTAATGAATCGACGAGCTACCATGGGCTCCACCCATCACTTACTAAGTCCAATGCATTCCTCATATGAAAAGGTTTAAATATAACATAAACATTCGTATTAAAAAAGCATATTAAATATTAATAAATTATCCATGAACCATGAATGGTATAAAAATAACACATCCAGAGTCAAACATGTCACAAAACCATCAATACAATATTGAAGATTTGTATTATAATAAATCAACTTCAAAAAAGTTTAAAATACATCAAAGGATGTTGACATAGATGAAAATGATTTATAAAACTCTTTGAGAGAAATATCCATTTTTTCGGAATACATTTAAAAGTATCATAATATAAAAAGAAAGACATTTAAAGACATTATTGAATCAAAGTGTCACATACAACTTTAAAACTTTTGAATGGAATTTACATTTAAAAAAAATTCATGTCCATGGAAATAATGAAAAAAAAGCATTTTGAAAACATGGCCATTAATGAGAATGATTTAGAGGAATAAATATTTAAAGCATTTAAAATGATGATATAATTAAAGAGTCCCTTAAATTAAACCTTAAAATATTCCTTTTTATTTTTTTTATGAAACACAGATGTGGAGGATAAAGAGGTCTCGGTAGATACTCATGTAAAAACAACCTCAGATACTAAAAAGATTGTGAAATTAACCCTTACCCTGCACATTACTTTGGTCGAGGGTACGTTTAACCTCTTGTATAATGATCATAGTATGTTATTAAATTAAACCAGAACCATATTTATGGTTATTATATCATACATTTTTCATTTATTACATTATAATTCATATTTAATAATGATTTCCATGTCAAATTAACATTTTGGGTAATAATTGCTTTCTTTATCATACGTGTTTTAACATGTATCATTTAGATCGTGATTTAAATATATGAAAAATATATTCCTTGATTTATATATCATATATATTTAGGATATAGATATTTATAATATATATATATATATATATATATGAAATGGAAGGCACCGTTTATAGATATGATCGGCCGTATGTACGCATAATTGTTGTTTCTGTTTTCATATTGTATTGAACAAAAGTCTGTGAATAAGATATATTTAAGTACATATATATATATATATATATTACTAGTACCATTATTACATCATATATTACATACTTATTAATAATATATATTTTTATAATCATGTTTGAATAGTGAACGTGGGAATGAATCTCTTCGCATCGTGGAGACGGTAATCCGTACGTACGCATGAGCGACCATATCATTATATTGATGGTGAAATAATATATAATTAGATGGTATATCATGTATATAGAATAATTAAAATGTTATATTCATTATTTTAATCTGTTATACTCATTATCATTCCCATCCAAATATTGAAGTGTTTGAAAAACAAACTACACCACAGTATGGAGACGGTAAGCCATACATACACACATATGGTGACTGTGTCATATATAAGATGGATAGAATACAGATTATGGTTTTAAAATATTTAAAATAAAACCATCGTACGTAGGAGGTACTGATGTTATTATTTTTGTATCGAAAAGACAAAGAAACTGGAAGTGGAGGAAAATAAGAACTTGAAAGAGGTGATGAAATATTTACCTATTCATTGGGTTCTTCTATTTGATTTGATCAAAAGGGCTTCGTAGGATAGCTTTCAGACCAAATTATGGCCTCTAGTATGAAAGGAGGAACGTTTGGAGGATATTTGGGCAGGGATTTCCTATCCAAAAGGCTTTGGAGGTGTGAAATTAAGAGAAGGGGAAGTTCCCTTTTATAAGAGAGGTGATAGTAACTTTAGGAAATGCTTGAAATATTATTTTATAATAAAATAATTTTCTAGTTATAATTTCTTCAAAATTCTTATTTAGAGGCTAAGGTGGGGAGGGGTAGAAAAACAATCAAATTTTTTTTTAGCTAGGTTAAGGTCACCATATGAACCTTGTCTTTTAGTTTTAACTCTTAGTTAAATAGTTTGAAATTTACCATGTCTCTTTGTATTTTTATATTATATGGTTTATAAAATTACTATAACAAGCTAAGAGAACCCCATGTGGTTAATTATTAATATATATAACCTTATCTAAGTCCTTTGTCTGATCCATAGATTTTTAGGAATAATATATCAATTAATAATATAGTATTTGTTTTAAAAACTAAATTATGTCATTTTTGACACTATTTAGTGTTTGATATTTTGGAAAGACATAAAAACTTTATCAATTAGAATAAATTTTTTTTAACCAACCCTATCATGTCATATTAACCTAGAATATTAGTTGAATTCATCAGAAGTCTCAATTTATAATTATTTGAATATTTATAATATCCATTATTTTAAACATTCATTAATAAGGTAATTACTGCATCATCATTGTGTCATAAATAATTTAGATTATTTAATGTATAAAAATTATAAATTAAATAAAATAATGTATTAAATATTATTATCTTTATAATGAATATTTATGGTCCAATTTATATTGTGTGTAACCCTATATTAAAATTGGTTTAGTTATCAAACTTGGAATTTAACTCTTTTAACTCTTATTTAAATAAAATAATAATCAATATCTTAATATAATCCATGTGGACCAAAGAGGATCGTATCTGATTCCTAAGGTTTTTTTGGTTTAATTATATTTATCCAATAAAATCAGGACATGTGTTAGGGTAATTTTGATATCATTTTTACCCTTAATTACCCAATTTAATTTTAACCGTGATAAATAACTGTCAAAAGTTACATTTCCCCAAAAATTATTTTCAACTTATTTAATCACATTTTACTTACTGATATTAATCTTGTCTCTCATATTTTTGAAATTTAACTCACAGAAGATGTAAAATTAAGTTATATGCAAATTTGCAAATGCTCCAACGAGGTGGGTAAAAGACGATACTTATTATAAATTGACTCCATTGAATTAAGTTGAACATATATAGGTATTATTTATATATTTTTACAAAAAATAAATTTAAATAAAATAAAAAATTATGTAAATTAAAATTCAGTTTTAAACAATAACTGACTATTTTTCACTATTCATCAAAAATTGAAAGTTTTGAGAAAAATACCAAAAATTTACCCTAAGCTAATTTCGATACTACGAATCCAAAAATGAAGTCCATTTTGAAAGAAAAAATTTATAAAATTTCAAAAAGTGGGCATTAATATTTATAACGGCTAGTTTGATTGGTTGTGGTGTGTTTGAACTCAAAGATGCACTACTACAAAAGTTGCATTTATCTGCACTAGAAAAAACCCCTTATCGGAAATTTTATGATACCTATAAATCACGGCTCTAATAAGGGGGGGGGGGGTCTCTTTTATCAGCACTACAAAAAGTTCAGATAAAAGGGTTCTTTTATCATCGCTATAAAAAAATGCTAATAAATGTCAAAAAAATTGAAAAAAATTAAAAAAAAATCTATAATTCGCGGGCGGTTCGCATGCTGCAGCCCGCTTCGCTACACCTGCGTGACCCTGCTGCCCCTGGAATTCAAACACAGGACCTACCCCCTAGCGCGCTACAACTGTACCACTTAGCCATTTTGTTTTCTTCTCCCTTTAATGATATATTGAGTTATATATATATATATATAATTATATGTATTCGTATATTAATACAGATCAATATTAATTTAAATTTATTTAGTTATATATATATATATATTCATATATTAATATATATATAGTTATAATTTTTTATCTGTATGTTTAATTGTATATTAATATATATATATTTATAAGATTAATTTCAAATACATTTATAGAATATGTGTTTTTATGTGTGTTTATAAATAAATAAATAAATACATACATATATACAACACACACACACACACATATATATTTATATGTATATTGTTATGAATGAATACATAGAAATGTGGATGTGAAAAGTCATCGAGAATGTTAAAAAAACTATAAATTCTAATCCAAAAGACCGTTTCAACTCCAAAACAAGTCAAATCGACAAACATGAAATGATCTTCGATATGATATGTGGTAAAATAAAAACGGACATCTGGATCAGAAGTTAGAGGTGTTTGAATGATAAAATGACCATAACTTCTAATCAAGAAGTCTGTTTCAGCTCCACAATTAGTCAAATCGATGAAAATGAAACAATATTCTATATGATATTCGGTATACATTTATTAGACATCAGTATCAGATGTTATAGCTGTTTTAATGGAAAACAATCGGGGTTGTCCAACTAGAAAATTAGTTTTGGAGGACTTATGGGCCTTTTGGCCTCAAAAAACCTTGGACGGGTTCCACTGGTCCACAGGTCTGTAGACCACATTACATGCTTCGATTTGATATGATATAGAGCTCAAACGGAGTCCCGGATCAAAACTTATGGCCGTTTGAAGTTTGAGTTGTGTTTTCAACATATTTTTGATCTTTTAATTATTTTTTTAATCTTTTATACTCAAAGTGTTATTACATGACTATTGGTGGATAAAAATTACATAATTATTAATTTAAAATATTTTTTAAATTTTTTAATAATCCTATTTTATTAAATATCATATACATTCATATTTTATTTCTATTCATCATTTCTAAAACATATTTAAAAAATAAACATTATATTTATATCAATATAAATAGATTTATATCTTTATATATTAATAAATGTTTGTAATTATATTTTTTAATTTTACCCTTTAGCAGCACTTTTACAGAATGGCTGATAAAGGGGGGGGGTCTTTATCATCGCCTATATAAAGGCGCTGATAAAAACCCCCTTTATAAATTATTTTAAAAAGTGCTGATAAATGTGTAGCGCTTCTTTTTCCCGGTTTTGTATTAGTGTTGCGTACAACACATGTTATTATATTATTCAAAGGAAAACATACTGTGGAAGCTTGTGATGTTACATTCTACCCTCCATAAAATGATTTCTTCCTCGAAATTTCTAGAATATTACTTCATAAAAAGTTCTAAGTGGTTATTAATCATAAGTTTCTCAGGTTCTCACGTTTCCTCTTCCATCTTATGGTTTCTCCATAGAACTTTTACCAGATGAGTCATCTTGTATCTCAGCACTTGTTCTCTGGTATCAATAATCTTGACAGGCTCTTCACAATAAGATATATCTAGTTCCAGTAAAATTTTCTCATACGTGAGTACATGTGTTGGGTCAGACATGTATTTTCACAATAGTGATACGTGGAACACATCTAGAACTTTAGAGAGACTTGGAGGCATTTCCATATGGTAAGAAACAACACCAATTTGTTCTAGAATTTCGGAAGGTCTGATGTACTTGGGACTTAATTTACCCTTCTTACCAAATCGTATAACTCCCTTCCATGGAGATGCCTTTAGGATACATGAACTCCTACATGAACTTCTAAATCCTTGCTTTTGTTATCGGTATAACTCTTCTGCATAATTTTAACTTCTTTAATGCGGGTTTAGATAACCTTCACCTTTTCCATCATTTCCTCAACATGATCTAGGACTACGAGTTTTCTTTCACCAACATCATCCCTACATGTTGGTGTGCAACATCTCTTACCATATAGCACTTCATATTGTGACATCTAAATACTTGAATGGAATATATTGTTAAAGGAAAATTCTATTAGAGGTAAATATTGATCCCACATACCTTGAAGGTCATGTGAGAAAAATCTCAACATGTCTTTTGAGGTTTGAATAGTCCATTCTGATTGTCCATCGGTTTGAGGGTGGTAGGTAGTGCTAAAACAAAGTTCAGTATCCAGGTCTTTTTGAATACTTTTCTATAATCTTTTTGTAAAATGGGGATCACAATCAGAAACAATCAATAGGGTTACTCCATGAAGTCTTACAACATCATTAAAATATATAATTTGTAGACATTCAAGTGGTAAATCTTCGCTTATAGAAAAAACATTGCTCACTTGGTAAGATGATCAACAATGACCCATACTACATCATTTTTTCTAGGATCCCTTTGTAGACCCATGATAAATTCCATTATAATATTATCCCATTTCCACTCAGGTATGCGAAGAGGTTTCACGAATCATCTAGGTTGTTGCCTTCCAGCATTCACTTGTAAACAAACCATACATATTGAAACAAAATCAACAATCACCCTCTTCATTGTCCCTCCAAAAATGTTCATTCAAATTTCTATACATCTTGGTGCTACCAAGGTGTATTGAAAAATTGGATCTATGAGAATCATCCAACAATTCACTTTTTAGATCAAGTATGTTAGTAAAACAAAGTGTCTTCCATAATTTCAAAATTCCATCTTCATATATGTAGTAACACAATCTCCCATCATTCATTGGTGTAATATTCTTTTTCAATTTCTCATCATTAGTTTGAGAACATTGTATCCATTCTAGTAAAGATGGTTTGGAAACCATTGGAAAATGCATTGATGTTTCACCTTCCATGGTTATTCCCATATTCATATTTTCTAGATCCATGTATATAAGATCCTTTTCAACTCTCATATTTTTCAAAACTCAATGATCATTTTTTATCAAATCACCTCCCACCTTATTTTCCTTCCCCGGTTGGTAGTGTATAGTGCAATAATAATCCTTGAGTATTTCAATCCATCATCTTTTCCTCATGTTGAGTTTGTTCTGTGGGAAAATATACTTGAAAATATTGTAATCAGTATAAATCTCACATTTTTCACCATAGATATTGTGTCTCCGTATTTTTAGAGAAAATATTATAGCTTCTAACTCAAGGTCATAAGTAGGATAGTTTTTCTCATGAATTTTGAGCAGTCATGATGCATATGCAACAACTCTATAATTTGGTATAAGCACATAACCAAGTACATTATTGGAATAATCTCTATAAATAACAAACCCATCATTCCCCGATGGTAGAGTCTATATAGAATCATTGAATAATATTCTCTTCATCTCTTGAAAACAATCTTCACAGTCTTTTTCCAAAAAAAATTAACCCCTTTACGTGTGTGCTTGGTTAACGGGTTCTCCAATCAGAAAATTTTTTGTAAAAAACACTGATAATAACCTGATAAACCAATAAGACTGCGTACCTCTGTTATACTCATCAGTTCTGTCCATTATTGGATTTCCTTTGTCTTAGAATGATCAACAGATATAGCATCCTTAGAGACAATATGGCCAAGAAAAGAAATCTCCTAAAGCCAGAATTCGCACTAGCTAAACATCCCATATAATTCATTTCTTCTCAGAGTCATTAGGATATTGCACAATTGATTTTCATGATCTTAGTAGCTTTTTGAGTATACCAAAATATCATCAATCAATAACACTACAATGTTATGTATATATTCCAGGAAAACTCTATTCATTTTATCCATGAAGGCAAAGGGTACATTAGTCAATCCAAAAGGCATTACTGTAAACACGTAATGACCGTAGCTGGTTCAAAATTCTATTTTTGGAATTTCTTCATTCTTCACAGACAACTGGTGATAACCAGATCAAAGTTTAATATTTGAAAAAAAGTGAGCTTCTTGAAGTTGATCGAATAAATCACCAATGAGAGGTAGGAGATACTTTTTATTTATTGTTATAGCATTTATCTCCCTGTAGACAATGCACAACCTCATAGATCAATCTTTGTTCTTAAAAAAATAACAGGGGCTCCCCATGGAAAAATATTATGGATAATAAATCCATTGTTACTTAGTTCCTCTAGTTGTTTATTTAGTTCCAATAATTTCACAATGGCCATTCTATAAGGGGTATTTGATATGGGCCTTGAACCTGGAATTAAATCAATGGAAAACTCAATTTCTTGTTCTAGATGATGTCTAGGTAAATCATCTAGAAATTCATCAATATATTCTAGCTCAATAGGTACATCCTCTATTCAAACATTATATTCATTGCAATCACGAGTTTGGTGGCCTTTTTCAACACACTTGTAATAGACTCTCGTTCCCTTTAGGAAAGTACCATGGGGTTTCTTGCCATAAATATCACATATGTGAAAATCCTTATTTCTGCTCTTCCATTTATCCATATTTCTCTCTTCCATCCTTTTGTTTTCTTTCTTCCCTTCAAAGCCATAGGACTCAGATAATTCTTTACTTATCTTATTATCACATGATACTATTTCTTTATATGATGAGAATACATGGGATACTATTTCCCTTTAAAATGTTGGCTTAATACCAATGAATTATATGATCCTTCTTAAAATTTTCATCATGCACATTGCTGGAATTTTTATTCCTTCTAATAGGCACCATTTATAAATAATGGAATACACTAGGTTAGTTTATGAATTGCAATGCATAGTTATAAACTTTTAAAAAACCTAACGTAAATTGCAAAGATTATGTATATAATCTATTATCATAAAATGTTTTTTTGAGGAAGTATTTACTCATAAATCCATCATAATGGCTTTAAATTAAAATGTAAATTATCTTAAGCATATCCCCCCGGAGTTTCATAAACAAGAGTGCAGTTAATCCCATTGTCGTGTACCAGGATACCCTGGGTCAAGCTTGAAACTCCATGTTTGAGTTTTCACTCCTAGGTACATCTATGCCAGATCCACCTCTACCTCCTCATATCCAGAAAAGGATGTATTTCATGGAAAATACACAAAATCTTTTCATTACCAAAATTCGATGTAGTTCTTCTATACTAATCCTAAATTCTATCATAGGTTAATGTTCTCTAATCAGAGTTTATCTAAATCTATTTCCAAGGTTGTTTCTAAACTTCCTCTGATACCAAATGTAACGCCCCAACCCTAGTTACCCAAAGTCGGTGCATTACTTTAATACATTGGAATGATTACAAGGAATCATGTCCTGAAAAACCGACCAGTTTAGTAGTATTCGAAAATAGATTACCTAAATGAACGTCACATTACACATTAGAAGATAAAAGACAACATAAATTATTCTTTGAGAACACCATTAATTCCCTAGCTTAACCCTTCTTATCAACTATAATATACTTCTTGGAATCATGGGAAAATAAAAAATATGAAAGGGATGAGTTCTGATTCTCGGTAAAGATGACAATATAGTAGAAACATTCATAAATAATCGTAAACATTTATGGAA
The DNA here is from genome assembly GCA_963277665.1 of Viscum album. Lineage (NCBI taxonomy): Eukaryota > Viridiplantae > Streptophyta > Magnoliopsida > Santalales > Viscaceae > Viscum > Viscum album. The sequence goes on from OY728122.1 coordinate 1,913,444,483, forward strand.
ATATAAAAGACTATAAAATAATCCTTTTAAATAAAAACTTCTGCATAATATTTCCAATGTATGTCAAATAATTCCATTTACTTATTTTCATGGATATTCTACTAATTTAATAATCACTTGAAATATCAATAATCAATTTCATAATTATGTAATGCATACTTCTAGACTTCATAATCATATAGTCATGGCTGTGTGCCAAGACTACAAAGAATTTTTTGGCAAAGCCTTGTGCCAAGACACTAGTTTTTTTCATGAGACCTACTTATGAATCGAGGAGCTATTTCAGTCTCCACCCATCATTTACTAAGTCCAATTCATTTCTCAAATGAAATGGTTTATGTATAATCTTAACATTTGTATTAAAACTAGCATAAAAATGCTAATACATTATATATAAACCATTAATGGTATAAAAATAACACATCCACATTCAAACATATCAAAACTCCTCCAATATAATATGGATGATTTGTATCATAATAAATCAATTTCAAACAATTTTAAAATCCCTCAAAGTATGTTTACATAGTTGAAAATGATATGTAAACCTCTTTGAGAGAAATATTGATTTTTCCTGATCACATTTCAAAGTCACACAATTTAGAAAGGTAGACATTTAAATAAATTTTTCAATCAAAGTGTTTTATACCACATTGAATCTTTTGAATGGAATTAACATTTTAAAAACATTCATTTCCATATAAATAAAAAATAGAAAATCATTTTGAAAACAATGTAATTAATGAGAATGATTTAGGAGAATAAATATTTAAAGAATTTAAAATGATGATCTTGTTAAAGTGTCTCTTCTATAAAACCTCAAAATATTCCTTTTAAAATTATTTTTATGTAAAATGGATGTGGATGATAAAGAGGTCCCAGTAGATACTAACATAAAAACAACCTCGGATAAAAAAGAGATTGTGAAATTACCGCTCACCTTGCACTTTTATTCGGTCGAGGGTACGTTTAACCAAATTTATAATGACGAAAGTATGTTATTAAATTATAACAGAACCATATTCATATTTATTATGTCATACATGATTTATTTAAGAATTTATAATGCCCATTTAATAATGATTTACATGTCAAATTAACATTTTGGGTAATAATCTATTTCTTTATCGTATGTTTTTTTAACTTGTAGCATTTCGATCAGAGTTTAAATGCTTCTAGAATATAAACCTTTATTTATATATCATAGATATTAAGAATATAAATATTTATAATAGATAGATATATGAATCGGATGGCACCATTTATGGAGACAGTAGGCCGTACGTATTCATAAAAGTTGTTTCCATTTTCATATCGCATTGAACAGAAGTAAGTGAATAAGATATATGTAAGTAAATGAATATGTATCTATATCTCCAATAGAATTATTAATTCATATATTACATATATATTAATAATATATTTTTTTATAGTCATCATTCAATGGTGAACGTGGGAATGAATCTAATCGCGTCTTGGAGACGATAATCCATATGTACTTATGAGCATCAATATCATTATATTAATGGTAAAATAGTATGTAATTGGATGGTATATAATATATACAGAATCATTAAAATGTTATATTTATTATTTAAATCCATTATACTCATTATTATACCCATCCACATAATGAAGTGTTTAAATAAAAAACTACACCACGACGTGGAGATGGTAAGCCGTACGTATGCACATATGATGACTATGTCATTTATTGGACGGATAGAATAATGAATATAGTTGTACCATATTTATAATAACAACACTGTATATAGGAGGTACAAGAATTTTTATTTTGGTATGGAAACAACAAAGAAAGATGAAGTGGAAGAAGAAAAGAACTTGAAAGAGGTGATGAAATATTTACCTCTTCTTCAAGTTCTTCCATTTGGTTTAATCAAAAGGGATCCATACGTAGGATTTATGACCAAAGTAAAGACTCTAAAATTAAAAGAGTAAAGTTGGGAGGATATTTGGGTAGGTGTTGGCCCATATAAAAGGCTTTGGTCGGGTGAAATTAAGAGAAGGGGAAGTGCCCTTTTATTTGAGAGGGGAGGGTCACTTTAGGGAAAGCATGAAATATTATTTTATATTAAAATAATATTCTGTTTATAATGGCTCAAAAAAGATTAATTTAAAGGATAAGGTGGTTATGGGTCGAAAAACACTCAAAATATAAGTTTTACATTGGTTTAGGTCACCATATTAACATTATCTAGTAGATTTAACTCTTAGTTTAATAGTTTAATATTTACCATGTCTCTTTGTATTTTTATATAATATGATTAATAAACTAACTATAACAAGCCAAGAGTAACCCATGCGGTTAATTATTAATATATATAACATTATATAAGTCCTTTGGTTGAACCTTAGATTTTTTTTGAATATTATATCAACTAAGAGTATAATATTTGTTTTAAAAGCTCAATTATGTCAATTTTGACACTATTTAGAAATTGATTTTTATGAATGCCATAAAACCATTATCACCTCGAATAAAATTTATTTAACAAACAATAACATGTAATATTAACCTATAAAATTAGTTTAATTATTCATAAGTCTCAATTTACATTCATTTTGATATTTATAGTATCAATTATTTTAATAGTTCATTAATAATGTAATTACTGCATCATCACTGTGTTATAAATAAAATAAATTATAAAATGTCTAAAATTAATAAATTATATACTATTATTTAGTAAATATAATTATATTTCTAATGAATATTTACAGCTAATTTATATTGTATGTAACACTATATTAAAATGTGTTTAGTTATTAAAATTTGTTTTTATCTCTTTTAACTCTTCTTTAAATAAAATAATAATAAATGTTCTAATCTAATCCAAGTAGACCAAATAGGATCATAATTCATTCCTAAGGTTGTTTTTGGACGAATTATACTTATCCAATAGAATTAGGACATGTTTTTGTGTAATTATGATATCATTTTTACCCATAATTACCCTATTCACATTTAACCGTTTTAAATAAAATTCAAAAGTTACAATTCACCAAAAATTATTTTCATCTTAATGAACCACGTTTATTTATTAATATTAATAGTGTCTCTATGATTTTTGAAATTCAACACACAAAAGCTACAAAATTATGTTTTATTCAAATTTATAAATGCTCTTAGGAGGTGCTTAAAAGACGGTAAAAAGTTCGATAAATTTTAATATATCTAAACTTATTATAAAATGACTAAAATGAATTAAATTGAACTTATATAAGTATTATGTATCTAGTTTTACCTAAAATAAATTTAAATAAACAAAGTAATTATTTAAATAAAAATTTGATTTTAAACAACAACTCAGTGTTTTTCCCTATTCATCAAAAATAGAATGTTTTCAAAAAAACTACAAAAAAATCACTCTAAGCTAATTTCGATACTCAAAATTCAAAAATGAAGTCCATTTTGAAAGATATAATTTATAAAATTTCAGAAAGTGGGTATTACAATTCATAATGGATAGTTTGATTTGATGTGGTGTGTTTGAACTCGAAGTTGCGTACAACAGAAGTTTTTGTATTATTAAAAGGGAAACTTACCATGGAATCTTGGGGTGTTACAAAGTTATTCTAATAAAATTTGGATTCCCAGAGAATTAGTTTCATAAATTAGTAGACCTAATAATGTTTTCCAAAAAATTATTTATTATATAAACCTTTCTATCCCTAAAGGGTACCAAAATAAACATTCTTTTTTTTGATTTTATATTGTTACTACACCAAGATTAATTGAAATATAATTTGGTGGATTATAAATAGAAATTGTGTTCAATGTCATGAAGTAATTCATAAAATCTTCAATATTGATCTCTTTTTTGATTCTCCAATTGTGGGGCAGCCAAGCTCTTTATTTTAGAAAGAAGTTTCTCGATCAATCTATATTTACAATGGAAAAAGTTTTATTTGTCTATTTTATATTATATTTTTTCCCATGAATGTATTTTTAAGTTCTTTCCTATCTCTATCTAATATATTTTTTCATTTCTAATATTTTTAAATTTTAATTTTCTTATCTTTTTCAATTTTTTTAATTTGATTGTAATATCATCCTGAAAAAAAATCTTATCTTTTTCCATATATTTTAAATCTTTCAAAAATCACAAGATTCAATAATATTATTTACTTTGTGATCAATATGGTGTGATATTAAGGGTATTATCATTGATCCATGTAATGAAATTGACTTCTTTTTATCTTATGCTTGTATTTTTTTCATTCCTATTATAAAATTGTTTTTATATAGGGGGAGTTTCTTTAATCATATTTTCTCATTTAATAAATTTTTATTCATATTCTTGATTATTTATATTTTTATAAGAATGTTCTATTCTTAAAATATTTGTGGTAAAAGAATATTTTATATGGTATGACCCACTTTTTTCATAGAAAATAATATTTTCTATTTTCGCTTATTTGCATTTTGATAATCTAAATGGGGAAGTGTTTTTTGGTTAAATGTATATAAAATTGTTTTATTGTTTCAAAAGGGAATTTTTTATCAAAAAGGTGGAGGTGTTTCTTATTTATTTGGGGAGAAGATAGTCTAATCCATGATCATTTTGAAGATTAAAATGATATTATCTTAAGAACATTATACATCTTATTGATCATGTTGAATATCTTAATATGTTAAATTTATTTGATATATCTTTGAACTCTTGATTTAAATTTAAAATTTCATTCTATGGTAAGTCTGTGATTATCAAAATGGGGGAGATCATTGAACCTATATCTATCTGTCATGGTATTTTAATTGTTAAAAACACCAATATTTTTTGAATGATTTCATTTGAAGTAGGTTATATTGTTTATATTGAAAATGAAATTATAAATTTTAATAAGATCCTAAGGTTTTGAATTTATCTTCTGGAATGCTTTAAGAATCATTTCAAATAATACTTAATGTGTTGATGTTATGGAAGGAAGAGGGAAGATCCATTAGAAGTCATTGAAGGAATTTAGTTTTCATTGGTATGAAGTAGTGGCACTAGTTATTGGATCTAACATATTATAGAAACACTAGATACCCAGTGTAGTGACCCAAGAGGGCCGGTAGAATGAGTAGAAACTTATCGCCCAGTATGAGTCCACCCTTATTTTGATGTATGTGTACCGACTAGCCGATAGAACAATTTGTTTATGAAACCAGCTCTAGACAGGCCGCCAACTACTCTGTGAAGGATTCTAAGTACCATGGGGTGTCAAGATAGTAGTTCTAGGGAAGAATATAATGATGTCTAAATATTTTTTATACCCATTTACATTATTTATCATATTTAATAATTATATAATGTTTCTTGAATATATAGATGCTATAAATAGATGATCAAGGTGGCTTGGATTATTATTTTAACAATCAAATTACATGTGAAAAAAACTAAATTATTGAATCAAGATGCCAAATATCTAGAAGTCTCATTCCCCTCCTCTTAAAAAACCATTATATATTTTGAAATTTTAAATGATCTCACCTTTTTATCTCTCTCTCTCTAAAATTTATAAATCCTTCTATATAGATATATGATTATATCTGTAATGGATTTTCACAAACTAAATCATCTTTTTTATCCCAGCTCTCTAAAATTTATAAATCCTTCCATAGAGATATATGACTATATCTGTAATGGATTTTCACACACTAAATCATCTTTTTTATCCCACCATCAAAAATTGGTTCTTGGGTATGCATTAAAATTAGTGAGATGATTATTTTCATAACCATTTAATGGAATTGCATGATTACTTCTTGGGTATCTGTTAAAAACAAGGTCCATGATTATATAATTTCTAATAATAGAAAGGGAAATAATTAATAATACATATCTATTTCATTGATGGGTGGAGATGTTGGGGAACCTTGTATACTGTTTCTGAACTCCTTATCAATTTTTTACTCTCTTTTGTTTACTTTAAACATTAAATATTAATAATCAAGATATGTATAAATTGAATAAATTTAATAATCTTCTTTATATTATACATAAATTCTTATTTATTTTTGGTAGCAACAATATTATATAGAATAAATTTATCATTTATTTCCTGATCCATTTCATTTTTTTGTCTTTTAAAAATAATTTTATTTTAAAATTTTAATTTTATTTTTTTAAATTATTCATTAAAAGGAAATTATCCCCATATTTCCATTTTTTTCTCCATAAACATGAACACGACTCTACAAGTTACCATATAAACTCAAAACTAAAAACTCTCCATGATCGATTGAAATATGAACCTAGAACATGAAACTAAAATATACGATATGTGTGAGTACAAATCTCAGTAGATATTCCAAGAAACCACACCCCTTGTAATAAATATAAATAAATTATCCAATTATAGTTATTTTGAAATATAAATTACCAAATAGAGGGTTTCTTCTATATGCTTTAAAATCCAATAACAGTCAGTTTCCCTATACCATAAAACACTTCATTTGTAGGGAATTTTGGTTAAAACATATTAAAAGGGATGTTTTTTGGAATATTTGATATAAGGAGTTATAAAAACATTTCATAAAACCAAATATTGGTATTTTTCTTTTAACAAACCGAGTAATATATGAAAAAGAATAATTCACAACAACAAATATAATATTTACAATGAGATAAGGTCAATGGGGGACAATAATGTCTTCTTTCACAGGTATAAAAGAAAAAATTTACAAAACAAATTAAATGAGTTCCAAGGATCATGGTATTTCCTAGGATTTTATGGGAACCTCTATAAAATTAATAGAGAATAACCATCATGCCAATGTAACTGATTTAATCATTCCACTGTAACACTCACCTATAACCAACGTGGACTAATTGTATAGAAATAACTCCCCATGTTGAGAAAATTATGATTAGAATCCACCAGAAAGATAATAATCCTAAATTAGTGTATCATGCATTCTTATAAATTCCACTATATACTATTGGTTCCGATTTGGACCAGTGTTACATTTATTTTCAAGGATGTGTCAATATGTATTTGGTGAGTTGAAGATGATGTTTTTTTACTTAGAGAATTATTATGGATTTATATTAGGGAGTTATATATAATGCTAGGAGAATTCCCTATGTTAATTATGATGGTTGTTAAACAATTCTTCATGTCAATATATGTTTCTAGTTGTGTTGGGAATTTAAAACTTTTTTACGAAATAAAAAAGATGGAGGTAAAAACGAGATCTTTTGATTTAATATTCCAAAATGAATCAAAAAGGTAGAACTATACTACCATGTAACGTTTATTTTTTCATAGAGAGAAGTCTATGAAAAATATATATTTTTGGATGAGAATATTGATCATATTTTAGTAATTCTATCTTGGATTTTGATTTTATAATGTTTTTTATGGGTGTTATAAATAATATCGAAAACTAAAAAAGCCTTCTAACTCAACCAGGAAATCAGGGGAGCAGGGATAAACCTTGTGTAAGAGAGTCATCAAACCAGACCGCATTGTATCTGTGTAAATGGGCTAGTGTGTATTCTCGTAAGAGTTCTCACAAGAAAGTACACATTTTATTTGGTTAAGATGCTACGGGGACAACGTGTGTTTTCACAACATGTGAGGTGAGTGTTTTGTTTTTTGAAGGTTTTGATCCCCAACTACTGACTCACAGTGCAGATTACATGGATTGGTTTATAAGGGAGAGCACATCTAAGAAAATGATTGATATGGGACTTGCGCATTGTGGGTTACTATTCCTCCATCAAGAAAACATACAAACAAAACCATGACAATCATATTTCATTGATTAGAGTCATTCAATGGATCCAGTATGAATTTTATTCATCAAATACATATATGAGCATTGCAGTGCACTATAGTTCAAGCATGACCTCCTATAATCAAACCGAGGACTCCATGGGAGTTATATGATTTTGTTTATAAGACTATGAATATCCATGTATTAAATATTCTTCTTGAACACTTATATATATTTTAAGAATATAATTTTTCCAATTTAAAATGAAGTTACATAGGCCATATACATATATGAATGAATTTGAGCATTAAACTATAATGAGAAGCACACAATCAATACAACACGCACATAAAAAGAAAACATAAAATCGCATTACAAGGTATGACTTGTTTTTTTAGCACAAATTGAAGATAAAAAAAATAAGGAAACCCATGTTTCATATATTTAATGTATCAAGACCTTAAATGATATTAAAAAAAATGGTTGACATGGCCAAAAAATATGCAGTTTGGTCAGCGAAAGGCAGCGGTGGTCCCTTATCATAAAAGGAAAAACCCAAGGCCTAATAGGGGATATTTCTAATAAGTTAGAGATCTTAATTTTTTAAGAAAAACAATTATAAAAAAACCCTATTTGATGAAGAGTAATCCCTCATGTGATACTCTTATATAAAGGATGCGAAGAATAATTCTTGGATTTCACAACTTGAGAATAAAAAAATCAGGAGTTTCATAAGGAAATATTTCCATAAAATGCATACTATTTTGTTAGAGTGATTTGATAAAAACTGAAGCAGTATTTATAAACAAAATGTGTTTTATAATGGATAATTTGAGACATCATTAGATAGTTTATTCACCAACACTTCTGCAAGAAATAAGGAATATCTAGTGTAATATAATTACATGAAGGACATAAGGATTCATACATACTGTTTTTTAAAAGTCGTTGCCAGAAGAAATGGAAAATGTGTACATACCTATATTTCATAAATGGAGTATAAATACGAATAATAGATATATGAATATGTGAATTAATGCATATATCAATATGGAATCTCTATAGGAAATAACCCAAAAAAACATGATTTGATATTTCACATAAACAAATATAGGGATAATTTATATCTTCTAGGGTTTTTTAATTGAGAATCCCAAGAAATTTATTATTCATATATGAAGATTTACTACAAAATTGAGATTATGAATGTGTTATCTTGAATAAAATAATACTAAATAAATTTTCTACACTACTTACACACATGTAAGTGTGTTCAGGATATCAATCAAACGGAATAATTTAATCTTGATCATTGGTTTCATTGAGGGAACTGATCAGGTGTATGTGATCCAAAATATTTGAACAATACCAACAAACTGAAAAGGCAATTTAATAGGAAACGATAAATTAATTTCTTGTAAGATCATTGAGGAAGATAAAAAATTATCCTACAATAGATCAAGCATTTAACAGATTTAAAGTATTCCAATTCTTGCATGGATCCTGTTAATTCTTCTCGTTTGTTCTAGGAGTATGGGTCTCTCGGTTGGGGCTAGATCAAAGGAAGTATTCAAATTAGAGTTAAAAGTAGTGTAAATATATTTTTGGTGCTGATAATTGATGAAGTCTCTCTGTTTGATCTTTAGTATTATAATTCTCTCAGTTAGATGTTGGATAATTATAATAACTTATATGATAATGGAAAATCTATAATGGGGTGGAAGAACTTATTTTAGTAATGAGTATGCTTTCTAAAGAACCTTGTAAATAATGTTTACTAATCTCTCCATTGTTAAAACTACAAACAAGATGATATTTAGTGATAATATTGAGTGGATGATTAACTATAAAAACATTTAGAGGTAGAATTTCAAATAAAATTAATTATTATATAGAAATCATAGATTCCCCCCCCCCATTTAGTGTTCAATCCATCCCAGGGCTCCCCAAGGTTTATATATATGAATGTGTTTCATCTAAATATCCAATGACAATTCTCACATATGTTAAATCTTAATTCTATCAATATATGATGTGTTTTTACGTTATATGGGAATAATGATCACAATTAGAGGAATAAGATGTTACCTTATCTCCCATCACTTATCATATATGTGAGATTTGTTTCAATAGTTGGTTTTACACACATTCTTAATGATACGTCCATGAAAGAATATGATAATAATAATTTGGAGTTAGATGAAGAGGCTAAAATTTTATCATGATGGCTCTATAGAATAATGACTCTATACAACCAATGAGATCTTTAAAAAATTGAGATGTAGTTATAACAGAAATATCAAAGTCAAGGAAGCTAAACTAAAATTTTGGTGGAGTAAGATTGAGGAAATAAAAATGACTGATATAGAAAATAAGGATTACTATTTAACAAGAGTGAATGAGATAGTCAGTATGATTAGATGATCTGGTGAGAATATTGATGACACTATTATTTTAAAAAATTTAATGAGAAATTTTTTGAATCTCTCTGATTTAAAAATTTCATCCCAAGAAGAAATACATGCCCTATCCCTTGATGACCATATTAAAATTAATATAACCTATGAGATGAGAGTAGATTTCGAACTTTGAAGAAGAAAGAAACCTTTAAAATGTCCTTTGAAGAAAAAAATTGCAAAGTTAAAGATGAAGGGTTTAAATAATCTGAAGAGTCGAATGATAAGAATGATGATAAGTTTAAAAAATATATTCAATTTTATAATAATATTTATAAAAGGGAAAGTGGAAGGAGAGAGTATAAAATAAGTAATGTGTTTAACAATGGTGTCTCTAGTCACTTTTCTAGATATTATCTATAAGAAAATTTTAAAGAAAACAATTAGACCCAATTGATGAAAGACATCAGAAAAAAATAGTGTTATAAGAAGAAGAAACAATTCAACAGTATAAAGGAAAATATTATAATCAAGAACAATAAAGATTCATTTTCACATTGTTATTAATAAAATAATTTTCATTTTCTTCCATGAAAATATGATGAAAAATTCATCATGTATTTTTTATTATGAAGAAAAAATGAAAAAACGTGGTTGGAAGTTGAATGAAAAATATTAATTCTACAAGGGAAATTTTTAATATCTCCGGATATAAAATAAGTATCTTGAAAAAGAAAATAATAAATTTAATACTGAGAATAATGAAGGGGAAATAGTTAATTTTGATGAAGAAAATAAATAATTTATTAATAATAATGCATATTTTTTAAATGAGATCAAGAAGCACAAATTGAAAAGTACTGAACAAGATAAAATGAAATGTGATCTAGAAGAGAGGTTGACTACTTGAGAAGAAGAGTTATTTGAGAGACAAGACATATATGTCACAATTTAGCATGAGTTTAATAAGGCCATATTATATTTCAATAAATATATTGATATCAAGGGATAATCTTCTCATGATGGATAAAGGAAAGGTTAAAATGAACCTAGTCATTTTAATAGATATGTTATTTCTAATAGAGAGTATGTGAAAACTAAAACTAAGTAAATGTGGTCCAAGAATAAGAAGAGGAAATATTCCATACAAAGGGAAGGTAGAAATATTCCAAGTAGGCCACAATCCACCATGGAAAGTGAGGATTAGTTTTTAAGAGGAAAATAACAACAAAAATATGTATTCCTATCAAATCAATCTTGGAGAATAAAATTTCACGGATTATATTGGTGTTGTAGTGTGTAAGGTTATAAATCCTATTATTTCAAGATTAACCTTTCTTTACTTGTAATAATGAATTAACCAAGGGGGGGTTTTAAAGAGCATATGGGGGAAAAGGTCTAAGAAAAAAATAACTTTGAATTGACCTATTCCACTACTATCAACCCATGGTTTTTTTCATATTTTCAAATAATTATATCGTAGATATAGTATGGAAGGCCACAAAGTTGTGGATTTCATAACAAGGTTGGATGGATAAGTTACCAATGTTAAGAAAGGTAAATGTTTTCAAAAAAAAAGTATAAATTGTTGTAAATATTCTAATATGTTCAATAATGTAACGAATGATTTCATAGTTATTTGTAAAACTAAATTTGAATTTTCTAAAAATTTTGAATAGTTTGAGAAATTTTATAAACAAAATGAAAGAACATGTTCTCAAAAAATATGGAGAAATTTGATAAAACATTATTCATAATCGGAAACATTATGATCTTGAATACTGATTATTATTGTGTAATTCAACACAAATAAGAGGAAGGGAAGAAAGAAGATGGTCAAACCCATGAGATTGAAATAGAATCTAATTGTTTAAATAAATATTATCATGATGATATTGGTCGAATGGAATGGACCATATTGAGAGGAAGATCATAGTATGAATGTAATTTCTGAATAACTAAAAGGTCACTCTGAATTTCTTTTTATTGTGTATGTTTTCAACTAACATGATAATATTTGTAGGATTATTTTCAAGATATCACTTCTTGACATCATGAAGATATTTTACTTCTTGATGTATATTGACATCTATGAAATAGAAGAAAATAATGAATCCATTTAGGGTGATAAACCTTGGAAAGAATTTTTTATTCTTCAAAGCTCCAATGAGTTTAGAAATTATCAAAGATTTCAAACCTGAAGGTTGAGGTATTCCAATAACACTTACATCCATCATTCTTAGTTATATTAACCCTAAAAATTACATAGCTGTGTTTGGTTGATGGAGTGATTAGAAAAATAGGAGTTATTTATTTTCACCTAATCATTTTGATGTGTTTGTGGAAGTGTGTACAAGATTTTAAATTTCATGTAAAATATAATTTTTAGAAGCACCCTAAAATGAAAATTGAGAACTTTTGAGCATTATTTCACATAAAAGGTACTTTATGTATAGAATTGATGACCTTAGTTTTATATCTCTTGGTTTTAACACCTAGTTAGCTCACATAGACTTATATTCGATGAACTATAGGATCTTTACCCATAAAACTATGTGATATCATCCCTCTCTTAGATGTTTTCAATAATTAATCATTTAAAAGGAGGAGAAGTGTTTTTAAGAAGAGATTTAGAAAATCTCCCATTTATCCTTTGCATTTGATTGTCACTAAGGGTAATTATGAGAACCCATATTTAATTTTAAATATGTGACGAGATATTGAAGACTAAATACAAAGGGGGACATTTTTGGGACCAGTGTTGAATTTGTTTTCAATGATGTGTCAATATGTGTTTGGGGATTTTAACATAAAGTGATAATTCTTTGAGAATTATAATCCATTGTTGTTATGAAATTTTATATCATGAGTGGATAATTCTCCATGTTAATTGTGATGATTGTTAAAACATTATTAATGTTAAATACTAGTTCTATGAAATATAAGCAGAAGCTTGCTGTAGTTATGGAACACAAACAAAACCCTACCATAATCAATTAGTTCATGCACAGAATCAAAATTCATGAACCCATGCAAGCATAACCAATAAAATGACATATAATGATATTATGGAATAGAGATACTTTGATTTCCTTGATCTAAGAGGGCGACCAGCACATCATTATTAAGATCACTGATGGTTTGAGTACCCACTTAATGTCCATTATCTACAGTAGATGTGACCCTCATAGGAAAACACAACTCTAGATGGACCTAAGTGGTTTTGACCCAGGGGATCTTCTATGGATCCTTGGGGAGACATCAATGTCATCACTCAACCAGGGGAGAATAAAGGGAGAGGGGAGTTTCCCCGACCGACCAACATGGATTTCATATAGTTTATGGTCGGGAAAGGCCTAATAGACATGTGTTATTCTGGAAACTATTTTACTTGGTGTAACAACCAAGGGGGGTGATGCTGTTGGAGTCATCTCAACCACTATCTCGCAAACATCCATGCCCTCACCATGTTCCAAAATTCCATGGTGAGCCACTGGGTCCGAGGTATTTCAGACCACTCCACTTTATTTCTTTGATTTTCACTGAGATAGGTTTCTCGTGAATGATTCAAGCTTGTTGTCTAGTGGGCCATCAATCCGAGTTATCATCTAGTGGTAAGGGAGAGTTGGGGAAGGCCGACCCAGACTCTCACATGGGTGGCTATCCACAACATTCTATAGTGGAAAAACAGGATCACAATGTGTGGGATGGGAAATTACCTCCTCCGGACTGGGACATGGATGATCTTAATAGTTTTATTAAGTGTTTTGGAAATCACTCAAGAGACTACATGAGATGAATTTATTTTCAGAAAAATCTTGGATAAAAAGAAAATACTGGCAGAATGTGTACTTTCCTAGGAGCGAAAGTCTAGGGACAGGTCGAGGGTAAAATTACTCCATGAATGGAACAACAACACTGTGTATTTTCTTGCATGAATTAAGGAGAAGAGCCATATTACCAAGCCCAATATTTATCTGGATGATGGTACATACATTGATTGCAAATAGTTCATGGGAGGGATGGCTAATACGTTCATCAAGAATCTCCTAGACGGCGCGAATACAAACATACCAAATGGTTACCTGGTTGGAGGATAAGAGTTTAGAGGGCGATACATAGTTGGGTCTCAGTTCATGATAATGATCATCTGGACGGGGTACCTGATGAAGAAGTGATCCACATGGCTATGTTGAGCATAAATCCTAAGAGCACACTAGGACCAGATTCCATTCCAGGATCATTTTATAGGGGCTCCTGGGATGTGTTCAAGGGGATATCATCATAGCAGTGAAATAATACATTCATGGTGGAAGATTACTAAGGGTTATATGTGTTATAGCCCTTGTGCTCATTCCAAAGATCAAGTACCCCTCTTCCCTCTCACACTTCATACCCATGAGTATGTGTAATTTTCCATATAATTTTTTTTTCAGCATCATTAATGGGAGGTTGTCCATGTTTCTCACCCAATGGACCTCCCCGGAACCACATATCTTTGTTAAGGGCCACTTAATCCAAGGCACGCTCGCATTGGCCATGGAGATGCTAAGGGACGTAAATACCAAGGCTCATAGATCTAATATAGCCATAAAGGTATACATGATCAGGGCATATGATAGAATTCAATGGGGCATCATAAATAATGTACCTTCTAGAATGGGTTTCTCTACTAGGGAAAATGACCTCATTTTTAGATTCCTTAGATCCTCATGGTTGGTAGTATCATTTATGGGGAAAAAATGGCTTCTTCAATGCGACCGGATGGTTACGGTAGGGAAAACCCATATCCCCAAGAATCTTTATTCTTGTGTAGAACAGTCTCAGTCGAATGATCAACAATGACATGGCCAATTGTGAGATTCTCCCCTACCATAGGAAACTGAACCACCCCTCCATTTCGTATCTGATGTTCATAGGTGACACCATAATCTTCACAAATGTAGGTAGGAAATCTTTAAGTGGCTTCAACAAGGTCCTTGAGAAATTTTTCCACTATAGTCTCTCTGACACTGAGAAGGGAAACAATAACTTTTATATCTCAAAAAGAGGTACTTATAGTCGGGTGGTGGTTTGGTATAACAAATTGGGCATGCAGAGAAGCACGTTCCATATGGAGTATCTCGAAACCCCGAAATCACCAGGAATGATGTGTATCTGTGACTATGAAAATGTTGTGAGAAAGATCACAGAATACATTCTCAACTAGAAAATCCAATTCTTATCCTTTGGTGGTCAGAGTTCCCTTGCCAACACTGTGTTTTCGTCCTTTCCGGTTAATTCCTTGGCCTTTACCATAGTGTCGTAGGTTGTAATCAAATCCATTAACAAAGTGCTTGTAGGGTTTATTTGGGATGCATGGTTGAAGGGGAAGATACATTGGGTCTCATTGGACATAATGGAAAGTCCTATACACAACGGAGGGATCAATGTCAAGAGTCTCACTAGCACCATTCCCTGCATGCATGCAAAACATGTGTGGGAAGCTATCAATGATTTTATTCTATCGGAAAAAACCATGTCCTACAACTAGGATTGGAATGGGGCTTCTCCCTCTTCCTACAGTTCTACCCTTTGGTCCAACACATGTAATCTCATCCTAGACCTCAGAAGGAAGTCACAATGGATAACAGGGGAGGGTAAGATTCTCTTCTGGCACCAAAATTAGGCAGGTAATGTCATAGGATATCCGGGATCCCCTTCCCCTACCATCTCCTTTCAGGAGGAAAATATTCATTCCAAGTTTATCAAGCCAGTTCTAGAGAAGAATCATCAAGAGGTGTTTGATCACGTCGTTATCAACTCGGAAAAAAGATAGATGCATCATCACTCTCTCTACCACAGGGAAGTTCAACTTAACGAATTTTCAATGTTCACTCAATTCATCATCCCAACACGACAGGTTGAATGACATGACCTGGTACAATATTATTCCAATTAATTTAAATTTCTTTACATAGAGGATCGAGAACCAAGTTATACCATTAGATGAAAATATAAAAAATATAGTTATTTCCTAGCTTCCAACTGCTGTTGCTACAAAAAATAAAGGGTGGAGAGAACAAACCCCATTTTTTTAATGCAATTGGGATTGCAACGTGTGGAGTGACTTTGGTGAGTTTACTAATTTCTCCTCTTGTGACATGTAGGATACACCCTTCCGGGATCGATGGTTTAAGGGTACGGCTGATATGGGTCTAGAGAGAATGATTGGTGTGGTGATTATTAGCGTAGGGTGATGGTGCCAATGGAAACTAGGAATTGGGCTACATATGAGGGAGGCACATCAATAATAATATATATAATCTTGTGTACAAAGAGCCTATTAGTTGAAATGTTGGAGATGATCAACAATTTGAAGGAAGCACCCTCCCTTCAGGAACTATATCTCTCTTCCCTAGGGGCCCAAACCTCCACTAGGACCCAAGGCTATATAGTGCGTTGGATTCCTCCAGCAACTTGGTTTAAGCTCAATATGGTTTTCTTTTGTATATTGGGGGACATGTGTGGAATAGGGGTTTTCCAGGACTATAGGGTGAGTGTGCTTCTAGCCTTTATATCACATTATAGAAGTGTCATGTCTATCCCAGAAGAGACCCATGAAGTGTCAACTAGTATTACCCAATGCAGGCAAGATAAAATCCTCCTCTCCCTAGTGTTAATGGACTCAATTATCATTTGATACCCTTTGAATGTTATAGGATCTACCCCTTGGACAATATTCTATATAATTAGAAAAAGAAGAAGGATACTCAACAGTTACACTAAGTTTATGTAGACTTGGCGAGAGGGGAATAAACTTATAGACCACATGAAATCCATGGCGAGTCAAGGTTCAATTGTAACACACTTATCCAACATCTCATTATTCAAAAATGAGGGGGTGAATTTTATTCTAGGGGATTCTATTGGTCTTCATTATTTTAGGCCTCCATAGAACCGGATATTCCTTCTCCTCCCTTTTATCCTTTTCCTTTTGGATAATAAAAATATAATATTTATGGTTATGGTTAAATCATATTTAATAAAGAGTTAAATAAGATATTTTTGTAATTTATATTCAAAAATAAATAAAAAAGGAGGAACATGACTTCCAAACAAAAGTTCCTTTTTTAATTAGATTGTTTCAATGAAAAAATATTTATATTAAAAGGAGAATATTGAGTATATGGCATGTAATTTGTTCTTGGATTTTTATCTTTTACATGTTTTTTTATGGGTGTTATACAAAAATACGTCCAACTATGGGAGTTATCCAACCTACAAAAATAGGTAATTGTGGGTCTAGGAATCAAACATGCACATGGGAGTCTACCAACCATCTCATAAGGTGAATGAGTGAGTGGGATAGTGTATAGGCATGGAAGAACACATAAAGGTAAGAGAGTATGCAATTGGTTTAGTGTGACGATGAGAAAATTAATTTCATCGTAGCCCATAAGGTGAGTTTGTAGTGTGTTGTGGGTGTTAATCCCCCGTCACTAGCATTAAGCGCATATGGCACAAATTGGTTTATATGGGAGAGTGAATTCAGAAAAATGTTTTACATGAAAATCACATGTAACATGTTACAATTCCTCCATTATTTAAAAAAATTGATAGAAACATGGTATTCAGATTATATTAATCTGATCCTTTCGATGGTTCCACTGAGAATATTTTCCCTTGAATCCTCATCCAAGCATTCAAGTATTCCAGAGTTCTGGTCAATCCTATGATGATCAAAGGATGGTTTCCATGGGTGTTTATGAGAATATAAACCTCAAAGAATGTAATCTATATCCTTCATGCATAAAAATATTCTAAGATTACACTACTGAAAAAATACACTATACCAATGGTTTGGAACCGTTGGTATAAGCCCCCAAACCGTTGGTATAGGCTATACCAATGGTTTGGAGGACCGTTGGAAAGTAAGCCATGAAAATAGGTCTATACCAACGGTTTTTGGAATACCTTTGCTATAGACCAATACCAACGGTTTTGAAAACCATTGGTATAAGTAATATGAAAATCTATACCAACGGTTCTCAAAACCGTTGGTATATGTATTTAAAAAAAAAATACATTCACTGGGATTTGATCCCAGGACCTCTAGTTTATTATTGAATGACTTAACCACTAACCTAACATGACTTTTGAGTACATAATTTCATAAGTATATATATGTGTTGTTATAATTATTTTAAATTTTGATTTATATAATGTTCTCGGTAAGAAGATTCGATAATAAATCAAAGGACCTATACCAACGGTTTTGAGAACAGTTGGTATAGGTCCATTGGTTTTGGGAACAATACCAATGGTTTGGACAAACCATTGGTATATGTTCCATATAATGGACCTATACCAACGGTTTGGCCAAAACTGTTGGTAAAGGTCCTCTATAATGGACCTATAACAACGGTTTGGCCAAAACTGTTGGTATAGGTCCCCCTATACCAACAGTTTGTCCAAAACTGTTGGTATATGTCCAAATTAATGAACTATACCAACGGTTTGGCCAAAACCATTGGTAAAATTCATATTTTCAATAGTGTTATAATTTATATGAATGAAAATGTACATGAAGAAGAAATTAAAAAAATGAATCAATTCAATATTTAAACCATAATTAGATGAACGTGACTAATATATCATTCTTGTGAGGAGAAAACATAAACATACATAATGATTAATTCATTATTTTTTGGTGTCATGTAAAGAATAAAAATAAAGAAACCCATATTTCTTATTTTTGATTTACTCAAACTTTTGGTGATATTAAATACCATGATTGATATGGAATAAAAATCTATGGTCATGTCGGTGGAAGGCAGCATCGATCATTGCTTGTAAAAGGAGGAGAGCCAAGTCCTTAGATAGATTACTACCGATACTATGAGATATCTCATTTTACAAACAACTTTGAGTGCATGAGAACAATTTTTCATGAACAAGAATCTCTCCAATGATATTATTACATGAAGGAGGAGAAGAAGAAGTCATGGGATTCCAGACTTGAGAATCACGTGATCAAGGGGTTCGTGAATAAATCTTTCTATGAAACACATAATGATTCTCACAAACACTTTGATATAACCCAGACCAATTTTTCAAAACATGATATATTTCAAGAATCATAATTTGAGACATATTGAGAATGTTTATATAGCTGCACTATTCCATGCCATAAGGAATATACAATGCAATATAACTGCATAAAATACTTAAGGATTCATACTTACTATTTGAGTAAAGTTGTTTCAATACAAAGTTGAAACTGCGTGAATTCTAAGTTTACATTAAGGGAGTTCCAAGAATAAGAAAAAATTAATGAGTAGGTGAATTCATGAATATATGAATATACCCTAACATGAGGAAAGAAACAAAATGGATTAAATACAAGTTTAGAAATCACATGAAATAATAAATGGGGAATTTATATGTGCTGGGATATATGAATTGAGAAGCCCATGCATGTTTTTATTCATGCATGAATAGTTCATGAATGAACTGATTTTTTTAAAAGTATTATCTTGTATAAATACTTAATATTTTGTTTTAACCACTTTCACACATCTACGTGATAGTAAGACTTTAGTTAGATGGAATAATTCAACCCCAATCATTTTTTCCAATGAGGAAAATGATTATGTATAGGTGATTAAAAATATATGAGAAAGACCAGAAAAATAAAAAGGTAATTGAATAGGTACATGAAAAATGTCAGGTCTTGACTACTTGTTGAGGGAGGTCAAAGATCATCCTATAATAGATCACGT
Organism: Viscum album; assembly: GCA_963277665.1. Taxonomy (NCBI): domain Eukaryota; kingdom Viridiplantae; phylum Streptophyta; class Magnoliopsida; order Santalales; family Viscaceae; genus Viscum; species Viscum album. Next base: position 1,913,464,372 of record OY728122.1, read on the forward strand.
TTTGAATAGAGGTGAGGTATTTTAGTTTGTACTAGGAGCAGGTGAAGTCTTCTGGATGGTTCCTAGAGCCGAATAAGTCTCTCAATTGAATCTCGATAAAATGAAGTCTTTTAGTTAGAGATAAAATTAGTTGAATTATTTTTATTATAGTTGAAAATAGAAGGAGTTTATTGGTTCTATCTAGAGTACAAGAAGTACCTCAGTTGTAGTTGAGAAATTTGAACACCTTATTTTATAGTGAAAAATATATAACCAAGGGGTAAAAATTGTTACAAAAAGGAGTAGGATTTCTTCTAAACCTTATGAATATGGAGTGATGCACTCTTTATTGTTATAAATACATATGAGGTGATATTGAGTAATAATATTTAGTGGATAGATAACCTTTACTAGTTTGAGAGGATGAAATTTATAGAAAGGGAATTCATAAAATGAAACCACTTGTTCACCCCTCCCTTTACAGTGTTCAATATTACCATGCACTCTACAATTCACATGACATATATAAAATTGTTTTAATATAATAACCATTATCAGAAAACAATATTTAAAATATATACATGCCCAAATTCACAAACTGAAATATAATAGAGCCCCATTCTATATATCCCTTTTAAGAATAAACCCTCCCCCCTAAAATATAAACCAAACTATTATCATAATTTAATGGGTTTTTCATCATTAAAATCTGCTCCCAATGTGAAAACATATTCTTCTCATCATTCTTTATAAACCATGTTATAAACCCATTTTAATAACTATAAACACATTAATAAACCCTTTGGAAAACAAAAATAACATTTGAAAACTTATAATTCATTTATAATTCCCTTTTAGGAAATATATCAAACACTTGGTGTGCATCGTTGAGTAAAAAAATTTTCCAACTTTAAAAACAAAGGATAAACCATAAAATTCTATGAAAATCAAATGAAAACCTATTTTTATTTCTAAATAAACCTACAACACATTTAATATTATAATTATATGTCCAAAATATAAATTATAAAAATAATTATATATCATTCCAAAATTAAAAAGAAAATATAACGGGAAAACTACTAAAAATAGATCTAAACAAGTCACTCTGACCAAGTGAGGTGTTAATCAATCATTTGAAAACAAAATTGATCCTTTAAAATTCCAACTAAATCCTACAATCATGAATACCCGAATTTATAAAATATACACAAAGAAAACATATGTTATAAAGGCCTCTTTAGGGAATGAATGATATAGAATAAGAAGAAAGTAAAATAAGAGAGGTGTAGTGAGATATTACATTTTTTACGACATCAAATCATTGAGAGATCCCACAAAATTTCCTTTGAAGAGAGGAGTAAAAAGGGAGAAGGGATCTATAGGTTGTATGAATGAATGAGAGGAGAGTAGAAGAGATGAGGTTTGAAAATAGGTACGATTTATATGGTAATTAAATTTTTTCAAATGTTTGGGAAGGATTGATGGTTTTTCTACATGATTTTTGAATATGTGTTCCAACAGTGCACCAATTAGTGAACTCATATGGACATCTTCAGGGTTTAACAATGTTATTTTACAGAAAAATTTTCAATCATAAAATATGGATATTCAAAATAAAAAACACAACTAGTATGATTGATGCATAGATAACGTCTCCTTTTTCAAGAGGATGGTCAAATATACATTTATAAATCTCAAGATATAATACAGTGGTTTCCCTTGAGGTTTCTCTCAAAGAAGCAGTGTTGAAATCCCAATTAAAAATTTTAAATATATTTTTGTGTTTTTAAATTTTGAAAACAGATGATTAAAACAACATGAAATGGTGATGAGAAACACATAGTGGGTGTGAATCATCGATGAACAAAATACCAAAAGGGGAAACAAAATAGAATAGAAGAAAATCCAATGAGAATAAGGCTAGATATAGGTGGTTCCACCGTTATCTACCCTTCATAGATATTCTGAAGAATAACATCGACTCTCATCCCCAATAAATGCTTGACTTGTGGCTTGGATGATACTACTCATTTACCTAATCAATAAACTCTAAAGAAAAGAACATTTTTAGTGCTCAAACATTCCTCCTGATTTAAAAATTAATACCTCAACTGACTCATTATGGATGGAAAATCAAAAAATCCAAAAAGATTTTTCTGAGATTTTCAGATTGCATAACCTAACTAAATTACCCAGTCAAAAAAATGAGAGAGGTCGAGGAAAATAAATGAGGTCAAATGGTAACAACCCATTAATTTGAAAAAGTGAACTCCCACACACCCTCATTCATAGTCACAATCCTCTAAGGTGAAGAATATGTGATGGTCACAATGAACTTGTGATATCTAGGTATTGTCTGGTATCAATATCAGAATCAAGCACTGTGAAATGTTTCACCAATTATAGAGATTCAAGATCACAAAACTATGTAGGGAGAAACGAACTGACTAACATCAAAAATAAAATGAACCACAATATTTTAAAAGTTTAAAAGAATCCCTAATAGTAATTACAAAGATGGGAAGTAGGGAAAACAAGGAACAAAATAAAAGTAGAATGAACGAGTGTAGGTTCACATTTTATAGAATCTAAAAGACTCCCATGTATGGGGTTGTAAAATACAGAATAATAGCCCTCCTGATATTCAAAAAACTAAAGCAGAAAAAACACTTAATAATAGGAATCAATATAATCCTTGTGGTGGACCTTCCTGTGTGTGGAATCAACATTTAGTGAACTTCCGGTGAATGGAGTTGACCTCTTGAAATGACCTGTGTATCCCCTTCATTTTTCTCGCAATCTCATCGGCCTCAAACACCACCATGATGAGTTCGTGACACTTCCAAATAATAGAAATAAAAAACACCACATTATTCAAAAAGAAGTTAATATTACTATTAATATATATATATATACCTTTTTTTCTATAAATATAAAAATATTTAAAACAAATATAGTTATAAAATTTTAAATAATATAAATTTACATATACATATAATAATAATTATTCATGTTATTAGATATAAATATGAATATATATATATTCTATTTTATATTATATTAATTAATTTAATTATATTATTACATAAATATATCTATTAATTTTTTTAATAAATTTATATAAATAATTTATTATTATTATTGTTATTATATATAATTCTATATATAAAAAATTAAAAATGGAGGTGGGGTCCGGCTTGATGAAAGGAGAGGGGGGGGGGGGTTGAGGAGGTAGGGAGGGGGGATTTAGAGGTAGTAAAAGGAAAGGGAGGCTTGGTACCCTTCAGTGGTGGCTTCAAATTTTAATTGTCATGAGCATAATGTATGTTGTTGCAGACCCAACGATGATAAGGGTTCTCGGCTTAAAATTTCAATAGCGGAGAGCACACTTGGTTAATCTACATTAATATTGGTTAGAGAAAATGAATATGGGTTTAGCTTGGGTTAGCACACAATTTTAACATAACCATGTTCCTTGATTTCAACATCAAGTAGGGGCTCATATTTCTTCAATAGATGGAGACGCATACCTCACATCAGCATCGTTTGGCATTATAGTGTTGTTCGATATTTGTTTTTTTCCTTGGATAATTTCAGGTTGCTCTTGTTTAGATAAAACAATTATGGTCGGTGGTTTTAGTGGTTCTTGGTTGTAATAGAGGTATTATGGGTTAAAATAGGAGCTATTAATTGTTATAGTTTGTTAAAAATTAGTTATTATAGATTTTAAAAATTGAGGAACATAACAAGAGGTGGGAAAGACTTTTCAAATGAACTATTCATAGAAGGTCCTACCTAAATTCAATTACACAATAGAAGTAAAGGGCACATAGAATCATTCACTATTAATGATTTTATGACTCCTATATGAATACAAATACTTTCATACTTCAATTCATGTTCATGTTACAATTATTAGAATATTTAAATGTTCGATTTAATTGGAAATAAAACCATAACAAAAGGTGAATTCATTGTTTTTTCTCCTCAGTTCAAAAAACAAAAAATATTTTTTTAATCATTTATAAATATAACTCAATTAATTTTCATACATGTAAATTATATCCATATTAATTTGGGTGAAAAATTCACATCACTTTAATGAACTCCTTTTTGTCTACTATACATTTTATTGTTTTTTGGGTTTTTTCTATGTTTAATGAGCCATGTATGTGAAGATCACTGTACAAAATCACTTATTAAAATGTACTGAGTGATTATACACAAGCCTAATTCCTAGAGTCTCATATATCACATTGGTATTCAATATTCCAATTTTACTACAGTTTCAAAGGACTTGTATGATTACTGTTTGAGTTGACTCCCAAAGGTGTTTTTTGAAAAAAGGTCAGTACCTTGGGTTTGAATTTAAATTTCCATATTCTATAGTTATGTTTATAATTGTATATATATCTATCCCATACCTATCCATTTTTTAGTTTTTAAATATAATATTCATAAAAATTTTGTTCCACCTCATTCAATAATCATACAGCACCAATAATACCATAATTTTGTGAAACCCTTAACAAACAAAAAGTTATTTTCTTATAGGCAGGAATGAATTTAGGGTCATATTGAAGCCTAATAACCTTAGTCATTATGAAAATTTTTTAAATTATTTTTTGAAAATCTAATGGGGATTTTGATGTGTATAGAATTCAAACACAGCTTAGTAAAAACGTTTTCTCTCCCCATACCAAAAAAAACAATGTCCCCAATGTTGAATTATAATATATAAGATAGCATTGTTCAAAATAGATGAGAAATACAAAAATTAAATAATTACAAAGGGTTCATAGGAATGTTCACACATAATATTATCACAAAATTAGATGAAAAACGAAAAACTATTAAAAAGAACCACAACCAACACAACCAGAATATGAAGGAAAATAATATAATTCTTTGAAAAGGTCATTCTATGAATTTTTATATGAAGAAGAAATATTATACTTTTGATTTTTAATAATTGGATAATAAGAAATGAAGTAGTAGAATTTTTTTTAAAAAATAAAGTTATTTTGCAGGTTCTAGCCAAATTTTGAAAAAATGTTCACTAAAATTTTCAGATATCTAGATTCTAGCAAGCTAAGATCCAAAGTGAAGCAAAAAGATTCAAATATTTTCATAAAAATGAAAATTCTCCCATTCTTAAAAATATGAAATATAAATATAACTAAAATGATAAAACTAAAACAAATAGTCCCCCAATACAGAATTTTATTATTTTTCTATTTAGATAAATGAATCATCCTGCTATAATTGAAAATATTTTTATAGTTTCTTTGTTAAATTCCCTATATATGTGAATTGATTATAAATAATCATTAATAATTAAATCTCCAAGTGAAATGAATCCAAATTGTGGCTGGGAGTTCTGATCCAAGAATCTTCAGATGGTTGGTCCCTTTGGCCATTATCGACTGCCACATGAAATTACAACCTAATTATTGTCTAAAATAAATCATCGAAAATATAAAACAATAATTATGAAAATAAATTACAAAAAGAAATAGGATAATCATGTGATAACCCTCCAATGTGTGCTATATTTTTACATTCTACATCTCTACAACCATTGGATTAATAACAATCAGATAGCGGTTATAGATTCTTACTTAGGAATCACCGAATGCGATTATTTATAACTTCTTTTTTTTAATCTAGTGAATTACCCATTATGCATCACCATAAAAGTCCATATAAAAGGCATCAGACCCCTTCTAGAGTAATGGATGGTAAAACAGATATAGGGTAATTTACCACCTTCAGAATAAGGTCAAGAGTCAAGAGGATGTATGAAATAACCTCTAAAATTTAACTTTTCCTATAGTTCTATAAATTTAAAAAATTCTCTCTTGAAAATAAGTGTAGTTTCAATATCCTATTTGACACCCATGAATGGTTCCAACACCTCCTTCTCATTAGTCGCTTCCACAAAATATTGAATTTTCAAAAAACACTAGATGTTCCAAAAGATCCTTGACTGATGTTGCATTATGTTCCTATTGAGTATTCATGAAATCATAAAAATGGACTCTATTATAAATACCTATAATTGGAGAAACAAAATTATTATAAAATTCAACATAATCAAAGTAAAATAAAATAATTTTTTTTTTAAAAAATAATCTCCCTATAATAGTGCAGTTTTTTCCTCTTCCCTATTGAATAATGTTAATGGGAGAATGTATGAGGCTAGAGTGAGGTAGTAAACCTCCTCAAACATATCTTCAAAACTCATCACCTTAATTTCTGGATATTTAATAGAAAATGAGAGGATATATTATTCTAGATTGACTGGATGAATCATTGAAATAACAGTAAACAAGATAGAACACAAAACAGCATAAAATGAAGGGATGGAAATAAAATGGTCTTCCATATTGTTCCCAGATTCTTTAAAGATATCATATACCATATTATACCATCCCTTTTAATAGTATTATGAATTTATTTCTTTAATTTTCAGTATAAAATCGAATGGTATTTCAGACTCAAAAATAAGAAGCTCTAACTTATTTTTTCTTTATCATTTATCTTTTTTCATAAGTTGTTTTCTAGAAGGTGTAACTTCACTGGGTTGTTGGATTGATATCTTTAACTTTTTTTTCTTATTTATCTAGATTTTTAGGTCCATGTATGTCCATAATTCCATTTTTAGAACAAAAATCATTCTTAGTAGGTTACTTCCCCACCTGACCCTTTTGGATTTGATTGAATTTCTAGGAATAATTATAATTAAGTTCATGAGATTAATACTTTGTATCATCTAATAGCTATCATACTTGTTGGGTTTGTCAGAAAAATTCAAACAATGTAACTTGCTCATAAAGTTCCTTTGTAAGAGGGAGATTAAGCTTATCTTCGAAAAAGGAAAACAAAGTGTTCATTTATATTCTATCATTTTTAATGTTTTTAATTTTATTTTTGTTTTGTTTATTAGAAATATGGAAAAAACCCTATGTAAAATGTTTCTTCCTCAGTAATGGTGAAAAAAAGTGACACCATTCTCATCATGAGGGTGTTCAATGATACATTTATAAAATAATTGATACAGTATAGTGGCAAACCTATAACCCCCCAAGATTTTAAGATAAATATTATTTTTAATTTCTTTGATGTATTGTTTTTTATGCTACACCATGATTAGATTGAACTATAAAAAACACTGTATCATCTTTTAGTATATTCAAACACTATTCTTGGCTTGTGTTGAATGCAAGAGCGACCTTCCCCAATAGCGTGTGTCATATTCAATACTGAGTTTCACTAAGCAATGATATATTATAGTAATATTATTATGAACTTTCCATTATGAATAGTATTAACCAAATTTTTAATTTTATAACATTATCATTCATCTTAAACATATTCTAGAACATGGTATGAGAAGAAAATAATTTTTTCGGGTCAAATAAGTATTTTTTTAAAAATGAACTTTACCCCCTTTTGATGGCACGCCCATTTGAAAAAAAATATTTACAAGTTTATAAGTTATGTTTTACAAAATAAGCTTCTTCTTTTGAAACAAGATATAAAATTTTACATGGGATAATGTTTTAATATTTTTCTGACAACATTATTATTTTGATTAATAGTAAAAGCACGCTAAATTTTACTTAAAAAAACTTTTTTTCATCGAGATAATGTATATGGTTAAATTATAATAGTAAATAGTACTAAAGTACAAATAGAATAAAATTTTACCATTTAATATAATTAATGTCATTAGCATTAATTTTACATTGAATTCATAGGTAAAATGAATTCAATCTTTTGCAATGTTTTAAACAAAAACCCGTTGTTTTTCAACAGGATTAATTTTAAACTAATTACTGAAACTTTTGTGTTTTGAATTTGAAAAAACGGATTCTATATTTGGAATCAATTGGCCCAAATTATGTTAACAGACTACTTGTTATTTTTGGGCATTATGAATAGTAACTACGGTAAATTTTATTTAGCAAAGTTAAAGGTAAATTAGGTAATTAAGGGTAAACATAATATTATAAAATTATTCTAACACATGTATTAATATAAATGGATTATTATATTTCGTCCTAAAATATACTTAGGTCGAAAGAGTATCTATTAGAACCCACTTGTATGTGACTAAGACCTTGAATTTATTTTATTTAAATTAAAGTGAAATATGCCTCACTCAAACTATAATAATTTAATTATTTTTAATATAAGGTTATACTGAATATAAATTCGGTTATAAATTCTCATTTGAAATCTAAATTTTCTTTATTTATCATTGTAATTTATTTTTAATTTTATGAAATATATAATTACCTTAATAGCTTATACATTAATGATGCAACAATTATTTATTTAGTGAAAAATCAATAATATAGTTTTTATTAAACTAAGAATTCCCATAAAAGGCCCGAAAACCTGACCAAAACATATTGGTCGTGTACATATAAAACATAAGCATCCAATGGTCTAATTTTTGACCATTTGGAGTATTATAAAAGCAGTTATGATTCTTAAATTATTTTATTTTAAATTTTGTCAAAGTTGTCACCCTCATAATTTAATAAATAGAACATTTTAAATGTAGATTTTTTAGAAGATAAATTCGACTACAAGTATTATTACGAAATCTATTATATTTATTTTCATTATAGTATTTTATGTTTAATTTTTATGCAACAAATAAGTATATTAAATATTTATACAAAAATGATGTAGTAATTATTTTATTAAGAGAAATATCAAATAAATGGTTTTAAAAATATTAAAATAAATATTATATGAACTAATTAATATTCTCCACGAATTTTATAGATAAATATGACATGTTATAAACCTATTAAATATTTTTTTGTATATATTCTCTTTTTATTATTTAAATTCAAATAAAGGAAGAGTGTCAAAATTTACACTATTGAAATTTTATAAAAATAACACATTATTAAATTATAAGAAAATAATACAAAATATTTAAAATTACAAAATGAAAATTATATAGTTTAAAAGGTTATAATGTATCCAATTATGGTAAATTTACAACATATAAGTATGTATTTATAACAATTTGAAATTTAGAATATTATTACCACAAATAAAAAAATAGATTAAATAAGGATAAATCAAAATGATAAGGTTTAAAATAAACAGAAAACATGTATAAATTTTTATTGTTGATGAGATTACAAACCTTTCTCATCCAATATTATAATATAGTTGTTTCTGGAGATTTTTAAGTGGGTTTTTAATTAATTATAAATTAATATTTGTTTAGGTTTCCAAAGGTGCCCCTCTCATCCCATATAAAAGTGCACCTCCTCCCTCTACAATTCACACCATTTTTGAGCTTTAAAATTCGTCCAAACCCTGACCATTTCACTTTTTCACTTCCCTAGAAACCTTCTATAGGTCTTTGTATTCTTCAAAGCCCATCTTTAGTGCCCTAAGGGAAGGTTAAAAGGAGGCGCGTCGAAGAAGAGGTAATATCCTTTACCGATTCTTTCAAACTTATTTCTTATCCCACTTCATCTATAAGAGTTTTTTCATTATTATGTAATAAATAAAATATCACTTGTATAATGACATGATATTATGAATATGTAACATGCATATTTTATCTTTTATCCATCATATGAAAAAATGAAATCACCCCGTGTGCGTACGTGCGACTTATCATCTCCACGCCGTGGTGTAATATTTTTTTTCATCACTAACATACATGGATGGGTATAAATTTGGAATCAATAACTATATATGATTATTGTAAAGTGATATTGATTCTGTATTATTATACACCATACAGTTCAATACAATTCCACAATCAGGGTAATGATATCATCGCTCGTGCGTACGGACGACCTACCATCTCAACGATGTGATGTGACTCATTCTACATGATATTCATTGAATAATGATTATATAAATGAATTTAATGAATAAATATTATAATTATTAAAATAATACTAATCTATAATTACTCTATCTATAACCTAAAAAGATTAATAAGAATTTATTTGACAAAACACGCATAAGAACATAAAATAATGAACACCCGAATCATAAGTAGCAATGAAATATTACTAATAAAAAGGTAAGAATATGAACTTATAAGATATAATAATAATGAATATTATTCTGGAATATGTCAAGGAAATTATTTAAATCATTATAAAGGATTTTTAGATACGTACAAATCATTTCAGGCCTTAGGTAAGGGATAATTATCCCAATCTCGTTCTTATCCGAGATTGTTTGTTCGTAAGTATGTTCTGGGGTTATATTTATCAACCATGTCCATGTTTTCTAAAAATGTTTTCATGTATGTTTAAAGTCATTTTTACCCATTTTTTACTTTTACCAGATGGTATGTATGGAATCTTTCTATTGTTTACCATACGAGGTATTTTTGAATTTTCTAGAAAAAGTATGAGGAGAATGTTTTTTAACATATATGGTATGAATGGATTATTAAGGTTTCATATCGATTTATTTACATGAATATTCCTATGTAAGATTTAATGATTAAAAAAATTCATTTCTTTCAAAATTATATGTCATTTTGAGAAAAGAAAATGATTTTGAAGAAGAAAGGATTTTTTCCTCAAAAACTGAGTTCAACTGTTTTATCAAAATTATTTTCCATATAAAATGACATAGGTTTAGGTTTATATCCCTATTATTAAAATGATTTGATTATGTTATGATGTAATTAATTTATGAAGTGCTTTATCTTATTTGTATTATGCTATTATGGCATGATGCTAAAGAATCCCATTTTTATTACATGGTTTTTGCTATGATGTATGATTTATGATTTTGTGGAACACATAAGAATGTTTTCTTTTTGAGATGGGTGGGACCTATATATCACTCCAATGCATTGGGTAAATATTTATATCTCATGAGATAGACATCGCTTGAATGCCCAGAAATATCTGGTTAAGTAATACAGGCATGGAACGACATGTAAACCCGGTTCTGTAATGGACTTTGTCCACTATGATGGTTTTAGAAGCAATGCCTTTGCTACTATTGAAATAATAACATGTCCTAATGGTTTTCTAGAATTACATGTTTTATTCCCACTCTATTTTATCATGATTAATTTTCAATTATGATCTATGCCTTATGTACTTCCAAGATTTATGTCATTACTCATGATTTTTATGTTTTATGTTCACGGTTTTACGTTCAAATGTTTATGGGTTGTTTTATGTTCTCCATGTTTTCCCTTATTGAGCATTTGAGCTCACCCTTTTTATGGTTTATTTTCCTCAGGATATAAACAATGATTTTAGGTAAGGAAACAAAAGGGGAATATCTTTTTGGGAGATGTTGAAGATGTTTTACCATGATTATAAGATTTTCGTCCGAGTTTCCAAAGACACTAAAATAATATGGTCATTGGGAATCTTTTTTTGTCATGTATTATGTGTTCCGCAAATGTAATGTAATGTCTATGTACGTCAAGATTTGGGTGTCTGCATAACTATAGGGTTGTTATCAAGGAAGTATTGTCAAATTCCCAAGTGGTATTTTTGATAATATTTTTTTATATTTTGAAAACATCATATTAAAAAAACATGAATAACTAATGAGAAACACATAGGGGGTAGTGAGACAAATATGAATATAAGACCAACGAAGGGGAAAAGATGGAGAATAAAAGTTAGCAAGAACAAGGCTAGTTCCAGGAGGATCCACCCTTAGCCACCCTATATAGATCTTATAATTAATACCATCAACTCTCATCCATTATAAATTCATGAATGATGACTTAGATCATACATTTATTTCACCTAAAAAATAGAAACTCAATCCTAGAACATCTTCAGTGCTATATAATTTCTTTAGATTGAAAAATGAATCCCTCAGCTTACTCATTATGGCTAGAAAATATCATAATCCAGAAAGTTCTTTCAAATATATTAAGATTAGAAAACCTAACTGAATTTATCAGTTGATAAAATGATAGAGAAAGGGGAAAAATTTGAGGTGAGATATTATAAAACCATTCCCATTAAAGAGTGTGATCTCTCTCACACTAACATATATTCATAATCTTATAAGGAGTGGAAGAACATTGGATTGAAATGAATCTCAAATGTCGAGATAGTGTTGGGTTTCATAACCTAAGTATAACCATGTGAATTAGTTCCCTTTTTACAGATATTCGATATCACAAAATATTAATAATAGATGAATGAACATACTAAAAATGTAGTGTAAATTCATAATAATATTCACAATGATTAAAAGAAACCACAATGAAAATTAAAATGAACACAAATATGTAAATTAATGAAAAAATTGTAAGAATAAGGAATTAATATTAGATTCTTGTTTCTGGAAATGCAGACGACTCTCATGTACAAGTTTGCAGAACATGATGAAGGATCCCTCCTCTTATTCTAAAAGTACAAATAAAAAGACATGAACAAATAAGAATCAACATCATTCACCCAACATGCCTTCACTTGTGTGTTGTCATCCTTTGGTGAAGTCTATTTGAAAGTGGTCGACCTCTTGAAAGGACAAGATTATCCAATCGAATTTTCCCATTATTTCTTCACATTTAATCACCACCCATGATCAGCTTCCAACTCTTCCAAATAGTAGAAATAAATTAAAAATATGACAGTTCAAAAGGATACTATTATTTTTAATATATATATATATATTAATATGATTACTTATAGAAATATAAAAAAAATAAAAAATAAATATACTTATCAATATTAAAAAAATAAACATTTACATATACATATATTAATTATTAATAATATAATTTTATATAAATATAAATACATACGCACACACATATATATAAATATAATTTTTTATTTATTTATATTTTATTGTGTATATTATATTACTTAATTTACTTTTATTATTACATAAATATATATTACTTATTATTATTACCTTTTTTTAATTTAATTTTTTATTCTTATTATATATTATAATATATAAATATATAATTAGATATATAAAAACGGAAACGTGTAGGGGGTTCAAGCTAGCAGAGGAGTGGGAGGTTTGGAGAAGTTATTAGACTAGGGGGATTTAGTTGTGGTGGGTAGAATGGGAGGATAGGTTCCCTTCGATGACAGCTTCAGATTAAATTGGTGGTGAGCACAGTGGTTGGTTTTTCAGATCTAGATATCGTGAGGGAGATTAGCATCAGATTTCACTGGAAGAGTGCATAGTCAGTCAATCTACATTGATATTGGTTAGAGATTTTGGGAGAAGAATTTGATGGTTCTATAACAATCTGATTTGATTTTAACTTCATAGAGAGGATCATATTTTTTCCATAGATGGTGAATCATGCTTCGCAATGGCGGCCTTTGGATGTCGTGTTTTTCTTGGTACTTGGATTTTTCTTAATTAGATGATTTTAGGTTTTAGTTGTTTGATGCGATCCTTATTTTTCAGTTATATAGTGTCTGAATCCTTTTTCTTATAACATTATATGATTATATTCATAATAATACATCAGAGTACATGCCAAGGAACGTTAAGTCATTGTCTTGGAAGACTAGGTACATATAACATAAAACATGGGGCTAAAATAACTTCTTTATTTAATCTCCATAAAGAGATCCAATATTCCTTTGATCCCTTACGTCTTCGTAGGGTGACCTTGTGAAAACATGAACAATGGGTTGAGCTGAAAATCCCAGTAATGTAATGAACATAAGGATACATCTTAAGCACATGAGTTAAGAGGCAGGACATAAAGATATCCAAAGAATGGAACATATGAAATCGTATTGTTTAAGCATGGAATTATATAAAAATGGAATCATATAAATGTGTATGAATCATAAGACATTTCTTTATTACGGGTCAAGGATAACTTCCAATACTGTTTCCCATTTTAGTATGGGTCAAGTCTATCCGCCAATCCCGTTTCCCATGGAATCTCATGAGACTTAAATTTACCCAATGCATTGCAGCGCTATCTGGGCGCACCCATATCAAAATTTTCATGAATATTCTAGATACATAAATATTCTTACCACATATATAATCATACATAATCAACCATACCTAAACATAAGGGTACCCATGGAAAGAATAGGGTACCAAAATCCTGACATAAATCATAACCAATGGGCGTATCATGAAATTGTAAATGAAAGGAAAGGATTATAACATACATGGGCATTCATAAGGTAAAATAGTCATATAACCTAGTATGTGGTGTCAAGCATAAGTGAGAACATATAAGAAATGTATTCTAGAAACATTAGCATTAAAACATTTTTGTGCAGTTTTATGGAAAAAATTATAGAGCTTTTAAAATAGGAAGGAGGAAAATATTTTATTTAAAACAAGAATATAACCAAGAAGGTTTTCATAATACAAAGACTAATTTTATTAATACAATTGTGGCTTATAAAATATGTTAGATTGAAAATTAAATTGGGTAAAAATTTGGGAAGTTCCTTTAATAGGAGTGTGTTTATTGGTAAATATCAAGGAGCGATTCCCTTAAAAGGTTGTATATCACTGAAAGAGAATGAGATATGGATATTGGAAGATGATTTTGAAGAATATAAACTAAATTTAAAAGTTTTACATAAAAAGAAAAGACAACTACATTTTGGTAAAAAGAAAGATAGAGAAACCTGATGGAATAAAGGATGTTCAGGAAAATTTCATTACAGTTTATCGGTATGGTATTGGGAGTAAGTAAGAGGGCTTGATGATAGGGAAAATGGGGTTCTAGTCACTTAGATATGAAGAGGGAAGTATGGGGGAGGTGCGCAAACATACCCTGTCATTTTCAGTGACAGAAAAAAGGCATAGCATTGATAAAATTTTGATTAAGAGTGAAAAGGGGAGGATCCCTTACCTTAAATCTGTTGGTGTTCTCCACTTGTTTTTAAAGACCTGAATAAAGAAATTAGGATTATTAATTCATAATTCCATGACCTCTTCTATATGTAATTGATTTATTATTACCCTTTTTAGTTCATTCAAGGCCATCTTTATTAGTTATAATGTTCAATTTCATTTTTTGGGCGCGTCTGTTTACATGGTTTTAAAAGATCGGTTCACATATATTCAAGTTCATATAAACAATAAAGATGTAAGTGGTTGTCTAGAAATTAATTTATATTATATTTTTTCACATCCAAGAGATTAAATGGTTTTACATTTAATATTGTTACTTATATTTAATTTGAACTATTTTATAAGGCCATAGTCACAACCATTTTTGTAAATTGGCAGCATTTATTTCAAAGAACATGTTTTTATTTATAACTTGATACAATTTGGACTAAAATATTATAGAATAAAAATATCATATATGACATATATATAATATGGTTCAAACATAAAAAAATGTTTCCAAGTGGGTGGGGGTGTCCGTGGGGGTGGGTTTGTCCAGGGCTGGGGGGGTGTTCAGGGGGTGGGGTTGTCTATGGGGGTGGGGGTGACCAGGGGGTGAGGGGGTGTTCAGGGAATGGGGTGGTGTCTAGGGGGTGGGGTGTCCATGGAGTTGGGGGATGTCCAAGGGGGTAGGGGGTGTCCAGATGGATGGGGGTGTCCATGTGGGTGGGGGCTGTCCATGGGGGCGATAATATTCGGGGGGGGGGGGTAGGGGGTGTCAGGGTGGTAGAGTGGTGTCTAGCGGGTGGTGGGGCCATTCAGGGGATTTGTGGGGCTGTCCCGGGGGTGGGGTGTCCTGGAGAGTGGGGGTGGGGTGTCCAAGGGTATTTGAGGTTGGTTTTTTCCGCCCTCTTTGTTTGACCCAATTTAATTTGGGGATTTTGGTGGTTTATGTGCCCATGAAAAATCTATATTAGGTATGAATTTCATGAATAATACTAATTTCATGATCGAATAGAACCCAAATGAATGAAATTGTCCAAGATAATATAAAAAAAGACAAACTAAATCTAATGGTAATGTCCCAAACAAACTTGTATCGAACAAAAACAAAATATGTTGAAAATTGATCCAAACTGATTATATACCATTAATAGGAAGAGTAATTTTTAATTAATAGGAATTTACTATTTGATATAATTATTTTGAAACATGGGTCTATTTAACCCTTATTGCAGGAACATGATTTGACCCATGGGGTGTTGGGGTTCTCATATGTTGGGCAGTGACGTGTATAGTCACATGAGACAGGTGTGTTTAAGTTTGGTTTTTTTATTTTCGTTATCACATTGGCCACTTAGGCCTTTTTCTGATTTCTATGGACTAGGAGTAGTTATATTCTGTGAAGGGGATAGAATGGGTTCAGATTGATCCAATCCCTGTCTTTGATCCAATGTAAGATTTTATGGTTACTACTTGTCTCGCACCCCATGTATTTGGGGCTTTTGGGGCTTTTGACTCCATATTATGGTTTCCACAGGGCGTTGGATTGTTTCATGGTGGTTTGGGTGGATTTGGTTATCTTCTTAAAATCAAGGTAAGGCATTTATGTCATTGGTTGGTTTCTCATTGGTTATTTAGTGTCCTTTATGTGTTTTAAGGTGCCTAATATCCTTTTTGTAGTGCGTTCATCCCTTCTCGTTGGGTTTAAGTCACCACGTCTAGGGAGACTCGCCTGCACGTGTATAGGTAAGTAAGTATATGTATGTGGGTTCCCCCGTTACATGTATAGTCACCCATGGCAGGGATTATGCACACATGGGGCTAGGTGTGACCATATATATATATATGCATACGCAGGTGAGTGGAGACTAGTATATGCATATAAGAAGATGTGAAAGGATCCCCTTGCACATACTCATGGCCATGAGGGTGTGTGAATAGGGGCTAGGAGTTCTTGAATGTGTGCGAAGGTTTCGATACCCAGTGGGGGAGCAATAGATTTCAGTTAGAAAGCTCCAAGAGACGAAGTGGAGGGCTTGGTTCCACCTTGAGGTAGGGTCCCTCTCAAAGCCTCCTTAATTCATGAATGCATTAAATTAAATTTAGCTTCTTTCTTAATTATTCGTAAATATTGAATAGCATATATTTAATAACTATTCTTTAATATAATTTTTTTTATTTGATAAATAAAGTCATGTTTTTATAATAAAACCCCTCCAACGGAGGTGCGCTGTCTGTGAAAACTCACAGTGATTGTTATTTTGATCTAGTTGCTTAATTTATTTCATTTGATTTGTTCTGAATGAGTTTTAGAATAAATGTTATATATAATTAAATTAATTGTGTGATAAAGATATGCCATGATTTTATAATAAAACCCCTCCAATGGAGGTGTGGTGTCTTCTAAACCAAAGAATAGTGATGATCTTCTCTGTGATAGTATTCTATGAGTCCGGTGATCAATGTTGAGGCTGACTAATCACAATTTCTACCAGAAGGGAAATGTCCAGAATTTTTCCCCACATCCACCTACTCCCTTCACTCGTGGCCAGATGATGCAGCACCACAGATGTTACTAGACCCGGCGAACACCCCGCGGTCACGCCGTGGTCACACCGCGGTCATGCCACGGTCACACCGCGGTCACGCTTTGGTGATGCTGCTGTCATTCCATGGTCACACCGCGGTCAAACCGCGGTCACACCACTGTAATTCCACGTTAACACCGTGATTTGGCCCTACTCTAGAATGACACCCCGCGGCGGTTCTCAGTCCTATCAGAATTCAATGTATGATACCTATATAGTGTTTTAGATAAATTACCCACCTATAGTAAATGGGGAGGGAGGTCCTCCGGTAGAAAATCCCTGGATTGAGTCTCTAATGAACATATTTACTCACCTGTAGACAACATTGGAGATGACGGTGAAGCTTTCTACTTTTATTCTACATGAACCATCTAAGTGCTTGAGGGACATCATAGTAAATGTTGGTCAATAATAATAAATAAGAATACTTTTATAATGATATTTGTTTTTGGAAAAGTGTCCTTCATAGTTTGATTTTTTTATGATCTCGTTGATCTGATTAGTGTTTTGACCCTTGTAGAGAAAATTCATCTACATTATCTATTTTTCTATGTGATAACCACAAAGAACACACACCTTATATAGTGTATTTAGATATTTCTGCAACAATGGGGAATTTGATGGATGATCAGCTCTGTGATAATGTTCCATGAATCTTTTAATGAATGTTGAGACTGAATAATCACAATTTCTGCTGGTGGGGCCCTGATCGCAATGTTTCCACCCCTCCTCCCGCTCCCTTCGCTCCTGGACGGAAGATGTTTTCCCATGGATGTCACTAGAATGGGCCAGCGGTTACGCCGGAGTCACGTCGCGGTAATGCCGAGATTTGGCCCTGCTCCTGGACAACACCCCACAGTGGTTCACGGTCCTAAAAGAATTCGATGTATGATACCTAGATAGAGTTTTAGATTCATTTACTACCCATAGTTTATAGGAAGGGAGACCCTCAGGTAGCACATCTATTGATTGAGTCTCTTATGAAAATATTTAGTCACTTGTAGACAACACTGGAGATGAGGGTGAAGCTTGCTACTTGTATTCTACAAGGACCATCTAAGTGCTTGAGGGACATCAGAGTAAATGTTGGAAAGTAAGAAGAGTTGAGAAAAATTTTATAATGATATTTGTATTTGGAAAACTGTCCTTCATAGTTTGATATTTTTATTATCCTGATGATCTGATTAGTGTTTTGACTGTTGTAGAGAAAATGATTCAACATTATATTTTTTTTGGGTGAGAACTACAAACAACACACACCTCATATAGTGTAGTTGGAGCTTCCTTCAACATTGGGAAATCTGATGGATGATCAGCTCTGTGATAGTTTTCAATGAGTCTTGTGATAAATGTTGAGACTGATTAATCACAATTTTTTCCGGTGTGGCGATGACCAGAATGTTTCCACGCCTCCTCCTGCCCCCTTCACTTGTGGTCGGAAGATGGTGCCCCACGGATGTTGCTGGACAGGTCCATTGGTCACACTATGGTCACACCACGGAAATGCCGGGATTTGGCATTTCTCCTGGATGACACCCCACGGTGGTTCGCAGTCCTGTCATAATTTGATGTATGATAACTAGATAGAGTTTTAGATCCATTATCTACCAATAGTTAATGGCGAGGGAGGCCCTTTGGTAGTACATCTTTCGATTGAGTCTCTCATTAAAATATTTAGTCACATGTAGACAACATTAGAGATGAGGGTGAAACATGCTACTTGTATTCTACAAGGACCATATAAGTGCTTGAGGGACATCATTTTAAATGTTGGACAATAATTAGAATTGATAATACTTTTATAATGATATTTTTATTTGGAAAAGTGTCCTTCATAGTTGGATATTTTTATGATCCCGATGATCTGATGAGTGTTTTGACCCTTGTAGAGAAAATGATTCTACATTATCTTTTTTTTCTATGTAAAAATAGTAAACAACACACACACCTCATATAGTGTAGTTGGAACTTTCTACAATAATGGGGAATCTGATGGATGATCAGCTCTATGATATTAATCCATGAGTCCTGTGATCAATGTTGATACTGACTAATCAAAATTTCAATCGGCCGGGGTGACGACCGAAATGTAGCCCCACCTCCTCCTGATCCCTTCTCTCCTGGTCAGAAGGTGCTGCCCCGCGAAGTTCGCTGGAATGGACCAACACACCACGGACACACCGCGGTCACGCCACGGTCACGCTGCGATCATGCCGTGGTCACACCCCAACCACCTGCAATCCAACCCACATCGGCCACCAGACTATCCTCCACACCAACCCCCACCTCCTAGCCTCCTTCAAAACACTCATGTGATCCCTACGCCACCTACAAAACAACCCCTGCCACTTGTTCCAGCCCTCATCAGCCCCCATCCTCGTACATCCCAGACCGCACAAGCCCCTACCACATGCCCAACAACCCCCAGTCACACACAATCTAGCCCACACCAGCCCCCTGCCACTTATTCCAACCCGCACCGGCCCCTTCCACCCCCCTCCCGCCTGCCTTCCCGATCACACCAGCCAGTCCAGCCCGCACCACCCACTACACCATCCCCAACCTCCTACATTCCAGCCCACACCAAGCCCACTCCACATACAAAACAACACCATACCACCTATTCCAATTTGCACCATCCCTTACCTCCCCCCTTCCACCTGCATTCTAACCTTCACCAGCCACTCCAACCCAAACCAGCCACATACACCAACCACTGCAGCCAAAAACCCATTCCCTTGCTCACCACTTACCCGTACCCAACCCCCCATCAAACCAGCATCACATCCACTAGAAGACCCCTAACACTACATAGAACTAAAACAACCAGCCTGAAAAACTAGTACTCCAACCCCCTTCCAAACCACACCACTAGAACAGATAAAATAGCAGGCCACCCCCAGAGGAAGCCAGCGAAGGACCTTTCCAAATAAAATTTCTAAGAGTGGATTCAATGGATTTGACCACTCTCTTTGGTAAAATGAATTGATAACACCAATAAGATTGCATACTAAAAAGAACCGATTGAACAAGATGTAACCACCCAACATAAGAGAGAGAGAGTTATTAGTCAAACTTTAACTCTTTAAAAAAATTTCTCTTCCAAGACCACACCATCAGAATCTCTATTTTTGGAAGTGACGAGGGGAACTACAAGATAACAAAGAGGAAGAGACCCCTTCCTAACCCCCATAACAACCTCAATAGAATCGAAAAAATCATGAGAGATACCAGCCACAAACATTAGGTACTTCGACATATAAACATTCAATCCAAACAAGGAAGAAAAAATATCCAAAGCATGCAGATGAAGGAATTTTTTAATGGAGTACCATGGTTCTCCTTTTCCCCCCAGCAGATTACATAGAATTCATTGTAAGGGGGTTTATAATAAAATAAAAATCCATATTACTAACTTCCAGAACCACATTTTACCCTTCGGTGGAAGAATTACACTGGTGAATTTAATGCTTAGCTCCATTAAAATTCATGTGTTATCAGTACTAATGTCTTGAAAAGTGGAGTTGGGGAATATTGAAAAGATAATGACTTCTTTAATATTGTATTCTAATTGGGTGGGGCGATTTTCCTAGGGATGTGTGGATGAAGATGGCCAGACTAGTTGTAGATGGTGGTATCAACTTATCCAGTGTTGAGGGATCAATGCACATTCTGCAAGCTAGGCTTGCTTGGGAGGTTCTTGAAGGTCATTCTAAATGGGGAAATTTCACATCTATGAAAGCATTGATATGAACTTAATGATCCAGGGGGACAATCTCATGGATATGGAAGGAGTTTCATGTGAACATTTTGGTTCTCAAGAAGCAGTCTTGGTGGATTGTGGAATGAAGAAACATAAACATCTGGTTCGACAACTGAACAGGTTCCCCTATTGGCTTTCCAGGATATTCGACTCCCACCATTTTGTTTTCCAAGGAATGTTGTTACCCCTACTTTACACAGGTTGTTCTTAACCACCAGAAAAGTGAATGTTTTGATAACATTATTATATCTTCCTAAATATAATGTTTAGTCTCCATGAAGTCTCCAATGGGGGTTTTCCTGGGCAATATTTATAGGTCTATACATCAGATTCCAAATGGTATTACTGGTGGTGAAAATATATACTAGTCTAAAGAAATCTTGATTAAATGTAACTTCTGGTTTTTGTGGATCAATAACCATTGTATTCCTATGAATGAAACTATCAGGAGAAGGGGGAGTGTGTAGGTGGGGTGTCTAGGAGGGTTTGACCAGGGGTGTTCAAGGGCTGTCTGGGGGGGTTCAGGGGGTCTGTAGGGAGGGGGGAAGGGTGCAGGTGTGGTTTTTAGGGGGGGTGTCCAGTGGTGTCCAATGGCTGTCCGGGGGGTGGGGGGTCTACAGGGTAGGGGGAGAGTGTAGGTGGGGTGTTCAAGAGGGGGTGTCCAGGGTCTGTCGGGGGGGGGGGATGTCCAGGGGCTATAACAACCCAAAATGTAAAAGGGATAAATGACTAAATTATATGACTCATGTCAACAAGGCTCACCATATTTTTCGGGAGCCTACCTGATTAGAACTCTACAGTTAAGCGTTCTTGGCCTGAAGTAGTGATTAGGATGGGTGACCTTCTGTGATGATTCCCAGGGTGTGTGTGAGTGAGGACAAAGCTCACTGGATAAGACATGTGTTGGCCTATGGGGACTGTCATTAGTTAAATGAACAGTTCAGGCATGTGGGTAGGCCCTAGGGTGGGGACCACATGTCTGCAGGGGAATTGGTGGTACCAGAAGGGCCAGGAACCGACGACCATTTTAAGGCGGGGTGTCTATGCTGTCAACGGGACCCGGTTGTTACATTTGGTATCCGAGGGTGGTTCCTAGCCTTACGAGCAATGCACTACCTGGGTTGAGATGTAGGTCCCATGAAGAGGACGTTGTGCTCTAAAGAGGGTTGATTTTAACTCCCCAAAATGATAAAGGGTTAAATGAATAAATGATATAACTCATGTCAACAAGATGCATCTCTCTTTTAGAGAGCCTACCTGATTAGAACTCCACTGTTAATGGTGCTTGGAATGGAGTAGTGATTAGGATGGGTGACATTATGGGATGTTTCCCAAGGTGTGTGTGAGTGAAGACAAAGCTCACTGGAAAGAACATGTTTTGGCCTATCGGGACTGTCATTAGTCAAATGACCAGTTCTGACATGTGGGTAGCCCCCAGGGTGGGGACCACGTGTCTGCGGGGAAATCGGTGGTACCTGGTGGGCCAGGAGTCGGTGCCTTCTGAACATGATCTGTCATTTTGAAACCAAAACATGCACTAATAACCACACATCACGTCACATATAAAGGATCAAATTTGGTTTGGGCTCTAGGAAACCGATAATTTCTGACATGATTCATCTAATAAAATCTGTAACTTGAAAATTTAAAATCAAAATGTAGGGTGATCTTAAAAATTCCCAGTAAGGTGTTTTTAAAAATAAACTAATGTATCTTTTGAAAACATTCGTTAAAACTTTATATATAAAATTTCTCTTAAAGAACAACTGTAACAAATGCAACATAACATAAGAGTGCTTAATTATTATTTACAATTGATACTTGAATCAATTAGGTCATATTAAAAAGGAGTAAAAATTAAAGGAAGTTCTAAACATGTATGACATATGAACATTTAAGCACAAAAATTGAGCAGCTAAGAGTAATGATTAATCAAAGTTTCTCATGAAGGAAACAACTTCAATTTCAAATGTTGGATACTATTTTAATGAGTGTTAAACACAAATCATTCCTTAAAATTTTACATATGACATCAACATGAACTTTATAAAGACACAAGGTCAAGAGCAGTGAAGGAATAGGCATATCATATGGAAAAGTACTTGTAACATAAATTGAATATGTGGATTCAACATTTCGTTTTTACATTCATGAAAATATCCCCAAGGTCCATCCCCAATGTGTCATAAAAGTTTCCTATGGTTATTCACCATGGTATTGTGAAACTTTTTATCTCTAGAGATTAATTCTTTACCCAATGAATTGGAGCGCTATCAGGGAGAACCTTTAATATGTCTTTACTTACATGTGAGCCACATAAATCAATACTTTACTTAAACGGGGTTTTATTTTCATAATGTCCCATGCCACCTTGAAATTCATTCATACTTGGTCATAATACTTTAATTTACATATCATATAAGTGAGACATGCATCTATATGATTAAAAACCAAGCTAATAATTATATGACCATCATTGAATGGAACGACGAAAGGAATATTATGTCATGTATATTGACATCCAATGTACTAAAAGAAAATAAAAGAAAAACTAGAATTTTTCACATTCAAGTTTATTCTATAAATTCTAAAACCTTATAATCCAATTAATAAAAAAAACTAATACTTCATGTAGGGTTTTGAGAATGCACATGCTAAAGCATTAAATATTGACAAACTGTTGAATACAATAGAAATGTACATGATAGAAAGCATGAATCTTCACCATAAGAAACATCATTTGAAACATGGGAAAAAAAATACCTGACTCTTAAATGTGGATGTAAGTTTTGTTTAACACCCTATTTCGCATGTTTTAACTCTCCACCCAAACTTGAGACAGAATGTGTAAAGACCTCAGAACTGGGTATAATAAAGGTTCATGCATCATATGAGGTATATGTATATAACTGTATTCGTAAAAGAGGAGTGACACATCCATGTCCATTAACACCCTAAAGGTATAAGTTACCAAGGTATTATATAGGGTAGGTAATGCCTTTAGTCATGATATTTTGTTTATAAAAATCTTCCCATATAATTCAATTAAAACCAAAGACATATAACATTTCCCATATATATATAATTTTTTTTTCAACTTAATGGATGGGGTGTTCATGGGACTATACACAAAAATAGAGAGGGTATTTCCATTCCTATATATATAAATATAACCTAAGTACACATAACTATATGTGTACAAATATAAATATATAGAATGTATTTTGGTTTGATAAACATTTTATAAATTATAAATATACCAAAATTACCAAATTTAATGATTTAGGTTCGGTTACAAGAAGAGTCTCAACTAACCCATAGAGATATTTAAAATACAAGGTTTTATGAACATATATATATGTATAAATATATATAAGAAAACACCACACACCAATGAAGAATACTCCTTATGTCCATTACACCACTTGAATACCAAAAAACCGAAAAAATATATAACATTTTCCAAAAATACATACATATATTTTGAAAATATGCATATATGAACATGTGCGACACAAGAACAGTTATACCCAAACTTTATAAATATAACCAAAGTAGAAAGGCCATTCCCATTCATACTTATAACAGACGTATATATATATAACCAAAAGCATATATGTATTTTCCAAACAACAAAATGAGGCAAGGTATAATCCTTATGTTCTTTATTCCATTTGAGCGCAAGAGAACCCGAAGTCCTAGCATCAACATTGAAGAAAATTTTTTCTGAACCGTAAGGTTATAAGTATTTGCTTTACTAATATATATGTTTATATACTCTCAAATAATAAAGACAAGGAAATACTAAACCCTTACTTTTAAAACATAAAGAAAGAGGACTTGAGGGAGATTGGATGGGGTTCGCTGGAGACTTGAACGGGGATAAAGAACCAAGAGGTATCGGTTATTTATATACAAAAATCTCACACACCACCCTCCATGCAAAAACATACACACTTGTAGTGCATTCAATGGGGGTGTTTGGCTTGAAGAAAAATGGGAGACATAGGGGGTCCCCAGCGGTCATATGTGAAGAAAACGATGGGGTTCCATAGGTTACGGTTACTGGTGTAACCAATGCGTGGAGGAAGAAGACAATGTGGCTAGGGAAAAGGTTGGGAAAACCGACGGTTCAGATTGCACATGATGCGATCCAACAGCCTAGATCACAAAACACTCGAAAAAACTCTTCCCACATCTAAACGTAGAACTACTTTCACCTCCCTTATAAGTCCAGGCCTCCCAACGATGGCTCAGAAAAACATAGCACACATAAAGGGGCCATATACATGGGCTCCCGCCCCTCGTAGGCCTTTTCCTGCCCACGAATCTCTGCAAAATTACTCCCACGGTGGTGCACCTATGCACTCCGGTTCGCTCCCGTGCGCCCTTCGCCCGAGCTCGGGCTGACCTTTGGTTGGGCTGAGGGCTTAGGCTTAGCCAATTTGTGTGAGCTTCCTCCCTCAACCCTAGCCATAAAGGGCGAGACCTAGTAGGCCAATTTTTTTAGAAAATCTACACTCAAATAGTTTCAAAGATAAGGAAACAATTTATTTATTAAAACAATATAGAATTAAAATATTAATGAATATAAACTAAACACTGTCATAGTAAACTATAGTCTTAAAATTATAAACAATATACAATTTTTACAACCAAATGTTATAAAGAGGTTTAAAAAAATTCATTATTTATGCTAGTATCATAGAAAACATAATTTAGATACTTTAATTTTTAGAATTTAACATAGTGTATAACATTATTTAAGAGATGAAAATTGTTACAATGTATTTAAAATATTCGAAAATTGTTTTGGATCCCTTAATACTTTTCAAAATAACTTACGGGTGATACAATGTTTTAGCTCATATCCTTTTTATAGTTAAAAAAATGATGGACTATATTTTTAATTATACCTTAAATGTTTAAGACTATGGTATACTTATGTATTTAATTATTAACTTATCAAATCAAAATGGATAGATTTATAGTTTTTAGTTTCTAACAGTGACCAGAACAAATGTTGAAAATGAGCTTTATAAACTGAGCCTTTAGGGAGTCCTAAAAACTCAAAAAGAAAGAGTTGGTGCTCCCCATTCTGCTGATGCTCATCATGATTTTTATGATCATCGTGGTGATTTTCTTGGGATTAGTTGACTTGAAGGATCTATTTTATATACCAATCCCCTTTTTGGCACTTGGGGGTCTTCCAGTATTTCTAATAGGGTTTTAATACGTATTTTTGGTTAGTATGTTTACTCTTTTCATCTTAGTATATTGTAAACACGACGATGTTCTTAATTAAATAAAGATCCTTATGTCCATCTTTTAAATTTTTGTTTGGTTAAAATAAATTAAAAAAAAGTAAAAGCTTAAAATTATCGTTATACGCTATCCAAGTTTTAGGATGTTACAATACTCCCCTTTTCAAGAATTGAATCCCCATAATTCCTTTCATACAACCTCACCAAGAGAAAATTCACTGATGTTCTTACCATATCCCCCATCGTGGATAATCATCAGGTGAATCCAACAAAAAACCCATAGTGTTTCTCAACTACTCTATTTCCCTAGCCCTAATACACCTCAGACAGAAAAGGTTGGACTCTTGCATGGTGCATTTGGATTCCATAGGGAGGCTTGTATGGTGGAATGTTTGGAGATGTCTAAATAGGCCATCCCTCATAGAAATTGCCAGATTATATCCTGATTGAGGGAACCTAAGTTATAGAAGATGTCATAAAGGCTGAGACTGATAAGATAGTACATGTAGGTTGCATGAAGGTTTCCCTCTAAAGCAGCCTCTTGAAAACTTACCCTGGCCGTGTAGTTCCGGCGTAGAGTGAAGCACAGAAAAATTCCTTCGTGATATTTTCCTATTTTGCTATGCATGGACAATTTGACCAAGGCTATTCAGAGGTAAATGGAAGGATTCCCTTGGCAGGTGTAGAGAATTATCATTCCGTTAGATACATCGTATAATTGTTTGCACTTACTTCGCAAGTTTGCGAAGGGGAGGCGTTCTTCTTCATAGGTTCTGATCATAATAAACTCCATTACTTCATAAGGAAGAAATAAGATGTGGGTTTGTCCATCCATCTAAAATTATTTTATGACATCTCACTTAGTGATACCCATTCAAAAGTAAAACCAATAAAAATATAGAAGAAAGAAAATATAACAAGTCAAATACATATATAACTACTAGTCTATAAAATGAAGAAGGCTAATGATTTCCCCATTTTCTGGAAACATGAATCCCCAAAACAAGCTCAATACTCTCTATCTCTCTAAACCATATGCAACCCAAGCAATCAGGTTCGATATCGGGGAAGCACTTATGGTGTATCCATATTCTGACATGAGGAGTGTATAACTGAGAGACATCATTATGCCCTTGATGTCTATACACCGATCTAGAAGGTATTTATTCATGAACTTCGACGTCCATTATGTGACCGTAATGGCCATAGGACAGGACGTGACAGAAATATGCCACGTTGAGTTCTCCTGCTGCTGCCACTTCTTGGAAGGCCATGAAGGACTGGAAGCCTTCTGCTACGGTGAAGCTTCTAAAAAGACCCTCGTCATACTTCCCCCGTCATGTGTAAGAAGAAAACAGGGCTCACATCATAAATATGTAATCCAGACCCGCTCTTTGGTGGAGTTGATGTACTCGGGGAGAGTTGGACACATTATAGAGATGTTTCCAAGACATAAGGATATGGGCATAGTTTACAAAATCATCATGGATGGATACAGAAATTATGGTTTCTAAGGCCTCTTTGGGGAGAGACAAGACATTAGTACCTTCGTTTTCCTTCTGAAAATTTAGAGAACTCATTTTTAGTAATGCTGAAGTAAATTTTTCTTTGTTTCAGTTATGGCATTCCAGAGGCATCCAAACTGAATCCTCTGATGCAAACTGAGAGGACCCGACTCTAGAAAACTAGGAGCTGGTGCCTTCTGAACATGATGTGTCGTTTTGAAACAAAAACATGCATTGATAACTACACATCACTTCCCATATAGAGTATCGTATTTGGTTCGGGCTCTATGAAACCAGTAACTTCATACATGTTTCATTTGATAAAAGCTGTTACCTGAAAATTTAAATTCAAAATGTAGGGTGAGTATAAAAATGCCCAGTAATGGGTTTTTAAAAATAAAACTAATGTAACTTTTAAAAACATTCTTTAAAACATTATATATAACATTTATCTAAATGAACAACTGTAACACATGCAACATAACATACGAGTGCTTAATTTTGATTTACAAGGGATACATGAATCAATTAGGGCATATTAAAAAGGACTAACAAGTAAAGGACATTCTAAACATGTTTGGCATATGAACATTTAAGCACAAAAAGTGAGCAGTTAAGAGTAATGATTAATCAAAGTTGCGCATGACAGAAAAAACTTCAATTTCATATGTCGGATACTATTTTACTGAGTGTTAAATACAAATCATGCCTTAAACTTTTACTTGTGACATCAAAATGAAATTTATAAAGACATAAGGGCAAGAGCAGTGAAGGAATAGGCATGTCATATGGAAATGTACTTGTAACATAACTTGAATATGTGGATTCCACATTTTGTTTTGACATTCATGAACATATCACCAAGGTTCATCCCCACGGTGTCATAAAAATTACCCATGGTTATTCACCATGGTATTGGGAAACTTGTTATCTCTAGGGATTCATTATTTATCCAATGCATTAGAGATCTATCAGGGCACAACCATAATATGTCTCTACTTACATGTGAGCCACATAAATCAATACATTACTTAAACATGGTTGTATTTTCAAGATGTCCCATACCACCTTGAAATTCATTCATATTTGGTTATAATCGTTGAATTCACATATCATATAACTGAGACATGAAAATATATGATTAAAAACCAAGATAATAATTATATGACCATCATTTAATGGAAAGACGAAATGGCACATATATTAACATCTAAGGTACTAAAAGAAAAGAAGAAAAAATTAGAAATTTCTACAGTCGAGTTTATTCTTAAAATTCTAAGACCTTATAATCAAATTAAAAAAAATGATCCAATACTTCATGTAGGGTTTTGAGCTTTCACATGCTAAGACATTCAATATTGATAAACCTTTGCATACAACAGAAATGTCCATGATAGAAAGCATGAATCCTCATTATAAGAAACGTCATTTAAAACAAGGGTAAACAAATAAGTTACACTTATATGTGGAATTATGTTTTGTTTAACATCATATTTCTTATGTTTTAACACTCCACCCAAACTCGAGACTTAATGTGTAAAGACCTCAGAAATGGGTATAATAAAAGTCATGCATAATAGAAGGTAATTGTATATAACTGAATTCAAACTAGAGGAGTGGAACATTCATTTGAAATAACCCCATAAAGGTATAAGTTAACAAGGAATTATATTGGATAGGTAATGTATTTAGTCATGAAATATTATTTATAAAAATCTGCACATATAATTCTATTAAAACCGAACACATATAACATTTCCCAAATATCTATAATTTTTTTAACTTAATGGATGCACTGCTGGTGGGCCTATACACAAAAATAGAGAGGGTATGTCCACTCATATATATATATATATATATATATATAACCGAAGTACACATAACCATATGTGTACATATATAAATATATAGCAGGTCTTAAGGTCTGATAAACATTTTATAAATTATAAATATATCGAAATTACAAAATTTAATGATTTAGGTGTTGTTTTAAGAAGAGTTTCAACTATCCCGTATAGATATTTAAAATAAAAGGTATTATGAACATATATATATATATAGATATATATAACTCTACACCACACTCAAATGCAGAGTACTCCTTACTTCCATTACACCATTTGAACACCCAAACCCCGAACAAATATATAAAATTTTCAAAATATATTTGTATTTTTTCTGTAAATATGCATATGTGAACATGTGCGATGAAGGAACAATTATGCTCAAACATCATACATATAACCGAAGTAGAAAAGTCATGCCCATTCATTCTTATAACAGACGAATAAACATATAACAAAAAGTATATATGTATTTTCAAAACAACAAAATAAGGAAAGGTATAATCCTTATGTTCTTTATGCCATTTGAGTGAAAGAGAACCCATAGGCCTAGGTTCAACATTGAAGAACTTTTGGACTATACCGTAAGGTTATAAGTATTTGCTTTACGAATATATAACTGTACATACTCTAAAAGTATCTTGACAAGGCAAAACTAAACCCTTACATTTAAAACTCAGAGAAAGAGGACCTGAGGGAGATTGGCCAGGGTTAGCTGGAGGCTTGAACGAGGAGGAATAACTGAGAGGTCTTGGTTGTTTATATACAAAAAGCACACAGACCACCCTCCACACAAAAGCGTACACAGTTGCAGTGCATTCAATGTGGGTGTTGTGCTTGAAGAAAAAGGGGAGACATGGGGGGGGGGCCTCGGTGGTGATAAGTGAAGAAAATGAGGGGGTGACATAGGGTAGGGTTACTGGGGTAACCCATATGTGGAGGAAGAAGAGTTTGTGGCTAGGGGAAATGCTGGGGAAAAACAGATGGTACAAATCGCACATGATGCGATCCAATGGTCTAGATCGCAAAATGCCCGAAAAAAACTCATCCCACATCGAAACGTCAAACTTCCTTCACCTCCCATATAAGTCTGGGCCTCCTAACGATGGCTCAGAAAAACACAGAACACATAAAGGGGGCCTTATACCTGGGCTCCACCCTGTAGGCCTTGCCCAACCCACGCCTCTCCGCGACCTCACTCCCACGGTGGTGCGCCTAGGTGCTCTGGTTCAATCCCATGCGCCCTTCCCCTGATCCCGGGCTAGACTTTGTGTGGGCTGAGGGATTAGGCTCAACCACTTAATGTGAGCTACCTCTGTTGGCCCTAGCCATAAAGGGCTAACCCTAGAGGGGAATTTTTTTTATAAAAGATACACTCAAAAAGGTTAAAAGAGATGGAAATAATTTATTTATTAAAACTATATAGAATTAAAACATTAATGAATAAAAACTAGACTTTTTATTAGTTAAGATTACTCTTGATATTATAAACAATAAACCCTTTTAACACCCAAAAGTTATAAAGAGGTTTCAAAAAAAATTATTTCTTTATGCTAGTATCATAGAAAACATAATTTAGATACTTTAATTTGATGAATTTAACATAGTGTATAACTTTTATTTAAGAAATGAAAATTGTTACATTATATTTAAAATATTCCAAAAGTGATATGGATCCCTTAATACTTTTTAAAATCACTTAAGGGTGATGCAATGTTTTAGGTCATATCATTTTTAGAGTTCAAAAAAAATAATGGACTATATTATTAATTATACCTTAATTGTTTTGGAAAAAGTTATAATTAATTATTTCATTATTAACTTATCAAAGACCAACGAATAGATTTATAACTGTTAGATTCCAATGGTCGCCCAACCTACAGTTGAAAAAGTTCTTTTTATACTGAGCCTTTAGGGAGTCCAAAAAACTCAAAAAGAAGGAGATAGTGCTCCCCATTCCGCGGGTGCCCAACATCATTTTTATGATTGTGGTGGTGATGTTCTTTGTTTCAGTTGACTTGAAAGATCTATTTTATATACCGGGCCTCATTGTGGTGCTTGGTGGTCTTCCAGTGGTTATAATTTTTTTAATAGGTATTTTTGGTTAGTATATCTACTCTTTTTATCTCAGTGTATTGTAAACACTAGGGTGTTCTTAGTTAAATAAAGATACTTATATTCATCTTTTAAACTTTTGTTTGGTTAAAAGAAATTTAAACAAAAATAAAAGCATAAAATTATCATTATACGCTCTCCGTGTTTCGTGATATTATAGGGGCTGTGCAGGGGGGGTGTCTAGGGTGGATGGGGTGTCCAGCGTGGGTGCAAGGGGGTTGTCCAGGGGGGGTGGAAGGGTCTACCCAGGGGGGCATGGGGGAGTTCAAGGGAGGTGCAAGGGGGCTGTCTAGGGGGGCATGGGGGTGAAAGGGGGTGTCCCTACCTCCAATGAATTTAAAAAATAAAACTCCACTTTACTATATCAAATTCATTTGAGCTATCAAGATTGAAAGAAAATTTACCATGTTTAAACTTTTTTTCATGATGTTAACACATTCAGAGGAAATTATAAATATTCTTACAAGGTATAAAACCAATATTATTTGAAGATATAAACCCAGAAACAATAGGACCTAACCTCATAGAAATAATTTTGATAATCATTTTTGGAAAGGTATTCCCAATAGCAATAGTTCTGAAATCATTTACATCAAAATCCTTTTCCTTCTTTTGTATCAGGGAAATAAAATTGGAGTTGATTCCATTGGGAATTGAGGAAGGGTTAATAAACTCCCTCATATCGTTAAAGAGATTATCATATACTATGTCCCAGTAGAACATAATGAATTTTTTTGTGAACCCATCAAGACCATCCACACTCTCAATATTTTAGTGAAAAAAGGGCACTCTTAACCTCCATCTTATCAAGGGATTCAACATGGGAGATTCTTGGATTTGTGTAGCCCAATATGGTTGGGAAGAATGCATGTGGCACACAACTATAGCAACTTTGACCACTATAGGAGTGAAGAATTTGGAGTCCACTATATTATTTCACTTTAAACATCCTGCTGCCAGCCACTAGAGTATAGGATACATATAGGAAATGATTAAAAATATTGAAAAATTATATAATAATATTTCCTCATCTCTCTATACTACTATGGAAATATTTCTCCTCCTCCATGAATTACTTGAGTATAGTGGTTATCACATTCAACTAGTCAACCCATTCCATGAAAACCCATTCTCAAGAATCTGCATCATTTAATCCTAATGAGATGAACTCAAATCACATATAATAACATGGAGATACTATTTAACTATAGGCCAGATCAAATCATCATAATCTAAAGATGAGGGAGGTGGAGCACTAGATGTAGATGCAACCATATGAGGTTCCTGATAACTCAAAATTCCACTAATATATAAAAGAAGTTTTTCTCTGAAATATTATAAATATAATATGGATACAAAATCTGAAGGCCTTGGGGAAATAACTCTCTCAGCACTAGTTAATGCATCCTCTACAGCTTATGATTTGGTTCGTACATCTAAGGGAAAATCCTGAAGCTCACCTACTTGGTCAACCTGCTTAACTAAGGATCCCTTTGGATATGTCCAAAATAAAAATGAGAGAGTAGGTCCACCATCCTCCGGTGGAATACTATGGTCATCACCATCACTATATCCATATGATTCTGGATATGATAGTCCAGAAAATTTTAAACTAGAGGAGGGATCCCCCTTACGTTACACCTCATCCTCTACCAACGTAAAACCACCCTAAGCATCTCTATACTCCCCAACATCTTCTTCAACATTTTTAGATTCGGAATCGTCTAAAATAAGATGGAAAAAACCTAGTGACTTTTCCCACTCATGACGTGAAGCTACTTACATATGAGGTGCATGATGGTGCAGGATTATAGGTGCTTCAGAAGATTGTTAGAGGAGTATGTTTATATTTACTCGTGCAGGTTTATAGGTGTAAAGTGTTCTTTGGAAGACTTCTAGAGGGGCAGGTTTATAGGTGAAGCTTTTATATGTTTAGAGGTGTAGGTTTTACAAGTTTAGAGGTGTATGTTTTACAGGTATAGAGGTGCATGTTTTATAGGTCTAGAGGTGCAGGTTTTACAGGTTTAGAGGTGCAGGTTTTACTGCTCGAAGTGGGTTTACAGGTTTGGTTTATATCCCTTACCCAGCTTTGATGTTAGCTGGGGAGTAGAGGATATACCAATGGTTCATAGAACCATTGATATTCAATATCCTAGACAAAATATGACAACGGTTCTCAAAACAGTCGGTATTCAAATGATGGACAACATATACCAACGGTTCACATAATCATTGGTATTCTGTATGGAAAACCTATATTCTAAAGGTTTAAATGAAACAGTTCGGATAGAATATATACCAAAAATTCAAAAACTGTTTGTATGTAAGCTGGATGGTATGTATACCAATGGTTCTTGAACCTTTGGTACACATATATACAAACTATTCTACTTAAACTGTTGATACAGATTAATTTCAGACCACATATACAAACGGTTCACTAGAAACCATTGGTATAGAGCTACTGCAATGCCCAACATACCAAAGATTCCTATAATTGTTTGTATAGGCTATCCCAACGGTTCCAGGGGTGATTCCAATGGTTAAAAACCATTGGAATAGGTGAAATTTACAGTAGTAAAAGAATTAGTGTGTATGGTTGAGTAATTCTATTGCAACTTTGAATACAATAGGGAAACTGTCACATTCTATGAGAATCAAATTAAAACCAAAATTTCAATCCAAATTATGCTAAAGACATTTAATGTTATCATTTATATCCAAAACATAAATTCTAACAAGAAAGTATGTTCCAAAATTTAAAGGCAAATACAAGGGGAAAGAAACCTCGAATCGATGGAACCATGTCTCTTTCACCAAGATATGTATTAATCCTATGTTATAATTAAAGTATGATTCTTGAATAATCCATACTAACCCCAAAATCATGAAAATAAAAATATAAAACTAATCTACCAGGAACCCCTGGTCATCAGGACCTTTCTAGGGAATGAATGAGAGGGAAAAATAAGAAAATGAAGATATTAGACAACATGGGAGAGATTAACATGAGAATATGACCTCAAATAACTAATAAATCTCACCAAGCTTCATTAAATGGGTGTAGAAATAAGGAAGAAGTGATCCATAGGTCATAATCATGAATAGTTAGGGAATATAAGGGTAAAGGATAAAAATCAAGTTAGGGAAAAATGAAAATTAAATTGTTTTAAAAGTATTGGAAGGTTTCATTGTTTGAAAACATAATTTTCAAAACTATTCACCAACAATGTTCCTCATACTATACTCAAATTGACACATACACAATTTTACTAGATGGGTAGAAAAATCATGTTCCAACTATGTGAAATGGATATTTTAAACTTCAAACACGACTGACATGCTTTCTACATGATTTCCTCTAAAACTTCTCAAGTCATGTGGTAGTACCCCTATATAAATAGCTTAACTGGTTCCCTATGGGGTTTTCAAGTTTTTGAATCATCCATGATCTACCCATGAAGACTAAACCATGAATGAAAAAAATGAGTAAAAAAATGTCCCAATGAAAGGGTAGCCGCACAATTTCCCCAAAACCATGTCCACTAACCATAAGACAAAGGGGAAAACTACCCAAAACCGATAATTTAAATAAAAAACTCTATTATATCTAGAAAAAGTTCTACAAAAAAATAAAAAAATAAGAAAATAAATAATATATAGGTTTGGTGTGAAAGATTCGATGGTTATGGATAAGCTAACTAACTATAATGTCATGGTTCCCCTAGCCTTTACATAAAATTAACCCTAGTGAGTACTATATGGGGATTTAATCCTAATATTTTGGGATACATAGTGACACAAGGATAAATTATCCTTCACCTACCTATGAATCCATATCACTCTCATTTCCCTTACAAGAGAACTATATCTGGGAAGGACTCCCCGACACATTATTGGTTGACATTAGTTAGTTTTCACCAAAAATAAAATTCCAATTTATCATACTCATCATCATTGAATGATGTCGAACTTCATAGGAATGATATTCATCGCATGACCCTAAACATTATAACACTATTCTACCCATCACATGATATTAAATGCCACAATATAAAATTCTACTACACCAGACCTCTTAAGTAGGTTATGTTTTATTTTTCATGAGACCAATTCTCCTTGCATTAAATCTCGATTATTGGAAGAATTATTTGTGAATTTAACAATCCATAATAAGATGAAATGATACCACATATATAATAACTACATGTGAATTGATTTTAAATGGATCATGATATAATGTATTTCTTAGATCTCTGGTCCTTGGCACATCCAAAAATTCCATATAGGTCAACTTCCCTTAAGTGTATAATCTCTTCATTCTCATTCATATTTTCTATTATTGATTCTATTCTGGGTGACATATCATTTACTAAGAAATAAATATATCTTTATTCTTTCATTTTTTGTAAATATAGTGATTTCCTGGCCACTTATCTTGGTCCCATCTATGAATCCCAATCAAAACACCCCACTTCTCCCTAGTTTTTAGACCCCTCCATTCATGCTGAGTTTCACTTCATAGGTTCGTCACTAAGACAAAGGCATACCTTTTTGTGCATAATCTTGATTTATGAAAGCCCCCTGATAAAGTTCCTCATTTCATGACCTTAAAATACATGAAATTTGAGTCCTAGTCAAATATAGATAAATTACACAATATATAGTCTACCTTGCATGACCTTGAAATACATTGAGTGGTCCATCCAACATAAACCAACTACCTTACTTGGGAGCTAGATCCTTGTAGGGTACCTAAAA
Organism: Viscum album; assembly: GCA_963277665.1. Lineage (NCBI taxonomy): Eukaryota > Viridiplantae > Streptophyta > Magnoliopsida > Santalales > Viscaceae > Viscum > Viscum album. The sequence continues at coordinate 1,913,501,026 of OY728122.1, forward strand.
TATTGCCCTGATCTATAAATATATGATAGGTTTAAATAAATCATTATTAAGGAAACCGATATCTTATATTCTGTCTATAATCCATAATGATTCTGATAAATTAAACCCCATTAAAGAATAAAAAATTAATCATCCCTACCTATGATTTAGATATGTACAAGGAATACATTTCAAATAAATACATGTGTCATGATTATTTCTTCCTTGAGATATGAAATGATGCATTGATCTCTTATCGTTTGTCCCTCGATAGTGTACACCCTATTATTTAGTCTAGGAACCATAACATTATACTTTCATTTCTTTCCATTGATGCTATCAACTAGCATTCATCATTAATTTATATTGGGTTTTCCTCAACCTTGTTTATATATAAACCACATCGAATTTTGATCAACGTTATATAAATATAAACACCATCCACCATATCTCAAATTTACATGTCCTTAAAACATCCCCCGCCATTGGTTGAATCTATACGATATTAAAATTCATCCCATCATTTTCGAAATTGAAAAACCATAAAATTGAAATCAAAAGATACAAAAAGGCTTTCTAAGTAGAAAAAAATAAAATCGTAGCTGAGAAAAATTAATTTCTCCTCTCTCTAAGACATTCCTTATCATTATTTTGGAAAACTTTAGAGCATAAAATTCATAAGGTTCAATTCTTGTGTGGTTCATGAAATTGACCAATAAAAAATCTAGATATGCTCGATGGACCCCACTCGATAAGTATGAAATTTTATTATATAGTTTTCCCACTATACACATGATCATGATTCATTACATTGGTTAATTTTCATTCATAACAAGTCTATCAATTCACATTGAGTAAACCACTGATTTTTGGGAGTGTGTACTCAAGACATTAATTTCCCATTTCTTCACTAAAATAATGTGTTTAATACATGGTGGTGTAACCTTCAGGGTTCTAAAGACCTTATTTATTATATTATTTTCCATGAGATTACTTCATATTCGTGATGTTTGAATCATCAAAAATATTATTCCTTGAATGAACATACTCATCTTGGAATCCCACAACATATATTTGATTATTTCAGTTTTCAATTTCATAGAAACATTGTTAACAAGGAAAAACTAATCTGAATAAACCTTGCGAAGAATTTATGGTGAACATTATAGTTTAATTTGATCTACTAAGTAACACATAGGGTTTGTTTTGGTTATAGAATAAATACCCTCATTAACCCCATGTGATATTTCATGATTGTGTATCGCTAGTTAATTCCATTTTAATGCTCCAATTCATCCCTCCCATCTCCATTTCCAATTGCTTTTGAAATTATCATGTTTATATTTAAATACTTCACAACCAACGTATTCAAGTGAATTAAATTATCCTTGATGTTACATATCCAAGAATCAAAACTACATTTGAAGAAATATTATGATACCCTTTTCGTATTCCCTTTCACATTTTGGATCATGTATCATTGGTTTTTTTATATTAATTATGTAAATTATTCCTCTTTGAAATATCAAAACATTTATTTGAGATTCTCATTTTTGAAAATACTTATTAGGTATTTATTTCATACCAACATGAAACTAAAACCATATAGTGAAATGGCATGCGAATTATGACCTAAAACTATATACACCCATCAATTAGATTGTATATTCAGGTAATGTTCCCTCCATTCACATTGGGTCTACCTTACTATTTATATATAGATTCTCTCACTCCTCTAGTTAAATATGTGTAACCTTAAACTTCATAAAACATTGTTCCAAAAACTATGGCCATTAAATGCATTCATAATTCCTTGAAATTATCTATATTCATTACATTTGGATATGACAATGTTTAGTCTCTGCTCATTAGGTATAATCCATGCATCAATCCTGAAAAATATAGAGAAATAAAAAACAAAAAAAAACTTTTCAGCTTGAAATCATTCAAAAGGTATCCTAAGAAAAAATTATGTTCATACCCAATAAGACTCTCTCAATAGATTAAGAAATGGAATGGTGAAAATTTAAAAAGACATAAATATCACAGAGACCACCATTCAAACATAAAAAAAAATTGAGGTATGCTCACTAGGTCGGTCAGGCTAGGAAATAATTAGAGAAACCTAATGTTCTCAGGGTATATAGTTCTGGTTGTATAGCTTAATAATACACGACATCTAGTCCATACTATATAAAACCTAAACTATGTGGAGTGGTTTTTGTTATATGACCTGATATCCTTACATTAGATCTAGATTCATGTTAGAGTTTTATGGTATATGGAAAAATTCTCATGGTCCTATATTAATTGAAAAATACCCCTCCCCTCCCTATATATGATCTAGTTATATTTAGGGGATACCTTTTAAGAACTACATGTTTCATGATTCCTAATATTATAGGATATGTAGAGATGTAGAAGCATCATATCTCAGCCCCTACTAAGAATTCCAAATTATCTATATTCCTCCTTTTATATTTGAATTTATACGTTTACCAATTCATTTAATCAAAGACTTTAATCGAGATACTCTTCTTGGAAATCCAAACACCTCATGTTAAATACTTGTTTTGCCTATATTTAAAATCCCTATGTTGAGTGCTTCCCCATGGTAGTTCAAATGACTTTAGTTTATTATTACTAATGGAAACCTAGAAACATTTAGTTCATATTCCCATATTAGTTCCAAAAATCCTTGAGTCGAGAAACTCTCCTTGGAGAATACTCTCATAAGTGATTTGGATATAGAATCACACCCTATATTGTTGAATGTGAAAAAGTTCCAAAAATTTACCTTAGAATCATATGATTTCCATTCTAAATTAATAATATTCCAACATGAGAATTTTTTATCATATAAAATTAAATCCTTTCAAATTTTTATAGAATCACTATCACAATCCTCACTATGAAATGTTTTGAATATTTTTACAAGAAAATTATCTCCAAACATGAATAAGAGAATAATTACACATATTATAGGATTTATCACACAATGATGGATGAATATTAATGAAAAAAATTCCTATTTTGGTGATGCGGAGGTGTAAAACTAACTATAAGAGTAGAATTTGGATTTTATACATTGCTTTCAGAAATAATAAAAAGCCCATAAAACCCATTTTATGCAATTTCTTGGTGAATTTTGGACTTTCAAAACAACTGATATAAGGAAATATTTTTTCCATGGGATAATTATAATTCATAATATTTATTTTTACATACCTTTGATCCAAAAGGGAATATAGATTAAAATTTAGGTCCTTTTAATCTTGGTTATTTTCTATGATGAAATGTTTTACTTGCACTCGGGGTAACACACTCAAGTCTCATGACCTCAGGTGTGGTTTTCCAAACTCTATCACCTAGTATGTTCACCTAATAAATCGTGCTTATGTTTTGTTCTCATATTTTTGTGAACTCAATTTTAATACATGTAACGACCCAAAATTTCGTATAATACTTGTTTCATAAATTTCTATGATATTTCATTTTATACTCAAAAAAAACTATATCCTTTAATTTATGAAGTGATACCATTGAGTTTCGATTGTTATATGACTGTTGGTCAATATTAATGTTGGAAACTAAACACATAATTTTACAATTATTGTTTATAAATATAAGTGATCCTAGTTAATTATTACAGAAAGAATAGTCGATGGCCTCATCTAGTAGACTCGGGTCGTACGAAGCCTATTTGTCAGATCTTGGGAAGGAGGTAGCATCTCTGGGTTTTGCTCGGGACCAAGCCCAAGCTGATCTTCTAAATGATAATCATTATGAGAATCGCCTAAGGGAGAAGATCAAGCTAATAGAAATCACCACTCGGGCAATGTTGTCTGAGCCACCCAAAGATTATATCACCATAACAGACTTTACACTTAGGTCATATGCATGTGTTATAAGGGGAAATGTAACGAGGATTTAGATACTTTTTGTAATCCCATGGTGTAAATAAAATTTCTATTTCTTTTTATGGAAAATTTGTGAATTTTGAATGTCCGAATAAATATAGGATGAATATTATCGAATAATTTTGTAAAAAAGGTATTTCAAAATATTCATGTAATCATTAAATAATTAATAACGTGAAATGACTTTCAAAACGTGGTCTTCTAAAGTGGTGACCAATAAGAAATTTAGAGTCTAATAAGATCAACTTATTTTTTAGTGAATAGTGAATTATGAATAGTAATATACCTTTATTAATAGAAATGAAGAGTAATGAATAGTAAATCAGTCCAAAAAAATAGAATCTTCACCCGTGAGTGTATAAATACAATTTAGACATATTAAGAGTGAAAAAATGATCATAGTATAAGTTTTCGTATTTTGTATGTCATAAATATTTTATTTACTATTTTATAATTAATTTATTAATTTAAAATTAAAATTTATTTTCATAAAATGTAATAATAAATTGTAACATTATTTTCTTATGGTTATACAATAATTTTATGGGTCCTTGATTACATTTTCAAGGTGTTACAAAATGAGATATAGATTTAATGTATTATTATTTGGAATAAATATTGATTTTATTAAACAATTAAATTTAAAATATTTAGAAAATTATTTTCATAAAGTGTTGTTCATTTTTTAATTTAGAGGAATGGTATTAGGTTAGGGTAAATTTTGGTGATTTTTTTGAAACAGTTGAATTTTCGGTGAATCGTAAAAATACAGTTTTGAGTTTTCGGTGTTTCATGACATCATTAAAGATGTAATAATGATGTCATAATTCTAGTTAAATTGTGAATAGTAATATATGATATAAGGTGTACCATTTGGCCAAAACCATGGGAAATACCATTGACAAGCCCATGGTTTTGCAAATATCACTGATGAGGTGTCCCTTGGAAATAAATTAAATATTCCCTCACTTTTCCTATAAATACCAAGTCATTCCCTCATTTATTTCATTCAAATATTCTCCTCAACAAAGATCATTTCCTTTTACCTCCCAAGTAGTCTTATCAAGGTGTCCTTAAGCCCTCAAGGCCCCAACCATCATGCTTTAGAAGTTACACATCAAGGTAAGGGAACCTTTCACCCTCCTCTTTTAAGTCAATGGCTTCCTTTATGTTATGTCTTCTAGTTTCCATTTCATTATGTGGGGGTATCATATTCTATATCTTTATTGCTGTGAATTTCATTTTCAATTTAAGGAAGAACCTTTCTTCTCTCATCATCTTATTTTTCTAAATTATAAGTGACACCGTTAGGCTGCCGAATTTTCGTAAATGAAATCAAATTTTATCTTTTCATTCAAATTTACTTTTCATGTGGTGTGTCATTCCACACCATGATATTATCTATTTTTATTTTTTACCTCTACTTTAAATCATTTATTTATTGATGCTCTACCCATTTCCCCTCTATTTTTATTGTTTTCTAAAAGCATGTTATATAGCAGCTATGCAGCCGGAATTTTGTCTCAAAATATCTCTATCATTTTCTCAAGAAATTGTTTTGTTTTATATATCTGAATACCCAAATACATTTTCATTTGAAGTGACATTCATAAAGACATAAAATTGATATATTTGATTCTGGAATCTACATTCATTAAATGCTCATTACTTTTTTGAGGGTTATGTTAGACATAACGATCATGTTTCAAAGCATTTTTAAATCATCACGATTTTGAAGTGAAACCCATTACTTTTACTCTAAATTTTTATTTATGAAATGTTTGATTTTGATCTATGTGAATCACATGAAAATAAAAAAAAATTAATGTTGCACCCTAATATTACTCCAATGCATTTGGTAAAGAATTTAATCTCTAGAGATGATAAGTTTCACAATACATTGGTGAATAACATTGGTAATTTCTGTGACACCTTGGGGATGAACCATGGTGATATGTTCATGAATGCATAAATTAAATTTTGTAGCAGCATATTCAAGTTATGATTCATGTTATTTTCATTATGATATTCCTCTACTTAGATTTCACATGTCTTTATGTTCTTTTATTTTGGTCTTATTGGTTTCACAAGTAAACCGATTCCATTTTTTTCCTTACTCAACCTTCTAGTCACCCTTTCCTTTGATGTAGGTCTCCAGGTTAGGAGATGAAATACTATTACTTAGTAAGAACTTATGATGAAGCCCTATAAATGTATTAGAATAATTTTTAATGTTTTCATATTTTATGTTCCTAATTTTCAAGATATTATACTTTAAAGATCCTATGTTTGTAAAATGTAAAGACCCGTAAAATTCAAGGAAAATTTTTTCTTAATTTTATTTAGAATTTTACAAGAGCGCGGTTTCAGACGGCACCTGATTCTGAGGCCCGGAGTGCCCGGAATTAATTTCCGATGTTTGGCTCGGGTACGTTCAGTGAACGAACGAGCGGGAAATTCCTAACTTTTGATCCGGTGCTCGGAATTGAAATCCAAGGGCACCGATGAACTCGCAGCGCCGATATTCGCTTAAAGAGACCTTTTCGGGAGTTGCGTTTGTTGCGGGTTGAAAGTTAGTTTTGGGGTTTTTAGTTTGAGTTAAATAAAATTTGTATAGAACAAATTTTATTATAACTTGTTAAAACCTATCAAAGGAGGTTGGAAGTGGGACCCACACCCACTTAACCTCCCTTGGGAGGATTAAGTGTGGTGGGGCCCACACGAACCCCTAATCCTTTCAAATTCTCTCAACTTGTTTAACCCCTAATTAAATGACTTGAGTTACTTTTAATTATGGGAGTTAAACCTTTTGAATTTCAAAACTTTTGAAATTATTTTGTGTTATGTGATAATAAAATAAGATGTTGTCTTATTTTATTTTGGGGTTTTTTGTTTGTCTTCTTGAGAGGTGGAGAGCTCTTCTTCATCTTCAAACTCTGTCGAGGAACTCGAAAAACGTTCATCTTGACGAAGAACGTTCAAGCTCCGACGAAGAACGCCGCACCTCCATTCTTCGTTTACCGTGTCAACGAAAGGGGACGCCACTTCTTCCTCGGACAACCTTCGTCGGCGTACAAGTTTCTCCAACGACGTGTCTCTTCGAACGCATCCCTTCGTCATCGGATTTGACGAACGGCTACCGCGACGCCCGACCTCCGCGACGTCGTCTTCCGCGGAACGTTCACAATCTTCGAACCTTATACCCGAGGTAGGGGTTGTTGATTCAATATTTATTTATTCCATTTCTTGAACGTGGATCTCGCATGTCTAAAATGAGGCTTTGAATGTTTAAGTTGAGTTATTTATTTAACGTGAGGGGGTCCGGACAGCATGAACACGGCCGAACCCCCCTCCATCGTTTATGTTGATTTATCTTGCGGGTAGAAGCAATGTGGCGTGGTGCCATCGCACCACGCGGACATTCGTGCAATTATTTTACGCGGCGCCGTCGCGCTACGCCGAGGAGAACCTTCAAGAACGCGACGCTGTCACGTCACGTTGAATGGAATCAAGACACGGCGAAGGGGCGCGGTGCCGTCGCACCGCGTCGGATGACGAACACCGCGGCCGGTTCCGTGCCGCGGCGGGACGAGGAGACCGCGGCCGGTTCCGGGCCGCGGCGGAAGAGAACACCGGCGGCCGGGCCGCTGGCGTCGGAAGCCGAAGGGGGGGGGGACCGGAATTTCCGGTCCCGTTTGAGAAAACCGGCCGTCCAGCTGGCCGGCCGGATGTCTTAAAAACCGGGGGAATTAATCCCCCGTCCAACCCATAAAAACCCCCCTCTTTAAGAGGGGGGCGGTTCTTTGAAGGAGGGGGGCAGCCGGCCCCCTCGGTTCCGCACCAGCAGGCCCCCTCATGCGAGGGGGCGGTTTGTTTTAAAACCGGCGCGGCACGTGCCGCGCCGCAAAGGGGGTTAAACGGGGGAGGGCGGGGGTCTCACCCGCGCGCCGCCGCCGCCCGCCGCGCCGCCGCCGCCGGCCGCCGCCGCCGCCCCAGGGGGGGGGGGGGTCGGGCCGGGTCGGCCCGGACCCGGACCCCCCCCGTTTCGAACCAGAATCGGTTTTTGGGCCATATCTTGAGCCTCGGACCTCCGAATGACGAACCGTCTGCGGCAACGCGATCCTTGGATCGAGACGGTCGTTTCGGTATATCGCACTCAAGGTTTCGGATTACTTTGAGTTCGGCCGGGTTGGTTCGTTCACGAAACCAACCGGGCCTTCGGAGCAGAAACGCTCATATCTTGAGCTACGAACGTCCGATTGACGCGCCGTCAGTCGCGTTGTGTTCCTCTTAGTGAGACGGATCTTTTGGTATACTCCGCCCGAGGTTTGGACGCAGGTGGAGTACGGCCGGGTGGGTTCGTTCACGAAACCAACCGGGCCCTCGGAGCGGAAATGCTCATATCTTGAGTTCCGGACGTCCGATTGACGTGCCGTCGACTTTGATGGAATCCTCTAAGTGAGACGGATCTTTTGGCATACTCCGCCCGAGGTTTGGACGCAGGTGGAGTACGGTCGGGTTGGTTTTGCCTTAAAAACCAACCGGGCCCTGGGAACGAAAATGCCAATAACTTTCAGACCGGACGTCCGATCAACGCGCCGTCTGTTGCGTTGAGTTCCTGTTGACGATACGGAACTTTTGGATACATCAACTCTGGTCTTTGTGACTGTTGATGTATCAGCCTCTCAGCTCGTGGAGCGGATCCTCCGAACGAGCTTTCTGTGTGCGGGAACCCTAGTGCTGGCTGCGACTGTTACTGTGACGACTACTACTACTAGTGTGACTGCAACGACGACAGTACAGAGATCCTGTGTGGATTCGACGACGACGACTACAGCACTCAGTGATCCTACGTGGAACAGTGCTACCGAACCTGTGTGAGCTGAATCTTCTGTTTACCTAGGGCGGTGGAGCGCTTGGGTGTAGCGGCAGACCCGGGGTACTTGACAGTGGTGGTGCGCTTGGATGCAGCAGCAGACCCTTGGCGGTGGAGCGCTTGGTTGTAGCGGCGGACCCGCGATACTCTACGGAGCGTGTGCGCTTGGTTGTAGCGACAGACCCGCGACGGTGGAGACGTGCGTGCGGAGTACGGAGACCGTGTAGATGACTGAGACCTGACGACTGCTTGAACGACTCAACTTGGAGTGAGTCGACTAGCCCAGTGGACGGAGCGCCCAGTAGTTGGCAGCAGACCCACGGCGGACGGAGCGCCGGGTAGTTGGCAGCAAACCCGCGGTACTCGACAGGAGGAGTACCTCAGTAGGCTATTTGGGTGAGCGCCCGGTATTTGGCAGCAGACCCTCAGCGGATGGAGCACCCGGTAGTTGGCAGCAGACCCGCGGTACTCGACAGGAGGAGTACTTCAGCAGTCTTAGGTTAGTGAGCAGTACCTCGGAGTCGTGACAGGACCACTGTACACTTCAGTGTTGGGGCTCTTCAACTTTTACGGTTTCGATAATGAAAATCCTGGTTTGAGCTGAGTCTATGATCTTTGTGATTTTCCTCATGATTGAGATGGGTCGCTTGATAACTTAGGTATATGTATGGGCATATTCCTGGGTAATGGTTATCCGTTGATTTCATAAACTTGTTATAATCTATGTGGATTTACTGTTTACTCTTCTTTGTGGATTGGGTTGTTCTTGGGATCGGTGTTGGTGCCGAACGGAAATTGATGACTTAGGTATATGTATGGGCATATACCTAAGCAGTGTCAGTTGTTACTTCGTGATTGTTACCTTTCTTCGTGGTTTATTCTATGTGGATTTGAGAGACCTTCAGAGGTCTCGGGGTCCCTACTGAGTAGCTTATACTCACCCCTGCACGGGCTTTGCCCGCACTACGTTGTGTTGGTTGCAGACGACGGACTGCGTTGACCTTAGCTGAGGCCTACAGAGCGGGACGGTACCCGGAGGAGGACCACTGGGCAGGACGTGCACGGAGCGGACGGCGGGACCCGTGGAGCAGAGGAGCTATCTGTACCCACCCTTCAGGTGGGATTTCCTGTGGACAGCTCGGAGTAGCGGCTTTTACTTTTCAGTTGCTGTTTTTCCCTTTCGAGTTGTACTTTACTTTCAGTTTGGGTTTGTATACTGGCCCATTTACTTTTCCGCACTTTCAGTAGTACTCTGCTTTTGTTTAGTGTTTACTTTCCGCTTGTTTACTCTGTGGTGTGTGTTTACTTTTCAAAGGCAATGCCTTCCCTTTTTACCGGGATTTACGCCTTGGTGCTAGTCGCCAGCCCCTGGCCTATGGAAGGCGGGCTTGGGGTAGTCACGGCACGGACCCCGAGGGCGGGTCGTGACAAATTGGTATCAGAGGAGTTCGGTTCTACCGCAAACTCTGATCTTTTCTATGTGAAGCAATAATGTTTAGCGTATTGAGTATGGTTATCAGTCCAGGGAGTCCAGTGTTGGTGCGGCGGCCGACGTATCCGTACACCAGGACCCTGACTTCTGATTTCCGACTTAATGCACGAAAACATTGATTGCGTGTGTATTTCAAAGTTTTCTTTGTGATTTCTTTGTGTCAGCTCACCAGGTATACTGTTTGACCGTGGCGCACCTGTTTCCTTTCAGGATGGCCCCACGACGGCAGCCAGCTAGGGTTCCGAGAGTTGAGCGAGACGACAGGCCACCGAGCGACGAGGCCTCGGTGCAGGGCCCTTTGCCAGTAGTGGCACCGGCGGTAGCTCTACCCGCCGAGCCCCCGATGCTTCCAGCAGCAGCCGCTGACGATGAACGTCGCCTCAGCGCACTGCATGAGTTTCAGCGCCAGCGACCGCCCAGGTTTCGCGGGGAGACGGATCCCCAGGCAGCAGAGGACTGGCTGGAGGCAGTGGTTCGAGTGTTTAGGCTAGTGAGGACACCAGCAAACCTCATGGTGATCCTCGCTGCGAGCCTACTACACGCAGCAGCAGGACGATGGTGGAGCATGATGCTCCAGGTGCACGATGAGACATCTCTACTTTGGACGGACTTTGAGAACATCTTCCGCTTGGAGTTCGTCCCAGCCACCCTTCGTGCGGTGCGTATCCAGGAGCTTCTACAGCTGCGGCAGGGCAGCATGACGGTCGCTCAGTACGCGACGAGGTTCACCGACCTTTCTCGGTACTCGACAGACATGGTACGGGACCCCTTCTTCCGGGCCCGGACCTTCGAGCAGGGTTTGAGACACGAGATCAGGGCATCGCTGATCTCCCTCAGCATACCGACTCAGACAGGAGTACTGGAGCGGGCACTTCTGATCGAGACTTTCCTTGCTGAGTGTACACCAGCACAGCAACTCACCGCAGGGCGGCACGTGGCAGAGTCATCTGCAGCAGGTAGCTGACGGATGACTCAGGGTTCCAGGCAGACCAGACCTACCGGTGGCCGACTGCACGACTCAGGCTCAGTTGTACGGGGAAGCCGTGGTGGAGTCAGAGCCAGGCGTGCCGAGAGTGGGCAGTGTTACTCCTGTGGCGGGATTGGTCACATGGCTCGTGACTGTCCGACCCGCCATGCTGATGATCAGCAGTTAAGTGAAGAACCTCCCAGGAAGAGGTAGAGGTTCGACCGTGGCGGTCCGCAGGGAGGAGGCGGACGAGGCAGAGGAGCTGGACGAGCAGCCGGTGGTGGGCGACGCTTTGAGGCTCTTCCACCACCACCACCAGGAGGTCCACCCCGACCGCCGGGGAGAGCTCAGCTTCAGGCAGTCGAGGCCTTCGATCATGGAACTCTGGGAGCCGATGGACAGGAGAAGAACTAGTGGATAACATCCTTTGTACTTCTGGTTCCTTGTTGCTTTTGTGTAGCGTCTTGTATTATGAGCTGCAATAATAAAAGACGCATACCTTTGTGATATTTTCGTTCCTGTCCTCTTTCGTGATGTTACTAAGAGGTTCCAGTTTTGGCTGTTGACTTGACCCTCACTTGTGAGACATCTACTGGAGGAGACCCAGTTACCACACACTGATGCCGACAGTGTGACTCAACCCTTGGAGGCGAGAGTAACGGTTGAATCTCTTAATAGTAGCGTCGAGGCCTTACGACGTCATCCTTTGTATGGATTAGTATCATCCATGTTAGGATTGACTGTTTTAGGCAAAGAATGTGGTTCATCCAGGGGATGAGACCAGATTTCTCTTTTCGGCAAAGAAGAAATCTTGCAGCTCTTGTGGGACCTGTGATGATCCAGGCCACGACAGAGAAGGTCCAGGTCATCCAGGAGCGGATGAGGACAGCTCAGAGCCGGCAGAAGTCATACGCTGACAGGAGGCGGAGGCCACTGGAGTTCGAGGATGGCGACCACGTCTTCTTGCGGGTCTCACCTCGACGTGGTATTCAGAGATTTGGCCGAGGCGGCAAGTTATCTCCGCGCTTCATCGGACCCTTCCAGATTCTCAGCAGGATTGGTGAGGTGGCTTATCGCCTGGCTCTACCACCTCAGTTGCACCGGGTGCACGACGTCTTCCACGTATCCCAGCTGAGGAGATACGTGCACGACCCGACGCACATCATTGACCATGGGGAGCTTAACGTTGATGATGGGGAGACTTTTAAGGAGGTCCCGGTGGAGATAGAGGATCGACAGGAGCGGGTCCTGCGTGGGCGATCGATTCCTCTCGTGCACATCAGATGGCAGCACGGGAATCTCCAGGAGAGCACATGGGAGCGGGAGGCTCAGATGCGTGCTCAGTACCCTAATTTGTTTCCATATTTTTTGATGTAGCTTTACGGGGACATAAAGCCCTGAGGTGGGAGTAATATAAAGACCCGTAAAATTCAAGGAAAATTTTTTCTTAATTTTCTTTATAATTTTACAAGAGCGCGGTTTCAGACGGCACCTGATTCCGAGGCCCGGAGTGCCCAGAATTAATTTCCGAAGTTTGGCTCGGGTACATTCAGTGAAAGAACGAGCGGGAAATTCCTAACTTTTGATCCGGTGCTCGGAATTGAAATCCGAGGGCACCGATGAACTCGCAGCGCCGATATTCGCTTAAAGAGACCTTTTCGGGAGTTGCGTTTGTTGCGGGTTGAAAGTTAGTTTTGGGGTTTTTAGTTTGAGTTAAATAAAATTTGTATAGAAAAAATTTTATTATAACTTGTTAAAACCTATCAAAGGAGGTTGGAAGTGGGACCCACACCCACTTAACCTCCCTTGGGAGGATTAAGTGTGGTGGGGCCCACACGAACCCCTAATCCTTTCAAATTCTCTCAACTTGCTTAACCCCTAATTAAATGACTTGAGTTACTTTTAATTATGGGAGTTAAACCTTTTGAATTTCAAAACTTTTGAAATTCTTTTGTGTTATGTGATAATAAAATAAGATGTTGTCTTATTTTATTTTGGGGTTTTTTGTTTGTCTTCTTGAGAGGTGGAGAGCTCTTCTTCATCTTCAAACTCTGTCGAGGAACTCGAAGAACGTTCATCTTGACGAAGAACGTTCAAGCTCCGACGAAGAACGCCGCACCTCCATTCTTCGTTTACCGTGTCAACGAAAGGGGACGCCACTTCTTCCTCGGACAACCTTCGTCGGCGTACAAGTTTCGCCAACGACGTGTCTCTTCGAACGCATCCCTTTGTCATCGGATTTGATGAACGGCTACCGCGACGGCCGACCTCCGCGACGTCGTCTTCCGCGGAACTTTCACAATCTTCGAACCTTATACCCGAGGTAGGGGTTGTTGATTCAATATTTATTTATTCCATTTCTTGAACGTGGATCTCGCATGTCTAACATGAGGCTTTGAATGTTTAATTTGAGTTATTTATTTAACGTGAGGGGGGCCGGACCGCATGAACACGGCCGAACCCCCCTCCATCGTTTATGTTGATTTATCTTGCGGGTAGAAGCAATGTGGCGTGGTGCCATCGCACCACGCGGACATTCGTGCAATTATTTTACGCGGCGCCGTCGCGCTACGCCGAGGAGAATCTTCAAGAACACGACGCCGTCGCGTCGCGTTGAATGGAATCAAGACACGGCGAAGGGGCGCGGTGCCGTCGCACCGCGCCGGATGACGAACACCGCGGCCGGTTCCGGGCCGCGGCGGGACGAGGAGACCGCGGCCGGTTCCGGGCCGCGGCGGAAGAGAAGACCGGCGGCCGGGCCGCCGGCGTCGGAAGCCGAAGGGGGGGGGGACCGGAATTTCCGGTCCCGTTTGAGAAAACCGGCTGGCCAGCTGGCCGGCCGGATGTCTTAAAAACCGGGGGAATTAATCCCCCGGCCAACCCATAAAAACCCCCCCTCTGTAAGAGGGGGGCGGTTCTTTGAAGGAGGGGGGAAGCCTGCCCCCTCGGTTCCGCACCAGCAGGCCCCCTCATGGGAGGGGGCGGTTTGTTTTAAAACCAGCGCGGCACATGCCGCGCCGCCAAGGGGGTTAAATGGGGGAGGGCGGGGGTCTCACCCGCGCGCCGCCTGCGTGCCCAGCGCGCCGCCGCGCCGCCCCAGCGCGCCCCGGCGCGCCGCCGCGCCGCCGCTCCGCCTCCGCGCGCCGTCGCGCCGCCTCCGCGCGCCGCCGCGCCGCCTCAGTGCGCCGCCTCCGCCCACCGCCGGCCGCCCCAGGGGGGGGGGGGGGTCGGGCCGGGTCGGCCCGGACCCGGACCCCCCCGTTTCGAACTAGAATCGGTTTTTGGGCCATATCTTGAGCCTCGGACCTCCGAATGATGAACCGTCTGCGGAAACACGATCCTTGGATCGAGACGGTCGTTTCGGTATATCGCACTCAAGGTTTCGGATTACTTTGAGTTCGGCCGGGTTGGTTCGTTCACGAAACCAACCGGGCCTTCGGAGCGGAAACGCTCATATCTTGAGCTACGAACGTCCGATTGAAGCGCAGTCAGTCGCGTTGTGTTCCTCTTAGTGAGACGGATCCTTTGGTATACTCCGCCCGAGGTTTGGATGCAGGGGGAGTACGGCCGGGTTGGTTCGTTCACGAAACCAACCGGGCCCTCGGAGCGGAAACGCTCATATCTTGAGTTCCGGACGTCCGATTGACGTGCCGTCGACTTTGATAGAATCCTCTAAGTGAGATGGATCTTTTGGCATACTTCTCCCGAGGTTTGGACGCAGGTGGAGTACGGTCGGGTTGGTTTTGCCTTAAAAACCAACCGGGCCCCGGGAACGAAAATGCCAATAACTTTCAGACCGGACGTCCGATCGACGCGCCGTCTGTTGCGTTGAGTTCCTGTTGACGATACGGAACTTTTGGATACATCAACTCTGGTCTTTGTGACAGTTGATGTATCAGCCTCTCGGCTCGTGGAGCGGATCCTCCGAACGAGCTTTCTGTGTGCGGGAACCCTAGTGCTGGCTGCGACTGTTACTGTGACGACTACTACTACTACTGTGACTGCAACAACGACAGTACAGAGATCCTGTGTGGATTCGACGACGACGACTACAGCACTCAGTGATCCTACGTGGAACAGTGCTACCGAACCTGTGTGAGCTGAATCATCTATTTACCTAGGGTGGTGGAGCGCTTGGGTGTAGCGGCGGACCCGTGGTACTTGACAGTGGTGGTGCGCTTGGATGCAGCAGCAGACCCTTGGCGGTGGAGCGCTTGGTTGTAGCGGCGGACCCACGATACTCTACGGAGCGTGTGCGCTTGGTTGTAGCGACAGACCCGCGACGGTGGAGACGTGCATGCGGAGTACGGAGACCGTGTAGATGACTGAGACCTGACGACTGCATGACCGACTCGACTTGGAGTGAGTCGACTAGCCCAGTGGACGGAGCGCCCAGTAGTTGGCAGCAGACCCACAGCGGACGGAGCGCCTGGTAGTTGGCAGCAAACCCGCGGTACTCGACAGGAGGAGTACCTCAGTAGGCTATCTGGGTGAGCGCCCGGTATTTGGCAGCAGACCCTCAGCGGATGGAGCGCCCGGTAGTTGGCAGCAGACCCGCGGTACTCGACAGGAGGAGTACTTCAGCAGTCTTAGGTTAGTGAGCAGTACCTCGGAGTCGTGACAGGACCACTGTACACTTCAGAGTTGGGGCTCTTCAACTTTTACGGTTTCGATAATGAAAATCCTGGTTTGAGCTGAGTCTATGATCTTTGTGATTTTCCTCATGATTGAGATGGGTCGCTTGATAACTTAGGTATATGTATGGGCATATACCTGGGTAATGGTTATCCGTTGATTTCATAAACTTGTTATAATCTGTGTGGATTTACTGTTT
This sequence comes from Viscum album, assembly GCA_963277665.1. NCBI lineage: Eukaryota > Viridiplantae > Streptophyta > Magnoliopsida > Santalales > Viscaceae > Viscum > Viscum album. The sequence goes on from OY728122.1 coordinate 1,913,517,094, forward strand.
ACTCTTCTTTGTGGATTGGGTTGTTCTTGGGCTCGGTGTTGGAGCCGAATGGAAATTGATGACTTAGGTATATGTATGGGCATATACCTAAGCAGTGTCAGTTGTTACTTCGTGATTGTTACCTTTCTTCGTGGTTTATTATTTGTGGATTTGAGAGACCTTCTGAGGTCTCGGGGTCCCTACTGAGTAGCTTATACTCACCCCTGCACGGGCTTTGCCCGCACTACGTTGTGTTGGTTGCAGACGACGGACAGCGTTGACCTTAGCTGAGGCCTACAGAGCGGGACGATACCCGGAGGAGGACCACTGGGCGGGACGTGCACGGAGCGGACGGCGGGACCCGTGGAGCAGAGGAGCTATCTGTACCCACCCTTCAGGTGGGATTTCCTGTGGACAGCTCGGAGTAGCGGCTTTTACTTTTCAGTTGCTGTTTTTCCCTTTCGAGTTATACTTTACTTTCAGTTTGGGTTTGTATACTGGCCCATTTACTTTTCCGCACTTTCAGTAGTACTCTGCTTTTGTTTAGTGTTTACTTTCCGCTTGTTTACTCTGTGGTGTGTGTTTACTTTTCAAAGGCAATGCCTTCCCTTTTTACCGGGATTTATGCCTTGGTGCTAGTCGCCAGCCCCTGGCCTATGGAAGGCGGGCTTGGGGTAGTCACGGCACGGACCCCGAGGGCGGGTCGTGACAGTAAAATGTAACGAAAAGTTATGTAATAAAAAGGCCGGGTGACATTGTTGAAAAAAATGATAGTTTAGTTATTTATGGAAATTAGGAAATGAAAACATTAGGATGAACCCTATAGAAAAAATTAAATATTGGAATACTTACTGGTATTTTGGTGAGTATTGAGTCAGTGGTTAATCAATTAAATACAACCCTGTCTGGATACGAGCATGTAGAGGCGTCTCTGGCACAAATATACCTAGGAGTGAAAACTATGACAAGGAGTTTCGAGCTTGACCCGGGGAATCCTGGTACATGACAACAGGCATTGCTGCTGTCTTGGTTACAACACTCCCAGGGGATATTTTTGGTTAATCATATGATTTTTATGAATCATTTTAAAGGATTTATAGATAAATGTAATCATATGAAGCATGAAGTTTTAAGACATAAAATAATTTATATTTAAAAGATTCATAAATGAAAAAATATTCTCACTATGGTTTTATTATTTTTGAAAAAGGCGGGAAATAGGAGGAACCGTGAAAATGGGGACCGTAATAGACTATGTGCAGATGAAACTCTAATTGAGGCCGAAATGGAAACTTTTATGAGTATGATGATATAACTAACTCAAGTTATGGGAAATAACTTGAATCAAGATGAAAGAAAAACTTAAACATGAAGGGAATATATTTATATTGAATCTTTTTTGTATCAATGACCACCAAACTTAAGTGGATCTACCGACCCATTGATTGATAAATAGTGGGTCAGCTCTATTGAGACGATCTTTTTTGTGCTCCGTTGTTCTGAACAAGAGAAGGTTACCATGGTTATTTATCACTTAGAGGGAGAAGATGATCAGTGGTGGGAACTAATTAAAAACCAAAGGCCTAGAATGGTAGTTTAATCTATGGAGTAGGAAGAGTTTAGAGGGGTATTCTTCAACAAGTATTTTCCTCGATCGATGAGAACAATATTAGAGAAGGAGTTTCTCAAGCTGAAGTATATAGAGAATGAATCAGTGGGAAACTACAAGACAAACATCACAAGGCATTCATTTTACACCGCTATATTTTTCATGGATCAAAATGTTAACTTTGATAGATTATTCGGTGGATTGAGACATCATCTGAAGAAGAATCTAGCCAATCGAGACGATGATAGCATTGAGGAGATCGTGTGAAGTGCGGTGAAATTCGAACTCGAGTTTGGTAAGACACAATGGTCTCATAAATACAACGAAAATAAAATATCAATGGAGCAAAGAATATGGAGGTTCCTAGATTAGGGAAGAGGAGGCTAGCAAGTACAACATCCCACGAGTAATAAATTTGGGAAGAAGCCTTCAGGGAACTACCTGCTCGGGATCAGGAAGTGCTACAAGTGTGGTAGAGATGACCACATTGTGTGGAATTGTCATAGTGAGGTGAAGCCACAAATTCCCAACACAAAAAAATGGAATATGGTTGCATCCCTACCTGGTGTCCAATTCTATATGTGTGGAAAACTTGCAAACTTTTCCAATCACTTTCCAAATCCAAGCGTAGTGGAGGGAAATCACCATCAGCCTCAGCAACAACCATAAGAAAAAGGTCGTAATTTTGAAATCACTATGGCCGAAGTAGAATCACCAAATGATGTGGTGGTAGGTAATCTTGTTGATCTCTCAAAACTATTAAGAACATTGTTTGATTTTGGTTCTACACATTCCATTATTTCCTCCAGTTTTTCAAAGAATTTATAATCAACCCCCGATTTTCTAAAGGTAGAGTTATCAGTCAAGACTCCAGGTGGGATTATACATGCATCATCGGTGTTTACAAAATCTTGTATTTAATTTAGTGATCCCAATATTATTGAAAATATAGTAGTCATTCCCATGCTGGAATTCGACATTATACTAGGGATGGACTGGTTCTCAAAGTATAATGATAAGATCAGATGCAAAAGCAAGGAAATCACAGTTGTCTTGAATTGAAAACCTATAGTTATCTTCTAAGGAGAGATATATCAACGAGATCATTGTCTAGAAGAACCTCATATATCCTTATTTAGGTATTTGATTAGTGAAGAAGAAAAAGGAAATGAGAGTTTGAGGATAGAAAATTTCTCCGTCATTCAGGAATACATTGACGTATTTCTAGAGGAGTTAACTAGACCTCCCCCATAAAGAGAGGTAGAGTTCTCCAATGAACTCGTACCTGGATCTCAACCAACATCAATGACCCTGTATAGGATCACAAATGTGTAGATAGCGGGATTAAAGAAGAAACTCCATGATCTTTTGGAGAAGGGTTTTATCTGACTGTGTGTGTCTCCTTGAGGAGAACTAGTTCTCTTTGTGAAGAATAAGTATGGATTTATGAGGCCATGCATTGATTATAGAGTTTTTAATGAGATCACATTGAAGAAAAAATACCCTCTTCCAGGAATTGATAACATATTTGAAAAACTTCATGGGGCTCAATTATTCTCTAACATTGATATTCAGTATAGTTATCATAAATTTAGGGTGCAGAAAGAATATATTCCAAAAAATACCTTAGATCATTATATGGGCATTACAAGTTTGTTGGTATGCCCTTCGGACTAACTAATGAACATTCTATTTTTATGGATTTGATTAATAGAGTCTTTATGGAAAATCTTGATAACTTTGTGGTTGTTTTTATTGATGATATTATGATATATTACAAAATTTGTGAGGATAATGAGGATCATCAAAGGGTTATTTTGAAAACTATATGGAAGTAGAGGCTTTTTGGGAAGTTCACCAAATGTTAATTCTAGTTATAGTATGTTTCCTTCTTGGGGCACATTGTTACCAATGAAGGAATCACATTTGAACCAGCAAAGACAAAATTTGTATAGGAGTGGCTTCATCCTACACTAATAATTGATATTCGTTTTTTCCTTGGATAAGAGGGATATTTTATGAGGGTTGTGAAATAAATTTCAAAAAATTATATTCCATTAACCAAGTTAACTCGAAAATGGGTCAAGTACATCTGGAAAAAGGAGTGTCAGGAAAGTTTCCAAAATATAAAGATGAGATTGGTTACTGCACTTGTGTTAACTCTAACCTCATGTGGAGAAGGATTAGTTATTTTTAGAGATGAATCTCTAAAAGGGATTTTTTGTATCCTCATGAAAAATAAAAAAGTCATTTCTTAAGCATCTCGACAGTTGAAGACTCAGGAGGGGAACTATCCTACGCATTATCTGGAGTTAGTTGTGGACGTTTTTGCTCAAAAGATAAGGAGGCACTATCTTTATGGGGAGAAATATGATACATACACAGAACCTCAATGATTGAAGTATATTTTCACACAAAAGTAATTTAACTGAGATAGAGGAGATGGTTGTAACTTTTCAAATAGAATGATTGTTCAGTTCATTATCAACCTAGAAGAGCAAACAAAGTCACTGATGCATTAAGCAGGAAATACCCAGCTGTTATTGCCATGATGAGTATTCAAAGAGATCCTTTGATTAATGACCAAGTAATGCTAGAAATGTGATTTATATGGTTAGGGACATCATCAACCCTAACCCAAAGTATTTCTCAACAGTTATTACTAGAGATGTTCAAGAAATATCAAAAAGAAGATCCTTTGTTATAGAAGAGGTTTGAGGTTATGAAGGATGTGACCTTTGCTGAGTTCAATATTGATCAAGAAGGTGTACTAATATTTTGTACAAGACTATGTGTTCCATCTATTCTTGAAATAAATATGGAGATGGTGGATGAAGATCATAGCTCTATGTTTTATATACATCCTAGAAGAACCAAAATTTAAGAGGAACTTTGTGATAATTATTGTTGGGATAATAAAAAAAGGGAGATTGATGACTACACTTCAAGGTGCATGGGATGTCAGCAAATGAAGGAATATAGACAACCTTTTAAAGGGGTATTACAACCACTCCCCATACCAACATGGATTTGGGACAATATCACTATGAACATCGTCACTGGTCTCCAGAGAACATCAAAAGAAAAAAAAATTCGATATGGGTTATTGTGGACCATACCACCAAGTCTACACATTTTATCTCCATTCAGGAAGATTTATCTCTTGATCAACTTGCCAGGATTTATGTGAAGTAAGTGGTATGGCTGCATAGAGGTCCACTTTATATCATATGTGATCGTGATACAAGTTTCACATCAAAATTCTAGAGAAGTCATAATAATTATTTGAGCATTGAAATGAATTTCAGTATGGCTAATCACCCCCAAAACTGATGGCCAATCTAAAAGGACTATTCAAACACTCAAGCATATGATGAGAACATGCTAAATGGAATTTAAAGGTGGATGGGATCAACATCTCCCTTTATTTGAGTTCTCTTACAACAATAACTTCCACTAGATGATTCAAATGGCACCCTATGAAGCTCTATATGGGAAGCGATGTAGAACTCTTACTTGTTGGACTAAACCTAGTGAGAAAAATCTTTTTGGGCCTGAACATGTTTAAGAGATGATGGAAAAAGTCCATTCCATCCAGCCACATATTAAGGCCACTCAGAGTCGGAAAAAGAGCTATGCCAATAACCATTGAAGGTATTTGGAGATTGATGTTGGTGACAATGTGTTTCTTCAAATTTCATCTTGGAAGAGAGTCATGATGTTTGGGAAGAAAGGGAAGATCATCCCTAGGTACATTGGCCCCTATGACATCCTTGATCACGTAGGAGTAGTGTCCTATCAACTTACACTTCCTCCGAATCTAGGACAAGTTCATGATGTCTTCTATGTATCCCTCTTAAGGAAGTACCCATTTGACCTTTCACATGTACTAAATATAGAGGTGGTATAACTGGAACATGACATGTCTTATGAGGAGCAACTGTTGGGGATCTTGTATAACAGAGACAATGTTCTACGCAACCAGATTACCCACCTTGTTAAGGTGTTATGGAGGAACCACAAACCCGAAGAAGAGGTGTGGGAACTAGAGAAGTTTATGAGGCAGGATTACCCACAACATTACTCTTCATAGGGTATAAGTTAAAATTTCAGGGATGAAATTTCTTAAGGGTGGTAGAATGTAATGTCTCATACTTTTGAATAATATTTGTTTTCTGAATTTTTATGTTATTTCATTTTTTACTCAACAAAACTATATCCTTTAATTAATTAAGTGATACCATTGGGATTCAACTATTATACGACCATGGGAAAATATGCCCATTGGAAACTATACTATTAGCATTACAATTATTGTTTATAAATAAAAGTGATCTTGGTTAATTATTATAGAATGAAGAGTCACTGGCATCATCCAGTAGACACTAGCCGTACGAATCCCATATGTCAGATCTTGGGGAGGAGGTAGCATATTTGGGTTTGGTATGGACCAAGCCCAAGCTGATCTTCATCATGTGAAACTTGAAAAAAACCACCTACTGGAGAAGTTCAAGCTGATAGAAATCACCACTTGGGAAAAGTTGTCTGAGCCACCCCAAGATTATATCACCGTAGCACTACTTACAAATAAGTCCTATGCTGGTGTCACAAGGGGCTATGTAACGAGGCCTTAGATAATTTTTGTAATCCCTTGGTGTAAATAAATTTTTTATTTCATCTTAGGGTAAATTTTTTGAATTTTAATTGTCTGGATAAATATAGGATGAATTTTATTGGTGAATTTTGTAAAAAGGGTATTTTAAAATATTCATGTAAACATTAAATTATGAATAATGTCAAATGATTTTCAGAAAATGGTCTCCTATAGTTATGACCAGTAATATATTTAGAGTCTAATAAGATATACTTATTTTTTAGTGAATATTCATGTATAAATATTAATATACCCTTTTGAATAGTAATGAAAAGTAAATTAGCCCCAAAAAATTGAAACTTCACCCCTGAGTGTATAAATACATTTTAGACATCTTAAAAGTGAAAAAATTATCAAAGTATAAGTTGTTATATTTTTGTATGTCATAAATATTATATTAAAAAATTTTTAATTTATTTATTAATATAAATTTTAAATTTACATTCATAAAACGTAATCAGAAATTGTTACTTAATTTCTATTGGTTAAATGTTAATATATGGGACCTTGATTACTTTTTCATGGTGTTACAAAATGAGTTATAGATTTAAAGTTATTTATTTAGAATAAATAATGATTTCAATTAAAAATTAAATTAAAAATATTTATAAAATTAATTTCAAAAAATGGAGTTTATTTTTGAATTCAGATCATCGATATTATGTTAGGGAAATTTTTTGGATTTTTTCTGAAACAATTGAATTTTTAGTGAATAGTAAAAATATAGTTTTGAGTTTCGTTTGTTTAATGACATCATTAATGATGTAATAATGATGTAATAATTCTGGTAGACTTGTGAATAATATTATATTCTATGAGGTGTCCCAGTTAGCCAAAACAATGGGCAAATACCATGAGAAAGCTCAGTGTTTTTCATGGACCACAGATGAGGTGGCCCTTGAAAATTAATTAAATTTTCCCTCAATTTTCCTATAAATACCAAGACATTACCTCATTAATTACATTAAAAAAATTCTTCTAAATGACGTTATAGTCTTTTTATCTCCCATGGAGTCCTCCCAAGGTATCCCAAATACCCTAAGGTCCCATCCTTAATGATGTCGAAGTTACTCTTCAATGAATGGGAATCTTTCACCCTACTCATTTAAGTCATGACATTCTTTATGATTTGTCTTCTAGTTTCCATTTCGTTATGTGGGGGGGTATGATATTATATATCTTTTTTACATTCCATTTCATTTCCAATTGATTATATACCCTTTCCACTATCATCTACTTATTTTTATGAATTATAAGCGACGCTGTTAGGCTGTCGAATTTTCATAAAAGATATCGTATTTTTTGATTTCCTTCGAGTTTCCTTTTCAGGTGGTGTGTCATTCCACACCATGATATTATTTATCTTTATTCTATACCTCTATTATAAATGATTCATTTATTTATGGGAGACCATTTTCCCTTCTCTTTTTATTGTTTTCTAAAACCATGTTATATAGACGTTATGCATCTGAAATTTTATCTCAAAATATATCTCTATTTTTCTCAAGAAATTGTCTTATTTTATTTATCTGAATACCCAAAAAATATTTTGATTTCTAGGGGTATTAATCAAGACATATAATTTATCTATCTGATTCCATAATTGATATACATTAAACCCTCTTTCTTTTTCTGAGATTTATAAAAGATATAACGATCAAGTTTCAATGCACTTTTAAAATGTAACGATTTGGAAGTGAAAAAAATTACTTTCAATATCTATGGGTTATTTATGAAATTTTATATTATGATCTATGTGGCTCAAATGAAAATAAATACATATTAAGGGGTATCCATGATAGCGATCCAATGCATTTGGTAAATAATTTAATTTCTAGAGATGACAAGTTTCAAGATACCTTAGTGAATAAACTTGATAATTTTATGACACCTTGGGGTTTAACCTTGGTGATATGTTAATGAATTTATAAATAAAATGTTTTTATCCAAAAATTATACTTATTATTCATGTCATTTTCCTTCTGACATGCCTCTACTTCCATTTAACATGTCTTTTTGTTTTTTATAAAGTTCTTATTGGTTTCACAAGTAAAATTATTCCCATGTTTTGCTTACTAGGCCTTCTCCTCCCCCATTACATGAATATATGTCTCCAGGTTATGAGGTGTAATAATTGTACTTAATAAAAACATATGATGAATCCCTAAAATTCGATTAAAATAATTTCAAATGTTTTCATGTCTTATGTTTTTGATTTCCATGACACTGGACTTTAAAGATCCCCTGTTTTTGAAAAATCTAATGAAAAGTTATATGGTAAGAAAGTGGGAATCCATACTACACCTAGGTTATAATGACCAAATCTTCAACGGTTTATAGAAAGACCCCGTCACCTATAATTTTTGACACATGGATGGATGCCATGAAGTTAAATTAATGTTGGAGATCCCTTTTCTCTAAAAATCATATAGACCCCTCACTTTGATTTCATGTTACCTAGTCATCCTAGAGAAATTATATATGGGTTACACTCAACCTATTCATCATCACAGATGCATAACTTTGGTGAACCCTTCTCCCAATTCCACTTAAAAGGGTGAAACACTTGGGAACCTAGGCTTATTTTGAGTTAAGCCACACCCAACCATCCATGACCGTAAAACTAAAGAGATCCATCCCAGATACCCAACTATGGTGATCCTTCACTGAGGACCCCCATCTTGGATAGAACCTTCACCCAATCCCCATACCATAGTGAACTTCCTTGGCTAACCCTCATAAGGGTGACCCCTACACTATAGATCAAATAGGGAGAGCATTCACCCAAGGCCCCCTTCTAATGCAGACCTTCACCAAGGACACTATTCTTTCTAGGACCCTTTTCCCAAGACTCATATTATGGTGATCCTCCGCACCTAACAGTCACTAGGGTGAACACTTTTCCATAATCAGACTAGGGTGATCCTTCACCTAGGGCTCTCCTACATGGGGGTGCCCTTTTTCGAGGTCTCATACTAGGGTAATAATCCTCACACCACCCCAACTAGGATGAAAACATTAGAATATCCCTTTACAAGGGTGATACCTTTCAAATTTACCCCATATTAGGGTATCAATTTTCCCTTATTCCATGATTAGATAAATTTCATGCCAAAATATCCTAATTAGGAACCCAAATAACTCAGGACCATTTCCTGGGAACCCTTCCTATTACATATTCCTTGTGTTGAGGTAATACTATTGGATCTAACACATAACATGATTTAAGATACTCCTCTTGTTTTCTATGATATCTAGTACCCCTGTAAGGTGTAATCTCCCACTGTATCAATTTAGCTTCTTTTTTTAGTATCAAAAAAATATGGGGGGGGGGGGAGAAAACCAAACATATCATCATTGATTTTAATATACATAAGATAATATTAATTATAATGGAAAACTACATGATCTAGCCGCACTAAATTTATTATCTTCATCTATGTCATGACATAAAATTCCATACCATTTGACTTTAAACTGCATGGGTTATCCATTCCATATGACCTTAATCTGTGTAACTCAAACTACATGGAATTTGATTAATATTATCTAGGATATGTAGGATTTGATTCTTGAGAATAATCAAAATATCCTAAAACATATCATGTATCATATGTTATAAGAATAAAATAATGTATTTTACCTACATAAATCGATTCATGATAGTGTTTATATCCTTTACATATTACTTGAGTTGAGCACTCCTATTGGTTTCCTAATGTTCTTTGATTTGAGAAAATCTTATCAGTTTGACTATGTTGAGGCCTCCTATTAAGTGTATGTCCCACACTCTTCAGTCCTCATTTCTAATATAATCATCAATAGATAGATGGAGTACGTCCATATTTCGGCATCCTGCTAGGTGTAAGCACCAAACATACTTTCTCGTGTTTAGTTACAAACAAAAAGGTTTCACCAGAAAGGATAAATCTTGTATAAGTCCCACACCATTAATTTCTTTGAACCTTTTAACTAGTCATCAATTCCATAAATTGTTAAATATCTTGGAAGTGGTCCTTATCATATGAAATTAAAAGGTACAGTTTTTACCAATAACACCCCAAGGTTTTATGGCATGTAAAGCATTAAGTAAATTTAATTAATTCGATAGATTAAATTTCAAAAAAAAAATATCTCATATATTAAAAATCATTTAAAATAACAAAGATAGTATAAAAAATCTTTATATGAATAAGGAATGAAATAATTGGCCATTTTGATAAATTTAGGAACATATTACAATGAAATAGCAACTTGAACTTTGAAATATTAATATTACCATTAGATATAGTAATTTGGCCAATAGAACATTAACCTCACCTATGAAATTATAAATAAAATTTTGGAATCTTGTAAATGTAAATATGATTCAATTATGTCATAGTAAAAGTTAATATATATTCCTAAAATGATAAATTATGTGTCAGTAGTTATATAATAAATAAATGTTTATTTATAATTTTATAATTAATATAATTATTTAAATTAAAATTTATTTTAATATAGTATAATATTAAAATATTATTTTGATTTCTATGATAATAAGATAATGTTAGGAGATATTGATTATTTTTTAAATGTGTTTTAAAATCAGTTATAATTTTAAAACTGGTATTTTTAGAGTATATAATGTTTTTTATTAAAAATTTAATTTCTCATGTGCAAATAAATATTTTCATAAAATGGAGTTACTTTTTGGATTTTACACATCTAAAAATGGTTAGTGTGAATTTTGGGTATTTTTTAAAAAATTATGATTTTTTGGTGAATAGGGAAATATTTAAATTTATAGTATAAGATAAATACATGAATTATTTAGTGTTAGATGATATATGGATTATGTACTAACGATTGGTTCTAAATCACACAAATTAGTTTCTTTATTTACTCATAATAATCATCATTATTTCTTCTCATGATCCAAAATAATTAAAAAAATGCATAGAATAATAAAAACACACTACTCTCCTCGACTATAAATAACACCCATCATCACCTCTTATTCTAAAAAAACAAAATCCTTGATTATTGTCCAATATATCTAAAATAATTTTCCTATGTCTCACTCCAACATCCATGAGCCTTTTTTCTCAATAAAATACAAAACCCAAGTTCATTAAGGAGGTTCTCAAGGAGATGAATTTAAGCGGAAAAACCCAATGTCCTTCCCTTTCATTTTCTTTTTTTAAAACAATATTTGTATTATCCTTCGCCCACCATCACTTTAAAAAAATGCCTGTTAATCAATTATATAATATATAATAGTATTTTATTATATTAATTAAATAATACATCATCATTTCTCTTCCTCTCCACTTTTGTTCAAAAAAATACAAACATTGTCCATTATGTTATAATTTATCGCATTTGAGGAAAATGGGTTTCCAATTTCTATTGCCGTATTTAATTATGGTCATAAAAAAATTTAAATGGTTAAAAAAGATTATAATAAATGTACAATATCTTATTTAAATTTTTAAAACTAGTAATTTTTCATAATTATTATTAATAAACAATTACTAGTTCGCGATGTTAGAAAAAATTACCAAGATAATCTAAACGATTATCACTAACATTTTATCTTAATAAGTAATACTAATGCTATAAAAATGAAATATATAACCATTTAATATTCTATATGTTCTTTAATAACATATAATTTCAAATCTAGACAACTATTTTAATTTTACATGATCTTATATACAAATATACAAGTAAACCTATCATAATAACCAAGAAATTGAATGATGTCAAATGATAAAATTGTATCTTATAACTCATAAAAAGGATATAAATGAATATAATAAAATTATACTATATAAAATACATGCAGATTATGTTATTAATTAGTTAATTAATTAATTTATTATAATTATGCTGGACATTTAGATCTAGTGCATAACACATTCGGACAAAAGGTAATGGTCTTCATCTCAATTTCAATTTCATTGAGACTTACACGGTATTGTGCACCAAGTTATTTTTTTATAATTTATCTACTACCACTATTATATAATAATTCATTTGAAATTATATTCTTCATCAATATAAATATTTATATGTATCATGAATAAGATTATTGTCAAAGATGTACACCGTTTTTACATACATAGTTTTCTTTGAATGGTGAAATTTTGATAAATATATGTCCTTTAATAAATATAGATATTTTGATAAGTCATATTTTTGATGAATTGAATCTATTTATGAATAATTTTTTTGAATTGTACCAATGGGTGGAATGTATTATAGCCCCTTGATGCATTGAAATGTCTCAGATACAAAAATTATGGCAAAAAACCCTTCATGATTATTTTCAATTAGAATAAGATGTGTTTATACCCATAAAATTTGATCATATTGATAGTATAATGGATCATGATCCAAATAAATGTCTTCTAATCATTAGTCATATTATTTATTTTGTATTCATTTATTACGTTCAAATATGTTTTCACTACGAATAAATATATGAGTGAAATTTTCATTCTCAGTTTATTGATAGCATAAGTTTTTTAGTTATTTATCTTCCAATTATATTGTAATTAATTTTTTCACTTATTATTGATAAACATAACCCTTAATGGGAATTTGATACCAGCCCTTTCCTTTCTTCCTTCCCCTATATTTGAAGATGAAACCGTTGAATAAGTGTCAAGGAAGAAGTATATTTTTTAATATGTTTTTTGTTTAATTACCAATGTAATAATGGAATCATGTTTATATGTAGTTTCTTAATGACTAATAAAATTATTGAAACATAGTTATGTAGTATATTATATCTATTTAATTTCAATAAAATAACCCATGACTCTTGGCCACTGGGGTAGGGTTTATTACAGTTGGTATCATATCATGTTTAGTAGAAACCTTGGAAACAAGATTAGGGAACAAAACTAAAAGATATACTTTGAGGATAAGAAGATTAGAACATACAATAATTTTTATAATGTAGAGATTATGTGGGTCTTCCTAGAAATAAATCCATGTCTGTATACTATAAGTGGATATTGTTCTGGCACAAATGTACCTTAGAGTAACAACTCTGTTAAGGTGTGTGAGGCCTAACTTGACATAACATAGTACATGAAAATGATCCTTACTACCCAAATGTTTTGAAAATTCTAGGGGATATGATCAGGATAATTAAAATTCTCTTTAAAAACCATTATGAAGAATTTAAAAGTAAATATTTACCCAGGGAAACCATTTTTATGAATATGAGATTAGATATGCATAAAATTCAAATTTATCTTATGTGTTTTTGTAGTTCAAAATTATGTATTATGATTCATAAACATATTTTTTGTATGATATTGTTTATTAGTGGTTTCTAATATAATAAATGTAATCAATACACCTAGACAATGTAGGTATTTCCCCACTGAACAAGTCAACCTTATTAGTGTTGGAGTTGATAAAATCCCTATCAAGACTGCTTACTCAGGTTATGATGAATAACCATAGTACACATATCTTGGATCATCACACTCTTTTATATATTCCCAATTTTCAAAGAAAATGAGTTATTTACCATTTTATATAATTAGGGATATTTTAATCCAAACCCTAAGGAGAGTCTCTTTGAGATAAAAATGTTTTAGTCAATTCTAATTATGGTGAATAAACAATAATTATTTGCTGACCTTATCATAATATATATGATATAATTTTCTTTAATCATAATTATGGGATGTATTTAAATAAATTAATTGAACATTTATTGCATGAAAAATGAAATTATTATTTTTTAGGATGATGTAGACTCCATTATATTTAGAGTAGGAACTTCATCGTCTGATTCTTATCTAGATCTAGCCCTTGTAGCTCACTTAAATGAAATTATTGGGGAGGAATAGAAAACAATCTCTAGGGATGATGAAATTAATCTTCAAATATAGAATGTACATAAAATTTAGGAATTCATTGATGTATTTCCTATTAAATTACATAGATACCCCTAGAGCGTGAAGTTGAGTTTACCAATGATTTAATCTGAGATGCAAGTCCAATATCGAATACTCCTTATAGAATTGGCACTATGGGATTAGTGGAGTCTAACAAACAACTATAAAAGATTAGTAATAATGGATTTATTCACCCTAGTGTTTCTCTATGGGGATCCCCTATTCTTTTTGTTAAGAAGAAATATGGATCCTTGATTTTTCTCATTGACTATAGAGAAATAAATTATATTATAATAAATTACATGTATTCTCTTCCTTGAATTGATAATTTATTTGATTAACTCCATTGAGCTGAATATTTTTCAATGATTGACCTTCATTCTTGATATCATCAATTGCATATATGGAATTAACATATTTCTATGAAATCCTTCTGAACTACGTACGTAAAATATGTGTTTAGAGTAATTCCATTAGGGTTGACTAATGCACCCTCTCTTTTAGTGGATTTATGAACAGTTTGTTCAAGGAACATCATGGTGATTTGGTTGTGGTATTGATCGATGATATCTTTATATATTCTAAAATCTACTTGGAACATGACAACAATTTTCAAAATTTCATAGACTCTTCAATTTATTTGGGATGTTTAGAAAGTATTAATTATTTCTTCAATGATTTTCTTTTGTTATCCATATTGTCAGTTTGGATGGAATTTCATTTTATCATATGAAGAAAAAGGCAATCAGCGAATGGCCTAAACCAATGAAAATTACCAAGGTACATAGTTTTAATGGGGTAGCATGTTACTATTGACATTTTGTTTTGTATTTTTTCCAATCGTCAAACCCGCTAACCTTGATCCCATGCAACGGGGTTATGTTTGTAAGGAAAAATAATGTACAATTTTTTTAAATAATTAAAGGGAAGATTGGTCAATAATCCAATTATGACTATTCCATCAGGAAATGATTGGCTTGTGATATACAGTGATGCATATAATAATAGATTGGGTTGTGTCCTTATGAAAAATGATAATTTTTTTTCTTATTCAACATAGTAGTTGAAGACTCGTGATGAAAATTATCCAACTCATGATCTTGAGCTCGAATCTATAATCTTTTATCTGAATATAGAGAGACACTATCATTGTGGTGAAAGAGGAGAGATATACATGGATAATAATAATTTAAAATAAAAGCATTTGTATAAAAACTCACCATGAGGAAAATAAGATCGCTAACGTTACAAATAGATTAAGATTACTCAATACAGTACCACCCAGGAAAGGATGTGAAGTTAATAGATACATTATGTATATAGGATCATGGACTTATAACCCAAATAAGGATTAATAAATATAATAAGTTTATAGATCTAGTAAACTTGGATACAAGAATTGTTACGAGGAAATTTCAATACTTTTTTAAATGATGTCAAAACAATATTTACTAGAGATGATAAAAATATTTTATTTTGATGATGAGAGTTTTGAAAATATAATTAAATCCATTATGGATGGGAGATGTAAGACTTCGTGTACGAGAATGGTGTTCTGAAGTTTGGAAAAAAGTTATGTGTCCCATCAATACCAAATCTAAAAATGGAACTATTATATGATTCTCATAGTTCTATTTTATCTATACACTATAGTAGTAAAAAGATGTATTGATAAGTGAAAGAATTTTTTTTTGTGGGATAATGTGAAGTGGATAATTTTTTAGTATGTGTCAAGGTTCCTTTTTATTAACATGTGAAGGCTGAGAGACCAAATCCTAAATGAGTCATTAAAACTCTAGATATTTTTATGTGGTATTAGGATGAAATTACAATGTAATTTTTCATACGAATACCAAGGACACCTATAAGGAATGAAGAAATATGGGTAATTTTTTATTGAATTTCCAAATAAGCACATTTCCTCGCTATTTGTGGGGATTTTCAATTGTAACACCTAGCAAGACTCTGTATTAATTGATTTCTTAGACATCTTGATGAAACTCTGTCATATTTTTCCAATCGAGATCCATGTTTAACATCAAAACTCTGGAATATTATTTACATGGCTTGGGATATTGAGATTCATTTTACTATTTTATATGACCCTTATACCGAAAGTCATTCTAAATGGACAAATCAATCATTGGATTACATGTTGAGATATTATTCAATACACTTTTAAGGTATGTGGGATCAATATCTACCTTTGATGTAATTTTTGTACAATAGTAATTTCCATTATAATATTCAAACGGCTACAAATAAATAATTATTTGGAAAAAGATGTCGCACTCCAACTTATTGGGATGAAGTTGGTTAGTGGAAACTTATATTCCCAATGCTTATTGAAGAGACAAAGAAAAAGGTAATGAAAATTTAGGCTCATATTAAGGACCCTTAATGCTGGAAAAAGAGTTATGCAATAAACTAGAGATTGAAATTGGAATTTCAAGTGTGAAATCATGTCTTTATGAAATCATATCCATCGAAGGGTGTCATTAGGTTTAGTAAGAAAGAGAAACAGAGCCCCAAATACATTAGACTATTTAAAATTTTGGAATGAATTGGAGTTTTAGATTACTCATAAGTGATGCCTCTAAGTATCTCCAATTTTAATGATGTGTTCCATATATCATTATTAAAAAAATACATTCCAAATGAAACACATGTACTAACCTATAAAAAAATATAACTCAAACCTGATTTGTCTTACTATGAAGAGCCTATCAAAATTCATAAAATAAGAGATAAATTATTGATAAATCGGATGACTCGACTGGTATGGTTTCTTTTTATATTCAATAAAATCGAATAAGAGATGTGGGATCCAAAGGTTGTTATGAAGAACCACACTCATATATTTAAGAGGAAATATTCATTAAAAACATTGAGGATTAAATTTCTTAAGGGGGGAAGAATATAACACCCCCTGATTTTACGATATGTATTTTCCTAAAAAACATCAATTCAATCGATAGCTTGCATTTCACATAGATTTATTTCATATAGTATAAATCCTATAAATTCACATAGAGAACACAAAACAAACTCTATAAATGAAGAATAAATGAAATAAGAGGATTTTTATAGAAATTATGGAACATATACCAATGAAATAGTAACTTGACCATTGGAATAGTAATATAAACCTATGGAATAGTAATTCTTCCAATAGAATAATAACCTCTTCTACATAAATATAGATAAAATTTTGGAAACTTATAAATGAAAATATAAAATAAATACGTTATTGTAAATGTAAAAAACAATTTTGAAAATTATATATTAATTGTTGGTATTTTTATAAAACATAAATATTTATTTAAAATGTTAATTAATATAAATATTAAAAATAAAATTTATTTAAAAAAAATATATTCATAAATTAATATTTTCTTTTTTATGATAATAATAAAATTTTATGAGATGTTAGTTAATTTTTCAAAGTGTAATAAAATGATTTATAATTTAGAAATTGGTATTTATTGAGTAAATAATTATTTTAATTAAATTTTATATTTCTCATTTTTAGAGAATCAATTTCCTAAACTAGATTTTATGTATGAATTATACCCATTTAGAAATGGTTCAGGTGAATTTTTAAGATATTTCAAATAATGTAAAATTTTTAGTGAATAGTGAAATATAGAAATTTACGGTATAAGCTAAATACATGAATTATTGAGTCATAAATGATGTATGGATTATATAAGATCCATTGGTTCAAAATAAAAGGCACTAAATAATATATTTAGTTACAAAAAATCATCACTATTTCTTTT
Organism: Viscum album; assembly: GCA_963277665.1. Lineage (NCBI taxonomy): Eukaryota > Viridiplantae > Streptophyta > Magnoliopsida > Santalales > Viscaceae > Viscum > Viscum album. The sequence goes on from OY728122.1 coordinate 1,913,535,025, forward strand.
CTTGATCCAAAATAATAAAATAATAAATAGGAAAATAAAAAAACATCCCTCTCATCCCCTATAAAATTCACCCCTCACAACCTCTTATCTTAACACCAAAAAAATCCTCAAATAGTGTCTAATTTAAAACCAATACTATTACCAAGTCTCTCCCACACATACCTATGCTTTTTGTCTCAGTAAAACACCAATGAAAAGTCCCTTATGGAGGTTCTAAATGGGAACCATTCATGAGGTAAATCCCCAAATCATTCCCTTTCATTTTCATTCATTTCCTTTTATATAATTATCCTTCCCTAGACCCTCAATAAAAAAAAATGATAACTTGTTTAGATTATATATATTTTTATTAAATTAATGTAATAACCCATAATCAATTTTCTTCTTTTACTATTTTATTCTAAAAATAAAAACATCATACGTGATTTGTTAATTTATCACATTTACGGAAAATGAGTTTTTAATTTCCAATAATTCCAAAAATTATTGTAATAAAACCATTTATATTGTCAAAAAGAGTTATAATATTATTATTACAACTTATTTAATTTTTTATTACTATTATATATAAATAATATTAGCTAGTAAAACAAAACATGTTCCAGATGATCGAAAAAACACCAAAACAATCTAAACGATTATCACTTAAATTTTATCTAATGATTCATCATCATAAAAAATAAATGAATAAATTATAAAAATATTTAATTTTTTTTAATTTCATTAATATCACTTATTTTCAAATATGGATAACTATTCTCATTTTACATGATTTTCCAAAGATATATTAACGTAAACCAATCACGAAAACAAAGGGAACGAAGTCTCTGAAACGAAAAAATAGTATTTTATTAATCATTAAAAAGGAAATAAATGTAAATTATTATATAATACTAAATGAAAAAAATAGAAAATATTTTGAATGAATTAATTATTAAATTTAATCTGATTACACAGTATATTATGATCTATTTAAGAACACATTCAGACATAAGGTTATAGAATTCGTCCCAATTTCAATTTTGTTGAGACTTACAAGGTATTGTGAAACTAATCTTTTTTTTATACGGTTTATCTACTAATACTTTGAGATAATTTTTTATTTTACATTATATTACTCATAAATATCCATATTTTCATAAATCATAGATATAACTATTATGTAAGTCGTATTCCATTTTCACATATGATGTTCCCTTTGAAGGGAGAAATATTGATAAATTCATATCCTCTACTCAATATTGATGTTCTGAAAATTCATATTGTTCTGGAATCAAATAAAGGTATGAAACATTCTAAGGAATTTCTATGATGGGTGAGAACTTTAATATCCCCTGGAGACATTGACATGTCTCTTGAGACAAAACAATTGATGACAAACCCTTCGTGTCTGATTCCATGCAGAATCAGACAGGTTTCTACCCATAGAATTAATCCCTCTTGATGGTATAATGGTTAACATGTTAGATATATGACATCAAATGATTAATAATTTTCCTCATTTACTATTTAGTTATTACTTTCCATGACATTTTATCCATCACTAAATATATTGATGCATTTTATATCCATATTTTATTGATGGATTTTTTTTTCAACTATTTACCTTTCCATTATGCCTTATTGAATTATTTTTCAGTTATTATTGATTCAAATAGCCCTTACGGAGTGTTTTTGATCCCCCTATAATTTTTTCTATTCCATGGTTTAGAAGATGAAACCATAGAAAAAGTGTCGTGGAAGCAGTTTATATTCTTTTATTATGTTCCATATTTAATTACCAATGTTATTAGGGAACGATGCATATATCTAATTTATTAAAGGATACTAATCTAATCTATCATTGGTTATGTGATATCTTGTATCTACTACATTGTAGTTAAATGACCCCTGAATCTAGGATATTGGGGTTGGGGTTTTTACAGTCCCATTAAGTTGAAACAAACTACTTGGGTTCTGATTCTATTCAATAGGATATGTTGGAAGCCATATTTTTGTTTCCGATCCCAACATCACAATACTGAATACCACCCTAGATGAAAATAAATTCTTAAGTGACCAATTATGTATACAAACCCTAGCATCAATAATTAATAAGAGAATGAAAAATGGACACTAATATATATAGAAATTCATATCAACACCTGTTTTAGATTTGATCATTGACACAGCGGTTACTAGTCTCAGTCTTAGAATTGGGACAGATTCATGAATATGACATATATCTATAAGAGGGTCCTAAGATAGGAAACAATTCCCCCAAAAGGGTTGTGATGAGCCTGAACAACTATAGTCTCAACCAAAAAGCCTTCCATGGTGCTTCTTTTAATGTCTTGATGTATGTCTGCCTTCAGAAAGTAGGTCCACGAGACATTGAAATTTCATGAATTTGGATGTCGATAGATTTTTTGTCAAGAATTGAAATGAAACATAGTTTTATCATCCCCAAATGTTTGTTTCCCCCATTTTAAAACTAGAATAAAGTTCATACTCAAGAAAATAATTGTGTACGTGATAGGGATCATGTCCTAACTGGTCTAACCAACCAAAATTAATTTCATATATATGTAAATCCATGTATAGTTCATCGAAAATGAATTATATTAAGTGCTCCCATTTATCAGAACAATTTTTTTTAAAGTGGGTTTATTTTTCAACACTTGTTAAAAGCACTACTATAGATTACCTTTTATTATTTCTTTTTTAGCACTAATAAAAGGTGAAAATTATAAAAAATATCACAAAAATGATATATTAGTATATAAAATTATTTGTATTGATATAAATATAATATATCTTACTAAATAAGATTTATATAAGACTAAATGTGATGAATTTACACTTAATATATGAGATATTTTGTGAAAATTGACTATAAAATACATAAAAATTAACATTAATTAATGGTTTTCTAATGATTATTGATTAATAGTTATTTAATAAAAATTAGATGAAATAATAATTCTATAATTTAATGAAAGTTCTATGATAATTCAAAAACACTACTTGAACTTCAAAAGGACCTATATTTTGATCCGAGTATTTCTTTGGGCTCTACCCCATATATAATTAATGGTTCTAAATGTATATATGACATAAAAATTGTGAGTTCTTATGAAAGTGTATTTTAGAGGTAAGAAATGCCCAAAGGGCCTCCAAAATAGTGTTTTTTTATAGGGGCCTTATTTTTTGAACATTTAATGAAATTTTATCTTAGTTTAAGGGGTATTGTGTTTTCTTTTAAGGGATATTTGATTTACAATCATGTATTACACTCATAGGTATATTCTTATGTTTATGTCTTATCAGTTTTTATATTATAGTGTTATTTATAATTATTTTATAAATATTTTCATTTTTTACATATAATATATCAAAAAAACAAATAATTATTTAAAAATACTTATATAAAATCAATTTTTAAATATATAAACTATATGGAAATAAATATTTAATATTTATATTAATTTTAAAAAAATAATTTTATTTATTATATAATAATGAATTATAATTATTATATATATATGTACACATATAGAATTAAAGTTTATATATAAATACTCGTGTGTCAATAAAAATATATATTTATGTGTGTATTCAAATATAAGAAAATAAATGCATATACGTAAATATTTATGCATGTGTGTGAAAAATATTTATGTATACATCTGTGAATGTGTGTGTCAATAGGGTGTATATACATCATATATAAATTTATGATTATAAATATTCCATTATACTTAAATATTGTATATAAATTTATTTATAATAAAAACTTCTATATATTTTGTAAAGATGTTTTATCAAAATAAAAAATTATATGTAAATAAGTTCAAATATATATATGTAAATACATAGACAAATAAATATAGTTTTATATGTTTATTAAATTTAAATCATAATATACAATATGTAGACATATTTTTAAAAATATGTTTAAAAATAATTATATTGATGTATATAATTATATGAATAAATATAAAAATAAAAACGAATTATGTATATATATATATATATTGATATATCATAAATTAATAAAAAAATATCAATGATGAAGTGGTAAAGGCATTATGATTTAAGGAATAGGTCAAGGGTCAAATCTATATGCAAGCACGATAAAATGGGCATAAAAAGCACTAATAATGTGGTTAGAAAGAATTGAAAAAATGGGAGTGGCCTTAAAAAGTTTGCAAGGTAGGTGCACTGGGAACACAACGTTGACAAAGGTGGTGAGATAATTGATAAAAGGGGTGGGTTAAATAATTTTTTACAAAATGAATTTTATCAGTGCTCCTTTTAGAACCAATAAAGGTAGTTTTTATCAGTGGTTAATTATTTTCAATGACTAAGGTTATATCTATAGCGCATGAGATTTGGAAATTCTTCGATGTGGGACTCTCGATAAATAATAAAATCAGAGAGTTGAAAATTTGAAAATGGGTAGGGTCATGGTTTATATATATATATATATGTTTTTCTGAGCAAAAAAACCTAATAAAATAAGTCAGGGTTCCAAAAATTTCCAAAACTAAGCCTCAAAGGCATTTAATCCCTTAACAATTTTTGGATTTTTTTGTGGGTTCAATAGTGTTAATGAATTTAACATCATTAACATGAGCTAGAATCCAAAGTAGTTAGTACCCCAATGCCTTCTGATTTAAAACTGTTTTTTTTACATTATTTATTAAATTTTGTTTTATTATATATATATATATATATATATTATAAATTTTAGAAAAATTTAAATACAATTAAATATTTTACATTTCTATAATAAATTCATTTTGGAATTATAACATAAGACCTCACCCATGACTCCCTTTTATAAGGGGGTTTCCCACAAAATCCTTATGGATTTCTAATGAGAGATTCATGTTCCCTATATTTGAAATAAAATTTATTATATATTGATATTATTAATAATTAGTAATCAATTAATAATAAATTTTAATTAATAATTAATTTATATCTAATAAAATTAGTAACATCAAAATAATAAATAACCATTGAAAATTACTATTAAATATAAATAAATATTTAATTAAATATAGTAATACTAATAAATATATTAATATATAACTAATTATTTACTAAGTAATTGATAATAGTTAATAGTTATTAATTAATTAGTAATTAAAAAAATTAATTACTTATTAAAAATATTAAATACTAATTAACTAATTAATTGTTAATTAACGACCAATAATAATTATAAATTTTCAAATAAATATTTAAAAATGTTATTTAGAAACTACATATTATGAATAATTATTAAATCATTAAAATAATAAATATTAATTATTTATGATTAAATTAAAATTATTTTATTAACTAATTTTTTTCAAAATAATATTAATTACTAATAAATATTATTACAAAAAATATTGGTTAAAATATAATATTTAGTATTTAATAATATTAATTAATAATAAAAATTTATTACTAATAATGTTAATAACAAATAAAAAATTTAAATTATTAATTAGTAACTAATTAATAATACATATATAATTATTAGTATTAATTAATTAGTAATTAAATAATATTTAATTATTTAATCTTGTGGTTTAAGATCTAAACATGATGGTTGCTAAAAATTTGTTAAGGAAAATAAATGTCAAACAAACAACAACACAAGAGTAGTTGAATAGGAAACACCCCCACATAAAACACGTGGAAGATAAACGCCAACCATTAGATAGTTAAACTGATATCCAAATCTAGAAAATGGAAAAAGGGGCTTCATGACCCCCAAACAACATGCCCATTTGCCCAGAAAATAGTCGAAGCCCTTTAAAAACTAAATTAAATCCCCGTTGAAAGATTTGACATGACCCCCATGCCCACCATCACGTGAAGGCCCCTGCACACTTATAGTAACAATCTATGAGATATGATAACCTACATCCCAAACCACTTGTAGACCCTTGAGAATCCTACACTAACACTGATTAGAGTACTATCACCATTCAAGACCAACGACCCCTGGTTTATCTCACCATCACATAGAGAAGACCCAGTAAAAAATTATCTAAGGACTGAATTAGTGATTGAATTTTAGCTGAGGAAAATGTTTTTAAACACCTTAAGGCCTATGACATCCTCCCAAACAATTCTATGCAGTTATGACCATTAATGTCTTTGAGACTTAGTTATAAAAATATTACTAAACTAAGATTATTTAATTATTTTTAAGTAAAAATTATATAAAAAATCCCTCACAACGTTTGTTCCCTTCACCCCACATATGTCTTATCCAAAAAATGATCTACACCTCATCCATGAACTACTGACATTGCATAGAGTTCATTTTATTTATATTATTTGAAAAAAAATTAAAATAAAAATTGGGGAGGTTTTTAAAAAAAAATGGAAATTTGTTAGATACCTTAAATAGTATTGAATAAATCTGAATGTTGTTAAGGTGGATAAAGAAATTAGCACTGAGCTGCTCAGATCGATGATATGTCAGACTAGGTGAATGGCATTTTCCGTAGATTTCACTTTTTCACTAACCCATATAAAAATCCATCAGACATCCTCACCTGAAATTTTTTTATCTCCCTCTAAACACCTCCCAGTAATTTTAAGTTTTTATAGGTTTTTTATCCCAATTTTGAAACTTTTTTGGTGGCCATAAATATCTGAGGGACTTGAAAACATCATTTAAAATTGCGTTTTCTTATTTATTTTAACGTTATATATTTATTTAGTTTTTTAGTTTTTAGCTAGTTTTAACTATTTTATTTATTTAGTTATTTAGTTAGATATAATTTATAAATAATTGATTATATTAGTGTGTACGTTATTTTTATTTAGTTAGTAATATTTGTTAATTAATATATAATTATTCTTAGTAATGGATATATTATTATAAAATTTTTATTATGTTGCTTGACTTAATAGTTTCTAAATATTAGTGACATAGCAAATAACTAGATGATAATCAATGAAGTATTCATTATGAAATTAATATTCACTAATAAAGAAATTATAAATAATTACATATTAATTATTATATAATATTAATTATATGATTAATAAATATTAGATAAATAAAGATTAACTAATAAATAAAAAATAAATATCTATTAAATAAATAAAATCTTCCAAATGATTTCTGAATGAGTAAGTAATGATTAAATTATTATTATGTATAGATTTCGTAATGATTAACTAAGGTTCAATTATGGATTAATAAATGATTTACTAATAATAAACTAATGATTATATAATGATTAACTGCTATTTTAATAATGATGAACTACGAATTATCTATTAATTAAGTACAAATAAAATATTTTATGGAAATTAAACATCGAATGATTAACTAATTCAAAAGTAATGACTAAGTATTGATTAACTAAGAATGTTATTATGAATAAATAATGAGTAGATAATATTTAACATTGTATTAACATGATATTAAATAATGGAGAAATATTGAATAAATAATGATGAACTAATGATTAACTAATGATGAGGTAATAAATAATTAGTTAATAATTAACTATAAACTGACCACTTAATAAATATTACCAAATTAATGATTTATGAGTGATAAACTGATGATAAATGAATAATTAACTTTGTATTAACTAATGTTTAACTAGTGATTAACTAATGATTAAGTAGTAATTGCTTAAAGATTAATTGCAAAATAACTATAAACTAACAACTTAATAACTATTAATTAATGAATGTTTAAAAAATTATTAACAATTGATTATTTAATGATTATTTAATCATTAAGTAATTATTGTCATATGTTGAACTAATTCTTAAATAATGATTAACTAATAATTAATTATTTATTATCTTTTAATTAACTATATACTTGATACAAGAAAACTATTAATTAACGAATGATTAATGATTAATTAAGGTGTGATTAATGATTCAATAGAGTATTATTAAAGAATGATTGAGTTAGGATCAAGTAATATTTAACGTAGGATTACGTAAGGCTCAACTAATAATTATTGAATAACTATGAATAAAATAACGATTAACTAATGATGAAGTGACGATTAACAATGATTAACCAATAATTAATTGATGTGTACCTTATCATTAAATATTATTTAATTTTTAATTATCAAATAATTTACTATAAACTAACTTTTTAATAACTATTTATCAGTGAATGATTAAAAAATGATTATAGAGTTATTATTTAATGTTTAATTAATGATTAATGAATGATTAACATCATATTAAAAAATGATTAACTAATGACTTAGTGTTGATTAATTAATGATGAACTAAGGATTAACTTAGTATTAAATAATTATGATATAATTATTATCTTATGATTAACTTAGTATTAACTTAAGATAACATTGTAATTACTATATGATAAAGAGACCTATTAGATAACATGAATTTTCACTCCCATGGGATATAATTCAGATGGTCTGTACCTTTACGTTGATTAAAAATTATGATACAAAACAGAAGTTTTGTTATTTATGATATAATAAAACATTATAAGATATTGGAAAAGTAAATATTGTGTGGTTATCTAAGAAACTAAATTCGTTTTTTACACTACAATTTGATATGTTTTTGTAATAGATGTACATTGGGATAATAATCCTGAAAATGAAGTGTCGAGATTTGACTCGAGCGTAACATGGTTCATGGAAATAGGCCTTGTCACATACCTGTTATGGCACTCATAGGATATATTCTTTAGATGATTCACATTCTCTTTCTAAACCACTACACATATATTTGAGAAGATTAAAATGCGTTCTTCAAAAAAATAGTGTTAGTATTTAAGATATTAGAAGACATTTTAAAATTGTATTATTTATTTTATAGCTATAGGAGTATCAAAATTAATTTATCGATACTACAAGTGGATGTGGATTTGGAATAGATGTAAATAAGGGTAATAACCCAAAAATGGTATATTGGGATTTTACTTGAGCATAAGTTGGTGTTTGAAAATATCCTTTTTTGCACACCTAGTTTAAAACCCTCAAGTTATATGCTTTAGATGATTCACATTCTCTTTATAATCCACTGAACATAAATTTTTGAAGATTAATTTTTTTTCTATGAAAGATTACTGCCTTTTCTCAGGATATAGGAGCACACTCTAATATTTTATTAAAAGACTATGTGGTCAATGATAAATGACCATTCATCAATTTCAATATTATTTACACTATCATAATGATGATTAGAAATAATTTTTCATATAGGAAATCATGTTTTCTTATTACAACTTTTATCGGTATGTCATTTAAAATGAGTAGGAAGATTTATATAGTTAAAAACCATAAATAAGGGTCAGGAAACCTGATTTTTTTACCCTAAGAGAAATTTGGGATAAAAATCATGATCGGTTAAATATTTTTCTTGATCAGGAGATCATGTCTATTTGTTATAGACATTTGGAATTCAAAGATCGTTTATGGAATCTAGCTTGTCCATTGGATGACGATGATGAATGTGAACAAGAAAAAACATTATTTGACCAGTGGCCTAATAAATCTATATTGGATTTATAATTGTAATTTTCTAATATCTAGAAGAAACTTCAAAAAAATTCAATGACATAAGAATACAAGGGACATCTAATAAGGTACATCCCATGATTATGAGACTATAACCTATCATGGAGAATAAGAAAACCAAAGTGATGACCCGAATATGCCGTAAGAACATTTTGAGGATGAGAATGTTTCTCTTTATAGAATATATGGAGAGAACAATCATGAGGAGGAGGAATCTATAATTTTTGGGGGGGAAGTTGGTTGAGAACAAATACTTGTACATTTCCCTCAACAAAAAATCAATCATCCTCCACTCTCTACATATTCGTATGAAACAATGAAACATTTCCTTAATTTCTACAAGATTATTATAAGGACATCAATTGTGTATAAACGATTTATAGAGAATACGTTTGGTGAACTAGAAAAACTATTATATGTTCGATGATATTTTCCAAGAATCTTTGTGATGAAAAATGTACTAAACAGATTTCATATTGAGAGACATAGTAGATATTTAGTTCAACAGTCAAAGAAAACGCAAAAGTGACAAATAAAATGATAATTGTAGATTTTTCATGAGGGTGATTCCTAAAATTACTCTTAGAGGTTGTGGAATTTATAATATTGAGGAAGCTTATAGTTGTATAAAGCCAAATCTTAGACATGATCATAAATCATTTGATATTCAATTTATGTCATCTATTGTTGTCAATATGATTCGGACCTACCATGATGTACCTGTTTACCTTGTGTGTGAGAGGATACAACAAAACATTATTTATAATATTTCATATATAAAGGCATAGATGTTGAAATTGAAGAAAATGTTTTATGTTTTATACTGTTTAGGATTGATATTAATGTGTTTTCCTAAATATCTTATCATACTGAGGGAAAAAATACATCTTTTCATCCACCTCGATAAGAATTAACATATTTACCATGAAAAACAACTTGATATATATGATGAAAAAATTTCAGGCCTTAATTCCACGTATTAACATGTTTTGTTTTTTTAAATAGTTTAAAAAAACGTGCTGATTATTTTTATATAAAGTACATGTTTGTATTGCTGATTACAGAAACCCAATATGGAAACCAATCACCTATAATACTTTCATTTTCCATTGTGTATAAGGTGAACTATGAATCATGTGAGTTGTTTTTTAGCATTTATTATCAACCACTTCACCCAAATTTGATGTTAATAATTTACATTTGATCATCCTCAAGAAATCAACTATTCAATCAACTCAAATCCTATTACTTGTAAATACCCAAATTCAAATCATTGATACTTCATTAGACACATTAATTGCAGTGTGTGGAATAGTTTTCATGATAAACCTTTAACAAAGCCTATAATGATACTTGATATGTAGTCTATTTGTTATTTTTTTCTATGTCAATGTAACAATGAAAGTAATTTATGCGAAATATGATCACATTAGTGTATCATATGTGCTAAAGTAATGATGGTTCAATGGTGTTTAGATGGAATCCACATGAATAATCAGGGATTATATGGCTACATGATGCAGAATCTAAAAGGGAAATGAACATTGGAATATAACGAGGGAAGATGTATGGACACAGGATCAAAATAATTATAGAGTGATTCAATTTTTGTATTCCAGGGGATTCACTCGTTAACTATATTTGGCATTGTTCGTGAGACATTTTGTCATTGGATAATGTAATTCGTAGAAAGAGTAAAATAAACTGGAAATGAGATTCAGTATTGCTACATTATGTACCACAATTCCAATGATTGATTGAAAAGACCATTGAAGAAGTTTCTTCTTATTGTGTATAAATTTCCATCTAAGAAGGTACTCGATTTAAACTACAATGGTGTTAGGAACCAATCATAGGTAGCAGTAGTTGAGTGTGGGTAGTATTACTAGATGTGAGGTCATGTCACTATGGAATCTTCTAGTCATTTTGGTTTCTATGTTCATATGCCATTGTGGCATGTTTCTGTATGAACATATAGAGGAACTCTATGTTGATCTAATGTACTAGATCAAGCCCATTTATAATTGCTATGGTGAACCATGGATGCCTATTGGGGATTTTTGATATTTCCAAATGCCTATAGACAAGACAAAATTAAAAACTATAATAAATAGGCTGCAATAAAGACGGATACCGAAGCCCTATAGGACGTGGAATGATATAGATTGTCCTTAAGAATAAGGGATCTATTTGAGATGCATCATATTCCATTGATAAAGTCATTATAAGAATTTATTAACTAAAATTATTAGAACTATTTTTCACTCTCAACAATGATGATGTGTTCCCACCAATGTGAACATTTCATCTTATTAATAATATGTTTTTAATATAAACTCTACAATTTTTTATAATTATGGGACATTTATGAATACTTTTACTATAAAATAATAAAAATTTCCTATATTTTAAAACCATTTACATTAATAACACATAACATTAACATTAATAAATGAAACATAATTTCAATTAATAGATCTTTCTTATACTCAGAATTGTAAATATAATTTCTAGGTGATGTGGAAAAACAATACGAGTGAGATTAAAAGCTCAGTAATGGAAATCATAACAATAATTTATAAGGGGTTAGATCATAATCACGAAATATCACATAATAATGGGTTAAAAATATGATTATAAGGATTAATTAACCATAAGAGAAGAATAAAAAATTCTTTATGCTAACAACTGTGAACACCGATCCATACCGATACGAAGGAAGAAACAACAAGAGAAACTATAATCCAATACAATTCCATTCCATTTACCCGAGTCCTTCCAAATAAAATATAAAAATACCCAATTGAAAAAATGGGGATGTGAAAATAAATCACAATATGATTTTACCAAATACACTATAAAAAATCTAATATCATGTATGTGTTAGATATGTCATTAAAACAAAAACAATTTACAAATAATTTTCACATGATAAAACCATTTCACAAATAATTATTTTGTTTTCATAATAATACTATCACATTAAAGTAAAAAGGATTATGAAAATTTTATGTGTATGACATGGAAGCATAATCAAACTAACCATGGATACAAAATAAATCAATAATGTGGGAAAATAAACCTAAAATATACCATGATATGAATCATACATAATTGAAAAATCACACCTTTTAGGATCTAACCTATTGTTATAAGTGCTAGAGATAAAATCAATCTTCAATACATATTATATATCCTTCTTATACAACCTATTTTTATTTTTTTAAAATTAAAACCACAAGTTAACATGAATCTCTCCTAACAAGAATGATAGAAAAATGTGTCTCCTTCGAAAAATGTGACCGAGAAAGTGTAGATTAGGTCCTCATGATCCTAGATCCATAAGAAACAACATCAATCCTACTTCAATCTCCTTAGACCTGGAATGCATAGGAATATTGGGTTCAAATGTGATAAGATGATAAGATATATGACAAGTATTTAAGAAAGGAAAAGGAATCCACACCTATGTATTTGACAGTTATATAAGACCCTCACCTATCAAAGACAAACCAAGATAAAATTAAAGTTAGATTGGGTGATATAAAGCATTAACCAATGTATTGGATTTTTATATAAGACCCCATCCATAACATAATGATAAACCATACTTATGTGTTTCATAATAACATAACTACATCCATAATTCAATCATAGCTTAATTTCCCTATCAAAAAGAAATTGGTTTCATGAAAATTTCATTAAAACATAATTATAATCCATCTAGATAAAGAACGTGGATCATATAATTAGATTATATCCAAAATAAGAACATACAATAATAAAAGTATGTTGACATAGAAAAAAAGCATTTTTCTAAAGACATTATAAAAATTCTTTGAGAAACATGAAGAAAATTACAATTATTATGGTGAAAAATTTCATTTAACAATGGGGATATGAATGTTATGTGATACATTATACCAGTCATAAAATTAGGCTGACAATAATGTTATATTTATATTTTACCCATACATAATATATATTTAAGTTGGGAACCTTGTTTAAATGGGCACAAAATCATGATAATTATGTTTCTTATTGGTTTTATGTTTTTTTATAGAATTTCATAATATAAGGCTGTTTGATGAAGTTTTGGATAAGTGTTGAAAAGAATAATTGTTGAAGTTGAGTCTCCTGGATAAAAGACTCAATGATAATGTTGTGTCATCAGCAGAAAAGACTCACTATTAAATTTTAATCACTGTATGAATCGTGTCACTTACATGAATGTTTCAACACTAAACCTGACTCACCATCATACATAAGTCAACTCCAGACTTTACCTAGAACTGGAGATGAGTCACCAGTTAGAAAATTCCACATTGAGACGATTAACCATTAAGATGATTCACCATTAATACGAGTCACCACTAGACCTCTCTTATCATCCCAAGACCTACAACCAGCATGTATCACCATTATATTACTCACTACAAAATAAATTTACATTATATGACTCACCATCAGGATGAGTCAATGTTATAATGACTAATCAGTACAATTCACTTGCCTCCAGATTACCCACTATCACTGCCTTGATTATTTTGAATTAAATGCATTAATTGATTTCTTAATGAATTTATTTATTTAGATTAATTTACGTTTTTTTCATAAATATTATTAGGATTCATTAAAGTCCATTCGAGGAGTATAGTATGAGGAGTAATTAGATCTAAATGATTATTCAAAAAAGAGGATAATCATTCATGATCTAAAATGGAGTGTGGTGTGTTCGATTTATAAGTGAAATACTTACTAAATTAAATAGGTTTATCTCTCAAGATATTACTCTAGGAATCTTACCTACACTCGACTATGAAAGAGTGGAACACACATAACATATGAATCATTTCTATAGTCATGAACAAAAATAGCTCAAAATACTAGATTTTTCAATGATTTTGAAAACAATAGATATATATTCACTCCTAGATATGTCAATAGAGATTCAATATTTTAGAGAACATTATAATGAGGAAAAAAATATTTTATACAAATTTATACTTTCTCTTTATGTTTATTACTTTAATATTTTAATTTGTTTGTTGTTTATCATATTCATCAAAACACACTATCTCCTATGCTATAACTAAATGATACAAGATATCTTCATCTCTCTCTTTTCAATAGTATACCCACAGTGTTTTGGGATGAGATTCTTGTTTGGTATGTGTTTTTTTCATCCCTTGGGTATTTTGGAAGAGGTACATGTGTGGCTTGGATATATGGTTAGCTATTATCTATTTTCCCAATCCTATTTTTGGTTCAATATTATATTTATATAATCTTCATGGAAGCGACTGATTTACAAGTGGAGGGAATTATACCTTGTCTTGAGACTGAAACTCTTATTTTTTTTATTATGCTCTGTGTTTTTGTTTTATCTCATTTCAAATATTTAAAAAAATTGTTTTAAACTATAAACAAAACATGTACATTGGTAGTTAATCTGACAACTGTTTATATAATTATTTAATTTATAAAATTGACTTAAAAAGTTAGATTAATATTCCAAATTTTTTAACCGAGACATAATCACCCATTGATAAATATTTTAAAGGGTTAAAAATTATATCAATCTAAAATTTTTATTATTTGGGAACTTTTAAATTTGTGGATTTTATTTAAAAAAAGATTTCATAATTTTTTAGGAACTCAATTCACCTCCCTATTGAGTTACTCACTTCGACCAATATTTGGTGTCATAGGTTTCCAATTATTTTCAACCATGATTTTAGTTTCATTTTAAATAACATAAATTAATTTATTTCTAAATTTATTTCATTAAATGGATAATATACTAGAAGGTTATGATTTCAGCAGAATACCCATATTTAATGGTAATAACTATGCTCAATTGAAAATAAATAAAAAAATTCACCAGAAGAGTATGTGTTTCAAAATATGTACTATTATAGAATTTTAATATGAGTTACCTAAAACTACTAGTGATATATGTACTGATGCTACTAAAATTTTGTATAAAAATAAGTATAAAGACATTAATGTTATTTTTTTTCTCTAGGAGATGGAGCTTTTAGTAGGATATATTCTTGTAAAACTGTATATGAAATTAGGGATACATTAGTTATTTCTCATGAAGGAAATAGTTATACAAATTAAATTATATTGAATACTTATACAATTAAATGTGATATATTTAAGATTAATCATGACGTGACTACATTTTTTATGTATCTTAGGTTCAATAAGATAGTAAATAAAATGAGTTTCATGGGAAATATCGCGCTCGATAAAGACAAAATCATGTGGCCACTGAGATGTATTCTAAGGATATAGAGAGAAATTACAATATCCATAAGGGAAAATTATGACATTAGTATGCTACCTATCAAGCGATTGATTGAAAATTAAATGATATATGAGGAAGATCTTAATGTAATCCCCGATGTTTAAGATGAACCAAAAAAGTAATATAGTATCCTTTAAGACTACTATATGAAAACAGAAGGAAAACGTACATGATGAAAGCTCTAGTGATGTGGAATACCATGTCAATAATGATGAAGAAATGACCCATTTGACCAGAATATTAAAGAAATTATCAATGAATAAGAAATTTTCCTAGAATCTCTGCTATAACTAAATTCATGTTAATAGATGGAATTGGAATAAATATTGGAAAAGATAAGATAATTCAAATGAGATTACTTGTTATGAGAGTAAAAATAAATTACATGTTAAGGATTAATTTCCCAAGTTAAAGTACAAAAATAAGTATGGTGATAAGGATAAAAAATATATGAAGGAAATGAAAGCCACTTAGAATGCCTTTGAGGATAGATCCAATGATTCATTCTCACCTCATGAAGAAAATAATAAGAGAGAAATTATGTGCTACATGGAAAACATATTTAATGTAACTATTGTATCTCCTATAAAAAAATAAAATCACTCTGGAGATGAACATAATTATTAAAATATAAAAAAATGAGGAAATTATTAAATACTATAATATGATTGAGGATACCATACAAATGCGTAAGGGTAAATAAAAAACCCTTATAAATCAACAATATCTATCATCTAGAGTTAAATATGAACTTGCTGTAGTGAAAAAGAATAATACTCAATTGTTGAATGAAAATACAAAAATGTAATTTTGTAATGAGAAGTTAGATAAATTCATAGACTGATTAAAAAATTTATGAGAAACTATCAATCAAATACTAGTAAAATGAATAACACCTAATTATATTATCAATATTGATTTTCAATAGAGAAATAAGAGAATTTTAAAGAGAACATTATTTCCAAAATCCATATTTTTGTAATTTTGCTATATTTTTATTTCAAAATTACATAATAAAGTCTATTTCCATGTGTTTAAAACATTCTTATAGGAAACCCATTAAAAAATATAGGTTCATAAACCCTAATAAGTAACATATCTGGAACCAAGAAAATATGGGTACCAAAATCCTTCTTGGTATAAAAATTGTTTTGTAGTGGGACTACTCAAAGAGATCCTATTAAAGTATATTGTAACTGGAAAATGGAAGTTATAAAAATATAAAAAGATATTACTTGAGCTTAAAAAACTCAAAAAAATATTGATGGTGGAAATGACACCTTTAGTGATAATGATAATAAGAAAATCACCAGCCTTGTCCAAATTATTAACTCTAATCCAATTTTAATTTATAAATATTAATTTGTGGATGGTTTGAAATTTAATTTTATTAGAAAATCATACCTATGTGATAATGGGTTTTATGTGAAATTTAAAAACAATAACTTTTATGTTTTTGATTCTATAAATATATTACTGTTTAGGGATTTTAGAAATTAAAATAAGCATGATGTTAATAATGATTCTTTAATTTCACAGAATTATTCTTGATTAAGTCTCTTTCCTAAGTAATATTTTATTTGGCATAAGATACTATTCCACTACAACATTTACTCACTTAGAAATATAACTAAAAAAGGGTTAGTTAAAGATCCACCTAAAATAATAATAATAAATGATAAAGTGTGTACCCCTCTATCAAAAAGGGTAACAACTGAAAATATCATTCAGATCAAAGAAAGAAGTATCAACTTCTTAACCCCTAGAATTTGTTCACATGGACTTGTTTAGACAATCAATAGTTTTTAGTTTCAATGGGAAGCACTATATTTATATACCGATAGATGAATTTTCATGGTATACTTGGGTATTCTTTCTAACTCACAAATGTGTATCTTACTCTTAATTTACTAGGTGTTCTGGATATATAAAAATCCTCAGTGGACTTATGATTAAAACTTTAATATGTGACCAAGGATGTGATTTTAAAAATCATGACATTAAATATATTTTCATAGAAAATTACTATAACCATAACTTTTCTACACCTTGGACCCCCCAAAATAATGGATCAATTGAAAGGAGACATATTACCCTTTACGAAATTGATATGAAAATACTAAATGAATATGTCATACCAATCTACTTTTAGGAAGAGGCTAGGAATACATACTACTATATAATTAACAAAGTTTTAATTTGAAGACTCTTAAAGAAAAACTCCTATGATATTTGGAATAATAAGAATCCTAAGGTCAATGACTTTATAGTTTTTAGATGAAATGTCTTTATTGTTATTACTAAGGATAATGTGGACATGTTTTCTTAAATGAGTGATGATGAAATGTTCCTTGTTTATTCATCCCCTTGTAAATTGAAAAGAGTGTTTAAAAAAAGTTCTACAACAGTGGAAGAGTCAGTTCATGTGTCCTTTTATGAGGTAGATTCACATGATCTTGAAACCCCTTTATAAAACCATGAGGATGGTTTCCTAATCTGGACATTAATGATAAAATTAATTATATTTCTATAAAATATGTAGAAAAATCATCAAGCTGTGAGGTACTTCCAGAACCCGAACCTATAGATGATAGTGAGGAAACCAGACCATATTTTATTATAACAGTTAAAATCTTCAATACCGCCCTTTATATGAAGTAGTTGGATACATAGATAGAAGTTCATAGAATATATCTTCTCCAAGGAACTTGGTTGAACATCATGAATTCTTGTCATAGATTGATCCTAAGAGCTTTAATAAGGTAATTGATGATGAATTCTAGGTAATGTCTATTCAAGATGAATATAAACAATTTATAAGAAAAAATGTTTGGAAACATGTTGATAGAACAAAATATGCCATTATTGTTTTGCACTAAATGGGTATCTAGAAACAAGGTATGATGAATCTAGAACCATAGTAGGAAATAAGGACACATTTGTAGCCCAAGGTATAGTCAAGAATATGGTATAAACTATGTGGAAACCATTTTACCTATAGAAAAACATGAATCCATTAGAATAAATATTACCTACAAAAAAATTTCGGTTTCCAAACATTTTCAACTTGATGTCAAAAGTGAATTATTAAATGGTTATATAGTTGCAGATGTTTTTGTTCAACAACACCATGGGTTTTAAAATTCACATTTTATCAATCTTGTTTTTTGTTTAAAAAAAGGTTCACATCGTTTAAAAAAGATCCAAGATCTTTTTATGATAGTCTTATCTTTTTTCTTTTTTATAAATGAAATTCAAAAGATACAACCGATCCTACCCTATTTATAAAAATATTTTGAAAAGGTATTTTGGTTCATCAAATCTATGTGAAATAAAACTATCATTGTATCTTCTAAAAATTATTTTTCTTCTAATTATTGAAAAACGATGCAAAATGAATTCTAAATAAGCTTAATGTGTGAACTAAAAATCATTCCGGGTTTTTGTTTTTTTCAATACAAAGAATGAATTATTTTAAATAAAGGTAATTAAACTAAAAATATTTTAAAAAATTTTAATTTAGATAACACTAAGAGTATGGACACTCATAATAGTACAACTTGTATAATGGATCTCAATGATTTTCGAAAACCAATGGGTCAAATAAGTTATAGAGGTATGATTGGAAGTCTTCTCTACCTAAATCATACTCTAACTAAAATTTGTGTATTGTGTTTGTATTTCTTTTCATTTTCAAGAAATCAAAAAATAAGAAGGCTTACTTTCTCTTAAAATGATTTTTAAAAACATCATGTATACAATCAATTTTAGACCATTCTACACTAGAGCACATGAATTTGACTTAGCAAGTTATTCTGATACTAATTTTGGTGGTTGTATGTTAGAAAGAAAAAGAACCTATGGAAAATTTGATCATTTTGGAAAGTCTATATTATCATTATGTAGAATGAAAAACAATTGGTTTTTATTTCCAAATGTTGAAGTTGAATATATAGTTATAATTAGTTGTTGGGATGAAATGTTTTTGATGAAATACACTCTACTAGACTATGTATATCAATTATGACAAGTACCTACAAATTGTGAAAAAATGGGTATAAAAATTTCTCAAAATCCCGTATCTCATACTGGAATAAAAAATTTTGATGTAAGACATCGCTTTTAAAGATATAATTTTAAAAAAGAAATATCACTCTTGAATAATGATAAAATGAACATTATATTGCTAATATCCTTACTAAACCATTGAAATCTGAGAGAATTAAATAACTAAAACATGAATTAAGAATGATAAATTTTGGGTATACATAAATTTTGAGGACCCACACTTAGAAATAACCCATAATTTGAAATTACACTCCATTTTAAATTACCCACTATTGAAAATAATCTACAGGTAGAAATTAACCACCACTGAAAATTAACCACTGTTGGAAATTAACCACCATTTGAAATTACCCACCATTGGATAACCCACAACTGGATAACCCATCGCTGGATAACCTACTATTTGTAATGATCTACCTACGGTTTTAATTCCCCATTTCTAATTTTAATTTTTATTTCAGTTATTTATTTCTTTTCGATTAGGATATATTATTTTTATTTATGATTTTAAAATCCATTAATGATATAAATTAGACTCTTAGTCTAATTTCAAGTCACACTCTCACTCAAGATACCCTTAGAACCATTCCAAAACCTTTATCTCCCATCCTTTCACATTCCCTGAACCTTGTTTAAATGTTTCAAACCATTTCCAATTCTTAGGGTGAAGTGAGATACTAGGATGACTCCCAAGGATTTTCACAATTAAAATAATAAAATAGGATATTCGATCCAAATAGTTGCCGAGAAACCAAACTCACACTATTTGAATCAAACAATGGTTCTTGAGAATGAAGTGAATGTCGTGTGGTTTACATTTAGAAAATAAATAGTGATGAATGTCTTTGAAGTATAGGTATGGGTAGAATGGTTCTCGAATAATGAGATACCACATTATCTTAGGTTAGTGCATCCGTTTTATCAAAATATTTATTTTAGATTCGAGGAGGATAATGTTCGGGTTCGAAGTAGTATAGATGGACAATAGGTTCTTTTCTATTCAAATCAATGGGCTAAATGTTTTACATTCCCTCACGGAATAGTCTGAAATGATTATTAGGGATTGATTCCAAGTGATGGGATTATTTTAAATATGGGAATACCTTGGATGATCAAAAATGATATGAGATCCTAAGAGGACTAGCTACAACCATGTTGGATGGTGAGGACCATTTAAAGTTCAATTTTATACAACATATATTTTTCCTATGAAAAGGATATTTCCCCACAATGCAATATCAAGATGTATATTTATTACAAATTATGTAAAGGGGAGATAAAGTCAATATTTGTAGGTATTTTATGGTTAATATGATAGATATGTGTAAGAAATATTCTCATTCAAACTCCCAAATTTATGTTATGTTCATTTCTTACATTATAGAATCAAAGGGATTGGGTGATTGGAAAAGAGAAACTGATGTTAAATGTTGGTTTTTTTTACTTGGTTTATTTGTAAGAGAATGATGACTTATTGGAACCCCTAGTGGAGAATGTGTGTTGCTGATGTAGTTAAGTTATATGAGGAGTCAATATTATTGATCATCCCTCTAGACCGAAAGAACATACAGATCATGACATGGAGACAGATGTGGTTTTAGTATACTCAGATGATGAGAAAGAATAAGAGGAGGATGATTCACTTAGAAATCAGGAGGAAGTGTTTTTAGTTGAGGAGGGTAGTGAACCAGATATTCCTAAGAACCAAAATTTCCCAATTGGTCTGACTAGTAATACTAGGTCTCTACTTGTGAGAGAGACTATTTTTTATGAAGTAAGGGAAGAACATGGGAAGGAGGTTTCTAATGAACTTTTTCTATTATATGATAATGATAATGGTTGTGATAAAGGTAATGGACATAACGAAAAATAGAAAAGAATGATGATAAATAATAATATTTTAATGAAGAAGAAGAAGATATAAATGATAATTATAATGGAGATAGTGTAGGGGTTCTAGAAGATGATATTTCTAACCCTCACAGTTTTGATGATAATGAGATGTCTTAGTCACATGTTTCCACTCCATTATTTTTGGTTCCTTCTAGGTCTGAGGATATATCCATCATGTTTTGAGATTTTAAGAAATACTCTAGATATGATTTGGTAGAAACTATTGCGGGGGAGGAATCCCCAAGACTTGTTAGTCACCCTTTTGACCATATTGAAAGAGACCATGTTGAGCCTGTAGTTTTTAAACCTAAAGTTATTGAGAAAATAGTTTTTTATCAATATATTTTAACATATACTAGAATATGTGTTTCAGCTCTTGAATAATGGGATATATATCCAGGTTATGTGGGGCTAGAATAGACTACCTTGACTCCGATGATGATATAATTCCACTAAACCAGGGTTAATATTATATCCCATTTTGGGTAGATATGGATCCTAATGGATCAATTTTGGAGAATATAGATGATTCAAATGTACTTTAGATATTTTTTTCAGATCTTTCAATTAGACTGGAGCAAGTTTGGAAAACAGCTGATAGAGTCTCTACAACATTTCACATTGTTTCACTTGTGCCCATTGATGTTGTTACCAGAGATGATGTAGAGTATTTTGGGGAAATAAATGATTCTTATTATGATAGAATTATGAAGAATAAAACACCGATGTTCATGAAGATCAATGGGAGAGAATATAAACATATGTTAGATCTTGTGATACTCCACATTCCTGTGAAAATTTATTCATCACATTCAATAAGTTTAGATAGAAAAATGATGGCTAGGTAATGAGTTAGATTCCTTGAAGAATACAATTGAGGAGATAAAGAACTATTTTTCTAAGAGTTTTGATACAATACTGGATACGTCAGAGTTACTATCTCAACACCTTCTACATCAAGTGCTCCACATCCTTCCGTGGATATTGATTTGATCAAATCAGATGTTAGAGAGGAGAAAAAAACATTATTAGTAATTTTTCCAAATATCCATCAGGAGTGTCTGATACATATCTATAAAAATAGTGATCATGTTTATAATACGGTAATGTAATGTATGAATGTTTTTAAAAATGATAAAAAAACCATCAGAATGAAATCGAGTATTACGTTTACTAAATCTATACTAAGCATGAGTTATAAAATCACATCATGGTTATTATAGAAAACCTTTGGTTTCAACTTCTTACTAGAACTTTAATCGATAATTTTAGTAAATTATAAAAATTGAAAAATATTCCTCAGTTGTTTACAGAGGGGAAGTAAGACGCATGCATTTCAAAAGAGAGAGAAAATCAAATTATAATGGAATTAATTAATATGATGAATCCTTTATTACATATTCTTGGGATTGTAGTGGTAACACATTAGTCCATACCAGTGAGTTATCATCTCAATATTTGACCTATTGATTTTGAGTATTTTTTGCTAGTTATTAGTCGACATCCAAATACAACCAAGCATACTCAGTTTGAGACCCTGAGTTTTTCTCTAGTGGTAGTAGTTTGACTGCTTAATCAAGTGATTATCACAAATATTACACCATATTTATCTTCCCCTATAACCTCTAAAAGTGTTAACTCAACCACTAGTTATTTTCCCACTTCCCCTAATAAGGGAAAGTTTCCTTCTATTTCAACTACTCAGGATGACAAGTAATAGAAATTAGGATATGTTTTTTATAGGGAATTTTGTATAACTATTTTTGTATCAAATGTTGAATGTAATACAATTCATTAGTCATTAATGGAGTCTATATTATTTTTAACCCTTAGTATACTTTCTATTTACTCCTTCTTTATCTCACTTTTTGATAATCATAAAAGATGGAGAACCAGTTTTTCATTTGTCTAAAATGCTGATTTATGATATATTACCTCTACATAAATGAAATTCTTCGATACCATACCCATTATATATATATTTTTAACATTCATTTGATAATTTCAAAAAATTTATATTCAATTTTATTTATTTAAAATTTATGATCAAACTCTCACAATAGATCATTGAATTTTTAAGAAGAAGTAATATGTTTTTCAAATCTATCTATTTTCTGCCCTTTATTATTTCATACATGGTTTAAATAATTCCATGTTTTTTATAATAAAAAATGAAGAGATTTTAAAAAAATAATTATAATTTTGTTTCTAATGGGTTAAAGATTTATGATATCATTTTTAATATAAGGATGTTTGAATTTTTTTTGTTTAAGTGTTGAAAATAATAACCATTAAAGATGAGTAACTACAATTAAAAACTCACTGATGAAGTTGAGTCATTACTAGAAATACTCACATTTGATGATTACTCACCGCCATAAACTGTTCAACATCATAAAAGACTCATCATTGTGGTTGAGTCACTACATGGAATGTCTCATCACCAGATATGACTCACCATCATAAATAATTCTCCAACAGAATTTACCTATTTCTAGAGATGAGTCACCATTGAGATGAGTCACCATTATGATGAGTCACTATTGAGAAAAATCACTACCCGTATTATCCTATGGTCAGATGAATTACAACCAGCATGTCTCACCATCAGATAAATCATTTCAAGCTGAATTTTCATTAGATACCTCATCCACGGGATACGTTACCATCAAAATGAGTCTCTTCTAGAGTTCAATTGCCACCAGATTACCAACCAGCACTGTCTTGATCATTTTGAATTAAATTCCTAAATGACTATCTTAATGAATTTAATGAGATGGATTATTCTAATAATGTTTTAAAAAATATTTTAGGGATACATTAATGTCCTTGTGAGGAGTTCTGTATAAGGAGTCTTTAGATCGGAATGTTTATTCTTAAAAGAAAATTTCTTACAAGCTGAAAAGTAGATTGACCTGCGTTAGATCTAAGAACGCACTACTAGAAGAATCAAAGAGGATCATCTCTCCAAATTTTACTCAGTGCATCTTACCTACACTCGATTGTGAAATATTGAAATAGATAGAACATAAAAATTCATTCTATAGTCAGAAAAATGATCTTTTGATGTTCTCTTTTATTGTTATTTTATTAATAACAACTTGACATTCTCTCTAAGATACATATAAGGAGACTTAAAATTTCATATAACATCGGAACAAGAAACACAGTATTTTCTACATCTTTATACTCACTTTTTCTGTTTGTGGAATTTATATTTTTAGTAGTGTGTTTTTCAACATATTTATCAAAACATACTATCTCTTACCATATAACTAGATGATATAAGATATATTAATCTATCTCATTTCATTTGTACACCCATGCTGTTGGTGGAAGAGGTCCTTATGTGGCCTATGTTTGTTTTCATTCCACAAGTATAGTGGAAGAGGTCCATGTGTGGCCTAGATAGTTGGTTAGCTTTTTTTTGTTAACCCAATCCATGTTTGTGGATCAACATTATATTTATATAAGCTGCTTGGAAGTGGGTGATTTCCATGTGGAGGGTATTAGGTCTCGTATTGAGAATAAACCACTTATTTTTTATTCCACTCTGTGTTTTTGTATTACTTCATTTCAAATATCTAATCTAATGTTTTTTAAACATATAACAAAAACCTACATGGATAGTTAATATTAATTAGAGTTTATATAAGTATTTTATTGATCATATTTCTTATAATAGTTAGAATAATATTCATATTCTTTTAACTAAGACATAATTAGTCTTTTCTAAATCCATTAAAAAGTTTTAACTTATATTGATATGATATTTTTTTTAGCTGGGCACTTTTATTTTAAATTGGGGGATTTTATTTGAACTTGTTTTTATATACATTTTTATTGGGAATTCAATTCACCCCAATCTCTAGTTACTCACTCTGACCAACTATTTCATTTTTATATGAAGAGAAAGTGGTAATACTCTACTCATTGAGAAATATATGCCTGTATCTCATGAGGTTCTTACGTCCAATGAGGTTCAAAAAATAGTGTGCGTAGAGCACACCATTATGATCACATTCCTCCTCTTGCTACTATTATATCATAACTACACTGTTACAGCTTCTATGGAGCTATTGTTTCTAATTATACATACATTTTTCCCCACCTCTTAGTGACCTACATCAAGATATGGATAACTAAGACTCACACATTCCTATTTCCCACTAGAGAGATAACCATCACCCTTGATCATGTGGATTTTTTTTGAAGTATTTCTATATAGAGTGATGCATTAATAGGAACAAAACATAGATATTGGCCTATGCTTGTTGAATGGTTTCTTAGTCTTAACATAATGAGAGGTGATACTTCTCTGAATTTTGTTTCTCTATCTATGAGATAGATGGACATGCACTTCACAAATTTACCCATTGATGCGGATGATCATATTATCATGAATCATGCCCATCCATAAAGCTTTTGGAGTGTTGGAGGGACATTGTGCAATGATAACTTTGATACACATTCCCACATGATGTATTGGGGACAATAAGAGGAATTTGATTTAACTGAGAGATACAATTGATATTTTTCATGATTAACACACACATATAGGGCCTTATGCAGGGAATGCTGGTTAGGTCATTGTTATCTACGGGATGCTTCATCCATATTCATACATTGGAATTGGAGAGTCCTCCCTATCCCCTATTGTTTTTTATTTAGAACTTCATACGTATGTGTTGTGTGACACTCTGGGTGGAAAATCATTTGATCACTCGTATATATTGTTTTCTAATGTTATTGTTATTTATGATACTATATTTCTTATTATTTATCACTCTCAATGTTGTAACTTACAGGTGAATTTAGGTACACCACTTCATCAGGACTTCGAGAAAAAAATTTGGTGCATACCATCTCATGTTGGATAATCGACAATCCACTGATGTATGTATATGCATTCTTTAGTTGAAAAAACAATTTCATACTATTTTCATTTTTAAAAATTAGTAACAAACTGATTTAACGAATGTAACATGCCATTTTAGATTTCATGGCTTCTATATTATGCTACATTAGACAACATTCCTATATAATGAACTAATAAGATTCATGATTCCATAGTTGTAGTGCCTCTCATTTACTTTCATTTTTTTTGAGGGGAACCAACCAGATGTTGTCACATGCCAGTTTGGATGTTTTCGTCATATTTCAGTTCCACCTACACACTCAGCAGCACTTCATTCCTTGAAGCTGAAAAGGAGGCGGGATGTTTCATGAAACTAATTAAAACAAAAGTATCTAAACTTCTAGTACAGATGTGTGTTGTTTCGTGTTGAGGGAATGAATATGATATGATTCTATCCATTACAATTTCTTGAGTATGATACATGGTATAGAATTAAATCTATGTTGTATTTTTCTTTTCATTATATAGGAATTCAACATCATTCATGTCTGTAAATTTACAATAGTTTATTTGTTCTAATTTTTCTAATTCATTTGTCATCTCTTTACCACATAATCAATAACAATATATTATAAAATGTATAATCTAGAGGAGGGTATGGTTTTTAGCTAGGAAACGTACCATACTATTGTAGAGTAGATGATGTCAGCATATCATGTTCTACACGATAGCATCTTTGATCATCCACCACTGATAGATTATGTTCCTTCCCATAGAGAGGAGGATCATTCATAGGAACATCCTCTAATAGCTACTGAGATGGAGGATTCATGATTGGGACAACGTAGATCACGTCGTGCTATAAATGAGGCATTACCTATTCGTTAGAAATAGGCCACACCTCTAACAGTCCAGACTCATCAAATTGATGTTGTTCACTATGAAGCATGGGATCCATTTATATTGTCAGTATATCTATAAATTTCATAGGGTATATATGATCTTAGATCTTATAAGGTTTCATTTTCCATGCCTCCACTATTAATCTTTTAGCTTTAACATGCCATATTGTTCCCCAGTAGATGATGACATGTCCTTCTAATAACTCAACGAGAGAATTATTGGGTGAACATCACAACAACCAGATGACACATTCTCATGATGTTGCATAACCAGTGCATAAAAAATATAAGGTTTCATCACCATAAGAGGAACCCTCTCCAACTCATCATACTACACCGTAGCATAGTGTCTTGAAATCTTGATATGGGGGTATCATTATCACACTAGATTATTGCCCATAAAATTATCATAGATAGTGATTTTACTTATTCATTCTTTTTTTTCTGTTGACATAATGTTTTTGAAACAATAATGTATTTTATCCTCTACATTATTGTCTCTCTATTAAATTGAAGATTTTTTTACTTTAAACTATTTTTAAATGCTTGTCCAAACATTTAATTTTCATTTATATTTTACTTATAGTTTAAATTTTATAGGCTTTCAAAGTCAACTACAAGAAATATATGAAAACTTATTAAATTTCATGTACCTAATTTTAAAACCTTATAAAATATGAACTATCCAAACATTCTATCTAAGACATAAAACATAGGTTAAACATATAAAAATTAGTTACAAATAAATTTAATTTCATCTATTTAATAAAATAATATCACATTACATGGTACAATAATTATTTATTAAAAACATAATATTTACACATTAAAAAACATATGCACATAAGTTATAATGTATTTATAATAAAAATTAATTTAAAACATTGACTAAACAGAAAAAATAATTTCTTATAAAAATAATGAAAAAAATTAAATACCTTGGGAAGGTTTTAAAGTAACAATATATTGGTCCATTAAAACAACTATTCATTAACTATATTAATGAAATTCTTTTTATTACCAATTATTTTTTATATGTTTAGTAAGAATATAAAATTTCATTTAGATTATATTTATACTACATTATTTATAGACTTTCAAATCCATCTACTTGAAATATTTTACTGTTTTATGTTGGTGACATTGAAAGCATATAAATTATAATGTTTAAATATAATCAAAATGAGATTTAAAAAACACACCTAAAATTTAAAAAATAATTTATATATAAAAATCCTAAATATTGTTAACAAAAGATAATTTACACTTAACAAACTTTATTTCATAAAAATATAATGTTAGCACCTTAAAATATCAAATGACATAATTAATATTTAGTATTATCCTATCAATTAAATTATTATGAAGTATTATGAATTGTGTTATTATAATTGAATGTTTTTAATTACATATTTAATAAATATTACATATATTATTAAATATTTAAAATAATTAAAATAATTTGTAATAATCACGATATAAAAAATATAATAATTAATTTAACTAATGATGTCGTTAATAATATAATTTTAAAATAAATCATAATCAAGTTAATAATATAAAAAAATTAATTAGTAATATTACAATAATTCGGCGAGGAGGAGTAAAAAAAATAAAGCTACAATGAATACATGTAATTTGGGAGACATGACCTTGAGACAACCTGTGAGTCCCTTAGAGGCACAAAAATTATGTGTCAACCTTGGGGAAATATTTTTAATTATCAACAGTTTTGATATTTTTAACAAATTAATTGTATATAGATGTGTATAATCAATATAGAAACCAAATAAGAACATATATTTCAAATCTACTAACATATATATTATTAATTTATTAAATGATATATTTTTTTGAATTTGTGAAAGTTGTAATGGACCTTAACACCTTTGCCTAAATTTTGATGGAAAAGGCGTTAAGTGGCTTCACACATTTATCCCGGGCAAAAAATGATCAAACACGTGAATGAATCTAACAACATTGTGTCTTTAAGAAAAATAATATCAGGTTTTTTTCAATAAAAATTATATAAAAAAAATAAATGTTTGAGCCTTGATCCCATGCCTGCATATGGGAGATTAAGAATCGAGGAAACTCAACATATTTCTACTTGTGCTTGGGGGACCTTAGTTTCTCTTGCGCTAACTACAATGTTGTTGTCAATATATTGAACCACCATCACTCCAATCACCTCTCACTTCAGCTCGATTGAACAAGCCTCCTACTACAACACTAAGCACCTCCATACCAATTATATACCTCACTTAACACCATGATATCCTTGCCACACCTACAAACCCCTCCTCCAGACATGGAAGGAACTAGGGGGGAATCACCCATTCCACCATAAAAACTCCTATATTTAATTATTATATAACAATAATAATTATTAATTGATTAATTTAAAATTATTAATAATTATTATGAATCAATAATAATTATTACTAGTTATTATTAATGAATAATAATTATTTTTAATTTGAATTTATTAACAAAAATAATGATAAATTATTACAATATTACTATTAATAGTTATTATAATAATTTAATTTATATATATAAATTAGTAATTAGTAATTAGTAATTTTTCATTTATAATATGATTTATTATTTATATTATAGATAATTTATTTTTATTAGTTTTATTTTTAATTATTTTATTCTTTATGTTTCATTATTATTATATTATTATTTTCAGAATGAAAGAAAAGTGAAACTGAACCCCACATGGAAAATCTATAATTTATTTTAAGGACTCCTTCATTATAAAAGATTATATTGGGAGAAGATGTTAGTTATATTTAGGAATTAGTTAAATGTTGATAATTAATAATTATGAATTAGTATTATGAATAATTTTAAAAATTATTTTATATATGTATATATAAAAAAGAACTAAAATGATACAAAGAACATTATTTTAAAAATTATTTTTAATTTTTTGATATATATATAAATATAAATAAATTTTAAAAAATTTTATTTACAGATACATCAATTCATTTGATGCTCGACCGCCCTATATTTCGCAAAAAACCTCAAACTTAAATGTTTATTTATAAAAAACCCAATTATGATAAAGTACTTTTCAAAATAACTATACGTCATGAAATTACTGTCACCTATAGAAACCAATGATCAAGAAAACCCATTATTCTAGAAAATACATTGATGGTTTTATGATGGTTTAAACTATTTTTAAATGAATGATGATGGTTTTCAAAATCGATGTGAAATGATTCCTGATGGTTTTTAGTATCATCGTATATTGTAGTGTTCTAAATAATTTCCTGATGGTTATTGGCATTTTTTAACTTTTTTACCAATATTATTTATTATTTTTTATGTGTTATATACTATCTATGATGTATTACCACTTAAAAATGCATAAACATGTGTTCGGTGATATTAAACACCTATAATTTTGTTATTCTACAAAGAGTTTACCACTCGACCAAGTCATTTATGTTGTTACTAAGAACATTAATATACTTATATATATAGAAACAAATGTAAATACATACATATATGTACACTTATATGTATATTTATATTTTATAAATATATACATATATAAATATAATAACATATACATTTTTATAAATTTTGTCATATATGAATTTATAAGTATAAGAAAATATATAAAAATATATCTTTGATATATTTAAATATTAATAAATTTACATAAATTTATATAAATACATATTTTATTTTGTTAAGTAGGATTATATATATATATACTGATACAATGTATAGATATCTTTTTTGAAGGAAAAAAGTGAACAGTATATAAAGAATCAATCGAAATAGAATTACAATGACAATCGAGAAAATAATCATCCCAAAAATGGTCAAAAGATTCTTTCCCAAAGCTAGGAAAATTGTGGGCCACTTGATTTCCTCCCCTCTTAATGAAAGTGAACCTATCAGAGAAGAATTCATCCAATGATGACCGAATATTTCAAAAAATAAATCAATAAGGATATAAATCTTCCCCATGATTAGAAATATAATTAACCATAGATAGACAATGAGATTCCATAATCACATTATCCCACCTGTTGGAATGAGCTGGGATAATTCCATGAAGAATTGATGATGATTCCACCATAGATGGATCTTAAAAATACCAAATAGAACTATATTAAACTACCATAATCTACCTATTATTTTGGAGAACAATGATCCTAATAACCACCCTCGGTCCTAAAGCAAAAATAACATCGGTATTAAACATGGAAAAATATTCTTTTGGAGGATCCCAAACAGTGATTCCCTACTGAATACACTCCTCAGAAGAAACAATATAATTTTAATTTTATGGATTAATCCACTGAAAGGCCCTTTCATATCTAATTTTATTTCTAGTGGACTTCTCGTGGAAAACCCATCCTTTAATTTTTTTACCCCAACTATGAGATTGTAAAAATTAGTCCCACCTCCTATTGATCAAAGGAGGAAATCCAGTTTTGGAAATTATGATAAAGATAAAGTGTACAATTAAAAAAGTCATGGAAATTCTCCCTCCACTCCTTCCAAACCCCTTCTGCATTTTGGAATAGAAGAATAACCTGCAATGATGATTCCACATCACTGAGACATACATGACAAGTATCATCCAATTAGAGGTTAAAAGAAAAATGAACCCTCATATCTTAAGAATCCCATAATGGTCCTTCTATAAAGAATATCACTTTGGATTGTTCCTTGAGATACAAAAAAACATTTCCATAACTATAAGGGGAAACATAGAGTGAGTCCTCCACCAAAATAATATACCTATAATGGACATAAAAATTCTTGACGTTTCCCATTTCAAAAAAATTTGATACCTACCAATATATCGAGTTAGAGGAATTCCTAGATTGAGGTTATGATCTATCGTATTGAAAAAACTGAAAATATTTTCATGTTCCAAAAACTCCAATGAATTATGAAAAAAATATGAGACACGAGCATTCTCCAGCCCCTTAGAAACATCATAGAAAACACTCAAATGAGAGCCATCAACTAACCGTGGATCCCAAAAAAAACATCAAACCCATTTTCAATCTTTCATTAAATACCTTGATTAGGTAGGGAATTCACTATCTAAATACTAATCCAAAATTATCTTCACCTAATCCCCAAATAAGAATGAATAAAATCAATGGAAGTGAAACATATAGCTTGAACACCCTTGAAAGGGGGGAGTTCATATAAGAAAGGAGACCACAAAATTTCTTATCCAAAATAGATTCATTATAAATCCTCAAATTCATGAAACCAAGCCCACAAGAAAAATTGATACAAAAAAAATATCTCAAGAATTCCAATGAATAATTTTTATCCCATCATGTGACCCCCAAAAAAATTAGCCAATAAAGAATGTTGTTGTTCAATTAGAATGTCCATAAATATAAATAATGACATTACATATGAAATAACTGCTTGGGAAACAACCTCAATAAGAATCTCATTCCTTGATTTTGAAACCAACCTACTAGACAATAATTTTTTTTATCAAATCAATCAACAATAGAATAAAATATTTGTTTCATCCATCTTCAAATATTTTCTGGAAGTCCAATATTTTTCCGCTGTTTATCAACCACTCGATTTACACCTAAACTCTTAAATATTTCTACATAGATGATGCAAATAAATTACTAAAATACATTAATAACTTTATTGGATTTACTATTTTTCCAAAATCCCTTTCATACATATGAATAATCTTCAAAATTGATCAATATTTTTGAGGGGTGGCACACACAAAGAGAATTCTTTCATCTTCAATAAAGAGATGGGAAATGGGGGGATACTGCGACATACCTTATTTACATGAATAACCCCTTTCAACATTGATATTAACAGAAGTTGAGAGAATACATATTTCCCTCATATAAATAGGCAAGGGGATAAAGGATACCCTTTTTACAATCCCCTTGAAGGTTTGAAAAAATATGAAGGCCTCCCTTTAACATTAATCTTAAAAGAAACTGAGGTCACCCAATTAATTATAGTATTAATCCTTTTATCCCAAAATCCCATTTGAGTAAGGACCCAGTCATGTAAGGTCCAATAGACCCTATTGTATTCTTTCATAATATCATTATTCATCACCATTACTCTCATTTTATGAGAAGAAAAATTATTCATAGAGTGAATGAATTCACACATAAAAATTGAATTGTCTATAATAGATATAATTTGGAGAAAAATTTCTGATTTTCAATTATAATAAAGAGGAGGAGGTCCCAAAAATGAGCAACTAAAATATTATATTTTTTTTTATAAATAGCTATGAAATGTATAATTGTCCAGAACATAGTGTTTTTCGGGCGGGGGGGGGGGGGGGTTATGGACCTTTGGAATAATTTTTATAAATGTATCATTTATAGAGTTGAGATAATATCTCCATATCCCCAAATAAATAATTAGTAATACAACTTCAGTTCTATAAATATGAAAGAAACAATTAAATAATTTTTTTGTGAAACCCATTAGGACCAGGCAATTTTACAGAAGGAATATGATAAAGAGAATATGAAATTTCTTCTATAGTGAAATCCATTTCCAGCTACTAATTCATATCATTAGTGGAATGGTTTTGATGAAATTAGCCAGACAAGAAGGGACATCACTACTCTTATCCTTATAATGATTATGCAAAAAATCATATTAATATGACTTATTTCTCTCACCTTAATAGAAAATATTCCCATAGTATCCTTCTATTTCAAGATATTGTTTTTACTCCCCCATGCCAATGTTTTTTGATGGAAATGTTTATATTCTGATCACCATACATAATATTATATTAATTTCCCCCCATAAACCAACAGCTATCTTACACTCTTAAATCCTCATTTAGATCCTTATAAGAGAGATATTTCTAGGAAGTGAAAAACTACATTAAATAGATGGAAATTTCTTTAAATGGTTTTCTTTTGAGTTCATTTTCCTTTCAAAATATCTATAAATCAACGAACTCCACCTATTAATACTAGATAATAAATTGATATTTTAGTTGAGAATGTAATGTTCTGAGCAACCCAGGAATATTCAAAAATCCCATAACACCTATTATCGTGATGCCACAAACTATAAAAGAGAATCTACTACATATGATTCTTATACAAACCTTATAACTAATTGAAAGAAGTGAATGAATATGATCAAAAGAGATCGAGGAAACGTGGGAAATAAAGAAAGATGGAAAAAGAGTATTCTAGTCATTAGATCCCAAAAATATATATATGAATTCGGAAATATGACCAAAATCTCATTTTACTATAAAATTAGTACACAATCATCTAGAAAATCTATAATCATTTAAGTAATTCTAAATAATAGAGTCCTAAAATGATTCCATAGCAACATAGCTTCAGGGTTTTTGACCATATTTTTCATGCCAGAAGATTATTTCATGAAAATATCCCCCAATGATGAGAGGATGATGGATTAAATAACTAAATATTTTAAGAGGTTACATGTACTAGTTCTATTTTTATGTCTAGGAAAATCAGAAAAATACTTTATAGGTCCAGGGTGGGGACCTTGGAACTGTAATCAAAGCTTCAATACGATTAAAAGAGTAGTTAATAACCTTGACATCCATCTCCACATTCCATAATTGGAACCCCACCTATATCATGCAATTACTATCCAACTAAAAATGAATTCCTAAATTAAATCTTTTATCGAAAAGAGAAAGCATCCTTAATTTCAAAAAACGTTTCATATAGAAAAACTATGTCATGCTAATATTTTGAACTATATAAATAGATCATATGAACTGTTTTGGGATTTACACACCTTAGAAAGTCCCAGAAAAGTACTTTCATTGCCCCAAGTAGGACTGGGATGTACCCACCCCTACCTCTATAGAAGTCCTCATCACAAAACAATCAAACCAAATCTTCTCCAAGGGAATCAGATAATCCTCTTCCGAAGCTGATTTAGACATACCGTCATTGATGATTCATAATATATGGACGTATAAATATCCCCGATGAAAATTCTGGAGAAAAAACGATTATGATGATATCGTTCGATGATATGAATAGTGATTGATTTGAATAAACATAAATCCCAAAGATCCAGAAACATCAATGGACCACTGATCCCCGGATGACCCTTCGATCCAAAAAACAAAGAGTTTTCTGATCTACAAATCAATATCTAATAATCCATTAATCTATAAATCCACTGAACCAGAAAATTTTTTGAAAAATTAAAGATCCTCTAATTTGAATAAATAGGAAAAACCAATGATGTAGAAGGATGTGGGTGTACAGATCACCAAAACTATAACCAATGATCCTTCATAAGAAAATGGGTGCAGATGAAACTGAGTGAGCTACCAGGTGTGGGGAACACCTAAAATTTGAGGAAACAGAGAAGGAAATTGTCCAGCGAATCAAAAAAACTAGTGCAACAAGGCACTAATTTCCAAAACAAGGAGGAACCATAGATTGAAACTCAAACAGAGAGGAGACCAAAACTCATGTTAAGAGGAGACTTACCGACATAATATATATATATGTGTCTAAATATGAAAAAAATATTGATATCTAAAATATAAATAAATGTACAAAAAATATATAAATGTATACATACAAAGACATATATATATATATAAACACATATAAATATGCATACATACACACATACATATAAATATATATATCAACATAATATTTATAAATATATATAAAATTACATAAAATTATACATTCACATAAATATATATTCATATATATATAAATACATATAGATACACATACATATATATACCCACAATATATATATATATATATACAAAATTAAATATAATGGTATATATATAAACCTAAATATATATATATATATATAAACACCTAAAAACATACAGACAAACATATATACATACACACACACATAATGCAAATTTATAATTAAATATAATTGTATACAAATATATATAAATATATATTAAAATATTTAAAAATATTTTAATATATATAAATATATATAAATATACATATATATATATATATATATATAATTACAAATAAATATATATTAAAATATGAAAAAATATTGATAAATATCAATAAATATATATTATCATAAATAAATATACACATATAATTATAAATACATGTGTGTGTGTGTGCGTGTTTATATGTACATATATTCCTATGAAAATAATTAAAAATTAATAATTAAGATTTTGTAAATAATTAATAATTAATAATTTATTTTTTATGAAGATTACTAACTAATAGTCATAAATAAATAATAAATAATAAAAATTTTAAATAACAAACAATAAATGGTAATAATTAATAATTAATAATTATTTATTAATAAATAATTACAATTATAAAAAATTATTTTTTAAAATTAATTTTAGAATGGTTTTTAAACCATGGCCACTAAATTTAATTTTTTTTTCAGATTAAGCTAAAAAATATAAATCAATCATTTTGAAAGCCAGCAGTATGCGCCAGTGATATTGATCACATCACTCCCTTTCCTATGAAAGTGGGATCCAAATAGGCAACATGTCATCCCCCTTCATCATTTATGTGGGTGTACCCGAACCTATGAAATGACTACCTATAACATTGGTGTCAAGAACCTAAACGAACCCTCTCCATATATAGAGTCACCACTCTTCTCGTAGAATTAAACACTTCCCTATTATTCCACCACCATCACGCAATTCCAACACACCTTTATATGCAAACCCATCTTTCGCACATACAAATCCACCCAGTGGAGGAATTTTCCACCATGGTTTTACATTTACATTTTAAATAAAATGGTGGTAGGTTAGGTTTTTTTGGTAACTTGGCGCCAGCCTAGTGAGCTCCATATCTATCCCCCTATTTCCATTGGAACCAATAACACACCTCATTTCCAATATATACTTATAATGTGGTGAACAATTCATTTAAATCTATATTCCCAAAAAAATTATTAATGAATATAAAACACAATGAAGGGAGATGAGTTGAAATGATAAAAAGTGGTCCCAACACTCCTAAAAACAAAAAAAAAACTAGTCACATTCTTATGTTTCTTCCACCCCTTTCATAGGAGCTTCCTGGACTTCAAAGGTGCATGATCCTCTTCCACTACATACTAATATATATCAATCCATTTTAGATTATGGATAGAATCAGGGGGATAACCTATTAGTTGCAGTTATCTTAGAGATACAAAACCTTGAATGATTTATTACATGTATCTCAATTTCACAATTACTACTTAGAATTTTTTCACATTCTATAATAAGATAAGGTTGAGATATAAGTATATGCATATTCCAAGGAGAATCCTAGTCATATTGTTTAATGGAACAAGAAGGTTATATGTTCTAGACCAATTCCTCTATTATGGGTTTTGTGGAATCACAACCATTTATAGGATGAGACTTGGTAGTGTGAGGAAGATGTACATCCTTTGTAGCAAGAGTTATTATCAAGATATTTTTGACCACCCTTGGAAGGGAAGTACAAGGTAAAATTTTTTAATGGGGTATGATTTAAAAATCGTTGGTTTTTCTATGAGGTACATATTTTTTCAGTTTAACTTTTTACTTTTGACCTAATGTGAGTGTATAATGCGATCACTAGAGTTTTTGGGTTGTATTGGGCATATTTGGGGCTCATATACTTAATTTTGTTGTAGAGAACCCTAGTTTCATAGAGAGAAGATACCATGCGACCCAAGCCACACAGTTAAGAGTAACCATGAAGAACTGGACATAGAGAAGTAATAAATCGAACGGTTTGTGGAAACTATAAAACCAGGTCCACATGATCATGTGAAAAGTGGATTAATTTAAATATAGACTAAACATACATTTTTTTTATAGTTTCCCAAACCATGTTCATGAACTGTGTGTGGTTCCCCTTGAGTAAGAGAAGGGTTAATGATTGCCGCATGGTTTCGCCAACTATGTGGCCAAACCCTGTGACACATACAAAGTATGTCCAATGAACTTTTCCCCTTAAAATATCATATAACCTAAAATTCCTCTATTTCTTTATCTACTGGAAAAAAACTCATGTTGGGATCTCCCTTTGAAGATCAATCCATATGCATGCCACCTGTTTGTCGATTTGGACTAAATTTAAAGAATTATTGGTCTTTTTGTATCTCTGTATATGATTTCTACAATCAAATTGGGAAGTTATTCATTTATATTCATATTGAAATTGTTATTCAGGTTATGGAATAGATTACTTATTTCCTAGATTTTTGTTTTTTTATTCAGATCTTGTCTAAATCATAGGTTGATACTAGATGATTACTCTTCTACATACATATGGAAGGAAGTCTACACCATCCTATTATGGTATGATGTTTTATAAGAATATTTGTTGTTATTCTTCATGCTGATGTTTCTGGAGTTCCCCCTAAAATGAAT
Source organism: Viscum album (assembly GCA_963277665.1). Taxonomy (NCBI): domain Eukaryota; kingdom Viridiplantae; phylum Streptophyta; class Magnoliopsida; order Santalales; family Viscaceae; genus Viscum; species Viscum album. Next base: position 1,913,573,996 of record OY728122.1, read on the forward strand.
AGAATGCTTTGATTGTATGAATTGGAAGATTTTTATGTTTACCACTAGTATTTTTGAGATTGTTGGTGGATTTTAACCCCTACCTTTTCCACTAACATGATTTTTCATTACATATTTCTTATCTTATTCCACCTTACAAGGAGTGTTTGAACTCACCAATGATTTTGGGAGACATTATTAATTGAATGAGAAATTAATGAACATTTAGGAGATGGTTGTACCTCATATCCATATGATTACATGATGTGAATTGTTTTAAATGATTGAATGGAATTGTTAAATGAGGTTGATGAAATCATGTATTTTGATTGGTTATAAATTATTGAATGAATTGAGATAATTAATTGATAATGGTAGTGGATTCCAGGGACGAGAGCCTTGGATCCTGATTCGAAAGAATTACGTGGAAATTTCCACTCTATGGGTATTGTTTATAGTAGTGGATGCCTTGGACAGGTTTAATCCCTTGATTTTTTATGTAGGATGCCTCGGGCCTTGCTACCCCTAAGACCCGACTTTCATAGACTCACATTGGACTAGCTATTTTGACATGTTCTTTATACCCCACCACGGTATTTACCATGTTTCCATCAAGATTCTCTTGGGACTTGATAAGAATGTGTTTGTATTCTCTTCCTTGGATCCAACCATTCATGGTCTGACACTAGATTACACAACATGGCTGTTATGGATGCTTTAAATTGGATTACATAGCATGGTCATTGTAGATATTAACACATATTTATAAGGAATAGTGATGGTGAATATTTTTCTATTCTTATAGATATCCTTGGAATGGGGAATCAATATACAGTTTTGAGAGTGGATAATATATCATGTATTTTTCTACATTATAGATACACTTGTTTATGGGAGTTTGATTGTTATTCATAAGGAGCCTTGTTTGAATGGATACGATCAAATATTTACTAGATACTTTTCTTTTATTTCTCCTATAGCAATGATATATTTCACACTTATTTTTTTATATCACTTATACTAGATTTTTTGTGACACTGTTGGTGGTGGCCGACTTAGTGCTATCTCACACCCTATTCGTGACACCATTGGGTACCTAGAAAGACTTCATGGATGCGGGTAGAGACCGTGGAATGTTCTCACTATACGAAGCTTGAATTTATCCCTGTTAGGAGCATCAGAGCACTATAATGAGCTTGGATCGTCATATTATCTGGGGACAGTTCTTTTTGGTCTTTTGTACCTTCAAATACATGTATTATATTGGATGCCTATATACATATTTTATTACATTTTATATAAATGAAATGGTCATCATATTTTATAGGGATACTTTTGGCTATTTATTATACCAGTCTTCTAGATGTTTATGTTTCTTCCATTTCTAGTGATTTTATATACTTCTGTTAATGGACTATTGTGATCCCTATTACATTGCAACACTTTCACATGAGGTAATAGTCTCAAAATAGACACACCCTTGGTCCTCACTGCTTTTCAGTATCCTATGGAAGATGGGGAGGTGCACTTGAGGCCATGTGACCCACCGGCCTGGGGAACCATTTAGCGACACCGGGTTAGGATGTTATAAATATAATTAATAAATAATAAATATTATTATTACCATTGTAGTAATTTATATTAGTTTTTCTTAGTTATAATATTTATAAAATATTATTTCTAAATATTTGGGAAAATTTTGTCGATATAATTATTAGTAATTTCGTTAACGTTGTATATTGTTATTAATTATCAATTGTATGATTTATTTTGAATTAATATTATGTTATTAATTAATTAACAGTATAAGGACTAATTTTTATAACTTTTTATTTATAAATATTTGTGAAATATTCATTGTTATAATTATTAGTAAATTTTTAATTGGTATAATATTTATTAAATATCAATAATATTATTATTTTTTAATTAATAATATATTATTATGTTATTAATATTTTTAATAATAATATAACTAATATTTATTATTTATTATCATAAAAAATATATTTTGTTTTGAAAAATTTATTCCCTACAATATAATCCTTATATTTATACCATATTATGGTATAATATTAAATAATTTCTTATATAATTAATAATATAATGTTTATTATTAATGATAATAATAATTTTAGAACTAAAAAATAATATTATTGATACTTAATAAAAAAATTAATGTTACTATTTATTATTCTATTGTGGATAATAACATTACGAAGTATTAATACAATCAAAAATTGTAATAATTATCATTATCAATGAAGTTATTTTTTTTAATAGTTCAGAAATATTCATATGAATTTTCAATTATTTCATATAAATTTTTCATGTAACAAAATATACTATATTATTTTCTATTAAAATACAAGTATGGATTTGAAAAAACATATAAAATGTATCATTATAATATACGTTGGGGGATTTTGTGCTCCACCGTGCCACAACTATATGTATAGATAATGTATCACCATCATCTATGTCCATGTATATGCTCTCGCATATGCACCACCTATCTAGCATATCCAATGGCTACCTCCACTGAATATTATGCGATAAAGAGTGGGTATATAGACTCTCCGCCCTTACCATGTCATATATCTAAGGATAGTGGCTACTGATTGGAACTCTCCTAGCATGTGAAGAATAGAGGTGTTGTATAGAAAAAATCCATGGATTAGAGAAAAATAAGGACCTCAAAAGTGACTAGTTGTCCTCTGTCATTAAAAATAAATCATATTGAATAGAATATTATGATGCATCAGCTCCCATGAGAATAATAACCTATGGATTTATCTATGTATATGCTTGTGCATGTACTTATGGTTGTGTCTATGGTTGTGGTTATTTATGTGGCTCACATGCAAAAGGTAGTAGAGGGGAATATATCTAATCATCATGAACAACCTCCTAATATGACACATCTATAACCATAATAGGCTCATCACCTTTTATCACATCGATATCAGACTCATCACACTTTTCATTTCCTGACACATCAAATAAAATCCAATGATAAATCTCATCCATGGGAAAAATCATCTCACTAACTGCACATTGGATATAGGTATGGTAAAATGCAGCTCCCTTTGTGGGATAAAAGGTGGTAATTGGTTTGGAGATATTATAATCTTACAACAACTAATTCTAAAGTTAAATAAAGTTAATAAAAAACTATTCAACATTGAATGGAAGAATTATTACCAACTCACTACAGTCACATCTATATCATGTATGATGTCTCACTGGGAACAGGTGGTACCGGGGCCCAAAATCCAACAGATATTATATATCCAAACATAAAATGAATTCCCCTAATTATTTTGGAACATGTTTTCTTTCCCACATCTCAGTATATCATGCTTGATATCACCTCCAGTCGAAGTCTCACTTCCCAATCATCATTAGGGATTGAAATCAGGGAACCTAACTCAGAGGTTAATGAATATGATACTAGAAGGAGAAAAGTATCACAATTATATCAACATGAATTCAATCGAAAATATGAAAATGAATCATTGAATTGACGCATGAGTAGATAGAAACCATCACCGTGTAGTAAGGTGGGTGACTCTAGAAGATAGGTGCAATATATGAGATCCATGAAACTTAAAATATTGAAAAATGAATATGAAATTAATAAATTAATTATTGTAATATAAAAAATAATATTTTAATGATATAATAAATTATCACATATTTCATCTAGTTGAATACTATGAATCATAAGTCTCTATGATTGGACATCATATCTGGTGGTATCTGAATACCAGTTCACCCGAATCCACATGCATATACAATTTTTATACTGATATTTCATAGTAGAATGTTTTAAAATTCGTTTTTATGTAACCAAAAGTAAAAAACATACCATAATCAAGCTAGGGACTCCCATAAATTATCCACAATTAATGGAATGTGAGAATACAGAGCTAAGAGTGGGATGAACACCCATATCCACATTTAGATTAGAATAATATATCATTTAATCTATATCTGTGTGGTGTGACATGATATTCATAGTGGTTTCTATGTATACTCAAGACATACAGAACCCTATATATACACCATTTCTAGTCTAAATCCTCTATCAATGGTAAATACCTCAAGTGTACAAATATCTTTGAATGATCGATGATTATCATCATTGCAATAAGTTTTAGAATTTATGCACATGCAAATATCATCACCGAGATCTCGTCAGAAACATCTAAAAGATCTTCGATGTGATAATCTATCCACAACATTCATAATCAACTCCTAAAGACAAACCTACCATTATCCTGATCCTCAAATGCAAGAAGTCTGTTAACTAGGTTAAACCAGTCAACACTAACTCGGTATGTCATTGCTACACCATTAATCCAGAGGCCCAACAGATTGTAAGCATACTCATGTGTAATAGTCATTTCTACCAATAGAAAATGAAAATTCATGTGTCTATGACATCCATCTCTACACTGGGGTAGAAATTAAATAATGATCAATGAATATGAAGTCACACATTGTAGTACTATAAAACTCAACATGAAGAAGATGAGTGATGATTATAGGAGTTGGTGGAACATGATTGAAACTAAGAGACCTCTATACACTCAAATATAGAACTATACATCACTCTATATCTTTTAGTGAAACATGTCTTTCCTGAAATGTGAGTAATATAGGTCCCACAATCTATATATTTGATAACATCATTACTTTTTATATTCAATTCCACACAATTTGAAAAATAGTTTTTTAAAAAAACGACTAGAAATAATATGATCCATAAATGAAAAATCCTGAAAACCAAAAGAATATGTAGATTGATGATAAAATATATTAACTTGATCAATGATTCGATAATGTTTTGCCCCTTCTAACCACTTCTGGACATATCTTATGAATATTCCCTTCTATGTGAAATTTTATGCATCCTAAGTCCCACTACCCATTCTCATGGCCAATCCATATCATTTCTTATAAAAGTACACATTGGTCATCCTTGAGGTCACAACTTAGTGATATCAGACAACAAAGTAACAAAATATGGTAAAAAACATGACAAAAATGAAAAAAAATCCATAAATGATAAACTAAATTACATAACCAGTTAATATCAGTGATTATATTTGTATGATTAGTTTGAATGGTAGTAGTATTTAAATAAGTAACAAACATCCACGCTGAATGAAAACGGTCAACTAGAGTACTCACTTGATACATTGGATGAACATTGGGTTGCCTAGATATGTTTACTTATTTGTGAGCTACAATGGAATGTGCATAGCGATATCTCAATTCATGGAAATAACCAAAATCATACAACCAATATCCAAGTGTGACCTATATAACTCAACCACTATATCCAGAGAGAGGGTTTTTTACTTTTTTACCTAAAAGAGGCTACCTAATATTTTAATGGATTTAATAAAAAATGATGATATATCCTATAATATAAATTTAGTGTCCATTTTAGAAATTATGACCAAAATACTTTATATAATGCATATTTAGATAGGTCTACTAGGGCTGTTCAACAATGGCATTCACACACCTATAAAATGATTTGTATACTAAACATGTAATTGGTAGTTTAAAAACACCCTTGAATATCCAATTTTTACACTCTAAAATATTAGTGATCTTGAGGGAATATCTCTTACCATTATAATATGATAGTAAACATTTTTCCTTTGAAATACAAATCATAAAATCCGATACATATTCATTAGCCCTTCAAATCTCATGAAGTGTTTGTTCGAAATTTCCGTATATGGTATTGAAAGATGAAACCAGAATAGAAAAATGTTTTTAAAATGAAATTAATTTTTTTTAAACAAATATATTTTAAGGAAGTAAACAAAAAGTGAGAACATACTTACATTTTTACTCAACTCCTAAATTATTATGCACAATACTATCAATATTTCTAATGAAATATTGATGATAAGAATTAAATTATTCCAATGAAGCGCCATCATTTTTAACAACCTCTATAATTATTTAATGATGATTAGATATCAAACACACTCCTTGTATTTTTATAACAAGATTTTGAAATCAAGAAAAAAACAAACTCCATTTTTTAAATTTATCATTTTCACCAATGTAAAATTTAAGTGCTAGTGGAGAAAAATTACCATCTTGTGTTGAATAAATAATTAGGACACTTGTATAATTTCCATTATGAGATGTTACATAAACTTGACTAAATTGTTTACAAAAAGGAAATGTAGCTACACATCGAATGATTTCCCAAAACTACATATAGAACATTAGCTTTGTTTGATCAAATCAGTGTTCTGTGGTGACATACTCAATAGCTTCCAATTGATAAATAACATTATTATTGAGAGAAAAATTCCCATTAACTGCAGAAACACAACATATGATTTATCTCAATCACCCTTGATTTTAAAAAATGCCTTTTGTTTTTTATTCCAATAATTCCAACAAGATATATTTTACTTGAACAACTGTTGTATTCATTCTTGGACAAGGGACACAAGAATGCTTTGAAATGTTTTTACCATTTCTACAATCACAGTTAATATAAACTCTGCCTACAGTGAAGAGTGATCCTATGAAATTATTGGACGTACTAAAGTATGTGGGCTTTACAACCTAATTATTTTATGTCCTTGAAAATTTTTTCAATTATTTCCCATATTCAAAATTTACATTCTGGCCAATATTCGTCACACTGAGTGAGGTATTTTTCATTTGGGAATCATCATTAATAGATGAAAAATGTCTCTATATATGTTATTTAATTAGAACATTTTTCAATGATACCTTACATTCAAAATCTTATCCAACATATATACTATTATCAGTAGATGTAGATTTGTTACCTATAAGGAAGGATTATTTAGTATTTGGTGTAATGAAATCCCAACCGAAATTTTTTTCATGGGACATTAATTCAACTAAATAAGTAAATTATATAGGATGATTAGAATTAACTAGTTTTTTTTCTTAAATATCAAAGTTAACATAGAACTTTTATTCCCTACATAATCCTCACCTACCTCATCTCCTATTAAATCATCAGATACTTCCTGATAAAATAAAGCACTGTTTATTAAATTATGAGTATTGATGGGGTTTCCCCATGCAATTCGTACCATATTCAGATCATCTTCTATCATAATTTGTTTCTTTTAATAGATTCATATGAGAGTAAAATGGAAGTGAATGTTGGTAAGGACTGACTTCAATAGATATCCCATAACATGGTTCTATAGTTGTAGGTTCCACCAAATAATTATTATAAATTGGCACATATATTTCCCTTGAACCATTTGTACACTTTTGGATGAACAAAAATGATATATCCACCCAATCCTAAAAATCATTTAGAGGATACATAATGTTCCATAGAAATTATGGATATTGAAGTTAATGATAGGTAATTTAATTAATTGATTGATCAACCTATATTTTTAAGTGACTATGAATCCTTCTACAAACTGCATTGCATTTCATTTAGTCACAAATATTTTCCTCTCTTGTAGAGGGAAAACTATAGAAAAAACTGTGATCAGTATAAATTTACTCACAATTGCAATATATTAACAAAAACATATTTACCTATAATTTTTTTCATCAAACATTATATATTACATCATCACATGATTAATATGTTTTAATTGAATATTATTAAATAATTTTGGCACGATCTTCAAAATTTTTATCGGTACATGGTTATATATTTTCAATACACAAAACAAAACCGCAGGGGAACTTGTATATCGTCTATTATCTAATATTTCGAAAACCATAAGTGTCTTTTTAGTTATGGTGTAAAAATATTTTTTCAAACAATAACACCTCCTTTCAAATCCCATTTTTTACAATGTTACTCAAATGAATGTGATGTGGTCTAGGGGTTTGGGATACATAATTTTTTTACATGGACATGTAGGCCCCTATAGAATTATATTTTGTGATGAAGAATAGGTCATCAATTGGAAAAAGAGAATCAAATTATTAAAAATTATATAACCACATTCAAAAAATGACATGCAATTTCCATTATATATGGGTTTGTCGTCATAGGATCTGTGATTTATTAAAAATTAAACAAGAAGATACAAAAAATATGACATTAAATATCAATTATAAATCGGTAAATCATTTTAGTATAAGTAACTATTGAAGTATACTAAAATTGACCTAATTACATATAATTTTTCATTTCCAAAGTATTATACTACATCATGAAAATTTTAAATTGTTTTTATTAGTTATGACTATAAAACCTTGAATTGATCTTGAGATGTTTACTATGGAAAATTTTATTAATATTTGATAATGATTCAAAAAACCATAGGATAACTCTTAGAGCCTCAATTATCCCATATTTTTGTAACCATCAATTTCCAATCACTCTTGTTGTAAAACTACATATTCAAATAATGATGCCTCTTTTCAAACAACTTTTATTACAATGTTACTCACAAGAATGTGATGGGGTGTAGGGGTTTGGGATACATAATATGTTTAGACATACACACATTCCCTTACATACTTAGAAAGAGGAATGATATGAAGGTCATAAATAAGGAAAAGAAAATACAGATATTACAAATTATATAACCCATTACAAAAAAACATGACATGTCATTTTAATCATATATTGGTTAGTCATCTAAATATTAGTCATCAAAAAATACAATTAACATGCTTTTTTCGGATAATTTTTATGTTCAACATATTATAACTTTACCTATAATTATACTAAATAAATAATATATATATATATATACATCTATTTATAGTTGTTGTTTTTTAATATCAATATATATATATATGAATACATTTTTTTGTATATAATGATTTATTTTATGTATAAATAATATTATTTTTAAAATAATTTTTTCAAATAATATAAAATATATTATCTCAACAATGATATAAATATTTTTCAATTAAATTAGGATTTACATGTTTGAATTTTATGATTATCACTAATATATTTTTATAAATAATGAACCATAATTCTTTTATTTATCGATGAATCCAATCATATATTTTACATTTATTTAATCTTCAATATAATATATAAAAATTTAAATATATTCAACTATATTTTATAATATTTTAAAATAAAATTATGTATATTTTTATAAACTAATATATTTTCCAAAATAAAATTTTTACTAATTTATACATAACTACCAAAAATATTATTAATAGTAAATTTAGTTACATTAAATTTAAGAATTAATATAATTAACACATAATTATACATTAAAAAAATTTAAACTTCTATTACATTAAATATAATAATATTTTGTTAGTATATATAATTTTTTGGAGTAATTAAACTTTAAAAAATTCAAATAATTATATTTTATACATTTTTAGATGGAATAGTTTTTAATAATTTATAAAATTTTAGAATTATTATTAAAATTAATCTTTTTTAGTTTTATTGATATTCTTTATTTATATACATATATTGATTAATATATTTTTTATTATTTAAAATTAAATATGATATATTATATAACATATATATAATTATATTCAAATGAAGTTAAAAATTGTTTTGACAAATAATTATTCATAATAATTTTTATAAATAATTTAGAAATATTAACATTAATTTTCTGGTTTTATAGAAAATTATGTTTTAAATTTATTTTACATTAAATATATTACATAATAAAATCTATGCATACAAATATATGAAAATATAATTATTCTCAATTTAAATTACATAACTATTATTTTTTGAAACTATAATTTTTTCTAAAATATAAATTATATTATTTTATACAATGTAAATTATGAAAATAAAATATTAATTTTTTATATCATTCAATATAAATTAAATCCTACAACGGACAATAATTCATCTAGAAATTACATAATCTAAAAAAATTCATTCACACACTCATACAACCATATTTTTTAAATAAATAAACCATATAGAAAACCAATTAGAAAATCAATATTTTTTAAATAGGAATTTTACCTTCTCAAAACATAGAGATATATGTTGAGAAGGAAATATTTCAGATATTTGATACAAATTATAGGTTAATGGTAAATGAAATGGAGGGGGTAAAGCCTCATTTTATAAAATTATTTCATGGGAGGTGTGAACCCCGTTCATGCCTCCATTGAAAACATGATAATGGAAGTGTGAATGGTGTTCATGCTTCCTTTCAAACCCCATGGAAGTGTTAACATCATTCATGCTTCCATGGAGGAATTTGAGGTATGAATGACATTCATGCATCCTTCTTCCCATTTTTTTAAATACTATAAAACCAATAGGATTTTTTATGTCCTAAAACCCATTAATTTTTTTTATCATATATACTGATGTGTTGTAATTAAATTTCCAATACTATATTTTTATAGTGGCTTTATTATTACATTGGATTATATTAATTTATTGGTATATGCATGAATGCATCATTTCCTTTGTTTATTTATATTTATTAAAGTCCTTTTGATTTATTTTCATTAAACTTTATTTGGTTATTAAGATTTTTCTTTTACTTAATATCTGGTTGTGGAAAGGTGGAACAATTTATCAATTTGATTTAACAGTGCCTTTTGTGCCTAGTTTTGTTTCCCTGGTGTTTTTTCTATGTATTATAGGATATCATGGATCCTTATTTATACTTTGTGGGCCGTTTTTTTGTTCCACATGTTCCTATATTTTTTTTGTGTTCTATTATGTGAATAACCCATTTCATCTTGATGGTCTCTATGTTATGTGTCTTACATAATCACTTATGCATGTTGTTTTTTGTATAATTTTAAAAAGGAATCATTTATTTTCATTGGTAGATAAGATTGTTTTCTTTTTTTTTTTGGTTTTTTAAGAATGAAATGATCTTCTAGTTTATAACAGGAAACATTTATGAGCATAGAGGAGAAGCATGGACTCGAGCCCTGAAGAGTCCACTTTGTGTATGGAATGTTTTTATTGTCATCTAATTTTAAATTTGGTTCAATGAGATAATAATATCCCATTGAAGTCGATATTTTGAATTAGTTCCAATGTTAATGTATATTGGATGAATTCCTCAATTCTTAATATTCCATGAAACATGTAGCACCTCAAGAGTTTATGAATTATTTTTGTTCCGATTTAATTTAATCATTTAATATTTTGAATTTACCCCAACACAAAAAATGTTTTTTTATATTAAATCACTAATTAAAAGATTCATTTCATTGGGGGAATCAAGTTGGCGTATTTACCAAGAAACAATGACTTGGTGTACGTTAAATGCAACTACGATGTTTCCACGGAACATAATTTTGTTCGAATTATTTAAATGAGATTATAATAACTCAGATATTAAACATCTTAATATGAATATTAATAAATACTTTTCAAATATTGTTTATAATATTTTATAGAAATAAAAAATATTTATAATGAAATGTATTTTTTGGTGAAGTCATTAATTGTTTAAAATTATTATTTTTTCAAATGAACTACTTTTCATTTCCTTCTATGAAAAATATTAAAATTAATTTAAGACTCCTTTAAAAATTTAATTAGATAAAGTAAAATTCTTTTTTAAATTTATAACATTGAAATTATAATAGGGTAATTTTTTTGTTTTTCTCTAGGAAAATTCATTTTATGATGAATAAATAAAGGTACACGATTTTAATCCCAAACTACCTTTTAATATTATTTATTTATAAATTAATGTTATATTTTATTTTCGATTAAAATTTTAAAAAGATAATATTTTTACCACTTTATCCAATTGAGGTAATATAAATCAATTCCTATTTGAAATTAGGAATAAAAACATAGAAAATGATTATATGTTTTAACTTTAAAAAACCATCAGTGTCATTATCTTAATAGGATTAAATTTTAAATTAAATTCTTCCACATATGTTATTATAATTTATAAAAATTATTTCCATATTTTAATTATCATAATTTATATTTTATAATATGTTCCACATAGTTTTTTACCAATAATATATGTGGAAATGATTAAATTTAATTACAATGATTATGTGAAAATTTAGGTTAACAATGTACAAACCCATTAATATAAGAGCAATAAATAAGTAGAAACATATAAAGAACCAATAATATAGTCCTTAATATTCTATTAACCTTCAAATATTTATTTTGGTGTGGTTTGATTTTTGTTAGGTAAAAACATGGGTACACCAAACATATTTAAAAAAATGCCAAGTGTGCCATTTCCCTTCCATATAAAAGGCCAAAATGTGTCCTTGTTCTCCACACCTATAAAACCAATTAGTGTAGTAAAAGATCTTCCCCATAAACTCCCCAAAATACATACCTTCCTCCTTTAGTACTACCTTTGGGAGTATATAAATCCAAGTTTCCATTTTGGAATAAATGAAAAGGGGTTACCCAATTAAGAGGTAATGTCTTCTCTTCATCTCCTTAACTTTGTTTAATTTATCCACCCCATCCACTCTCTTTATTCTATAATTGTATAAATAAACTAGTATAATAAATATAATAGGATTTTTTATGATAAGGGTACTACCTACACTTACACAGATCTCGATCTAATGGGTAATGAACATATTATTTATATGTATGGCGAACTACCACCTCATGAAATGATGATTGATTATGTTTTACATTACCACCTCACATGGAGGGAATTATGATGGAAAATAAGTTTATATATGTTATAAATTAAATATACTAAGTATTTATAGTTATTTAATCATTTTACAACAAATATCTATATATTTACAACTTTGTGTAAATACAATAATTCCTTTTAGGAAGTGTAGATTACCGCCCCCTCAAAGCGATCTGATTCGTTCACACACTACATGGAATTTATTAAAGATTATTTTAGTTAAATTATATTATATTTATGAAATAATAATTCTACCATAATTATAATATATATATATATCTGTTTGTGTGTTTCATTTTGTTTCTTTCTTTTAATGTGATAATAAAAATGACAACAATGTTAAAGTGTATATACAGCTAACCGCCTCTATGAATTGTGTATTCCAATTAAAACTTCGATATTATATAGATTGTTAATATAAAAATATATTTAAAATAAATTATATTTATATCATGGTATAAATTCTATAAATCATGATATATGTATAATGACCAAAGACATAACCAAATAAGACACATGCGAAGAATGATGACAATATTAACCGAAGTGAAACCTCGACATAAGATTGTTAAAAGGAGGGTAATGTAAGGTTATAATAAAATAATATATGGAAATATATTTAATAATATGGTTCAATAAAATATTTATAATAAATTTATATTTATTATATATGTGGGTTTTACAAGTATGAAGGGATTCGAGACACAAGTTGAGGGGATTTCATCACACTTTGAATTTTCGTGGGATACATGATTTATTAACAACACATTACTTTTTTCTAGTGTTTATAATTCCCATGGATGTATTAAATGATTATTATAAATAAATTTATGTGTATTTTCATATCTATTTTATGATCTTTCATTCATGAGTTTTATGTTTCAAAAGATACCAAATTCGTAAAATAGATTTTTCTCAATTTACCTTCATTGTGAATATAATTATTTTCTTGATATTTAAATCTTCATTTAATTTCATTTTCTTAAATTAAGAGCATGATACCATTTAAAGAAGTTGTAAGAGTTCATTTAAACAATGTGATCTCTTATTGAAATTATTAATGATTATTCTTCTTTTATTAAATTTTATGATATATCTCCCAAGAACAATCACGAGTTTCCTTACACTCTTTTTCTTAAAGATATATCCATTTTTTAGTACCATTATTCAACCCTTTGGTCGTTAAGATAATTAAGAACACGTTTTTAATAAAATCGGACTGTATTTCACTCTTCGGTCGAAAATCTATTTTATTTCAAAAATTATGTTTTCAAAAAAAATTTCTAACAAGTATTCTAAAAGGTTTTCAAATGATAATTGAATATCATTCTCAAATTGAAATGATTTAATTTTTTTATCAAATATTCGTTTAAAATATTTGAAATCTATTTTCAAGGGAAAAGGTTTTCATTAATGTTTTTTGGTTTTCTTCAAAGATTCATTTAATATATTTCAAATCTATTTTCAAATTAAAATGTCTTCAAGAATATTTGTTGGATAAGAAATGTTTTAAAAACAGTAAATCATTATTTATATATTTTCAGAAATAAAGTTTCCAAAATTTTTGCATGTTTATATTTATAAATTTTCAAGATTATTTTCAAAGAATTGGTTTTAAAAATGTTTTCGATTTTAAAAACAAAATTTTCCAAGAAAATGGATTTTCCTCAAGGAGTATATGTAAAATATCTTTAGAAATTATTTATAATCTAATATGAAATCTGTTTGTGTTACTCATTCTTTTTTGGAGAAAATGATTCAATGCTTCCATTCTTATTATCTCTATGAATGATAAATATTTTGATGAAATGATGTTTATGAAAACCATTGGTATTTAATGGGTTATACGATTTGGAAACCTGCTTAGTTTCATAAGTGTCGATTATGAGACCTACCTGTTTTCCTTAGTAAATCATATGATTAAATGTTCATGATTCCAATCTAATTTTATGAGTTACAATATGATTAATTTTTATACTATTTTGGAACTCATTTGTAATATTTAGTTAGGTCTTGGATTGAATGTATATCTTCTTCCAATGAATTGGGTAATGATGGATGACTCATGAGTATATATGATATTGATGAACCTGATTTCATATTCAAAATTTTATGTGTGAGCCTAATAAAATGATCAAGATGTTATTCATGGACGAGGTTTCATGTCCATATGTTTAGGTGTAAACCTGATCACATTGTCAGAATGTTATGCATGAACCCAGTTGCATGTCCATATGTTTATGCGTAATCCTGATTCCATTTTAATAATGTTATGTGTGACTATAATTACATGTTCACAATGTTAGTAATGGACCTAGTTTCATTTTCATAAGGTTATGTGTGGACCTGATTTTTTTTTCCACAATGTTTTGGATGGACCCAATTGCATGTCTATAAGTTGATGAAAGGTCCTGATTTCATGTCATTAACTTAATGAGTTATCCATTATCTACTTATTCATATTTAAAATTTTGTAAACTAAGGTTCATGCCAACAATTTAATTTCTTATTCCTATGTTATGATTTCCTGACTTACTCTCTTAATTATCTTATGATACAGGAATTATTAACTTCAAATATTTATTATGATCTCTAATTTGACGGGTATGATCATTAAATTTTATTATCAAGTTCCAAACCCTTTTTTTCTTGTTATTATTACACATTTATTTTATTTATCCTTATTAAGCATCTAAGATAATACCATTATTATATTTCATTTCCACAATTTAGGAAGAAAGGATTTAGGTAGAAGTAAAAATGGTGGAGATATTTATAAAATATGTTTAAGATATTTCACCAGGATATAATATTTTGATTCCATGATTCCAGAAAAACTAAACTATTATAGTCATTAGGTATGTATTCTTGTAATTTACAGAATATTAATCTGAAATGATTTAATATCCATGTATACTAATCCGGGGTTTCAATAAATCATCTGAATGGTTTGAAGACTTTGAGTATCAAGCTGATTCCTAGAAAGTTGTAATGTTTGCATTTGGTGATATTGGATGTCATGGATAAATAATTCTCCTCAAAATATATGATGATTTATTGAGATTTTTCATTTCAGGAATATTATAATTTGTTTTTAGAACATTTGATACAATCCTTATCTTGTAAATGGGGATAAATGTTCTACCAATTTTTTTTAGTGTGGATTGTAAAAAATGAAATTGTTAGAAAGCATGAAAGGTACAATACTTTCCTTGATAAATATGATGATGATAAAGGTCATTAGTCAAAGGTTAAATATCCTGATTGATGGGGTTCATGATTAAAGTAATAAAATGGTTTTGGAATGATGTAAAATTTGATATAAGATCATTGAATGTTTAATGATGTATCAATTTGTGCTTTTTTACAAATCTAGATGACCACAAATCGGTATGGTTGGAATTTCCAAAACATATATTTAAAATGGCAAAATTTCCCAGTGTTTTCCAATTCTTGGGGCCATAAAATTTGGAGATTGTTTTTTGGAAATGTAAGGTTTTCATAAAAGGAGTTTTTGGGATATAGTTTGAGGGCTACGGAGAACATTTATTGACTGTGATAGTGGTATATGGAATAGAGAGGGAAAATATGCAAACAATGATTTTGGCATAGCAGTGCTATGTGGACTGTGAAGCACACAACATGGGCCAAGTTGGGAAAATTGTTCACCTGCTGATTACAGTTCAAGGGAGGTTCATAGTTTGTAGGAGGCATGTCATTTTCAGTTGAGAGGTGGTGATTTAGGCTATTGTAATGGGTTTCAATTTTCAGATGACATCATCCTCCAGAAAGAAGATAGGAGCTATAAATACCACATAATAGGTCATGGTGAAGGCTACACCACATCGATGTTTTTGTTAAATCATATTAGATGGTTTTAAAGATATTATTTTCCTTTACAGTGACCCCTAATTAGATCATTTTTTGAGAGATAATTATGTTATAATCGATAGTCACTTCTAGAATAATTTGGTCATGTCCAAAAGAGATCATGTGGGAGAATTCTGTAAAGAGAAGTAGTTCAAAGTGGAATGATTACATGAAGGAAGATATTTTCTATGAAAGGAGGTTTGTAGGGATCTATAGAATATAATAAAAAATAGACCATGTATCATAGTCCGTTCATGGAATCATTAGCCATTTGTGAAGTATGGGAAATCCTTGGATGAATCTGGTATCCCCAAAGTAGGGGGAGGTCCGTAGAAGAACAAGGAGTCCACGATGAATTCACACCACCCGATGAAACATAGTACAAAAGGGATTAAAATCATAATTTGTAGGATTCAAGGAAGTTGGTATAGAATTATGGATAGTTATCAAAGGATAAATAAGGCGTACATGTGATAGGTGTTCAAACCCTCATCATGATTTGTGAAGATAATGACCCATTGATACTCAAGTTCTTATATGACACACTTCTAGTGATTCTAGAAGAATTTTTCTATGAACTGGTGGTTTGGTGTAATACCCTCAATGTTTTTAACTATGTAAAATTGTGTGTGTGGCTGGTTGATACACAACGAATAGAGATTACATAACATAAATAGTTTATTTGTGTGAAGAAAAACTAGACATTCTTCTATGTTCTAAATTTTAAAAGGAATTATAGAAGTAAACTGATATACTCATGTGTCGGTATTTAGTGTTGAATAAATAGAAGAATATTATTTCTACACAATTGCACTTTATTGTGTGTCCATGATGAATAAAGTGTTTCTAGTTAAAGATAGATTATTATTCAAGACAGATTAATTTTGATGATGTTGTGTTTAGATGATCATCATTGTTTTAGTAATAACAAATGAGTTTTGTGATTCTGGTATTTATTGGAAGAATTCTATTTAGTGAATTTTGTTCTTCAATTAATATGAAAGAGAGATAAAAAAATTCTTATACACTCTTGGATATATTTTTGTGACATTGATCAAAGGGAGAAGAGGGAGTGAATGGTCAAATTGATATTTTTTGATCATCATTTGGGTTAGTGATAATTAATTTGATCAGTCTACTATATTCATATTATTATGACTATTAGAAGTATAAGATAGTGAAGCAATAATGTTTTATAATGGGTATAGATAATGGGAGTTTCTTGTATACTATTTTTCAAGTAACAATGTAAAGAACAGGGTTGTGGGAGAACAAATAAGAACTATAACTACAGAAAAAACACAACATGTGCTTGAATTTCATTTTGTTACAAACCCTTATCAATAAGGGGAAGACTATATTGAGAGGTAGTATAAAGATCCATATATGTTCTCTAAGACACACACTATTGTATTTCATACATAGTGCTACATGAACACACTATTATATTGTTTTCATATTGCTACATGAGTGTAAGGGAATATCCTTCTCATTATAGCCAAATTCAAAGGATTGTTTTATAGTGGTTGTGTAGTCATGATTATTTCCATACATTGAAAATTACAAACTACTCTTATTGATTATTTATCCTTGTAGGAATATCAGGTGTTATATTTACTACTTTTATACACATGCATCTGACATGGAAAAGATAATAATATAATAAAGATCCAAATAGGTCTATGAGGTATAGGGATAACAATTTGGAATTGGATTAGAAAGACCCCAACAATTATTCACGCCTCTTTCATTGTTAGGCATATAGAAAAACTAGTCGTATCAACTAGCATCAAAGGTAGGTTCACATCTATTATATTATTTATAGTGAAGCTTTTCACTTTTGAGGACATGTTTTTATTTCTATATTCAAAAATAAAGTATATTTTTTATGAATATTTAGTTACCTATGAGAATAATTCTATATCTACTATGACAATTTTGAATAGGAAACAAAATCAGAAGAAAAAGTTCTATAAGAAGTATATCTTATCTAATGGAGAGGAAGTAACTATTTCTCTATGCCTTGATGAGAATGAAGACATATTAGTCTTGTAAATAAATGAAATGGTGTCTCATGTTTCCAATAAGAATATAGATAACCTTTCTACCTCTAGTGATCATGAGGTCCATGTTATTATATTTAAAAACATGTCTTAAGAAGAAAATTCCAACACAAGTGGTGTTGATGATAAATCTGAAACATATCAAGAATAATCATTTGATAGATTAATAGTTTTTCTATGAATTATTCTTGAAGAAAAGTAATCCCTTGTTTGTGGTGTCTTTTAATGTATACAGGAAGAGATCAATAAGCTAGAAGGAGAAACTGATGATTTGGAGAAGATATTTCCTGAAAAAAATTTAGAATATTGAAAAATCTCTAGATAAGTTAGATCCTTTGAAATAAAAAAGTTGGAACTGGAAATAAGTTCCTCAAACTGGTTTAAATATTTCAAAAAAAAATAGGGATTAAAAGGGAATCTAGAATAAAAAATACATTCACTTGAATAAAAATTTAATTACAAAATGATTTTAATGGTTTCAAATTAGAGGAAATATCAAATAGGTTGAAGGAACATAACTCTGCGATTTAGTTTAGATTTAAGATGAATGAAGATGAATTTGAAATAATGAAGAAGGATTTTGAAAAGAATATGATTATGTTTAAAGACCGGAAAATATTCCTCAATGTAAATTATGATGATTCGGAATTTCAATTATAAAATCTTGAGAAGACACAATTTTACAGATTATAAAATAAGTAAAAAGTTGATATTGGTAATGATTTTTCATTGGAGGATTAAAAGGATTAAATGTTTCAAAAATTTTATAATAAGATCAGGACTTCACTTAATGATCTATCATAATAAGCTAAGAGGAATTAGGTACCATCCATACCATTTTCTAAATTTTTTTCTAAACCTATTATCAAGAATAGTGATGGTTTTAAAACATAATAAAATAATGTATGTATAATGTGAGGTGATCATAACCCTACCACTATGACTAGGGAGGATAGGAAAAGGAATTTGGGAGTTGATTCCACAAATAAATTACAAAAAATTACAAATAAGATCCAATAATCTAATATATAAAATATCAAGAAATCAAGATTTGTGGGTTAAGGTTGGTGTTGCAATAGATTTAGGAATTCTTAATTAAATTTATGCTAAATAAATCAGTATTTAAAGCAAAAAAGGAAGACTATGTCAAGGGGATAATGATAGAGATTAAGAATAAATATACATAGGTTGAGATGAATTTGTATACGAAAAACATAATTGGAATGCTGTGGAACATCTATGGTTTTTGAAATGGAATTGGCCACAAAGATGGTATATGATCATCTCAACATTTATTCAAATATGATAAGAAAAAAGGTCAAAATATCTGAACTGGAATAATTATTCCAACATAGGAATATATGAAAAGAATATTGGGAACATAATTCCCCCTAGTAAGGTACTGAAGAAGAATTCTGAGAATAAAATGTATTCTAAATCCATGAAGATGAAGGTTAGTGCATACAAATAAACTAATAAGAAGTATGACACTTAGAAGAACCCATGTGGAAGATCCAATCTTGCTTCCATAGTTCCTAATGACATGTTATTTATTTGTATAGAATTTTAAATAAGAATATGGAAACATGAAGATGTATAATCTAATACTAGTACAAAAACAAAAGAAATTATTCCGCATGATTAACTCAATGTGCATGAGGGTTTGTCAAGAAAATACAACTATTATTTTAACAATGTTCTGTGTAATAGATCCCAAAAATAAGAATAAAATGAAGGAGGTTGGTTTACCTTACATCCAGAATATGAAGTAGTTCTCAATACGTGTAATGATGTATCATGAATGAATTCTATTTAGAAGAAAAATTCTTCACTCAAGGAAGAAGGGGAATTAAATATATCCATGTTTCCACAACATACCTCAGAATAGATTTTCATATTTGAAATCATGAAGACTAGGGAAAATTGATCAACTTGGTTGAGAAGATATTCTTTTCCCTTCCTTTTCATGTTAGTGAAACAAAGAGGATCCATGATATTCTCGAAAATATTTGTTAATTTTATTTGTTCATTTAATACAGGGAATTGATGGTGAAGATAGGTATCCGATGGAGAACCTGAGATGTACTGATTGTTGTCAAATCTTGATAGCACATCGAAAAAGTTACCATCCTTTAATGATTACACAATCGATATATAAATACTAATATGATTTAGGATCATCCTTGATAATGTTGAATAATTTGAGGAACTATTCTGGATAGCGAGGATAAAGAATTTTCTATATTGGTTTGATCTTATTTCATGATATTATGAAGAATGAATGTTCTAAATGATCATCATTAGTGATGATGTGAAAGTTCTCAAAAATGGATTGTCACACGTTCAAGACCCATTCTGGTGTATTCCCCACAATAGATTTTCATTAAATCCATTCTTTATGAGATCAACCATTTTGAAGATAATGAGAATGTTTCCCTTTAAGGGGGAGAAAAATTAAATATCTACGAAAATAATTATTTTAATTAGTATGAAACATGATTATTATGGAAATTCCTTATAGATAATGTCATTAGAAAAGGTATGTATCTCTTTATATCTCATCCTTTGTTATAAAAATAACAACATTTTTTCAAAGGGGTGCGGAAATAAAATTATTCTGTGACAAAAGAAAAATGGATGTGCCCCATTGTAACTTATCATGCCTATTGAACTTGAACTTTTTGGATATATATTTTGATGTAAGTGAAGGAGTTTTAGGTTTATTGTTCATAAAACGTCTCAGCTCAAATTTAGTAATTTCATCATGGAATGAAATTGAATAATCTTTCAAGATATGTATATGAGTTCTCATTTTTTAAGGTATCATGATTAGTTGTTAATTGATAGATCTATTGTCTAATTGAAATCCTCTGGTTTTCTATACCGTAAATATATCTAGTGGACTTAGAGTGAAATAACAGATGGGTCATTGGTTAAGTACATACATATACCATTTTACCAATGAAAATATTAATTCTTATCAATATGGGGATGAGAAAGTGAAATGAATTATTTAAAATTAAATGGGAGAGAGAAGATAAAAATTCCATATATTGACACATTCATTTTAAAATAACTTTTACGGTATTTAAAACAAATTCAGAGGGAGAGATTGTAGATTCGACTTTATGTATGGATTGTATCTCTTTTAAACTGATTTTCAATGGTGTTCGATTAGATATGAATATCTAATTGAGGTAAATATGATGAAGTAGTGCTATTGTTAATTGATCTAGGATGACGTCCTCAGGTCTTGATATTCAAAGAAACATGTGTATGGTTTGAAGGATATGAGTTTAAAGTAGATGCATAAATAATTTTTATGTATCCAATTGATTAAATTGGATTTCATAGATGAATAATTCTCTTCATAAATATAAATATGCTTTGTGGTTTTTTATTTCAAAAATATCATAAGATGTTAGGATAACATGTGATGCAAGGCTTATGATGTAAAGGGTGAGAAATGGTGATACCAATAGTATTCAAGTATAATTTTAATGAAATGTTTTTTTGGTATATAAGAAAGTTAAAATACATTCCATGATAAACATAATGATGGTAAAGATGATCGATTGAAGGTTAAATGTCATGAAAAACATGCTTGAAAATGAAATCAAACATGTGGTTTTAGAATAATGTGAATTGTGGAATAATATGGTTGAATGTTTAATGAGGTAAAATCCACAATGCAAGATTTCAACATAGCAGCACTATGTGAACTGCAAAGTGTGTTGTATGGACCGTGTTGGGAAAATAGTTCGCGGGAGGCTCTAAGTTCATGGTAGTTTCAATGTTTGTGTGAGGAAAGTGGTTTTTGGTTGAGAGGTGGTCATTTAGTCAGCCTAAAATGGTTGCAGTTTTCATATGACATTATCCACCACAAAGGAGAGAGGTTTGATGTGGACTGCATAGAATTTCACAGTGAAGGCTCTACCAGATTGATGTCTTGAGTATGTTAAATTAGAAGTTTTTATGAATCATAATTTTCTATATAAAAACCCATAATCATATCATTATGTGATAGTAATTTTTATTAGAATATATCATTATTAAAAGAAGAATTTAGGTATGTCTGAAAGATTTTATGAAAAGGAATTCCATGGAGGAATGTAGTTCAGGGAGGAAATATACCTTGATGGAAGAAGTTATCTGAAGAATGAGGTTTTTTTGGGATCAATGACATGGAAAGGAAAAGGGGCCACATAGAATGGATTGTCTACAGAAGAATCCATTATCTGCATAGAAGGGGTAGTCCGCCGAAGAATCAGGCATCTACAAAGTGGGGGAAGTCTGTGGAAGAACAAGTATTCTGTGAAGCACTCACACCACGCGATGCAACACAGAGCATAAAGGATTCAATGTAGTATGTACAGTATTTAAGGTAGTTTCTTGATGATACCCAACACTTCTAAAAGGATAAATAATGTTTAAAAGTGGTAGGTGTTTAAAACCTCATTTTTCTTTGTGAATAAAATTATATAATGACACTCAACACGTCTCAGAATTGCACATGTATAGATATTCCCAAAGAACAATTCTTTGAACTGGTGCATGGTAATAATACCCCCACTATGTTTCTCAAAGTAAAACTGTGTGTGTACTCAATTTATACACAACAGATAGTGAAGAGAAATCATGCATAGATTTTGTGTGTTAAGAAGAACAAGACATGAATCTATTTTCATATTTGCTAAAACAAGAAGAGAAGTAAACAAATATGGTCAAGCATTGGTATTTAGGGTTGAAGAAATAAAATAAGAAACATTATGCACAATTTCACATTATTTTTGGTCTAGGAATAATCAAGCATTCCCAATTAAATACAGGTTATTATTCAGGAATGGTTAATTGTGTTGAAGATGTGTTGAGATGATCATTAATTTTTTATTAATCACAATATGTTTTTATTATTCTAGAATTATTAGTAGATGGGGATTTAGTGAAGCTGGTTTTTCACTAAAGAATAAAGTTAGAACAAGACACTACTATAACCTATTTCATATATTTGTGTGTCATAGAGTAATGGGAAAAAGGAAATGACTGGCCAAATTGTTATTAGTTGATCAAAATATGGGTTATCAATTTTATTAGAATACTATATTCATATTTTTGTGATTGATAGTTGAGAAATATAGTTCATCTATCTAGTTTTATACTAGGAATATATAACAGTTGTTTCTTACATAATTTTGTGTAAGTAACAACATGAATAATAAGGGTGTGGAATTATAAAGCAAAATCGTGACATTAGATAAGACTCGATAGGTGAAGGAAATTCCTAGTGTTTCAAACCATTATCAACAAGGAGAATACCATCTTGAGAGGTTGTATAAATATCCTTCCAGGTGGTATAAAAAAGTCAATATTATATTTTTACTTATTTTACAAGAATGTACAATTGGATTGTTTTCATAGTGCTACATGAGTTTAAGAGAATATCCTACTCATTGTAACAACATTAGTAGGATTTTTTTTCTTTTGGTTGTGTGGTTTTAATTAATTTAAGACCATTCGAAGAACTAGCTACTCTTATTGAGTAGAAAAACATATAAAAATATCATGTGTTATCTTCACTAATTTCAAATACATGAATGCAACAGGGAAAAGATAATAAGAAAATCAAGATCCTAACATGTCTAAGTTGTATGGGGATAAAAAGATAGAATTTGATTAAGAAGTCCCCAATACGAATTCACCCCATATCAGTGTTAGGAATATCACAAATTGGTCCCCTCAAGCCCTATACGTCTTTATTTGATATCTGACATTAAATTACCTACAACTAAAATAATTCTTTAGGAGAGATCAAACGAGGTGGGTGAGTTTGTATATGTGGATAATCTCTGGTAAAAATCATCATTATTGATCAAAAAGTCATCATTTTAATGGATGAAACCAGGGTTTGCTATTAGAAAACTAGATTTTCAGGAAGCTCTGATTCATTTTTTTGTTTCATATATCCTTTATATTAGATGGATGAGTCCATGAGTCCATCCAAAAATGATAGGTGGTAACTCCACATGATTGAGTGAATCACCTCAACCTGGTTTAGAAATACCTTTTTCCTTGAATACCTCTATTTATATGTTTATTACATCGAATTATTTCTCTTTGATTACTTCTTAAGTTAATAATGAAAGTCTATGTTGTGTTTTCGTCATTCAAGTATGTTCAACGTTAATTGAAGTACATTCTATCTAGTATTTTTTATTTCTATTTTTTGATTATATAATATTTCTCAACTAGGTCTATTTATTTATTTGATCTCAAAATATTATAATAATAAAATTATTTATCTAAATAGATCATAACTATAAAATTATAAATCAGTGGATTCTGACCATTAAAATGGATATAAAAAAAGACATCCCACAATAATTGGTATCAAAATATTTGATTCAAAAGAGGTGTGTTCTAAGAAATTATAGTTTTGTAGATTCAATAGAGAGAATAATTTTAAATTCCATTGTATTAGGATAAGCACTCTTCTTGATCACAACAAGCATCTTAATGGTCATGGTAGTATAAAAATGAAAATCTCAACTATATCACATGATGTAAAATCTATTTTAACCTATGTAGATGTCTCTATTGAATCACTTTGCAAATACCACAACATTATATTATTCTCTCTAGGTGATTATGTTATTCTATAGGTTTCATATGATTTTACTATTTCTAAAATTTGTTCCAAATTGCAGTCTTGTATATAACAAAATATTCAGTAGGAATAATTTATACGAATATGAGATTATATACAATTTCAAATTCATCTTTGAAATACACTGAGGGAATATGTTTATATATAAATAATTTTAATATAATATTGGTGGGTCTATCAAATAAATATTTCATCATTAGTGATGAGGATGAGTCTATAAATATTTGAAAATCACTAGATAAGTCTTTTAGTTTAATTAACTACTCTATGATATATGGTTGGGATACTCCAATGCTTGAATAGGTTAACAATTATTTTTTTCTAAATAATATCATAAAATAGGTACAATTAAACATGAGGGTGAAGGATTAAATGTTATAGGCATGAATGGGAAAAGGTATAGGCAGAGACATATAGTCCAATATGTGATCAGCTGACATAAGACTAGTAATAAGGTAATAATTTGTTCTTATTGTGAATAACATGGGATTATAAACTGGAATTGTCCTAAAAATAAAAAAAATATAAATAAAATAATGACCATTCATTGTTAGAAAAGTAGGATTTCGATTCTGTTAATGTTCCAAATGTGTGTGACGATGTTATTTATGAAGAGAATATTATAGATTAAAGATACTATTTTTATGTGTCCCAAGAAAGATTAAATCACTTATTTGAGAGATATAGAGTCAGGTCATGTGTATTTGGGGAATAATAAGAGTTTTCATATTATTTGTATAGGTCATGTCTCTTTATAATTACAAGATTAGATGTTCAAGAGTCTATAAAAGGTTATATGGGTACATAAAATAATAAAAACATAATTTCCATTATATTTATTAACTATAATGGTTATAATATTTTTTTCAAACCTTGGTAGCCTTAAAATTGTATATGTATCCCTCAATGTTATAAATTTAACCATATCATATGAATTTTATGTGTTATACGGTAGAAATCACTTAAATAAACTGATTTACTCCCATATCATATTGTATGATTACAATATGTTATGGAATAGATGAATTGCACATGTGATTTCCTAAGGCCTATATAAACTTAGTAAATAGGGGATGTGGATTAATATATCCCCTAATAATATTCCCTTCTTTAAAGATTGTGTGTATCATAAGTCCAAGTGTGAGAGTTTCAATATGTATGAATACAAAAATAGAAACCCCTTGAGTATGTTCACTGTGTATTTCAAGGTTTATCTTGGTTTTCATCACATGGTTATGGCTACCAGTTCTAAACCTTCATGAATGATAAGTCATAAAAATAAGGATTTATAAACTAAAACAAAAGTATAAGACATTTCCTACATTTAAGAGAAATAAAACCTATGTAGAGAACCAATTCATCATGATTCTAAAGACTTTTCCTCAAAAGAATGAATTAGCTGAACTCATGAATAAGATAATCCTAGAGATAATGAGGTACATTATCAGACATATATGTTTGAATTGGTCCATTATGGAAGATAATATCCCTAGGATAGTGTACCTTATTAATATTTTCTGTTGTACATCAAATTATTTCAATACTGCTTATGATCTTTGGATTAGAAGACCATATAGTCTTGCATAACATAGAGTGTTTAGATCGACAACTTATGCACATCGTAAGAATGATAAGCATGATTCTACGGATATCAACTATATTTTTTTTATTATCTAGAATGTGTTAAGAGTTATGGATTATTAATAGATAAACATTATACCAGAATTATATCAATAGAAATGATATTATTTTCCATGAGTCTGACTTTCCTAAAAAATCTGTTGAACCAAAAATGTTTTTAAAAATCCCATACTTTTGGTGTTGGGGTTTCCTTGAGCCTTAACAATTTTCTAGGCCTAGGACTATCTCCACTGATCCCCCCTCATGCTTAACTGAAATTTCATACATATTTAAAATCCGATACAGAGTGAGGGGATAATCACAACGATTATCAGTTTACCAATGATTGAGTTATGAGATCCATTAGACACCCTATATAGTGTTTTAATGTTGATGTTGTTGTTTAAACATTTCAAATTTCTATGGATATAGATAGTGGTAAACCCAAAACCATTACTAATGATATTAAATATAAATTATTAATGTATTGGTTTGATATAATTAAATATGAAATCAATACCCTTCTAGAAAATCAATCATTGACCATTATAACAAAGCCTCAAAATGCTAATTTAATTTGTTGAAAATGTAATTTTAAATAAAAAGAGGATAATACTAGGGAAATAATAAATTAATATAAATCTACGTTTGTGTCTGATGTAATCCTTAAATGTAAAGGAATTGATTATACTGATATATTCCACAATATTTATCCATTAATATATTCAAATTCTATTAGTGTTTTCTACATGATATATTTTCCATATTGAGTAGTTGGATGTTAAATAATCAATTTTAATAGTAAAAAAGATGAAAGGATTTATATAAATCCTCCTATGGTATTTTTAAAATATTTTAATCCTAATCAAATATATATTTTATTAAAATGTTTTAATGGTCATAAATATTCATATTAACAATTTTATAAATGTTTTGATTCATTAATGATTGAAAATAGTTTTAACATAAGAATATATGATACATGAGTTTATTTAACTCTTGTTAAGCATGAAATTACTTACATACTTTTATATATTGATAAAATTATCATTATACAAAAATATACGAGGTTTGTTTTTTATCTTATAATCCAAATCAATGATATAATTTAATTGAAATATTTTTATATTGATGATGAGATGTTTAGATTGGAAATTATTAGTTAAATATAGCATATGGTCATGTGTCTATCATAATATTAGTTTTTTTCAATGATTTTGAAACAATATTTTTTTGTGAATATTAAACATGCTAATACACTTTTAGGTCCGTACATCAAGTTATCCCTCAGTTATTTCAATTAATTTGATGTTGAGGTATAATTTATGAATAATATTCCATATGCTAATATAGTTTACAGTATTATGTATTCTATGGTATTTTATAGACCAAATATTTCCTTTGTTTTTTGTAATTTGAGTAGATTTATAGTAAAACCTGGGAAACTGCACTGGAATGCATTTAAATGTATACTTAGTTACATGTATATATCCCTTAATTTATGAATTTGATATGAAAATAATTGTATTAATTATTATGGTGTTTTTGGGTTTGTTGATTTTGACTTTTCTAACTATTTCGATACTCAAAATTCAATTAATGGTTATGTTTTCTTGATTTTAGTGAACATTTTTTCAATAAGAGTAATGTAAAATCATTAATTTCTTCATGAATTACCATGGATAAATAAATTACAATAACTATATCTATAAAATCATTTATATAGTAAAACGTATTGATAAAGAGTTTTTCATTATCTAGTGCTAGACTTAATGTTCATTTTGAATGTTTTTCTGGCATTCTTTTGTCTAAGATCATGTCTTACTTGGTATATCTAAACATATATACATTATAACTTAGTTTAGGGAGATTATTAAAATTGGGATAGTGTGTGTCACAAAGATATACAATTTTGATAATCCATGCGATAGTTTGACTAATGTCGTTCCATTATCGAAGATAAAGAATTATTTTGGTATGATGAACATAATCACAATTCAATAATGTTCATCACAATAACAATATTGGTGATAAACAGATTTATGAATATTTATATTTCCTTACATATGATTTCTCATTCATGCTTCTGTATTGTAATTTAATTAATAATTTTTTATTTTTTACTTCTTATTCCTTATTGAATTGTTTATTAGTATATATAAATACAAGCATGAAAACATGGCTTACTTTGTTTATGTATCCACCATATTTCATTTTTTTATAGAAATTTTTATTTTTTTACATTAAAACTATTTTAAATTAATTATTTTTTTCCATAATATCTGGTTTTGGATGGGTGGAACCATTTAACGATTTGATATAACAGTGGAATGTGTTCCATGTTGGGTTTCCGTAGGTGTATTTTATTTATATCATGGATCGATATGGATACATATTTATAATTGTTTCTTGTTATTTAGTGTTACATGTACCTATAATATGTTTCACATTCTGTTTTTTGAATCTCCCATTTGATCTCATTCATCCATGCATCTTGAATCCTGTATCACTTCTTATTCTTATTGGTTACCTCATTTCATTAGGATGGCCTCATCTATTTTCAATTGAATAGATAATTGATTTATTGTGGTTTTTTTTCGAATGTGAGAGAAACTTATGGTATCTCCTAAGATATTTATAGAACTAGGAGGATAATCTTTGATTGGATCCATACACTACTCCCTTTGATGTTTAGTGCTCTATTTCCCTAACTGCATGTTTTGAGAAGGAAGGTGTTGCTTGAATTTATAGAACTGGGAAATAATCTTGACAAAGCCATATTAAAGTCTTATATAATTATAATAATCATCAATTGTAATCAGGTTTCAATAAGGGAAACTTGGTAATATAAGGGACTCTGATTTATTTTCATTTCTATTTGTTTTATCCTTTATTCTACTGAGTGCATTCATGAGTCCATCTAGAATTTTTGGTGTTACATCCATGTGATGGAGATAGTCCTAGAAACATGGTTTAACAAGATTTGATTACACAAATCACTTATCTCATCCATTTCATTACTTTAATTATTTACATATAGTTTCTTTATTTTTGTTATAAAGATAGTTTATTTGTTTTTCTCAAAATATTTGTAGGTTCATTCTAAACTAAAGAACATAATATACTATGTTCTTTATTTCTATTTTTTAATTTTTCTTGCACTGTCATTTGGTTATGTTTATCGATTTCAACTCTCTATTTCTTAATAATAAAAAAATCATCTAAACAAATCACAAGCAAAAAATTATAAATAACTGGATTATAATCAATATTGTGAAAAACCCCTAGGATTTTACAGACAAAACTACCTATCACACATTCAAAAACAGACAATAGAGGCATAAAATCATGTTCTTAAGCTTCATGAAGAATTTTCAAGGTTTATTTGATCCATTATGATGTAACACATCATGAATTCAGAAACCATCTCCAAAAGAAAGGAACAAACATAAAAACCTTCTACATGTATCATTTACCCAGGAAACGTCTAGAGAAAAATATTAGGAGGGTCCTGGGAATATTTAGGATGCTCCCTAGACTAGGGAAAAGGTTCTAGAACAATGATATGTATATCCATTTTACATTAAGACTTGAATGATAAAGGAATATTGGATAGATGAGGGTAGCTCAAGCCTGACTACATTGTCATTAAATTTGACAACAAAGTCCTTAGGTGAGGTGATCTCATTATTTTTTAGTATCATTGTGTGTGTCTCTATTTTGATGAAGAATGTACTGAAGAAGGGTTTCTTTATTATTTTATGTCAATGTTGTTTTCTTCAATTTTTCATTATAGTATCGACAATCTTCTCTTTAACTTCTTCCACTATTTACATTTTCCACCATCACACTACTTCTAACCATATATTTCTCATTATCTCTCTGATAATGAGAATTTTTCCTGTGTTTTGTTTCAGGGGGATGCTCATGTTAGTCATGTTTCTATTTATTTTTTTAATTATTTTATCTAAATTATATGAAAAGGGATGATACTTTTATTGTGTGTTGAAGGTTCTTCACCCATAACATTTATTTTTTGAGGCTCACTTCTTTCATTATCACTTTATTTCAATTCCCTTCTTCCTCTTTTCAAGACATGTACATCATCCATGTGGGGAGGGAGAAGAATATCACATGGGATATAACATAAAGATTGAGAGATGGTATGATCTCAGGAGAGGGTTTTTATCATTCCATCACCAAAGATAAATCAAGTGATCGATACATTTAAAGATACACTCTATCACTCTAATCACCCATATATTAAATAATATAATTTTTTATTTGGAATAAAATATAATCTAATAAATGAATAAAAATAGGAAAAATATTTAAAATGATAAAGGAATCATTAAATTTTCATTAGGACCAGTTTCTCCCTTTCTATTTTTTATTTTTCACATTTAATTTATTTTTTTTAAATTTCAAATTATGCCTTTTTCATTTCTATTTTTATACTGTAAACCAAATTTATCTTCATGATTCATTATATTGTTTAAAAACTGAAAAAATTAATAGTTATTAAACCAATTGTTTTGAATTATTAATTTGGTTACCTTCCTTGAGATTTGTATGATGGTTGGACACCTTTTTACACTCTAAAAATGGCCATTAAATCCCCCCCAAAGCACCTCACCTTTCAATTAGGAACCATTTCCAAGGATATGTACATCAATGGTTATTTTCTTATGCTATTTCTGTGAATAATTTTCTTCGCATTTCATTTAATTATTTCTTCTTTATTTTCTTTCTTACACTGGTTCAAGAAACAAATTATGGTTTATTATTCCATAATTAATTACCATTTGTTTAACAAATTAGGGAATGTTGATGAAATATCAATGATGGTTAAATAATATTCATTGAACCAACACGTTAATACCAATTTTATCACCCAATAGGTGTTTGAAAGAGATATTCCTTAAATATTATATATACAGATGATATATGAATCTATGTTTTTCTATTTGATATATATATGATGTATTATTGTATGATATAATTAACCATTGAATATGATCTTAATGAAAAAACCAGCTTATTGATGAATTCGGGGTATAACATTTTACATGATATAAGGATATTTTATAGCCTATTATATGATAATAAGACATTTCCTAAGCATGTTAGTATGACATTAATATGATTAATGTACAAATATATGACATCTATATATCATTAAGAATTAGTCATTACAAAATATGAAACACATAGGTTTTTCATTCATATGATGAAAGTATAATTTGATAAGGCGTTACTTATGTGTCTTGTAACTCATTAGTGAATTCATTCAGATATAAGGTGAGTCCAAAAGTATATATAAATTATAATACTACCATATGATGTGGTACTATTACTTGTTCATTATATTTTGAAACTCCCTCGATCTTATAGTTATCATCCCTTAAAAAAGTTTCATCATGAGGAACTAGAATTTCATGGGTGATCAGAATACCCCACTCAAGTGTACATTGGTTCCACATAGCCTATGGATACCTATAGACAAGGGATATTATTCGTTTGAATCTCTTGTAATATTCATCAACCCCAAATAAGGAAGATGGATGTTGTATCACTATGTTTTAATGTATACAAAAATTTATTCATTTATAGTACACATGATTTCATTTTCATTCATTATAGATCTTGGATTTGAGTTTTTATCTTACTTCCACTATATTTTATGGTTTTTGTTAGAACCTTTAAAATCCAATAGTGGATGAAAAAGTCTTACCATTATTTTTGATTCATTAAGTCATACTATGAATTATGTTTTTGAAACCATAATACATATCATATGTCCTATAATTAATTAAATTGGAAATTTTACTCTACTTGATTGTGTCATGGATTTGAAATGTGATATCATAGCCACCAACTTAGTAAAAATTCCTCTGTTTGGTGTCAGTAATAGTGTTTGACATTATGATATTGTATTTAATGATAGTGTTTAACATTAAACTTTTGTAAGGATTGTATGTTTTTCTCACCTTGTTATCAATGGTGTTCAACGAGATAAAAAGATATCATTGATGTCATCATGATAATGTAGTTCTAAATTTAATGGAGCTCAGATGAAGTTCTCAAGTCATGATATTCCAAGAAACATATGAATGGGTTGAAGACATTGAGTTTTATGGTGACACCTGGAGAAGTGTTATTGATTCACATGATGAAATTGGATGTCATGGATGAATAATTCAACCTGTAAAATCTGAAAATATATTTTTTATTTCTATTTGACAAATATAATATGTTTTTTGGAGAAATTTTGATACAATCATTTTGAAGGAAAGGGGAAGAAATGGTTTTGACAATAATATTTAGGTTTTATTGGAATGAAATACATTCATAGAAAATAACTAAGTCAAAATAAATTACTTTGTATATCTTACGTTGGTAAAGGTTGTTGATCAACGTTTACATATCAGGAAAGATAAGGTTCATGATGAAATAAAATGATTTTTGATCAAGCAAAATGACTAAGAATTAGAATGTTTGGTGTTTCCAAATCATACCACATATGAGGTTTGTGGAACAGTTCCCAAACTTCAAATGAGGGATGTGGAATGGAAATAGAAAAATTGGCATTAGAAGATTTCTGCATAGCAACACTATGTTGACTGTATACCATTCTATGTGGGCCCTATAAAATGTTTGTAGGGAGATTGATGTTTTGCAGATGAGGGTGGTCATTTGAAGTGTTGCGATGTCAGCTCATAGAATGTACATTGTTTACAGAATGTCTCAGTGATTAGGGTTGGCACAAATCAGTTTCGTTTACAGATGACCTCATCTATAGTTAATGATTAAAGTGCTCTGCTGAACTCATATATTTTCATAGTGAATTCTCCACCACATATAAGTTTTGGGTATGTTGGATTAGAGGGTTTTGTGGATATATTTTTATATATAAAGAGTCATAATCATATCATTATAGAGATTAAATTTCATAAGAAAACATCTTCGATTATAGAAGAAATTCTAGGAAGTCTGAAGTAGTTTGCGAGTGAGAATTTTGTGAAGGGGAAGAGTTTATGATGGGGAATACCACAAAGGGATGCACTTAATTGAATAAATATACTGTAAAGGAGTATGTTTTCTATGGAAGAAGTTTTAGGGAGTCTATAGACTGAAATATAAAAGGTGACATGAGTCATCTGTGGTCCACGAGCCATCAGTCGTCCGCGGAAGGAGAGGTTGTCTGTAGAAGCATATGTGGTCTGTGAAGGAAACGTTTTCCAGGAAGCACTCGCACTACGAGTTTCATTATAGTTTATAGTGAATATAGAATATTTCACAATGGATATATACCATCTACACACGATAGGTGTTTACAACCTCATAATGCTTCATGAATAAGTTTTTTAGTGGAAACTCGATACATTTTAAACGCACACACTTAAAGTTATTGTAAAAGAATGTTTTTGTGAACCAGTGATTGGGTATAATTCCCCCACAATGTTTTCTCAAAGGAAAACCATGTGTGTACTTGGTGGATACAAAAAATAAAGGGAATAGTATACTCACATAGTTTTTGTGTGTAAAGAACAATCTGGAGTGAACCTAAGTTCATATTTTCACATGTAAGAAGAGAAGTAAAC
This sequence comes from Viscum album, assembly GCA_963277665.1. Taxonomy (NCBI): domain Eukaryota; kingdom Viridiplantae; phylum Streptophyta; class Magnoliopsida; order Santalales; family Viscaceae; genus Viscum; species Viscum album. The sequence goes on from OY728122.1 coordinate 1,913,608,407, forward strand.
TGTTACATTCATGTGTTGGTATTGAGATTCGATGACATAGGATAAGACAATTTCTACACAATTTCACATTATTCTATGTCCAAGAAGAAATGATTTTTACAAAATAATTATTGATTATTATTCTGGAATGATTAATTTAGAGGATGTTTTGATGTTCTGATCATTATTTCTTTTATAATCAAAAAGGTTTTTTGTGAATCTATAATTATTGGATGAAGGTGGTTTAGTTCATTTGTTTTTTCAATGAAGAAGAAAGAGATATAAAGTCACTACTATACATTATTTCATATATATTTTTTCATAGATCAAAGAGAGAAAAATAATTGATTGGGAAAATTGTTACCGGTTAATTATCATATGTCTTAGTGAGAATTAATTTAATTAGTCTACTACATTCATATTATTGTAAATTATAGAGGAAGAAGATATTGAAAATATAAAGTTTTCTACAATGAAGAAATGATAGTAGTTTCGTTAAAACTACTATAAAATTAACAATGTGATGAAGAATGCTACATAAGAAAAATGCAAAATGGTGACATAGGATAGGACTCAAAAGATGGATGAATTTCTTGGGGTTTTAAACCCCTATCAACTAGGAGAAGAATTTCTTGATAGGTATCATATTGATCAAACCAAGTTCTATAAAACCTGCAGTATTGGATTATTTTTCATAGTGTTACATGACTATCATATAGTTTTAATAGTGCTACGTGAATGTAAGAGAATTTCCTACTCATTGTAATCCAAACAAGACTTTTTTAGTAGGTTTTGTGGTATTGGATTATTTTCAAACCATACCAATGTCATATCTACTCTTGAAGATTAAGTGAACCATGTAAAAATATCATGTTTTATCTTTATTTATTTCATATACATTCATGCGATAGGGAAACATGAATAATAGAATAAGTATCCTAATTGGTGTAAGAGTTATAAGGATAAATAGTTGGAATTGGATTAAAAATTCCCCAACCCTGATTCACCCCCTCTCAGTATAATGTGTATCCTAAACTGACACACTCAAGTGTTGAGTCACATGTACATAACATAGTATCACATCAATTTAAAAATATGGATTTTTATTCTATAATATAACTACCTATGTAAGGGTTATAGTGATGAAACATAATGGTTACACTACTGAAGCATATGAGCCGAGATATATATGGTTCGTCCCTTTTCAACAAAAATGAAAACCATTACACAATCCAATTATTGTAAGCAGTGATAGGGTTTTCAGTTGTAAAATGTGTCTATTTGTGTGTAAATATTTTAATCTCTACTTTCTATCAATCAGATTTTAGGATTCCTAGTATGTCATTAAATAAGATTTGTAAGGATTTATTTTTTCAAAAAAATTCAAGTATGAATTAAATTATATAATTTATTTTTTTTAAATTATATTATAAGGTATTTTGCGATACTAATTAATTATTAATTTTTTATTAGAAAATTAACTATAAAGTATATTTAATTAAATAATTATAAGAATATGAATCATTTATTAATCAATATTCCCTGATATTAAGTGTTAATTTTAAAATAACTTTTAAATTATATATCTTGACATATAATTCAGATATAAAATGTTTAAATTTAAATTTTATGGAAAATATTTAAAGGGTTTATTAATTAAAAAAGAAAAGAAAAATATAAAATAGTATATATTTATTTATGAGTTTTTTAAAATTAATTGTGTTAAATTATTTAAATTAATGGGATTGTTTGATATATAATTTATAACACATAAACAGTGATTTTATGATTTATTTGATCAATGTCTTGAAAATTTTTGGTATGTTCTATTTAGATTATAATAATGGTTCACATATATTAAAATTAAATATAAAATGTTAATATTTGTTTTAATATTTTATATTCAATGAAAAATTCCATTTATGTGATAACATTGAAGTGTTTATCATAGGGATGGAATATAAAGTGTATATATTTAATATTATAGATAGGCCATGATAAGTATATATAAATTATATTGGGTTTATAATTAGCTTTTATTTATGAATTATTCATAATTATTTGTATCATAATTAAATATATGAATTGTTCATTTTTTTAAAATTTATTCATTGAGTTATTCACAGTTAAAAATTGTTTATATTATGAATGTGTCTATAAATTTGTTTATATTGTTAAACTGCTTCTTGATATTATCATACATGAATTTGAGGAGTTAAAATCTACGAATGATAATGGATTTAATTTTCTTACATATTGACATTGGATTGTATTATGTAATGAGAATGAATAAATGATTTTATTATGATTTATACATATTGGGTACTTGATTTATGGTGGAGATTGAATATCTTCAGAGTAAAGTATCCCCAGGTAAAGGAACTATGGGATAGAATTCCAACTAGCCTAAAGGATTATTCTTTATTGTATAAATGTTGGGTTTTATTATATATGTATTTATTTTTATTCATGTAGATATTATTGATTTAATATAATTTGAAATCATTACATGAATGAATTTCAGACGCCTTATGAATAGGATGCATATGGATATGTATCAGTATAATTATCTTTTAATTTATGTTAGTATTGAAAGTTGTGATTTTTTTAACAAGTAAAACATCAATATTTTTGGAGCATTTTGATTTAATGGAAGGAATATGATATCATTATAAATCATCTAGAAGCATGCATACATAAATTGAAAAAATATTAGATAATAAGGTGATATTAAATCCCCTTAAAAATATTAAGTGTTATACTCTTTTGAATGTGGCCATTATTAACAACTCAATCATTCAATATAGGCTAAACTAACCATTAGGATCCCATGGACAGTATTTTGCAAGGAGAAGAAGTAAGGAGGTGATTTTAACCATTAGGTTCTTTATTCAAAAAATTTCATTTGTGTAACAATTGTCTATGAAACTCTTACAGTATGTATACAAGAGGAATACAGTTATATTTCAATCAAAATAGTTCATTTGGATAAAAGTGATCCACTTAAATATTCCAATATTTTCTATAATATAATTTAAAATAGTTGTCTACCAAATGGTCTTGGATTAGTTATTTAATCAAAATGAAGTTAGTCATGGTGAAATATGAGTATTATCTTAATAATGAGTTTGAAGAATTATAAAGGGATAATCATTTTAGTGGGATAACATATGATAAACATCCTTATTAAATTTATATAAAACTTGATACCCATATGAAAAACACAATTTATAGATAATAAAACATTCATAATCTAAATTTTCATTAAAATAAATCTTCTAAAAAGATAAATCTTATTATATTCTACATCTTGGACAATTATATGAACCATAGAATAATTATTAAAGATTAATAATCTATTTTATAAAAACTCTTTCTTGAGTAAGAAAACTATTGATGTTATTCAACACATGGAATTTGGATGCTTATGAGAAGTATAAAATGATTCTCTCATCTTTTCAAAGGAATTAGATAGTAAATAACCTAAGGTGTTTCAGTCTCCAATCATATACTAAATATGATTGAGTATGTTTCCGAATTTGGGGAATTAGATGTTTTATCTATGGATTGTTTTTGTGGAATAATTCCTCCCATTATGATTGATCTAAACTATTCAAAAATTTCAATGATCTTATGAAATTTTAACCCTATTTTCCCAAAGTGTTGAGAAAATATAAGTGAGAGAATATGATGTCTAGTTTATTATGCTGAATTGATTGTGTGAATGGATAAAATTTCAATCCATAAGAAGAAAAGTTAGTTAGATAGTCAACAAGTTTTCAATGAGTAGTTAGTCATGTTCATTGAAATGTAATAGAAAAATAGAAATTAAAGAGTAATGATTTCATAGGATGGATGTTTTTTGAGATACATTAAGGGGTTTATACTCCTCCATGGAATTTCTTTAACATGTATCAATGTTATATAAAATTATTTATTATATTTTTATTAGTATTTGATACTAATTGTATATTTTAAAAGTGTTATAAATATATAAGATTTAAAAATAGCGGTAATGATTAATTGAGCTCAAATATTTCATCCATATAATAATGTAAAGAGTTTTTATATCAACGGTTTTAATGTAAAAGTTTTTATCATGTTAATATGGGTCAAATTAAATGATGCTTATAGTCATATAATTTTTATTATAATATAAGAGGATTTGTTTGTTAGCTATATTTGTTAATAAAAATATTATATATTGAATTAAACACCTATATTTTATGATTAATTGGTTTCTATAACATGTTTTGAAAATAATACAAGTAAAAATTCATAACCTAAGATAAAGGAGTTTATCTAGATATCAATTAATTTATGAGGGATGTGATCCCGCAACCAACTAGATACATATTTTAAGGAATATTTTTTTTAAGAAAATCTTCCAAATCCATATAATACAAGATATGATATTTTTTTGATAGTTTATTTGGAAAATATTACTAATAAAAAGGGTTATTTCATAACACAACAGAGTTTCTGTTTCCTAGGAAGATATTATCATTAGAATATAGCACCTAAGAGTATACTGGGAGTATTTTTGAACTTAAAAAGTTTAGAAATTAACATATAAAGGATAAATATGATTATAATTGGAATAAAATTTCACTTAATATCATAAATATTTTTATGGTATAAAAATAAAGATAAATTTAACGAGTTATATTTTGTTACTTTGAAAAATTTAATGTCACGTTATCCTAAAATAGTTTATGATGTATTAGTCAATGATAATGTAAATAGTTTCATTAGTTATCTAAATATTTCAAGGAAAATGTTGATGAAATTTTTCCAAAATATGATGATGATATACATTGAAGGAGTTTTAAGTAAAACATATACGTTAACATCATAACATTTGATGTTGCAATGTTTAGGAGTTTGATTATGTTCAATGAGTTAAACACTGTGAATATGATTCCAAAATTTCACAATTATTCATACGGGATTACATCATATATGTGCTCATTAAAGAGTTTAGTGGGATGGTTTTATCAGTTTTTCACATATATATATATATGGACATAATTACATATATTTTTAATAATTTACCAAACCCCCTAAATGTGTAGTAAATATAAGGATGATCCAAAAATCTATCATATGTGATATGTTATCCCAATGATTATGTATGGTTTTTTTATGTATTCATAATATATTTTAATTATATATATTGTATCAAGTTATATAAAATGAAATATCCACATTTTTATTTTTTTTTTACATTGGAAATATACATATATTGATATTAATTTAATAATGTGTAAATATAAATTTAATGGAAAAGTATGACATTATGTTTTCCCCAATTTATGTTCATCCTGGAGTATTATAGGTTGTGAAAATTTGTTAGGTCAACGTGAGTTAAATTATTGTATTGATATTTGATATAAGATTTTAATGAAAAAATAATTTTTTTTTCACTACATGGCCCTTGTAGTTTAACAGATTTAGTTTTATTCAACATCTCTCTTATATAATAAAGGGTTATGGAATATATTTTGAGTCCTAAATAATTATGGTTAGAGATATACCTAGCATTATAAACTTTATATTTGATACATTTCTTATACTGTCATATAGGATTTTCTAATTATGGATGGTTGGGTTTTTTTCTGATCATGTTTTTAGTTGGAACTTAACTATGTTGAAATTTTCCCTCTCATATGATGATTATTACATATATGGTCTTCATCGATATAGGAAAATGATGTGTGAATCCACAACTATGTAGAATATATGATGTTCTTATCTATTAATGTGGTGGATATTTAATGTGCTTATCCATAATGGTGAATGATTTGTGATGTATTAATTAACTTGTTCATACTATACTTGAAGAATCAAAAATGTCAGATAACCCCTCAAGAATATACTCAACACTGGGGGGATTATTTTTGGGAACTTTTTAACCTTTTATAACATTTAACCCTTTCACCTCTTATACCTATTAAGATTTTGATTTGTTAATTCTCATTTTAAACTCTCATGAATGTATATTAAAGAAGGTAAAGATGAAACCTAATATTTTCTCAACGTTCACTACTCAAAAAGAGTAGCTAGTCATTGTTGTAGTTTGGAAAAAATACACTCACATAACCATTATATAAAAATATTATAAATTTGGTTATAGAAATTAGGGAATGACTATTAACAATAATTAAACTACTGTAAAATAAAAGTGCTTATTTTATGGCTCTAAGATGGTTCTTTATATTTTCATTGAAGATAGTATTCACCTATTAAGGTTATTTGTAACACAAATATTATCGTCCACTTGTTGAGACTTATACTGGATTTCACAATGCAGATTTTTTCTTCTAAAAACATCTTCACTTTTTATATGAACAATAACTTGCAAAAAATATTCTACTTATTTACATCAGAAAACTAAAAGCTACACAATATTTTTATTCTACATGTGTTATCAGATAGGAAGAGTAAACTCTTATTCTCTTCTTATCTCTCTCTTCTACAGTCTGATTGAAATATATATTTTTTTAATTATCAAACACTTTTTGTGAGAAAGTGATTAACCCATAATTCAACAACAAAATAAAATAACAAATTCATTAAATAAAAACTTAAGCCTACCAGATTTTAACTCCCTCAAAACATCCAAGATATGTTGTTTACCTGTGTATCTGGTTCTATCTACTTCAGTGAATAAAATCTACATTTGAACTCATTCTTCATCTTAATGAAATCAAAAACATTTACTAGGATTATTTAATCAAAGAAAAAGTATTTTAACAACATCACAATAACTTCTTATTTGATACAATATTGACAGTGAATGTAGGTTCAATTCACCAACTCTTACTCTATCTCTAATATTCTACACATGCAATATTGAGTTGTTTTTAATACCAACTTCTCAATCAGTCAAGTGATTGATAAATTTGTTTTTTCTAATAAAATATATATTTCACATAATCAACATGAAATTATTATTTTGTGTGATGTTGAATTCAAGAAATTGTTTCATAGAACTATCATATAGAACATTAGAACATATATAGAATCTTGTATTAATTATTTATTGTTTAATATATATACTTCTTTTTTTCTCTTTAAAAATCATACTTCTATTCCCAAAAGTGTATTGAGTATTTCCAACAATTCATATGAGTTTATTTTCTTCTTCATGCATGCATAAACAATTCTTCCTACCTCATTCACTATTATTCTTTGTGAAACCCACACCAAATTCTAGGGTTACCAAGAAACTATATATCCTCAATATCTTACTTTTTTTCACAATTTTATCACAATATATTTTATGTTCCCTACATTTTTCTCTCTCCTCATTCCTCTTAACATACTTCAAATATGTATGTGTTAATTCTTCTTCTTATTTATGATACAATAAAATGTTGTTTGAACCACTTCTTCATGAATATAATGAAATTATGTGTGTGGTAGTTAATACCCTTCCATGATATAGTTTGTTATAATAGAATTACATTATCTTATCAAAGCATCTTCATGATGACTTGTATGCTTTTGTGAAAACAAATCTTTACAAAGCTCTTACTGTCTGATAAACACAAGTTAAATACTCACTGTTATCATTCACTATTTTATTACATTACTCGGAGAGAGTGCAAAAAATATGAAGTAGATAACTAAACCAAAATATTATTACTATATATGAGTCCTGATCAACCCTTTGATGCATAGCAGAGAGGATCATAGTCATCTTCCTCACTTTGATTCTCTATTTTTTTTAATGATAAATTCAGGAATAAAACCACAAGAGGAAAGAACTCTCTCTAATTGGATACTTTGTTATTTATAGATGATGTCTCCAATTACTTTTGTTGACTTAAATATCACATTATATTCCATATAAAATAATTGTTTGAATCCTTAAATATCCTTATATTTATAATTTTCTAACACATGTTATGTAATTCCAATAATCATGACGTTCCTTCTTACATGAAATACTTTTCAGGGTGACTATATCATATGCACATAGTGAATATCATGTACCCATTTAAAATCTCGAACTCATTAATGAAGATTGGGTTCATGATAAGCCTTCTGTAAATCTATTTGAATCCAACAGTATCTCATGCTTTATACAAAACCTTTCATGCACATTTATTATTGAGTGGATAGAGATACAAGGAGTCATTTCCTCGACAATGCCCATCATACACATGATTTAAACTCATGATATACATTCATAATCCACACCCACACCTTTTCAATCAATCCGGGTTTTGTGCTACCCCCTTTATCTACTAGAATGAATTGAAATTTTGGTATACTGCCTCCCACATGGTCAACTAAAAAGATCAACATGTGTGCTTGATGTGGTCCCTGATTTGATGGTTAATGGTTGGACCTATTTTTTGGTAAAATTACAATAAAAATTACATTGAAAGGATTATAATTATAACAATTAATATTAAAATTCATTTATCCATTTACTTAATTTAATAATGAAATACATTCTATAAAAAGATATTTCATGGACTTCCATTTAATTCCAAATCCATCATCATCATGAAAAATATTACTCTACAAGAACTTCAATTTAACTCCTCACGTAATAATATTTAATGACCACTACATATTCGCAAATTCTGTTCTCGTAATTAAACTTATTATTTTCTTGGAATTTAGTATGATTCATGATTCTCATGAAATATTAAAATATTCCATGACCTTGTTAAATTACACCCTTATTTATTTATTCATATTCTTTTCATTTTTGAATATCAATTTTAAATATATGTTTATCATCTAATGATCATAATTATTTTTTAAAAAAGTGTTTCCCCAATGGAATAAATCTTTAACATGAATACTAGATTAAAAATCATGATATTTATATAAAAAGTCTTCTAAAGAACTTCCATAAGATAATAAGACTCTTTTACATTATTCTTCAACTATTCATATAAACAACACATACTTTTATATCATGTTTGGATATCTATGATAATTCAATTACAAATACTTATTTCTTTCAAACATATTAAACATATTTTAATCATTTTAACATTTCCATTTCATTGACCACCATTTGAAAAAAATAAAAATAGTTGGCAACAAAAAAAAATCTGACACAACGTGGGTTCCATAATATCACCTAAAAATTTGTTAGCACTACCATCTAGGTTCCTTCCAAATGAATATCTCAATATGTAAATCTCTCAAATTTACTTTTGAAAACTATAATTTCATTTTATCCACCCATATTGAAAAGGAATAAAATGTTCATGGTAAAAGGGTCGCATTTGATACTTATGTAATGTGACATCCATTATTTCACTATAAGTATACTTGATCAATTCTTAGTGTAGAAAATAAATGGATTTAATTTGGATAAACAATTTATCTGTTAACAATTGATATTGATAGCTCATGAAATGACAACTGAAATAATATACCTTAAAGGATTACCTAATTTTATTACAGGCTGAAGATAATAAATTATATTTGAAACGTCTTTATGAAAAATAAACCAGAAACTCTTACACTCACATTAATAAATAGATAAAAAAATTATTAAGTGCAACATGAATGGTATGAAACCTTGGTTCACTACCATACTTCCAAATTTTAGAAATCATGGATTAATTAAATTACCCCCTCAATTTTGTGATTTTTTTAAATTTTTTTCCATGTAAGAGATATTAAGAATTAAATAAACTCTCCAATGACATTATCTTAAGGTACATTCCATAATAATTAGCTTTTATGTTAACTAAAATAATGATTCTTAAAGAAAATATATATTTCTTCATTTTAATCCCCCTTATGTGTAATAGTCCTAAATTTATTTGTATTGTTGTATCTCTTCAAGTGTTAATTTCAATATGTTAAATTTTGTAGAACATGAAAAAATTGCTCTTCAACTTATGACATTGCATATTTAATAACTTGAAACAATTAACAAAGGGTGATCTTTTTCAATACTTGTTCTTCAAGATACTAAATATATAGTCACACTGAGATTATATCTTCTTTATTATTTTTTTCATGGAAATGAGAATACATTCTTCAACTTCATCAAATATGATCCCCTATCATATTTCTATTTGAATAAGAAAATTAGGAACTATTCGTGGATGATGAATTATTTAAAATTGATATAAATAATATAAAATAATTAACTACTTCTCAATTTATCAGCATGATAAGTTAATTTAACTTTAATTCCATACATTATAATCATAAATAAATTATATAATGGTTAATGAATGAAGGTGGATCCTCCTTACTTCATTAATGTGAATCGAAAGGTTGAGATGGTTTCCTCAAATATTTTTCTCCATTTTTTGTTACACTTCTTACTTTCTTATTTGATCCTAAATTTTGATTTTGTCTTTTTGAATCTAATTAGTACATCAATCCGATTGTCTTAGAACCTTCTTCCCTTAAGATATTTTAAACATGTTGTGTCAGAGGTGGATACTTTTATCTTCTTCAGGAAATATTCATATGATTTAATTGTTGAAGAACAATTTCATTGAGTGTAACTAGACATATTTCACCTCAAACACATAATATCTAATTATTCATTTGTAAAATTTTCATTTCCATTAATACTATAAATAATTTGTGAATCATATATATTTTTCATTCATTCCAAATCTTCTGGCCAGATTACTAACTTATCATTACGAAAATTAACAAGAAGTTTGGATTTTCTACATGGATTATTCTGAGTTTTATACATATTAATAGTTGTTTTTGATGGTGAACTTTATGAATCAATATTGAATTTGGAATAAAATATATTCTCATTTTTTTTGATTTTTTGTAGATGTTTCGATTTCAAAATTCTTTTTCTTCCTTCCCAATGATACTTATTCCTTCTTCATGAGAATATTTATTCATGTTTTCTTTACATCATTGGATACATGTGGATATGATAATGATCCATTTTTGTTATCACTACCATTGTATACATTAGTGTTATTTTATATATTTTCAAATATTTTTTCACTATATAGATTTTTCTAAACCGATGGTTGTTGCTTCATCATCTCCGAGTTACTATCCCCTGACATGTGACTTCTTTTTGCACTTGAATTTAGACGATTGTATAAATAATATCATGAAAAATTTTCAAATCCTGTATAGCACCAACATTGAACCACAATCCTTGGTCTTCATATTTATTATGTATAATTGTTTATGTTCTTATTTAAATTTTGTTAGAATCTATGTGGGAAAAAACTTATACACAATTTGTCCTACAAACCCTAGTAATATTAGAACGATTCTCACCACCTTTCATTATCCATAATTTTCCATGTTTTATTTTCCATCCAGTAGTTTTTCTGAAAAAATATTTAGAATCATTAGTGGAAGATGGTAGGAACAATACCCCTTTCTTCATAGTTACAATATATAGATCATTGAATTATTTCATGATCTTTTATCACATGTTAGATGTATTTAACAGTTGAATTATATAGTGAGAATTTAATTACTTCATCAACCACCTCTTTCTGTTAAGAAGTCTCAATATGTGTCTTCTATTGATTGGATTACTAAAATTCTAACTCCAGACATCACATATTAAGGTTGAGTTTCTGATATTAAACTATAATCATCTTCTCTTAAAAATACATATTCATTATTTCTTCTTCATATTCATATAGTTTGGAATTTATTTGTAACAAGGGGTCTAGTTTGTTGATTTTATTAAATTTTTATTCTAATATTTTATCCCTGACATCAACATTATTTTTCAATTTATCCTCAAGTTAATGGTTATTTTCTTCTGTAACATATTTTTCTCCAACTTCATTATGATGTTTAGGCACTTATTTCATGCTCCCAATTTGTTTATTTAAATTATATAACCTTTCATGAGAGCTATAAACAATCGATAATTTTCCATTTTAATTATTGCTCTAAATAAATAATGTCATTATTAAATATGAGTGATTTATTATTATATAGATTGAAACACTTGAGAATAAATGGAGATTATTTAGGTTGGAACACAATATATAATATCTATCAATCAATCCATTCATATTTCATTAGATGTTTTCGACTGATCATCATCCCCACTTATGCAAGGATATTCCTATTGAGGATGGTTTTAAGAAAAGTTAACTTATAAATATTGATTACATGAATGTCTTGGTCCCATTGATGTCAAAATAATGTGCATATCATCATTGTAAACTTGATCTGCCAACTCTTTAAGTTCAATGTCTATTTTTTATTTATTGTTCGTAAGGTATACAGATTCCAATAATTTCACTTATTTTGAGAATATTGACTTATTATTTAGATTTATTTTCTCATTATTTTTTATGTTCATTAAGGTCATTGTTGATATAGAATTAATATATGATAAAACTATATTATTACTAAAATTTCAATTCATTTTAAACAATAGAATTTAAATAAAATTATAAAAATAGAATAAATTAAAACTAGAGAATCTAGTAGATGTGATGCTTTGTTCTTATACCAATTGAGAGGGCCACATTGGGATATACTCCACACTTATAGGTGTCTATTTGGTGTTTGTTCATTTTTAACCATTTATAAATTCTATCTCTTTTACCTCTTAGATTTGTTAGGAAATTGATTCTCTTATTCATTTTTTCCTCCTATATATAAGTATATGAATGATTGAAAATAAGGAAAAATATATTTTCACTAGGTTTATTACTCAATCTCAATTTTTATTCCTTGGCATGTTTTGTAAATAATATAACCCCTAAACCACTAGGAAATAATCCTTTAAATGAGGTTACATCAAGCAGTGAATAAATATTCACTTATATTGGACTATAGTCCGATGACAGTTCTTGATTCATAGCTCTATGGTGGTTCTTTATACATCCTATGAAGATATTATACTCCTTTTGAGATTCTATATAAAAGCAATATTTTATTCCACCACTTGAAATTATAGATGGATGTCACAACGCAACATTGTTTCTTCTAATAACTTCTTCATTTATTTCATGAAAAACAACTAGAAAGAATCTCATCTTATTATTCATAGAATCAATCTGAAATCTGCACAATATTTTTATTCTCCCTATAAAATTAGATATTTAGAGAACACACTTCTTTTATTATTCTCTATTTCTTCTTCAAAACAAAATAAATTATACTAATAATTCTTATTATTATTTATAGAATCATAAAACTCCTTTTATTATTATTGAAATAATGAAATAAAATTTATGCATCATCAAAATTACTTCTTTTTATTCAATATAATATCAACAATGAATATAGTATCGGTTCACCAATTCTTCCTCTATCTCTAATCTCTTACAGAAGAAATATGGATTAGTATTTAGTATCATATAATCATTAAACCATGTTCTTAATAAATATGTTCTTTCTTCCAATAAAATAATGGATTTAATTCATTAATATGAAATCATTATTACATATGAGGATGAATTCATGAAATTCTTTTAAGGAACACTCATGAAAAACATTAAAACATATATAATATTCTTTTTATTATTTCATGTGAATATATATATTATTTTATTTACTTCAACATTACGTTTCCCCAAAAAATAGGTTTAGATATTTCAAACCATGCATTTGAGTGAATGTGCTTCCTCATACACGAAATAACAATTCTCCTTACCTCATACTACCTTATTATTTGACCAAATCACACTAGATACAAGGTATATCATGAAACTATATATACAAAATTCTTCCTTATTGCACACAAGTGTATCACAGTACCATTTATGTTCACATAGTTGTATTCTCCACTCCTTAATATTCACATAAAACAAGCATGTACATGTTACTAATTATCCATCACCCAATAAAAAATAGTGGTTTTATCCTCTACTTCATGAAAGCGATGAAATAAAGTGTATGATATCTCTTCTATATAACATAGATATTAAGTGATCACTGAATGACCAATGTGCATCAAAGGAGATTCACAGAAACCAATGTGGTTTCATAGAATCAATTCATCATTTATCTCATAAAGTGTGATAAATAAAAATTAGATGACTTCATTTCTCGTTCACTATTTATTTTTATAACTAAGATAGATTGTATCATATATGCACTGACTTGAGAAACCAAATTCATGACGCTATATATTAGTATAGTTCTGCCTTTATTTGTATATCCGAAGGGGTTCATAGATCTATTTTCCCTATGTATATTCTATATTTTATATAAATGAGATATTCTTGAATAAACCCTTGAACGGTAGAAAATCTCTCAGGTTGGGTGCTTTAGTATACATTGATGAGGTTTCCACTAAAATGAAATGAATTGAATCCCAATTTTTATTCCATGTAAATCAATGCATTGAATGGCCAAATATATTAGCATTTAAAATATTTGAACATGAGTTATATAATACTGATAACCATTTGATCCTTTCTAACTCGATGAAACTAGACACAGTGACTACATATCATGAAAAGGATGATTATAATGTTCACTTTTTATATTTTAAACTCATTCAAAAACATTATATGCATGAGAAGCCTTGTGAAACTCATCTCTTCATATGGTAGTAGCTCATGATTCATATGACATCTTACATGAACAAAATTTACTATATACATGATGACTCAGGGACTTATCTTCTCAATAACTTGGCCTTTGATCAATAATATCTTCATTGAGATTGATTATGAAAATTATGTCTGTGAACTCTGGTAAACAAAATCACCACTGGAACTCGGGATATTGAAGATGAACTCTCGCAGTGACAAGGTAGCTATGATTTATTAAATCAGATAGTGGATTTTATGTCTATGTTTATAATGATGTGGAAAAATTACCACTTCTCTTGGTTTTATAACAATGATTATCCACATGTTCATGATATCCTTTATAGTAGATTCCATTCCAAAAGTGCTTTGTGCCACAAAATCATGGTTGGAACTGAGATACACCTACACTGTATGCCCCCATTATCCATTCCACCCTATTACACGATCCAAAATTACCATCCTACATACACTATGTATTCATCATACATACCCACACTTATATTCTCTATGTGGGAGATATACCCCCTACTTCAACCTCTATGAATTGCAAGTTAGGTAGACCTCCCCAAACATGGTCAATAGAATGGTCCTACATGTGTGGTTGAGGTGGTCCCTAATTGGATGCCTAATGATTGGACCCATTTTTGGGAAAAAGGACTACTAATATTACATAGAAGTAATTATAATTATACAATTTAAGATAAAAATCCATTTATCTATTTCCCTAAATTCAAAATAAAACACATTGAATAAAACATATTGTAAGGCCTTCTCATTACATAAAACTTTTTATTCATCATGAAAAATATAGTTTTTCATGGCCTTCAATAGAACAATCCATGCAATAATATTTCATGACCTCAATTTCTTCACAAACCGTGTGATCTTGATGCAACTCACAATTTTTGTAGTCTTCAATACGATGCATGGTGATCATGTAAAAATAAAACATTTCCTAAAATTCTTAAATTAATCTCTTCTTTATCAATTACTCTCATTTATCTTTTTGAATATCAATTCCAAAGATCTAGTCATCATTCAATCATCTTATTAATTGTTTTAAATTGTGTTTCCCCTCTGAAAAAAATAATTTCCCAAGAAGATCATTTCAACAATTGTTAAAGTTATAAACACAATGTCTTCAAAAGAACTTCATTATAGTAATAATACATGAGACTCTTCTTCTTTGTCCATTAATCTAAGTAATTTTTACTTTTATATAAATCATGGATATCTTGGATAATTAACCTCTACAAACATCATCTTTATACCGTCTTTAACAAATTAACATCAATGAAAAAATAAATTTTCATTGACCACCTTTAAAAACAAATAAAAATAATTGGAAATAAATACAATTCACACTCAATGTGGGATCCATAAATCACATTTGTTGGTTATAGGGAATTTATATAAATTAATTCACATGTTAAGTCAATGCCTTAGAAAAAATGAATCATATGATAATGCATGATTGCATATGAAAATGTTTGTGGACACAAGTATAGAGATACATGTTTCTGATGGATATCACATCACATCCATTCATAGCTGGAGTATCATTGATGTATTTTTAATGGCCAAAATTTTCTTATATTTATGGATCTTGTGATTCATATTTGTAATTAATTATATAATGGATCATAATGTCAAACGTTTTGGTTTACTAAATAGGGAATGACTTTTTTCTAAGAGTGATTCTCAACAACTATTTTAATATTTTATGAAGAAAAAAAATATTTTTAGGTGAGTGTTAAAATTCTATTTCATTTGATATAATACATTTTTGAAGTTGATGAAATAATTTCTAAAATAATTTTGGAAAAATTACAAAATTATTTTTGGAAAGAGTTTCACAAGTTATTAAATATATGGAAATATAAGGTGAAATGACACAAAGTTATTTAGGATTCCTCTTAGTGGGTGATTAGAAGGGGTATTCTCTAAATAATATATATATACATGTTATATAATATGGAATAATATAAGTAACCTTTCAATAAAACCAATATTTAATAAAAAATATTTTGTGCGTTCATTTTGGGAATGCCATTTTATATGATATAAGGATATCTTATGTCCTGTTACAAAATTACAATCCACCACCTAATTATAGAAGTAGAACATTAACAAGATTAACATTAAAATATCACAATCCTAGATAACATTAAGTAATATCTATTTAGTAAGAAGAAACACACAAGGGTTTCATTCATTTAATATGTGTATAACTGGATAAGTCATTACTCATTTATTTTTTATTACATGAATAAATGAATGTATATATTGTAATATTCCCGAAGGATATATAAAGGAGTATACAAACATATGATATAATATTATCATTCATGAATTCTATTGTAAATGATCCATAATCTCAACTCACTCTCCCGCTTCACCCTTATCCTTCACAAGGCATTAGCATGTCGTCGGTGATAGGAGGATCCCACTCTAATATTTCATGATTCATCACAAATAATGGATACTAATAAAGGCGGGATATCATTCTCCTCCATCTCATGTGATCCTAATCAGTTATTAATGATGGTGAAAGATAATATAGTTTTAATTTGTAATGTAAATTCAAGGTTATTTGATAAGAGTAGTCTGGATTTCTATTTCTTGTGTTGTTGATCTTGGATTTGGGTTTCTATATATCTTATACTATATTTAAAAATTGTCATTAGATCCACTGAAACTATGAATTTTCTATTAATGAACATTTTCAATGGCCATAACACATAAATAAACAACCTGATGTGTAAATCAATAGATACATCCTAAATTAAAAATTTAATATGCCATAATAATAAATATGGATCAACATAAGAGATAATAGAAATAATTACTAAATCCTTTTGGGTGGACCAAGATACAGAAAAGCTACAAGATCCTATTGAAGAGTATTATAGCATTATGGAAATGATGACCACTATCTTCAAACTATAAATGGATAGTGGAATAATAGAAGAAGGTGACAATGCACTACTTATAAGGGTGTTTACATAAGAGAACATTGAGGATGTTGACGAAACATTTTCGAATATGTCATGAAAAAATATTTTTAATCATTTTTTTCAAGGATAGTTATAAAGAGAATCTAATTATAGATAAAAATATCATGGGATTTCATAATAGTTTGGATTTGATTATTTTTGAAATTTATAAAACAGAAAATATTTAAAAGAAAATTATTTTTAAAATTTTAGATTCAAAATAATTGATATGGAAATTTGATGAAAAAAATATAATGGTGGATATGTAATTTAAAGAACGGATAGAGGACCCAATTTTCACTTACACTAATCCTTTCTTAGAACTAATTCAAAATGAACAATATCTTATGGTAAAACCATTTAATGTTTTAAACCATTTATTGTATTTCCTTTCATTATAAGAAATGAAATCAATCAATGTTTATGATTTACATATAGTAATAGATGGTAAAATTATGAGCATGGTGATTTAATAGGATACAGAAATAATTGAGAAGATGATATTACTTATGTTCAGAGAAAAATATACTTCCATGTAATATATTATAACAATTGAAAAACTTGTGAAAAATTCACTGAAGCTGTTACTCCCTAAAAATTAACACAAACATCAAGTTGAGGAGGACATGAAAACATTTAGGGGTAACCCTTCTTTGTTTTACCTCCCTCACAACTCTTTAATATCTTTATTAATTTATAGTATGTTGCGATTTTATTTGTTTTAGTGGGTTTCAAATTTTACTGTTCACTTTTGGACACCATAAATAATAATATTTTGTGGTTATAATTAAATAAAAACACTTTTCTTCTGACCCCATATGACCAAAAGTACCACCAAATGATAGGAATTTTAAATTCAACACTTATTGAAAGTAAACCTCATTTATTCTATTATTTTTTCCATTATCATTCTATTTTAAAATTTTACATGCATCTTTTATTTTAATTAGTTATTTCTTGTGTAATGATAAACTTACCTTTTACTCTTTCTAATTAAACCTATGTTTTATTTATCATTTTCTCAATTGATATTACCATTTTCTATTACATTTTACATATGTCATGTGTAAAAATTTTGAGTAAATTTTATGTATTGTAATTAATATGTGTGGGGGTTTGGGAGACGTGTTTTTTACGGTTTTTTTTTCATGTGTTTTTCGTTCTTTTCATTCCCTTTTCATTTGTTTCTTAGGGTTTTCATATCTTTTAGCATAAAAAAAATCAAGACCCATTTTTGAATAATAAATTCATTTATGTTTATATTTTATCATTTTTTACATAAAATATTTTAAATTTCTGAGGATACAATTTTATTTTTCATTTGTTTTTTATATTAAATCATTTAAATGATTTTTTACTAGTTATTGAAAATTTAACCCTTGATTGGCTATAAAATATTTTATACCCCATTATGAGAGGTACTCTATGAATGTTTAGAAATATTATCCCCAATAACCTCACATTCCTGATAAAAAATTGGATTTTCTCTATGAAATACACATTTTATTTATTTATTTCAAACATTTTATTTTATTAGATTTTTCAAAACGATTGGGGTACATATCTAGCAAGAACACATTGTTTCTTAAAATTTTCCTTTTACATTAATACTTATTAAACACTTTATTTACTATGAATGTAACTATAGGTACATTCCACATGTAAAGCCTATATTTACCTCACATACCATAAATATTAACATAATTTTATGATTATTTCAATATTCAATTTCGGGAAGGTCAATTGATATGTTAAATTTTGGGAATAATTTCATTGTATGAGTGATTGTGAGGACGGTGTTCTAATATTGGGAAATATAAAGTGAGTTGTCATGATTTATCAATATTCATTTTATAACATTATCATCCCATTATCGTTGATATATTTATATATGTGAAAAAATGTATAAGAAAATGGAAATATATTCCATATAAAAAACATACATTAAAAGAAGATTGTAGAGGATCCAGATTGAATTATTCATTTGATTCATTTTTTAACTCTTTAACCATGTCAAAATAAAAGGGAAGTGTAATGTATAATTTTGTCCTGGTAATTGAATGAGATATCCTTCATTGATTTATTTCTATTTTCATTCTTTGTCTTTAAGTGTATAATTTTTTCTTTAAGGATATTCTTTGTAAAGACATTCCAAAATTTCATAATCTTTTTAATAAATTTTTTAATATTAAATATCCAATTTATGGTACAGTGGGAACTGGGTATTATTAATAAAAAATATAAACACTATAAAACATATAACATTATCATAAAAAAAACATAATAGATGTTCCCAAACTAATCGGACCACATAAAGTTATTAGGTCCCAAGGCACCATGAGAAAGAAATTTTTTTGAGTTTTTTCCCTAGAAACAATTAATTTATATTTGTAGTTATATATATATTCTTATTATTGAATTTTCATAAAAATATTATCACAATATTAGTGTTCTTCTATGTTATATTAATGTAATAGTGTTATTACATTAGAATTATCATCAAAAGCTCATAGTGGTTCCCATCTATGACAAAAACTATGAATTTATATTATGATATTATTAAATATAGGTTCTATGATATGATGAAATAATTAGACTGTACATCGATCATCCAAACTATTTTGTGTAGGAGGATCATAAGACATTGAGACTACTTATCAGAATCTTTTCACATGAAAATATTGAAGATAAGAGGGCACAAGAACAGGCTCATCTATTGGAATTACACATATTAATTGTGTCAATGGATCTTCGTATATGAAAATATTTATGTTAGTAATTATAATTGAGATTATTATTCATTCATATTATGAGTCGTATTCGTAGATGTATTGATGAACATAATAATGAAATATTCTCAAAGAAAGGTATGATACTTTGAGTGTGTCATTAGTGATAAGAAACTAATCAATATGTAATAAAAGAATTTATTCCTTGTATGTTAATATAATTATATATCTTATGCCCTTTTCTTAGAAATGGAACTATTTGATTAAGACAATGTCAATGGTTTTATTATCAGCATGTATATTTTTAGAAATTAAATGAATAATATGTCAAATATATCGGTTAATGACACATGAGATGTAACCTTATTGATGTGTTATTTAGAAACATAGATTACATTACCTAGTGAGTATTCATTGGAATTTTTTATCATTACAAAATTTAACTTTTTCCTCACTGGGTGACTTGATGTGTTTCTAGATGCAAATCGTAGTCTTGAGGCCAGTGAGCCTAATGCAACTATAAAATAGGACTAGAATTTCACATTATATATGTATCCATAACCTATGTAAAATTCTATAATAATTAAATTTTAGAATAAATATTATTCTCCAGTTATGTAGAATAATAATTATTCAGTTTTAATTGACTATAAATATTCAATCACCAATTATTTGATGGAATATATTTATGTTCATATAGGTGGGTTGAGTATTAAATAAATAGTTTTCATCAGTTTACTGAATTCAATTTATATTTATTTTAAAAATAATAATTGAGTGATATTAATTTATATAACAAAATATATAATATTCTAGATTTAATAAATGTAGATAAGGATTGATGGATTGGATTAAGGGTATAGAGGGGATGGAATATTTAATATCAATTAAATAGATATTAAATTATTTATTTATGAAATGATATTAAAATTATTCTTGAGTTTTGAACATTTCAAGGAAATAATAATAATAATAATAATAAAACTCAATTTGGAATTCATTTAGTTTACTTAGAATGTTTATGGTTCATTGTGGAATAACATAATCTCTGGCGTTTTTATTTAAACCTAATTATATAATTTCAAGGGTTAAAAACTTTTTGTGCACAATGTATATTCCTAGATAATTAGCTAAAACCCATAGAGAACATCCTATATAATATTATCAAGATTGAATAGAATCAATCTTAACCCTACATTAAAGTCCCACAGAGAACTAGAAGGATCATACAATAATGGGAAGGATTCTGGTTATGATCAATGGTGAATTATGTGAGTAGTTATAGAATTGTCTGTGCTAACACACAAATATTCTATAAAAACATTCTGAAGATCGTGGAATAGGAATGGATACCACTAGAGTTATTATTCACTTGGATCCCTTGAATCAATGATTATATGACAAGGTTAGTCAACCCATTTTACAATAGTGAAAGAATTTTAAGTCAAGGTAATTCTTAATTATTTAAATTAGTTATAAATTATATATAAAGTATCACCTATTTAAATATATCATGGGGTTTTCATCATGTTATAAGGATATGTACAAATAAACAGATGAAAAACCATTTTTGGGATTTGTCTGAACCCTCTTCCTCTATTTACAAGAACATTCATGAGGTATCAAATCTAGGTTACATATTAATTTATAATTATTTATAATTGGTTGATGAAAATATAATTTTTTTTTTAACTTTTTCATTTCTAGTTTTATTCATTAAAATAATAGTTGGGATATCATGTTCATTAAACTTTAAAAAACCAATATTAGATGATGAATATTTTAATATTCTATTTAGATTTGATGGATATTATGTTTGGATAATAATTAAAAAATGACTTGTAACTAAATTGAATTACATGGACCCTAGTTCATTACAATAGGACCCATTTTGTAAATCATGACAGTTATTGTGGGAGAAATGTTAATGGATTTATTTCACATCACATATGGCACAACTCTATAGAACATGAATTGAATGGACACACGACATACAACTAGCATACATGTCATGTTTCCCAGCATGGTTTCGACCCATGGGAATGACATATGATGTGTGGTTAAAAAATAAGACATATATTTATTACACGATGTGTATTGATTAATAGTTTTGAAACACAATCTAGTTATGATAACATGGTGTATAGATGGAATAATCTTAATTTAACTCATATTTTTTGATGTTTAAAACACATCAATTATATTGGCCTATAGTGAAAAAAACCACATAACTGAATGAACAATGTGTAGCAGGCTGTACACACCATGTAATACATACCCATTCACACAGAGTATATAAGAATACATAATGTACACCATGTTAATTAATTAAATGAAATGTATATTACTAAAAACATTAAAACTAAACATAAATGAATATTTTATAAATTTATATGCCTTATTAAATCAAGATAATGATGACCTCATTAACCAACCAATAAAAATAGGACCACCTTATTTTTCTGAGTCCTAAGTAACTATATGAATGGTGTAACATGCCACCAATGAAGATATGATGTTTAGATTTTAACACCTAAAAAATTACCTACCAACACATGCACCATATATCCTTATACATGTCAATATGAGAGAACTATGGATCCCATGTGCACCCATTTATCGAAGCGACTAACATATTTACCTCTGGACCACAATGTCACTACTGATCAAACAATCGTTTATTCATCATCCCAACAACATTAAATCACTATAGAAAATCCTAAAAAAACCCCAAGCTAAAAAATCCATGTCCAAAGAGGAAGTCATACCGAGCATCTCAGATGTTGTTATCATCATTATAAAACCAAAATAATCTAGATAAAATGAAGTAGATAATCAATAAAAGTAGGAGAACCAACACCAAGGGATAGTTCAAAGGAAAACCTATCACTTCAAGGGAGACAAGAAACCCAATGATAAATAGTTCATATACCCCCATTATTAATCCATGACACTTACTATTAATGATGTCATAATTTATTACATTTTGAATGATTCATAGTATAGTGAAATTAGATTTTTCACAAGATTACATAAATGGATTAATTTTTAAATTATGATCATAACTCCATTAATAAGTAATTTTCTAGAGAGAAGAGTGGAAATAAATTTATAGTGAAGTAGTTTCAAAAATGGGTATGAATAGTTATTGAATGTTAATTTTAGTGATTATAGGAGAGGTTGTTGCAATTGAAAAAAAAATAAAAAATGAGTATTGATAAAAAAATTTGTGGAAATGTTAAATATTACCATGCATTTGATTTTGGTTGTTTTCATAAGACTCAGATATTGTTTTTTCCAAGTGTACTAATTATAATAATATGGAGGTTATGGGAAACGAAATTTCTATTTGTTTTTGAATTTTATTAATCAATCTCACATAATTTATTCATAAAAAATGTGTAGAACATATTTTCAATGTTTGAAAATAGATGGAGTTATGAAATCCAGGTATTAACAGTTTTTAATCAATTTATTTATTCATTTATTATTCATTGAAAAAAATAATACACTTATTTTTGTATTAGTTAGTGTTTTATTTCTATGAAATAAATAATGACAAAATAAGGGCATCCCATTCAAAAGTGTATATAGATAGAAATATATTGTAGTTTAATGTATTTGAATGAATCATAGTAAAGGAGAATAGTATGGTCCCAACATATGACTTCATGGTATTGAAGGTTTATTGTATAGAAAAATGCATAGGAAAAGAAAATCCATGTAGGTGATCATAAGGGAAAAAAATTGAAGTGGAACTAAAGAGATTTTATTTATACAACAAAAAAGATATAAAATGAAGAAAACACACCCAATTTATATAAATAAGTACATATTGAAAATAAACTTTCAAATGAAAATATAAAATTAAGACTTCATATTTATTGTGGAAGGTCACTCCCAAGCATCAATGCCAAACATGTTGAGTTCGAATCGTTGTGGTTCCCCATCCACCCTCATAGCAGCGATGGTGTGTGTCATTCTAGGAGAACAAATTTTTATTATTCAAAACCCTCTTTAAACTTGGGTTCCTTATGATATTGACATTTGAATCATTCTTGTTTAACTTTATTTAAATATCCTGGTTGTTGATCAAAGGGTGAAAAGAATTAAACAGATTCAATGTCTTCTTTTTGTATATAGAATTTGGTTGCATTAGTGTAATATATTTCTTGATAAATCACTTCCATATATATTTCATTATATTTATATTCCACTATGATAAAAATATCAAATTTTTTCAAGTTCCAAAACACATTTACATGTTATTTTATACATAGTTACAAATTATTTATATTATGAATGTCTATATAGAACTTTTTACATGATAAATTATATTTAGGACAGATATCCTTGCAATAAATGCTAGTAATGTTTCTATAATGAATTTATTTTTCCAAAACCTAGACCTAAATTTATAATTAATGTTATTATAATTAATTTAGTTATTTAATATAGTTTTTACATATTATTTTTTCGAGTTTTGATGAATTAAATTCTTTCTTGTGTAAATAATCCCTAGGTAGATGGTGTTGGGGTTAGACTACCTACAATCCAGGAGGCTTATGCCTTGTCTCAGAGGGTGAATGGGATTGGCTCTCCATTTCTCCATTCTTAATCATGTATTGATTGTCAATAACATATAATTATAATACATTACATGATGTTTTCTAGTGAATTAATTTAATGACTAATTCATATATGTATTCATATACATTACTTCTATTATTTGATTCAATAACACAAACTTGTGAGATTCCTTCTCAAGAGACACTTTTCAATACCTCGATTGTCCAGATAGTTCGTTTCACGCAAAATCCAGGTGCTTCAACATTATCTTTTGTATGGAATACATGTAATGAGTGATATTGGATCATACTTGGTTAGTTTCACACCAAAGGGGGGATACATTATAATTTCATATGATTATATAATTTATTATAATTTCTTTGGGTTACACTAGCCGGAAAACCCCATGGGTTGGGATACTAGAGGAATAAAGTTGGTTTTATCTATATGATGGAGTGAAAAAATATTTTTTCCAGTTAATTATAAAAGATTCATGTGTGATATGATTAATATAATTCTTTACCTAAATGACTATGAGTTGATTTTCATTGCAATGAATGGTGATTTCTATAGTGAAATATCTATATGGGCCCAGTAATGGGTATGATGGATTTTAAAAGGGGGTTCTTAATTTTAGTGGGAGTGAATATAATAAAACTATTTGTTAAATGGTTAACAATAAATGATACTTAAACATTGAAATTTATTTTCATATATAATATCATCATTATTATCAAGATAAAATTTTCAATTAATCTTTGAGAAATAAGAAACTTAATGTAACAAGCTATTAACACCAGTAACATAGAAATGTTCATAAGAATGGTTAGTGATTTAATAAAAAATATTAAGGAAACAATTCTATTTATTAAAATAGTTCTTTCTTGGTATCCAAGTGTTGAAATTTTCATAATGTGAATCTACATTATTATGGAATCATAAAGTGATTCATTTAAGTTTATAATATAATTTGATGAGAAATGAACAAAGGAATCTTAATACATAATCTTGTAATTAATATGATTTGGTGTATTTATTTTAGTCTCATATACTCCAAATTATCAGGTGGGACAAATAATATTCAATATGACAGAATTTGTTAAATGAAATTCTGAAAATAAAATCCTTAAAAGTTTATTTTTTATATAAATACATTCTATAAAATTCATTTTGGGAGACTAAAATGGATTAATAGGGAATTAATTTTGTTGAAAGTTTTATAATTTTATTGATAATGTAAATAAAATCCAGAAACAATTACCTAATATTGTCAAATTGTTGGTAATAGTTGAACAAGGTATATGAAGACTGTATTCTGGTACTGTATAGAAAATATAGGTGGGTAGAAGTTGAAATTAGAAGAAGACAAGATTGTTTAAAATATTAACAAGGTTTATATAATAATACAATCAAGTTCTTCTAGACCTCATGTTGTTTGGAAGGAATGATTATATTTCAGTATGACTAGATTATCGGTTATATATACCAAACATATTTTATGAACCTCCATGGAATTTCCATGTTAGGTATGGATTCTATAGAAATCAACTCCTCTGTTAATAAGGTTATGTGATGAAAATTTATATTTTAAAAAGTGTTTTAAATATAAATGAGTTTAAAATGAATGTAATAATTGATTGTTCTTGTAGTTTATATTCATGAGATGATGTAAATAGTTGCAACATTTAGGATTTGAATGTAAAGGATTTTATCTATCTCAAATGAATCTATATGAATCTATGTTAAATATTTTTAACTTTATCTCATTTCCCTTATGTCAAAATTGAACATGTTGAAATTATAGATTTATTATGATCATGTATGAGATGATTAATTGTATACAAATGGTTTGTTTTTCAATAATTTTAATAACATGTATTGTGAAGAAGATATGGATAAAAGTATATTCATTCGGATAAATTGTTTATGTAGCCATTTGTTAAAATATATAAAAATGTATTCTGACCACCCATAAGTGGTATATTTTAATAAATTCATATTTTCAAATAAATAATGTTCTAAAAATTAATAATACAATATTTATTAATTAGTGTTTAGTATTCATAATGAATGGAAAGAAATTTCATTTATTATCACTAAATGAAATTAATATCTTAGAAATATATTTTGAAATGAGTAAAATCTCTAAGATACCCGTGGGAGTATTTTTAGACATAATGAATTTCAAAGTTAACAAATAATTTATTAAATAAATCAACATTTAATGTGAATTTTAATCAACATAATAATGGTGTTAGGATGTGTTAGTAAACAATAATGTATGTAAATACATTATTTCAAGGAAATGATTTGATGGAATAGTTTCCCAAGGATGATGATGATGAAAATAGAATGTGTTAAAAATATTAAAAACATGTTGACATCATAAATGTTTATGTTGTGAATTTTAGATGTTTGAATATGTTCAAGAATTTAAACTGTTGGGAATGTAATTCCAAAATCTTAACCTTATTTAAACTAACATACTTCATAGATGTTTTACACTAAATAGTTGGGGGTGTTATATGGTCACATAGATATGTGATAGGAATTATATATGATGTAAATATTTAACAAAATCAAGAATGTGTAGAAACATAAGAGTGATTTGGAAGTTCATAATATACGATATGATAAACCCGTTATTATATTGGTTATGATAAATATTCTTAAAGAGTTTTAGAATATTAAAATGCATCTTATTATAGTCAACCTATATTTTATCATTCATTCATGTTCTCTACATAAATGTATATATAGATATATATTTTATGAAGTTAAATAATAATTGACCTCATAATGTATAACTTTGAGTTATCCCTAACCGATGTTTATCATGAAATATTATAATGTAAGATGAAATTCTATCTTTAATATGTGTATAATTCTTGTATGGAGATAAAAAATATGATAAGGAGACACAAAATAATGAATATTATTTTTTTGTGTGTTGGATGACCTACTAAGTATACAATAAGGAGTTCCGTACAGCTGAATTTTGAATACTAGGGGTGCATGAATTATATTTCATCCCTAACAACCTATGGTTGGAGATATACCTAGCATGTAAAACATCATAATTTTATACCCTACCTATGTAAGTCTACATACTAATATCATGGATGGTGTGTATGTTTCTAGCCATGTCATCTTTTGGTGATTTTATTCAAAGGTATTTGTCCTCTTATATGATGAGTACGACATTAGGGACCTCTATTGAGATAAACTATGGGAGTTTTCGGATACACCTAGATATTAATTATATATATATATCCAGATAAGGTACATGTGATTTTCATATAAATGAGGATAAATGACATGTGATATATTCATCGACTAGACTAGTATGCACTCATAGTGTTGAGAAAATATTAGTTGGCTATATGGGAGAGACATGCTCCATGTCACATGGTCACCAGATGACTCAGGGAAATAATGAAATTAGAATAAATTTTATTATTTTGATGAATTCTAGTGAAAATAGTTCTACATATACATGTTTTTGATGTATATCACACCATATCCTTTTATAGCTAGAGTAGCATTGACACTTTTCATGAGGACTATATGTGGTTATATATATATATATATATGAATATTTGTAGTTTATTTTATTGCTATAATGGTCTTGGGGTCACACATAGTTATTTACTAAATGTGGATTTATTTTAACACCCAAAGGTACTCTAAAAGTGTTTTATATTTAATCCAAATTTGTTTTAGATGTGTATTCTCAAGGTATTTCATTTGATGTGATACATGGTGAATTTGATGATAGCATTCCAAAAAAAATGAATATAATCAAATTTTTTTTATGATATGGTTTCAAATGTTATTGTATATGATAAATAATTGGTGAAACGTTACAAATACTTTTAAGGTTTTGTGAAAGTTGGTGATTAACAAATATATACACCCTAAAGCCCTATTTAAATAATATATATATATGTGTGTGTACATTATGGATTTCAAGAAATTTTTTATTGGAATGAAATATGGAATATATATATATAGATATATATATATATATTATACGACCTATGTTGGTTGAATTGGATAAGTAAATGATCAAACCTCAAGCTATGATATTATTAAAAGATATGTTTCATAAGATAAAACATAATAGAGTAAATTTATATAATGTATGTACCATCCAGGGAAATTATACATGTTTTTTAATGCACGAATAAATGAAAACCATGAGATATATTCTTGGTGATTTAAATATATTTCTTCCACGAGATGGTAGGATATTAATGACTACCTTAGGCTTGTATGAACCACAGTATACCCAAAAAATAATTCTTCTGTATCATCAATTTCAGTATGAGATGCTTGGACACCTTGGTGGAACCATAATCCTTGTCTTGCGATAAGAGACTCATTTTTTCCATGGATACACTATGTAGGTGGATTTATATGTTTTTCCAATTCATTATCTCTCTCAAATTCTTCCAAATGATAACAATAAAGATGCAATGTCTCTTTAGTATAATATATTAACCATTATAACAAGTAAATTATTTTAGTATTTTAGGTAGTCTACATGTTATCTTTCATAGGAGATCCATTGACAAGGTTTTTTTATTTATTTTATTAGTTATAATAAATTTTATTAGACTCATTTAAAGTACTTAATAATGTTACCTCTTTATCCAATTGATTTTGAACTCAATGGACCTGACACATTTGTGTGCTCTAACTTGAGTGACATAAAATATTTCCATCTGGTCTTCCTTGCAGTTATGTTTGTACGTTGTTTTATTAGAAAATCTATTTAATATATTTGATTAAAAATTTTAATGATAGTAATCCATCTCACCATGTTTTTGATTCAAAATAATATTAAACATTCAATTTTTAAATTTGAGAAACTGAGATTCCTTATCTAGTCTTTATCATCAAGTACCACTGTCAAAGATCATGGTACATACGGGTGGATAATATGAGGAAACATGTGGTTGATTATCATGGGAACTTTATGTTACAATTCCTACTTCACAATTAACATTTATAACTTTCTTATTATGTAGGATTATATGAAATCCATTTTCCACTAATTTCCCAAGACTGATGATGTTGGTCTTCATGTTCGGAACATAGTTTACATCAGATATGAAAGCATGATTTCTACCTTTTTTTTAATTCAAAATATATCGTCTTCCTTATACATATATTATTTCTAAAACACCAATTGGATTATCTCCACAATCCATCACTTATAGTTTTACAAATAATTTATTGTGACTATTAATGTGGTTTCTATAGTTATATTCATGATACCACATACCTTTATTTTAGGTCAATTTATATGCCAACAATATAAGGGACTCTACAAAAATATCCCATTGTTCAGTTATATTTTCCACCAAGATAAAATTCTCCATGGTTTTCTTAATCTAACATTCATTACTATAATTTCTATTTTTTAAAAAATTATAAAACTAATCATTTCTCTTTTTAGAAGGTTTATTATTTTTAAATATTTGTCTTCTTCCATATCCTCATTCTCCTGGTGTATGATTTTGATATATATGACCCCAATGATGTTTGATTCTTAACCCCATCCTCCTAATCTAGGATAACATTCTTATCTATAGATTCCACTTCTCAAGACTCTTCAAAATATACACCTTGATTCTTTTCATAGTTATTGATATACAACTTTTGTTAAAAAGAATAATCCACTCACTTGGTATCTATTTAGTGATTCAGCTTTTGTTCGTGGGCTTGTGGAGATCTCATGAATTCTTTGAAGAAATAGTCTCAAGGTCTTTAGTTTCCACTCCATATAAAACTATGTAATCATGTTTTGGATAAAAGGATCGTAAGATTTTCTCACATACCCACAAGTCATCATGATTTTCTCGATTACTTTTTAGTTGGTTCACCAAAACTATTACATGAGTATAATACTAAAAAAAGGTTGTATAAAACTTTTTAAAAAGGGATTTTAACTCACCTAATAGAATTAATGTTGTATCTACTTCACCTTGATAGTGCCTTTCAATTATTTATGAGGTTTTCCCATACATCAATTGATTACATTAATGGATCAATTATCTCAAACACCAATTTTTCATGGACATTATAAATGAAGTATTTGGACTTGTAGTTTC
The DNA here is from genome assembly GCA_963277665.1 of Viscum album. NCBI lineage: Eukaryota > Viridiplantae > Streptophyta > Magnoliopsida > Santalales > Viscaceae > Viscum > Viscum album. The sequence goes on from OY728122.1 coordinate 1,913,639,294, forward strand.
TCTTTCGTTCCACCTGAATATTTTCATTTTGATCACTTTGAAGAGACGCCTCCACTACATTTGATTCTATCCTAGTATATTATTCCTTTAAAATTTCCATGACCTATTGGGTGCTAAGAAGGGCTTGAATTCAAATGCAATGATTAATATAGTTCTCCATAGATAATATTCAGATTAATATTTGTGTAGTCCTATTTTCCATATTGGACATTGGATTTTTTTTAGAAAATTATAATGGAAGTTTATGGAAATGGATTTTTTTAGGATAAGATAAGGAAATCCTTCATTTATTACAGAGTGTATCATGTGGGATGAGATATAAATTTTTCTATCATTTGGAGGTAATATATTTATACTAATAAATTTAAAGAGTTGGTTTATTAAAATATAAAGGGGAATGGTATTTGATGTTCATCGTTTTATCTATTTTATTATTATTTTGATTTTGATATTATATGGGTTTGATTCCTCAATGAAAATCATGGATTTGGGGATCTTTTTGTGATGACTTTATATGTGTTATGGAGCCCCGAACTGTGTCGTCGTTTGGCCTCACATTAAATGGAAATATTTAATCACTTATATTTGTGAAAAAAAGGTTTCCCCATAAATATGGATTGTTTGAGAATTCCTCTATATAAACGAGTGTAATGTGATGAGTTCCACCTTTTCGAAAATATCATAAATGTTATGCCTCATGTGATGTGTTGAATTGTGAACGTATGTTGGGGCAGTGATTTGTGATAGTAATATGAGGTCTATGAGATGATATGAGAAATAATTTATCAATGATAGATGGCTTGGTATAAATTCAATAAAATAATTGATAATATCAGAATTTAAAAGGTATTGCTTGGTTTGGAATATTGGTTGAAATGAAAAATGAAGACTTGAATTTAAGTGGATTTTTTAGTTTAAATTGATAATTTTTATACATTATGTAATGGGATGAGAATTTTAAAATTAGTGGTACTGTATTCTAATATAAATGAACTATTTAAATGGAACGAATTAGAAATGTGAAATCATAAAAAATGATTTAATTCAAAAAAAAGAAATGTGTTTCATATTTTGTGGGATGGTGTTATGCATTTAGTGTTGGCAGTTAATGTGGTGGAGGTTAGAAGGTGATGTGGTGATACTATGATTTGGGATTATTTTATTATTTTTAACCCTTAGGTTGGGATTGTGTGATATGATATATATATATATATATTATGTTTCCATCTGATTTTATATACATTCATCACCCATTATGTGCGCCTAGTAATTATAAGCAATAGTTTCGATGGTATTTTCCAAACTTCTCGGTGGTGAGGATGAACGGATTCCCACCTAGTCATCCCCCCAACCACTTTAAGGAAATGATAAAATCTACAGGTTGTGCTGGTCAAATTCAAAAAAGTCAACTGTCCTAATTTTATGTGATGTGGTGGCCAAGGTGTGATGTGATAACCCAAGTGATATCAGGTGATTGGATGAGATAGATTATGTTGGAGGTCATTCATTGTTGGAGGATGGCTGGAGGCTAATTTTTTTCATGTTCATGATAACCTATTTTATTTTTTATGGTTGTGAGGTGATATATTGTCCCATTTATATGGGGGTTGGATGGGATGTGAAGTGATTGTGTGGGGTGTTTTACAGAACATGTGGGAGCGTTAGGATGTATTTCATTAGGGTGTGAGAGAAGCTAGTCAGTGGGAAAGGGTTGAAAGGTAACCTTTATCAATATTCTTCTTATTATGTAATTATAATTGGATGTATATTTTGGTGAGTCTTCCATTATGATAATGGGGTTGGTTAGTTAATGTATTTTGGTGTTTTTGGTTCTGATATTTTCTCTTGGTTCATTAGTATGCTCTATTATCATGTGCACGATAGAATGTGGATATCATATTGAGTGAACTCTTATGATCACCCCACTTATATATAACCTGATATTTATGTTTCTAGGATGACATCATAGACCATGATGGATATTATTAGCTCTGAATTTTGGGATTTGATTCTATGTCGTTTCCGTAGCATTTATTTTAGGGCTTTCATTTGGAGACATTTATGTATTTTTTTCTGTGTATACATGAATTATTTGGGGGTTTGGTTTAATTTTTATATTATTACATAGATTTGATTGGTCTATGATACCCAATCACTCGATTATATTTATTAGAGAGGGTAATGCCTCCCAATTTCATGATTTTTTACCTTATGTGCTAGTCTCCAAAATGGGGCCTACTGGAGGTGGGACAAAGGGGTCATTATCTCCCTTTATTTACAAATTCAAAGTGGTACCTTTATCGGGAGGGGGTTGTGAAGGCATATATATTTATCACAGATAAAACAAAACTTTATATTTTCTTTTTATTAAGGACTGATAAAACCCGTCACCCAATTTAAAATTATAACTTGGTAGATTAGTTCCTCCTTGCAATACATTCATACTCTCATGGAACCAAATATACTATTTGACCAAGTTCGACTGCTTTGGAAAAATCAAACCTCAAAATAAATGTTATGATATTGTGATCTTTTTTTAAAGAATACAATTCAATCTTTTATATGCTTTTCCAATTTTTTCTGTTTATCTAACCTTTGCCATCAAAATTTCGGAACCAACCCCTTTTTTTTAAATTATTAAGTGAGACTAAAATAGTGATCTTCCATTTCCATTCATAATTCATTACTTGAACATATTTATCATCTCTTTCCCATCTTCAAGCGTGTTTTTTTAAAATCCACAAAGAAATTAACTATTGATTAGACAACTAACATTGATTGAAAATCAGCAGAATCGTCATATTTTTAAATAAAAGTGATATAATATTATTATTTAATTTTTTTCCTTGTGACTAATAATATATTTATGTTCTAAATTTCTACCTCAAGATAATTTTCCAAATATGAAATTTAATATCATTTAAAGGTACATTGATTAATATGTATTGGAAAAAATGCCATGTGTTATAAAACATTTTGTTCTAATGCATTATGTGATTTATTATCTAATTTATTTTTATGTGTTTAAACTAAAAAAATTAAATTGATCCACTTTAATTTCTAATAGTTTATGAATTATAATATATTATTAATCAGGGTTTTAAATTGAGATACAATACATAACATTAATTAATTACCGTCTCCCTAAAAAAATTATATATATTGTGCATCCAATAATAATTCTTATAATTCGTCTAATGTTTTTGAACTTCATTTTAAAATTTTATAACATTTTAAATAAAAATAATAATCAGAATTCGAAAATTCATCATTTTTAGAATTTAAAATTTTACAATGATCAATATTTCTAATTTTAATAATGAGGTTGTTTATTGTGTTAACTTATTAATCATTAGATTTATTTTTTGTGATAAAATAAATCCTTTTTTGGGTTTTGAAATTTGAGAAACATGGGTTATTCTGGGTTAAACCATTATTTTTATCATTCTATAAACAAATTTTAACTATTTATAAAAATTAATTGCCTATTATAATTGTTATTTCATTATTACAAAATAAAAAATCGAAATTTGATATCTTTCAAAAATTTACAAATTTAATAACCATAATTTCGTGTGCTTACTTTTTTTTAAAAAACCCAGAAAACATTGTAAAAAATAAGTAATTCTGTTCCATATATATTTTGATAGTGAAATATTATTATATACCGTAATATTTATCCAATTGTAGAAATACCTATGTTTCTTGTGAAAATTGATAGTGATAAGCAGTGAACTATCCCCCATGATGAATCCATTTTAAAAAAATGATTATTTTTTTATATATGATTTCTTATAGTTAAATAAAAGTGTTATAACACTTTAAATTTAAATAATTCTTTGTATTTATATGTTTTCACATGTTATTGATTTAATTAAAATTTATATTAAATATTAAGTCTATATGTGTGTGTATATACTGAACAGACCTTTTGGGTTCTAATATCACACCTTATGTGTGTTTTTTTAACATGATTATTATTAGATCAAATTTTATAGATATGAATTGAAAATGGATGGATTCTGTTTTTAAAAAAAACAAGTATGAGGATTTTGTTAAAAATATCAATACATTTGTAAAAGATCATACATATGAGTGTTCTCAAATTCTTGGTCCATGTTTAAATTATTTTTTAAAAATAATTAGCGTCGTTGAGTTAGAAGAACACTTGATCTAAGATGGAATAGGTCAATGTATTATTTGTTAGATTAAACACTCGAAGTAACTAAATCTATCTGTGGAATAGGAAGACACTATGCTTTAAGGTTCATCTAATATGATTATAGGTTTTAATGACATTTAATCTCATATCAACAATATTATTGTAGTTATAAATGATGATGAAGATCATTTTGGGGAAATTAAATTGATAATTGAAGATAAACATTGGGATTTTCCAAAATTATTCTATAAGTTAATGATTTTTTTAAATACACAATTTTATACTAGTATTACTAAATATTGAACCTTATCATCCAAAATAGAGATATATAATTTAAAATACAGAAATGGATAGAGTAACACCATCTTTATAGAAATACATGCTCTCTTTAATTATATTGATCTAGATGATACTAAACTTCCTTTACAAAAAATGACATAAAATGAATACCATGTTTGATAGGTATGACCGTTGAAAGAATAAATTCCGATCAGAAATATTTATTACAATTTCATAAAGACTATGAAGCATTTAAAAATTCCCAAAGTGTGATATTTCTTGATACAATAAAGGTTAATAAATTACATCAAATGTTTTATGGTACTTTCCCATCATTCCAAGGATTGGGAACCTATATGGAAGTTAGTATAGTATAAAGAAATTGACATGGAATGTAGATTCCTGAAATCAATATTTGAAAATTCATAACCCATCATACTCTCCTTAGGGGAATAAAATTTATCATGAGTATCCTGAATTTTTACATGATCAATGAAACCATCATCTTCCACTTTCTATTTATGAAGTGAATCCATTTGGTTTTGAAATTAGAACATATAGCACTTGGTCAATTATGTTGAAAATTATAAATCTCTACCAAAGTTATACATGAAGTAAAAATACATTTTTTTTCTACATATACTAGGATCAGAAAAATTGACTAACGTTATTTATGTTTATTTGGATTTGTGGATTGAATATTTGAAATTAAAGTTGTATTTGGGTATTATATTGTATATTGATTACATAAATGAAGATTTAACATTGAGATCCATGTTGTATGGGACAATAAATGAATTTCCAACTTATGGAAAATTTCTATGATATAAACTTAATGGAACTCAAGGGTGTCCCATTTGTGAATAAGGAACACACTTATTTTAGTTGAAACATTCCTTAAAATCCATGTTTTAAAGATATCATATATTTATACAAAGATAATATAATCATTATCATGAATAAAATCAACTAATATGAATTTAAAAGAAGGAACTATATCGTTTCCACTAATAGGAAATTAACTGGTTGATAAATTAAAGGAAATGGCCCCCATTTTTTGTAATCCATTTTCTAAAAATTATATAAAACTAGTTGAAAAATTTGATCATTTTTTTAAATTAAAATACTGGAATTGTTAATAATTTAGATATGTTATAGAATCCATTTACGTGGAAAAAATGAATTTGATAGTGTCATTGGAACATTAATAAATGATCATGACAAAAAATGATAACATTAAAGTGATGTTGTACATGATTGAAATGGGGACACATGAGGTGTTGGTGCTAGTGAAGTGTCAAAATTGGAATTTTTTTCTTCGATGTACTGACTATCCTTATAGTAAATATAGATATCAATTTTGAAATGTACTTAATAATGTAAAGTTTCTAGAGTTCTATTCATCAAATATCATGAATATCAAGTCAATAATTGATTTAATACTAAAGGGAATGAAATTACATAACTCTATTCTTCTCATATATGATATATTTCTATAGATTTACATATAATTCTTCCATAAAAAATTATATCATACATTTAATAATATTTTTTATTTAATAATTTTATATGCAGTAAAGTTATATATCAGATAAATTTTAAACTATGGATAAAAAAATTGTTATCATATTAGGAGAATTTAGGATATTCTTCCAACCATAATTCATTGATATGATAGTTCACTTGAGGGTTCACTTGGTTAGAGGGATATATCCATGTGGTCCTATAAATTATATATGGATTCACCCCATTAAAAAGTATATGATGATTTTGAAATGGTATGTCAAAAATTGAAGTCAGTCAAAAGATTTTATTACAGAGTGATATTATATTATTAAAGCCATTTTATTATTTATCAAATTCCAATCCAATGTGGAAGGTATTGGACTACCAAAATATCACTGCAACATGAGACTTATGGGTGAAGTACTTTTGTGAATAGTTATTATTATAATTATCATTACACTGAGAGAGTTTTCTCACAATAATATTTGACATCATAGTTTATATGTTACACCATATGTTGAAATGCACAATGTAATTCTTTGTCATTTGAATCCATCAATGGATGAAAGATGGATTTCAAATACACGCAATCAATAACTTGTATGATGGTTATAAGACTATATTTTTAATATTCAACTAAAAATCTAAATTTAATTTTCGAATTAATTTTATGGATAGATAAATGAACAATTGTGGATGTATTATATTCTAATGATTATTTAATTAATGGTTATATATTATATATAATGGATCATGAAGAACATAGTAAAATAAAAATTATTATATTTACCCTTGTATATGAAGTGATTCATATATATGGAACTAAATATAAAAACCTATTTTAGGGAATATTTATTAATTTAGCATCATCAAAAAAATATGGGAGTTTTATTATAAAACATTACAATTGCTAAATTTTTAATGGAATTTGGATGATAATAAGACTATAGATAAAATCTATGAATTTGGGTTCATGATAGTGGATTTTAATATGGAAGGGTATATGGACATTCCTTAAATAATTGAATCACATGACGTAAAAGTATTTTATATCCCAGATCCTGCAAATAAAAAGTGGTCAATTGTTTTATTACCAACAAAATCCATGGCAGGTTCGTATGTTAATTCAACTAAGGATAACCATTTCTTGGGATTCCAAAATCAAATCATGGTGTTCGCAATGTTGATGGTGTGTTGTATTTCATAAGGGACGACAAAGAGTGGATTTTTATATGATATATAGGGGAAAATCACTTCAACCATCAATGAAAAAACTAGAATTCAGTATTTTGATTGTTTTTTTAATATACATTACATTACCTCATAATATAATTTATGCACTAATATATTTATGGAATCTAAATTAAATGTTCAAACACTTCAAAAAAATAATGGATATTTCACATGCTGATGCTTGTATCCGTAGGAACAATAGGTTTATAAACATGTTGATTCTCTCAATGGAGGGGAATAATTGGTTTCTCCACATGGTGATGCTACCAATCCTAATGAAAACATATTAATGACATCAAAATTGAATAAATTGTATAAGGTGAAACATCTATGTCCTAGAAAATATAGGAGCATCATTACGTCATGGTGTCAATAAAAAAATATTTTGGTGAGAAATAGAGGCATCAAATTCAAGGTTGGATAGAATGTGACTGACTATCATGTTTACAATAACTATTCTATTTTCATTAGTTACATTAGATCCACAACTCTAATACTTGTGAAAATTGATGTATATATGTGGGAAAATGTCGTTCTAGATATTAAGGCACTGATTTGGAAAGATATTTTGATATTATTATGATACTCTTTCTCTATTTTACTACAAAAATAAAATAATTTAATATTTATTTACACTTAAATATACCTTATTGAGTGCACATACAATATTTTTTTCAAGTATATATTTTTTAACTGTCACTGGAAAGGATCATAAAGGATTTAAGATAATTATTATGAAGTATCATCTCAATTATACTGAAAAAAAAAGAAAACCCACACCCACAATAGATATATACATGCATGAAAAACCGAGGAATGAAAAATGCATTTATTGGTCATCGTGATGGGGAATATTTTTTAGGTACATTCTGATTGGTAAAATTTTACTTGATGATACACATATAGATCAAATTTATTGAGAATTTTTAATTTATGAAATGAAATAATAGTGTTGTAAATAAGAAACGTACATCAAAACCAACTTATCAATACTATAAAGAAAGGACATAGTATGATTCACTTTAAAAAAATCTAATGTATTTTAAATATATAGTAAAATTTTTATGCGGTATGAAATAACAACATAATTCCATTTTTTTATTCATATTGATGAATTGAAGTAAAAATTTACTTCCATACCACTTATTGTGTTATGGAACAAGAATTTTGTATGTTAAGATATAATACTAGTAGTTGAAAACAAAAAAAGCACTAGAATCATGTGAAAGTGTGACATAAGAAAAAAAAATTTCTTTAAATCAGTATTATATAACAACAAATACTGATTTTCCCTAAATTTTTTATATATTTTAGACACATGTCTGATCATCATTTATACATGATGAATGAAAATTTTTAGGGTCCTTGATGTTTCTATAATAATATGGCCATATAAGAGGTGTGTGTTTTGGAGTGTTGCTCGAGCATGTTTGTAGAAAAAAGATCCCCAAGGTGGTAACAGATAAGAAAATTGAGGATATGCTTAAATGAATAATTTTTCTAGAAGAAAAAATTAATTGGTAGTATGAGTTGTTTGATAAAGTTAATGAAATGAATCAAAGATAAAAAACAAAAAAAACAAACACAATATGATGATCCCATCCGATATTTGAGGTGAACCATTCCCTTGAATGGTCTACCTTAACAAAGGCGGTAAATTTTTTCTAATATTTTTTTTAAATGATAATAAGTGAAATACTAATAAAATTCATTTAATATTATTCTTTTGGGTGAAATTTACAATGGATTATATCTATCAACACCCATCCATTTCATTGCTTTGAGTTGTATGATGTACAATATCGAAGTGGATATACTGAACAACAAATAAATTCCAAAAGGCCATATAAGATTGGGGATTCATGTAGATTTTTATCAAATTGATATGATAAATATTCCCATTTATGATCTAGATTGTCACATATTCAAACTTATTATAGGAAACATTATAGGATTTTTGTTTCATCTTGTAAAAAAAATATTGGAAAGGTGGTATTCCTTTAAAATTTATTCTTATAAAAACACTTCTATAATTAATGAAAAGGCCCAAATAAAAAAAATATTAATAAGTGAGACAAGGATAGAGAAATGGATGGTGAAATTAAGTTATTATAAATGATCAACCAATCAATTTAAAATACATTTAGAGTGTAACTTTATCCTACATGTTCAACTCATAAATTTACAAATATTACATGTTCACAAGGATACATAATCAATGTTTAGAGATATGACCAACAATGGTATTAATGAAAAAATATATAGAGAGTCCATTATATACATTCTTTGTCTTTATAATTTTGAATAAATCATCAATCATAGATAGCTAGTATTCTCAATCGTAAATGTATTAACGAGGGGTGATTTCAGAATCGTATTTTCCAATAGATGATCTAGAATGTTAATAATATTTTTCTATTCATATTTGTTGTTGGAGTACATATTGGTACTATTTGAAGTTAAAACCCTCTGAAATAATTATCCTCATTATCCCTCATGTTAATTTCAAATAAAAAAGATCGTCTTAATTATAGGAATATTTAGAATTAGTGAAAGACTGGCCACAATGTTTGACCATAAACATATAGATGGTAGGTTATTCTTATTAGCCATGTTGTAGGGGTGAAAGAAATAATCATATCAAATATAATTCCATTTATTTCATTAAATAATCATTTAAATTTTTTAGGTATAATGGGTTACTCATAGAAATCAATTTGAATTTACCAAATATTTATTTTTGGAATTCAATTCATGGAATCCCAACAAATCACCCACACATGAAAAAATTTATCAATTTTTAATAAACTACATTCAATATTTTACAAATAAACATAAATTTGTACATTTTATATTATGTTTTAATTATTATTTTGTTATTAGAGGTCAGTGATTCAATATAAACAAAATCACAATAGGAGGATAGTACAAGAGTACAAGAAGCCTATGGAATTCCCCAAGTGGAGAAGTCGTAGGGTATATATCATAGAAAATTAACAAACTAGGATCCGTGATAAGCTAATAGACATGATTTTTCATATTATATATTCATGTTTATGAAAGATATCATAATAAATTAACAAACTATGATCCTAAATAAGTAATATATGATGATAATTAAAATTTCATTTATAATATTTATTTATTTTTATTTATTTCTATTCTTTCTGTACTACTAGGACTATTGAATATCAATGTTTTTAAAGGGAAAATAGATTTTTTTTAAAATGAATGATAATAATACATGGTTTAAGAATGTGTCAAATACATTACATATTTTAAAGGTATTTTTCATTTAATTTACATCCATGATTTGTTTTATGGGTTTCCCATTCATTACTGGAGGAAAGGGTGAGTTTTCATGATTTGAGCCAAATTGAGAGCCCATTTCCAGATTTAGAAACCAATTTTGATTATTTTATAACTATTTTATTTTTAAATATTTTTCACCCATTCCACTTCCAAAATAGCTTCCACCGACATTTTTACACCAAAAATGAAATTTGGACCCCATAGGAATCCATAACAATGGGGTATTTGGGTTTTTATTTAAGAATTGGGCCAACACGAAATCCCATTTTCCAATTTTAAATTGTTTTTGTAATTTTTTTATATGTTATTCATTTTAATGAATTTTTCGGTGATTACACATCCCTTTCGACCCTAAGGAGCCCATGATCTCTCCCATTGAATTTCCCACCTTTTGGAGATCTCGTTAACTGCGATGTGGTGTCGAACTTCATATGCTCTCTCAAATCTTCCATATTTGAAGAGGTAAAGTATTTCTTTCATAACACTCACAATACTCAATATTTTTCCTCCATTACAGTTTCTAAATGACTTAATATATCCTTTTCGAATGATCCTTGAATTTTGGATGTTTTAAATATCATCTACTGGTGTTTTAGAGTGACTAATTCAAGATACTTCGAGTAAGTAAGTCCTTTTCTTTCCCCTTTAAAATTAATTAGGGTTTCATTCATTGTTATTAGGATTTATACACTTATCATTGAGTTTCCTAATATCTATAAACTAGGTTTTCGAACCTAGGGTTTAACCTTTTGATTTATTGGCCAATTCTTGTGGTTTTAGGTTTGATCTAGGTCTCTCTTGGTGTGGCGGCGGTGCGATTTGAATTTGGCACGGAGAATCAAGGGTTTTTATTAATTTGGTAGGTGATTCCATTGTGCGTGCAATTTTTCTGGATTAGATTGCTGTGTTAATGGTATTTTAATTTTTATTTCAATTGAATGTTTCTGTAAAAAATTTGTTTAATTTCATTTATAATGCAAATGAATTTTAATTTCCAATTTTTGGTGAAATTGGGGGTTTTTCATACAAATGTTTTATTGGATCATTTTGGGATACCCCATAATTACATATTTGATTTTATTGAACTATATTAAGACATAAAATCATGTTTTTAACGTTCTTTATTTCGGGTTGTTGCTATAAAATTTTGTTTAAATGGTGTTTGGGAAGCAAATGGGCTTTAAGTTCCATATTTGTGTGAAAATAGTGGTTTTTAAAAGTTATAACATATTGGTTCACATTGGGCTACCCCATAACTGAATTTTTTGTTTAGTTAAAGGTTATTGAACTGAAATTTTGTTTTAATGATTTACAAGTGTTCACATAGTTTGCAAATTTGATATTTTAAATACCTTTGGGTGCAAAATAATGTTATATTTTGAGAGGTTATTTTATTGAAAATAAAAATATTTTATTGTGAGTTTTAAATGGTATAAAATGTGTGTAGCTACTGTACTATTTTTTTGTGACCAGTAGTGATATTTTATATAATAATGTATGTGTGTTGTTTGCTGAAAATGTTTGATCACAAAATTGGAATCCCGAGTACTTAGGTGGGAGGATATGTACTAGTACGACTAGTGGATCAGATTGGTTGTGTCCCTATTTCACTGAGAAAATGGATAATGAAAACACTAAGTAAACTATGTGGAGGATATTTGGGAACCAATCGGTTATGTGTATGTTACCTACTAGTGGCACATGCACGGGAAAGGATTGTGACTTGGATACTTTAAACCGAGGTACGAGGTACATAGGGCCCGAGACTATCAAGTTTCCTAGGGGTGTTTCCGGTTATTGTGATCAATGGATTTGTGGTATTTACCCTTGTATTGGGGTGTTTTTTGGTATTACTTTATAGTAGATCACATGTCTATTTAAGTGTATTAACATTCTGAAAATTTTAGCTTGAAAACTGTTTTCAATTGAAAGTTGCATTTCTTAGATTTTATGAGTGCTTTTCTTTTCATATTAAAACTACTTTCTTTTTCAGATTATATTGCATTCTATTTGGAATAATTGGGTGGTATCCTATTGGGATTAGGCTCACACCCTACTTAAACCCCTTGTGTGTATGTATACTTGGTTATGTTTTACTCAGGTAAAGGAAAGGCTATGGGTGATGGCGTTTCAGGGTGTTAGTCCCCATTCTTGGGATGGAGTTCTGGAGATGACTTGGGGGTGATGACCCCTTGTCATGTGGAGTCCATGGGGCTGTTTTGTTGTTGTTTCATTCTGTCTTTAGAACTATTGTACTTCATTTGAACTTATGTATTTAGTTCTAGATTTCTGTATAAACCAGGCTTGTATGAATTTTTCAGATTGATTTTATCAAATATTTTGATGTTTTATGTATACATATTCGGGTAAATAGTTCCCAATGAAAAATAAATGAAACCCATGCACTTGTGCCATCCCATGGGGATAGGGAACGCCCATCAGTCCTTAACATGGGCCGGGTTTGGTGCCATTAATGGTGGTGACCAGATTCGGTTCGTGACAACATGGTATCAGAGGAGGTTATGGTTTTTTTGTTATATTGCTATTTTGGGATGAGTTAGGATAGAAAAGAGCTAGGACTGTCGGGGCTCAAGGTTTTGGTTGTGAGTAGGGTGCCTGTTCTGCACCTCTCATGGCAGACCATGTTTCACCAGGGGATGTTGGAATTTACGGATTGACTTCACTTCCAGGTGAGAGGTGTGGGCTGCAGACCACATGTGGACATCAGGTTGATATGGAGTAGTTGTTTATTTTATTACTGGAATGTGTTTAGTTTATTTATATTTGATGTATTTGATTACAATTTTCAGAATTGTGGTATTGACTATTATTTTGTGATTGTTGCATTTTGTAGCAACATGCCTCCCTGGAAAGTTCCCACCTGCCCACATGAAGAAGTTGGAGACAGTTCTCCCACACTGATTGATCAGAGGCTTGTGGAGGGTGTGGTTTGGGCTATCCAAGATTTAGGATAGGGACTGGATCCAGCTCCTATTCCTGTTATAGGAGAAGAGATGGGTCTTAGAAAAAATAAAGCACAAGAGTTTATAAAAAACAAGCCTCCTACCTTCCGAGGTATCTCAAAACCCCAGGAAGCAGAACAATGGATCGAGAAGATCAAGCGTATGTTTGAGTTCCTTCAAACACCCGAGGAGCTCAGGGTGATTTGTGAATCCTTTTTATTGGTGGGTCCCAGTAATAAGTGGTGGGAGTCAGTGCTTCAGGCTGGGAAGAATGAGCAGATGCGATGGGGAGACTACAAGGCTGTCTTCAATGAATAGTATTTCCCTGAGGTATTGGCTTATGCTAGGTCTAGAGAGTTCATGGAACATGTCAGGGGAATCTATCTGTGATGGAGTATGCCAACCGCTTCGATGAGTTAGTTCGGTATGGTCCAGAAATTGTCTCTAATGAGCAGGCAAAGGCCCAAAGGTTTGAGAAAGGCTTGCGACCAATGATATACTCCCATGTGTTCTTGTTTAAGCTGAGGGCCTATGTTGAGGTCGTTGAACGGGCGTGCATGGTGGAGATAGATAGTAAAGGTAGGGCTGGTTTCTATGGTTCAATATTATCAATGGGTAGTGGTATCTCCTCGGAGATTAAAAGGAAGCGGGAGGATCATGTGAAGAAAGGCGGGGGTAGTTGAGGCCACCCTTCCAGGCAGTTTTCCTCTGCGGATTCTAATGCGAGATCAGTCATGTGCCACCAATGTGAGAAGCCTGGGCATATCCGACCTGTATGTACACTTCATCTGAATCCATGTTAAGAGTGTGGAGGTATGGGGAATTTTCCACACTTATGCGGTGTGGCACGTCCACTCCCAAGTGGGGTAGGGTCAGTGGCCTCAATAGGAGTTCCAGCACAGTCCGAGCCTTCGAGGACATGGGGATATCGATTTGGAAATCGTGGTGGAAGGGCTAGATCATCTTCTGGGCAGAGCCAGTTCAGGGAACAACCATAGACTAGCGGTCCTTCTCAGGTAGATACTGGACATCTCCATATAGTGGATCAAGCACCAGCAGGATCCGAGGCAGGATCGTCGACTGTTAGAGGTATCGTTATGATCGTATCTTCAATAGATACTACTCTTTTTGATACTGGTGCCTCTATTTCATTAATTTCTTCCCGATTTGTGGAAATTATTAATTTTCCAATAGAGTAGATGTCTTTAATGATGGAGTTGGAGACACTGCTGGGAATGAAGAAGGAGAAGGGCGTCACGTGCCCCTCATGTGCGATTTCCATATCAGGGGTTGAGATGGAGTGGGACCTCTTGGTTCTAGATATGGAATTGTTTGAAATAATACTTTTCATGTATGGTCTATTACACTTCCAGGCACACATCGATTTCTACAGACAACATGTGAGTTTCATGGAACCTGATGGGAGTCATCATATTTGTCGTGGAAAATGGGATCTTCGGTCAGGTCGCACAGGGCCAACGCTCCAAGAGTTGGGAAGAGTTATCTTCCAGTTATCTTCACTCATGCTAGAGGATGGTCTTTCCCCTGAAGGTGCACTACCTCATGTAGAGAATGAGTTTCTGGAGGTATTCCCGGATGATTTTTCAGGTCTCCCCGAAAGCGGGATGTGGAGTTTTCGATTGATCTGGCACCAGGAACACAACTGATATCTCTTCCCTCTTATCGCATGGCCCCCACTAAGCTGAGGGAATTAAAGATACATATGAAATACTTATAATCCAAATGATTCATTCGCCCGAGTGTCTCTCCTTGGTCCGCTCTTGTGTTGTTCGCGAAAAAGGATGATGGAGCCCTCCTGTTGTGCATTTACTACCAGAATCTGAATAAGGTAACAGTTAAGAATAAATACCCTTTTCCCAGAATAGATGATTTTTTCATTCAGTTGATGGGGAAAAGTGGTTCTCAAAGATAGAACCGAGTTCGAGGTGTTATCAACTTCAGGAGAAAGAGTCAGATATCCTAAAGACAGCCTTTTGAAGTAGGTATGACCACTTTGAGTATTTGGTCATGCCCTTTGGATTAACCATTGATCTAGCGGTATTTATGGAACTCATGAATAGGGTGCTTCAAAAATATCTCTATTCCTTTGTTGTGGTGTTCGTGGATGACATTTTGGAATACTCTAGCTTTGAGGAGGAACACGAACATCCCTTGAGGATCGTTTTGGGTACATTACGGGATCAACGACTCTATGAAAAGTTTTCAAAAGTGCACTTTCTGGATGAGGGAGGTGAGATTTATGGGGCATGTGATCTCAAAACATGGAGTTTCAGTGGACCCTGATGAAATTAGTGTGGTCATGTCGTGGGAGAAACCGAAGAATGTGTTCAAGATCTATAGTTTTCTTTACATGGATGGTTATTACAGACGATTCGTTCGAGATTTATCTCGGCTTGCTTTACCGATGACTGCCCTCACCAGGAAAGGGGTGAAGATTGTATGGGGTCCAGAATGCTAGGCGTCATTAGAGGAGATGAAGAGGCGGTTGACTAACTACCCTGTGATAATTTTACAAGAGGCAGGAAAGGGATATGTGGTCTATTGTGATGCTTCAGGTATGGGTCTTGGGTGCGTGCTTATGAAGGATGATCATGTGGTTGCGTATGGCTCTCCCCAACATTTACCACATGAAAATAACTACACGACCCATCACTTGGATTTGGCAGCAATGATGCATGCTTTGAAGACATGGTGTCACTACCTCTTTGAGGGGAAGTTTGTGGTATACTCTGATCACAAAATCTTGGCTTATATCTTCTCACAGAAGGACATAAACTCGAGGCAGTGTCGCTGGATCGAGTACTTGCATTGGTTTGACTTTGAAATTGTCTATACCCCATGAAAGGGTAATGTAGTGGCCGAAGCCTTGAGAAGAGGGGTTCCAATGCAGGCTTTGAGGAATTCTAGTGATGAGTGGGCATTGAAGGGGCACTTTTCTCAGATGCATGTGGACAACAGGGAACATAGTGGAGGGGAATTATTGGAAAGCGTCCAATTAAATCCTTCTCTATTGGAGTTGATTCTGTGGGAATAGCCCAGTGATGAGCTTTGTCAGCAGTCGAAGCAGTTTCTTCATGTTGGGGATACATCCTATGATTGTTCGTCGTCTCCTGAGAGCATCTTGTGCTTCAAGGTCTGTTTAGTAGTTCCTTTATCTCTGCGAAAGGTGCTGATGCAGGATAGCCCCAAGTCTCATTGGGCTATCCATCTGGGTTCCACTAAGATGTATTATGATGTCCATCGGCAGTTTTGGTGGCCTGTTATGAGACGGGACATAGCAGACTTTGTTTCGAGATACTACACATGCCAGTAGTTGAATGCAGAGCACCAAAGGCCTTCTGGTTTGCGCCAACCACTACCCATTCCTACCTGGAAGTGGGAAGAGGTCACCATGGACTTCATTTTTTTCTTACCTAGAACACCTTGGGGTAATAATTCCATTTGGGTGGTGACTGACCATCTAACCAAATAATCCCATTTCATTCTGAGAAAAGATACAACTAATGTGGATGAGTTGGTCCACTTGTAACTTCATGAAGTGGTGAGACTCCATGGGGTACCATCATCTCTTGTCTCAGACAGAGACACCCGCTTCACTTCTCGATTTTTGGAAGGCCTTTAGATGGCCTTGGTGTCTCAGATTAAGATGAGCACGACATACTGCCCTCAGACGGATGGTCAGACAGAGCGGGCAAATCAGATTTTGGATGACATGCTTCGTGCATATGTCCTGGACTTTGGAGGTTCTTTGGATAGCCATTTGTGATTGGTTGAGTTTTCTTATTATAATAGTTACCAATCCTCGATTCGAATGGCCCCTTTTGAGGAACTCTATAGTCGACCATGTCGGTCCCCCCTATGTTGGGCTGAGGTAGGAGAGACTTCAATGTTGGGGCCGAGCCTTGTGTAGGAGACTTCTAAGAAGGTCAAGTTGATCAGGCAGTTCTTAGTGATAGCTTAGAGTCTTCATAAATCTTATGCTGACTGGAGGCATCGAGACCTAGATTTTTCTTTGGGTGACTGGGAATTCTTGAAAGTGGCCCCTCGTCTGGGCCATCATCGATTGGGGAAGCAAGGTAAGATGATGTCGCGGTATGTCGGGCCCTTTGAGGTCACCGAGCATATTGGAATGGTGGCATACAGGTTGGCCTCACCTTCTCAGTTGACGTCCATCCATGATGTCTTCCATGTCTCTCAGTTGAATAAATACAACCTGAATCCATCCCATGTGATGAGTTTGGAAGAACTGGAGATAGAACCTGACTTTTCTGTTGTTGAGAGGCTAATGAAAATAGTGGACTCCCAAGAGAAGATAATTCAAGGATAGTCTATTCCGTTAGTCCGGGTTCTGTGGTAGCATGAGAATGATATACATGAGACATGGTAGCGAAAGTCATGGGTCGAGGAAGAGTACCCATTCTTGTTTTCCAACCAAGCTACATGTTGACTTTCCGGGGTGGAAAGACCTTTATGGTGGGGAGAATTGTCACATAAATGAAATATTTTAAAGTTAATTTTCATTTAATTTACATCCTTTCTTTTTTTTAGGGGTTTCCCATTCATTTCTGGAGGAAAGGGTGAGTTTTCATGATTTGAGCCAAATCGAGTGCCCATTTCCAGATTTAAAAACTGATTTTGATTATTTTATAACTATTTCATTATTAAATATTTTTCACCCATTACACATCAAAAATATCTTCCACTGACCTTTTTACACCAACAATGAAATTTGGACCCCTTAGGAGTCCATAACAATGGGTTATTTGGGTTTTTATTTAAGAATTGGGCCAACCCGAAAGCCCATTTTCTAGATTTAAATTGTTTTTGTATGTTTTTAATATCATATTCATTTTAATGAATGATTCGGTGATTCCACCTCCCTTTAGACCCTAAGAATCCTTGGATATATCCCATTGCCTTTCCCACCTCTTTGGAGCACTGGTTAATTGTGATTTGGTGCCGAACTTCATAGGATTTCTCAAATTATCCATATTTGAAGAGGTAATGTCTTTCTTTCATAACTCTCTCAATTATAAATATTTTTCCTCAATTCTAGTTCCTAAATGAACTAATATATCTTTTTCTAACGAACCCTGATTTTTGGATATTTTAAATTTCATCTACTAGTTTTTTGGAGTGATTACTTCAAGATACTATGAGTAAGTGAGTCCTTTTCTTTCCTCCTTTCAAATTACATAGGGTTTAATTCATTTCTATTAGGGTTTCTTCACTTATCATTGAGTTTAATAATGTACAGAAACATGGTTTCTGAACCTAGTGTTTAACTTTTGGATTTTATGGCCAATTCTTGTGGTTTTATGTTTGATCTAGGTCTCTCTTGGTGCAGCGGGGGTGTGATTTGATTTTCTCACGGAGATTCAAGGGTTTTTATTACTTTGGTAGGTGATTCAATTGTGTGTGCCATTTTTGTGAATTAAATTTCTGTGTTCATGGTATTTTAATGTTTATTTCATTTGAATGTTTTTTTAAAAAATTGGGTTTAGTTGCATTTATAATAGAAATGAATTTTAAGTTCCAATTTTTGGTGAAATTGGGGGATTTTCATACAAATCTTTTATTGGTTCATTTTGGGCTGACCTATAATTACATAGTTGATTTTATTGAACTGTATTAAGACTGAAAATCATGTTTTTAATGTTCATACTTTTTTGGTGTTGCTGAAATTTTTGTTTAAATGGTGTTTGGGAAGTAAATGGGCTTTAAGTTCCATGTTTGTGTGAAATGGTGGTTTTTATGATATATAACTTATTGGTTAACATTGGGCTACCCCATAACTTAATTTTTGGTCTCATTAAAGTTTATTGTTCTTAAATATTGTTTTGATGACTTATAAGTGTTCACATAGTGTCAAAAGTGGATAATTTAAAGAGCTTTGGGTTCAAAACAATGTGATATTTTGAGAGGTTGTTTTAATGAAAATCAAAATATTTTATTGTGTGGTTTAAATGTTATAAAATGTGTGTAGATACTATACTTTTTGTTTGGGAATAGTAGTGATATTTTATATAAAAATGTATGTGTGTTGTTTTCTGAAATTTTTTTTAGCACAAAAGGGGAATCCCGGGTACTTAGGTGGGAGGATATGTACTAGTACCGCTTGTGGACCGGATGGGTTGTGTCATTATTTCACCGAGAAAATGGATAATGACAACTCTAACTAAACTATGTGGAGGATATTTGGGGACCACTAGGTTATGGGTATGTTCATTACTAGTGGCTCGTGCATAGGAAAGGATTGTGATTTGGATACTTTACACTGAGATATGAGGTACATAGGGCCCGAGACTATCTTGTTTCCTAGGGGTGTTCTCGGTTTTGGTGCTCAATGGATTTGTGGTATTTAACCTTTTATTGGGGTTTTTTGTAGTAATTTATTGTATATCACATGTATATTTAAATGTTTTAACATTCTGAAAATTTTATCTTGAAAACTGGTTTCAATTGAAAGTTGCATTTCTTAGATTTTATCACTACTTTTCATTGCATATTAAAACTGCTTTCTTTTTCACAGTGTATTACATTCTATTTGGAATCATTTGGTGGTATCCTATTGGGCTTAGGCTCATATCCTACATAAACCCCTTGGGTGTAAGTATACTTGGTTATGATTGACTCAGGTAAAGGAAAGGCTAAGGGTGATGGCAGTTTAGGGTGTTAGTCCCTATCCTTGGGACATAGTTGTGGAGAAGGCTTGGGGGTGATGACCCCTTGTCATGTGGAGTCAATGGGGCTGTTTTGTTTCTATTTCATTGTGTATTTGGACCTTTTTTACTTCATTTGAACTTATTTATTCAGTTGTAGATTTTTTTATAAACCATGTTTGTATGAATTTTTCAGATTCATTTTATCAAATATTTTGATGTTTTATGTATACATATTCAGGTAAATCTTTCCCAAACCAAAATAAATGATACCCATGCACTTGTTCCAGCCCTTAGAGATAGGAAACACCCTTCGGGGCTTGCCATGGGCCGGGTTTGGTGCCATTAATGGTGGAGACTAGATTCGGTTCATGACAGAATGTATGCATACATCATGAAGTGATGGATTCATACTGCTTATTTAGTTAATTTATTCAACATATTTATTGTGTTTTTCTAATTTCCTTATAATTTTTATATAATTCAAATTTTGTTTATTTCGATATGGATCATGAGAAAATTAATTTTTTGATAATTTATTTTACTGTGCCCATTTTTGGATTTATAAATTGCAAAAAATGATTAGAGAAAAATTAAATCTGGATAAAGATATTGATAAGGATGATGCATTATAGTAGTATTTGTTCTCATAATATATCTATTTGTCTTATATTTTATTTTTTTATGTTCATTAGTGTGTGTTTTCCATATATAAATGACTCAAACTATGTGATAATGCTGTGAAACTATGTTTAATTTTTCAGTTTAAAAATAAATTTTTTGATAAAAACAAGTCTCACACACTAAAAACCTCAAAAATGAACTTGATTTTTCTTTATACTTCAGTACAATGATCCTTACGTCATTTTTCTTATATAGGAATCAAACAAATTAATTTTTAAAGATGATGTGACTGATATAAATCTTCGACTGTATTTTTATTTAATGTATTACTTATAGTTAAAAATATGTGTGACATACAAAAATCAAATAAAAAATTAACGAATGTTTTGAAAATTTATATTGAGTTTTATAGATAATCCATACCTCAATCGAAAACATGGTGTCACCTGTGTGACATGGAATGTTAGTTTTCAGTTTAAAAATGACATTTTAGTTCAAACAACATGTTTTACTCACTAAATAATTGAAAAAACTATTGTATTTTTTTGATATTTTTGGAAAATGATCTATAAGGCATTTTTTATTTTTAGGAATACCCCTTACATTAATTCTATTCACTGTGTGACTTACAGGACTAAAAGAGTGTGTTTTTAGATTGATAATTAATTTCAATTAGAAAATATCATCACTCAATAAAAACCTGTTATAACAATCATATTGTCTTTATATTTTAATAAATCATTCCTCAAGTCATTTTTTCATTTAGGATTCAACCATTAATTATTATGACAGATGTTGTGATTTGAATTACTCAATGTGCATGTTTTTATTTTAAATTGATATTTGAATTCAAAAGAGACATGACATACTCTGAACCTTAAAAAAAGATTCATATTTTTTTTAACACATTAGTATAATTATCCATTAGTCTTTCATGAAGTGTATGGACCAGTCACACTTTAATATGATACACGGTGTGACTGTTATTACTCAAAATGTGTTTATTAATATTAAAAATGATATTTTATTTAAAAAGACACATCTTACTCTATTAAAACCAAGAATATATTCTTTTATTATATTGATAGTTTATGAAAAATTATCCATAAGTCATTTGGGACACGCAGGAATTAGCCACATGTCAATCTAATACACTGTGTGGCTGGTATGACTCAATGTTTTTGTTTTCAGTTTTAATAATGAATTTTTTTTAAAACATGTCTCCCTCAATTGAAACCTAGAAACCACACTATAATTGTCTTGATACTAATGTAAAATTATCCATATGTAATATATGACATTTTAGAATCAACCACACGGCAATCTGGTAGATGGTGTTCCTAGTATAACTCAAAGTGTGTTTTTATTTTAAATTGATAATTATTTTTAAAAGACATGCGACATACTCAAATCTAATGTAACCCAATAAAATTGTTCTGATAATATTGGAAGACAATAAATAAGACATTTTTTACATTTGGGAATCATCCTTACCTCAACATGTTTAACATTGTGATCAGTAAGACTCAAAATTTCTATTTTAGTTTAAAAATGACATTTTAGTTAAAAAGACATGCATCACTAATAGAAAATTGGTAAAAATTATAATATTATCATGATAATTTAACAAAAATAATTATATATTTTCATTGTGTATGATTTATCTTCTATTCAATTTGACATATGGTGTGACCTGTATGATTCAAAGTTCTTGATTTTAGATTAAAAATGATATTTTAGTTAAAAAAGTATGTCACTAAATTAAAACCTAGAAAAACACTAATATTTTTTTAATAATTTATGAAATGATCCTTATGTCATTTTTATCATGTAGAAATCAATCTCACATCAATATGGTACACGGTGTGACCAGTATGACCAAAAATGTATATTTTTATTTAAGATTCATCTTTTATTCCAGAAGAGAACTCCCATTCTAAAAATGGAGAAAAATAATTCATATTGTTTTTATACTTTAATAAAATGAACTATAAGTCATTTGAGACATGTTGGATTCTTTATTATCATAGTACGATACACTGTGTAAATGGTATGACTCAAAACGTGGGTTTTCTGTTTAAAATGACATTTTAGTTAAAAACATTCGTCATGAACTGAAAAACAAGAAAAAAAAAATTAAATTTCCTTAATATAATAGGATAATGATCCACGAGTCATTTTTAATATGTAGTAATTATCCTCACATCAATCCTATATACAGTGGTACTGATTTAACTCAATGTGTGAGTTATCTATTTAAAAATGAAATTTCAATTAATGATATGTGTCACTAATTGAAAAACTATAAAACACATTCTGAATGTCTTGATATATTAGGAAAATAATCTATAAACAATTTTTTTGTTGATTTTTTCCATAGATTAACATGACACACAATGTGGATAGTATGATTGAATGTGAAACATTTACTTTATAATTGAAATTTTAGATCAAAATAGACATCATATATTTAAAACCCCGAATGTTAACTTTTATTGTCTTGAAACATAAGTAAAATATTCCATAAATATTTTTTATTATTTTTGAACCAACCACACATTAATCCTACATAAGATGTGATGAGTATGACTCTATGTGTGTTCACTTAGTTTAAAGTGTACATTTTAGTTCAAAAAACATTTCGCATACCTAAAACCAAAACAATGTTCTCAAATTGTCTTGATAATTTTTAAAAATGATCCATAAATTATCTGTGATCTGTATAAATCAACGACATATTAATCCAGCCCATAGTGTGAAAATTATGACTCAATGTGTAAATTTGTATTCTAAAAGTGACAATTTGTTAATCCATTGGGTCTTATTTATTTTTAATTTAGTTATTCATATTATTACTAACATAAGATTTTTTTTGTACAAATAAACACATATGTTCAATTTCAAGTGGTTAGTTCTGAATTTTCTAGCATGATCAGGCTCTTTTTAGAGGGGGTCGGTGGTCCAAAGTCAACAGAAGATTAATGTTTATGAAGTTATTAAGGATAAAAATAAATTATAAGTCCCATTTTCATTGTAAAAACATACATTTGAATTTATGTAATCATTATATAGTTTTTTTATTTTCTATAAATATAAATGAATTTAGGTTTTCAATTTTTCTAGGGAATTTACTATAATTTATGCAACCCACCACTGTAAATTTTCATTTATCAATGTTTAAAATAGTGTTATCAAAAGGTACCATTATCAATACTACAAAAATATATGATCAATGGCCAAAATTATCCTCAATAAACTATTTCTAATAAAGGACCTCCAAAATTAGTGATTTTTAATCAATCATAATACTTATCATCCTCAAAAGGCGTTTACAACATTTTTGATTTTTAGCACTAATGAATACAATTTCTAATGCTGGTAAAGACATTATAATGTTTTTGTGGGTATGTTCAATATTCTCAAGATACAATATATTTTTCTAATTATTTTATATTGACTCTATACCCAATGATGATAATTTTAGTTTCAGATAAATTCCCATCATCTGTTTAATTTTTTGAAGCTCATTCCTTTCACGATGAAATTATTTCCATCCCATCATCCATTTCTCAACATGTGGATCATCATTATGAGGCATGAGAAGAATATCATGTGGGATTTTGATAAAATATTTTATGAAGACACACTCTTTTTATAGGTATTTTATCTTTCAAAACCCATAGAGAAAGTGAGTGCATGACGTGTTTAGAGAGGCTCTAGAGCACGATGATCACCCTTCCATTAAATGGAAGATGTCAGTTAGAGTAATTGTATATAATTGGAGTGATAAATAAAAGTAGACTAACAATTTAATGTAATTATTCCAACCCTAGTATCCTAGAGTATATGGTTATATTATCACATTAAAATAATATAAATTGAATCATATCTCAAAGGAACAAATAGTTTAGTAATCTTGGTAAACTAGCTAAATAATTGAATATTTTATAATTGAAAAAAAAAGATAAAAAATATTATTTTAATTGAGTACACAAATATTACCTTTAGAATATCACTATATATCAATCATAAAATGCTTCCTAAAATCTTGGGAAAATGAAACAAAAGAATGGGGTGAGCTATAATGTTTATTAAGGGTTTGCATACAATGGAATCTATGATGAATAAATAAGGAAAAATCAATATTTAAATTTAAATAACTAATACACATAGTACTTAATCAATAACATGAACTTGAAAAATAATATTTCATGAATATTTAATGATCATATTATGAAATACATATAATCACATCAGCTTAGAACTTTTCCACAAAGAGTATATCCAATTGAACAATCACATGGAAATGAATAAGTAATTTCATAATTATGAAATTTATATTTCTGGACATCTAAAACATAATCTAGAGGTTTTTTTCCAATACATATAAAATACCATTGAGGCCTTGATCAAATACATCTATATAAATGGGTAATGTTTTGGCTAAAACCCAATCTAGTTTTCCACATTAGACCTACTTATGCATCAAGGGTTAATAGAGGGCTCTTCCAATCATATATGTTATCCTATTAATTCCTAATATGAAAGGGTTATAACATAATCAACATAAACATTCATATTAAAAAACTATCATATGAAATTTTAAAACATTCCCCAATAAATAAACGTAATAAAAACCCATTAAATGTGGGATGGTGAATGGAATAAAAATAGTACATCCAAGTAAAATTATTCATAATCCATCCCTAAAAATAATAAAGACTGTATCCTGAAAACATATTCCCAGTGGAGAAAAAGTTAAAATTAGGTTTTTTCCATTATGAATATAAAACCCATAAAAACATTAAAAAACATTCTAGATGAAAATATCAATTTTGTTTGAAAATCACATTAAAAAAATACATTTACAGAATATTAGGGAAATATTATTTGAAAATAACACTACAAACATTTTATGTAAACTCCACTAAAATGAGTTTTCATGATGGATGTACATTTTGTACACATCGAGTTAGTTAAAATAATGATTCTTTTCACATTTTTGGTAAAATGTTAAAAGGTAAATTCTTTAGAAAAAGATAAGAATATCCCTTTTATTTATTTTCTAAAAATTATATAATTGGTAAAAATTAATAAATAAAATAGTTGAATACTTTTGGAAAACAGTTTTTATTTTTTTTAGAAAACATGTGCATGGAATGGAATGATATTTTCAACTTAGAAGAGAAATAAATATGTCTTTTCATAAAATAAGTTTCTTGAAAATTTCACATAATAAAGGTTGGAAAATGGTAATATTATATAAAAATATCATTAATAACCATTGGAAAATAAAATTATTTAGTTTCATGGGTGATTGATGATAATATTTCATCATCAAAAATTTAGTCATAAACAATCTTGAAAAAAATGAGATTGTAAAATAAATGCTTACCACTTTTTTAACATTTGAATTGTATGCCTCAAGAAAAAAAATTAAATTCAAATTATAAATTAAATTCTATGATTAAAAAGCAATTAAATATATAACATATCAAATTGGAATTATATACATCACAAAAATGAACTAAGTTGTAAAAATGGAAAACATCTCATGGACGTAAATGTGCGATGAGCAACCCTTACCTCTAATATAGTTTCATTTTTACTTTTTCATTCCTCCTATATAATAAATATTTATTTGTAATAAATCCAATAAATAAACATAATAAAATATTTCATACCATATTATATTAAATTATTGCCTGTTATATCCTATTTATTAATATTTGTTTGTTAAAATTACTGTTTTGGGGGAAAATCGCTTCATTTTACATTTATGTTTTGGTTTGGTAATTTTTTAAATTATACATTGACAATGGTTACATAATATATTTAATTTAAAACATGATATTAATATTATACATATTAATTATATATTTATTAACTCAATACATAATATTTATGGATTGAAAATATAAAACACAGTTCATGGAGATGGTAGGTAGTACGTATAAATAAACAACACTTCCATTCTCTTAATATTTGTTAAAAAATATAATATATTTTAAATTACTATTAAAAATTAAATATTATTTTATTTATAGAATTTATATTAATAAAATATATCATTATTACCATACATTAAATAATAAAATAAAATCCATATCACATCGTTATGTGGAGGCAGTAGTCCAAACGTATGCACGACTGACATTATTATTATCTACATAACCTGCTCTATCATGGAGATTCATAACAAAGATAAAGAAAAGTAGTATTTAATATAATAAAACAAGACATAAAACCATAGATCGATTTGGCTAGAAAAGATATAATCACATCTATAATAACTAATATGTACAATCCATTATAGAAAAGTATGAATCAGACAACACTAAATAGTCTTCATGGGACCAATCATCACCTCCAAACCATCCCGTACAAAATGAACTGGAAATAAGAGAAGCCAATATGATTCAAGATTCCTTTCCCATTACATGTATCCTAAAACGCAACATCTACAACCAGTTAATGAAATAATTAGGGTGTGTGAAAAAACCATTATGTTCACACCATGGAGTCTATACAAGGTCAAATTTCAAGAATCTAGTAGTTCTCGCTTTTAGAAAAAAAATGGTTTTACAAATTTACTTTCATAAAACCAAACAGATTTTTAGATCAATTTCCTTTAGTTTTTCAACAAATACTTTCATATCCCAAAATTCAGAAATATGAAAAGTAGAATTAATTAAACTGGAAATCAAATCCTTTTCCTATAACGAAATAAAGTAAACATATATCCATGATATAACCATCAAGAAAATACACAAGCTACAACCACACATATAAACCAATAACCAAAAATTCATGATAAAAATAATCATGTGACAAATAACTATAAATGAAAAAGAACCCTTGATTAGGATCTATCCTTTAATTTTTTTTACTAGACATAGTATATCATAAACCATGAATACACTAGTACCATCCAATATCTATTCCTTCTACAATCCATAAATATCCCAAAGTAACCCCCAGTGGTTCCACTCTTACTAAGGTTACCCATTTCTATTTCCCTTTGGGCTTAAAGTTCCTAATGTGACATATTTTTCCAAATAAATTTAAAATCCATTCTCACCATTTATAAATCATTTATAAATAGAATCCAATCTTCCTCAATGTTTAAAAACCAAATTCCAAAAAAATCCCAAAGAATGAATTTATTAAAAAACTGGTTATGTAAAACCAATCTTTTAAGGAATAACCCCTAGAAAACGTTAATCATTCCATTAAATCAATTTAAACCAAAAATCACATTAATTAAATGAAAAAATGATGTTAAATTTTATATAATGTTATGAAATTCATAAAATTAACCAATTTTATATAGACAACTACCTCAATAATGAACACTGTCCAATTTGGACAATGGAGATTGGAAAACACATATCAGCCCCCCAAAGGCAAGGCATGAAAATAAATATTATAGGACCAATAAAAAACATCAGTCAAAAATAAATTAGAAGCACCACTATAGAAAATGATGCAGTCATGAGAAAAGCCAATGGGGAAACATATGAATGTTCTTACAAATAATAATTCACTATATCCAAAATAGCGATTCATCAGCAAATGAATGGTCTAGAGGAATCATAGATCTCTACAATCACCCAAGATTTCCTATGGGGTTGATAGGGATGGATTCTGACAGAATTAATTGAAAATCAAGAACGATGAACCATTAAATCAAAAATTGTTAATATTTCATAGTGTGTAGTCCATTTTCACGTCATTTTATCCCTGAAACCCAAAAAACCTGCAAAACCCCATCAACTCAGGTTAAAAATAAAAAATCTTCCATTATAGGACAATAACACTTTTCATGACATGTAAACATTTCTCACCCTATTCTAGATTCATAAAATTTTCTAGAAGAACATTACATGATGTTTATTCCTATTACATAGTGTGTAATATCCCTGAAGACTACAAACATCCCAAATTTTGAACAGAATCTGAAAACCACCTCCAACATTCTCTATACTCAAAGAGAACCTTGTACGGCCTTTGAAATATTTATACCCAAACTCCATTTATTCAAACAAACATACATCGTCTAATTTTAGGTGATTTTACCCAGAAAATTCTCTCCGTTATCGATAATCCCACTATGAACCCAAATAAATAGGGAAAATAAAAAAGTATAGGTATACCTGAAAGAAGATTATAGGGTGTTACAATCATCCCAAAATAAACTATTTTTGTCCCCTAAAATTACATAGATTCTTGGTCTCATAAAAAGTAATGGCCACTACTTCCTCATCAATGAGTCCCACTCCCATTTCACATGGATATCGAAAATTCACTCCCATGGTACCTATACGAGAGGAATTTTTTTACAATGGAATAACTTTTCATGGAAACCCATAATTTAAAATATCTGATCAACGATAGGGGTGTTAGGATATTGATCAACACCCTACAATCCAATCACCCAGGAAGGATCTGATTGTTATATATTTAGCTGGGAAATAGGAAACACATATTAGATAAATGTGAAAGAAGATAATAATTTAAACTCAAAGGAAAACATTCAGTCATTAAATAATCTCAATAGGGACCACAATCCTTGGTGAAAACATACCATACTTAACCAACCTACATTTTCCAAAGTGGATAAAAGAATAAGGAAAACCTAATCACCAAAAACTAACACAAATGATAGATTATTATTTCCCACATAATATTTTTGAATACTTTTTCCATGATCAATCTATTTCAAAAAAAACTGCACCATCTCTATCATGTCGTAAACAAGACTCTACCCAACCACGGGCCGCTCTCCCAAATCTACCTAACAAAAGTGAAATTTAAATGGATAACCACACAGAGCGTCAAAGGGTTCCATCTTTATTGAATAATTATAACTATTCTTATAGGAAAATTTGACCATAGGGAAATCATTTTCCCATGATCCCCCAAAATCATGAACATATTCCCAAAGAATATCCTCAAGAACCTGGATAGCCCTCACTGTATGTCCATCAATTTGTAGATAATAAGTTGTTCTCAATTTAAAATGGGAACCCATCGAATCCCAAAAAAGTTTAAATATCCTTAAGGATAACCTTATATCCCTATAAAATAGAACCATATAAAGAACACCATGAGGTATCACAATTTCTTGTACATAAAATTATTTAAGCTGGCCCACCTTCATCGTCTTCTTCAAAGGTATGAAATGCAATGATTTCATGTGTATATTAATGATCATTAAATCACATCCTACCACTAGGATTATGATGTTATTAGTTAATTCATAACTTTTTTTTACTTCCTTTTATTACATTTCTTGTAAAAGTGCATAATTGGTGTGAGATAATCATGTTTTAATACTATATATGATTTTTGAGCATTATTTGAAGTAGCCCAATTGATTCAGTTTAATATTTTAGTAATACCAATATCCAAAAAGATCCAAATTGTAGGGTTCTAGTTTTTTAGGATTCCTTATTCACTTTATCACATATCATTAGAAGGAATAATTGGCCAATTCTTCTATTTGGGGGGTCATATTGACCACATAAAAAGTCCCACATAATCTATGATGAAAATTGACCATCCATGAAGATTGAATTGTTGGGATAAATTAGGAAGTCCAAATTATATTATTCTCCTCCAATGTTTAGGGTAACTCATAAGTATTAATGGAAAATAATAATAAGGCCGAACACTATAACCAAGGGGTCGAACTGATGCATTTAAATCCAACCCACCATTTTGGTCGAGAATTAAAATCAGCACACCAATATTGACAATTTTCCTTATAGAGATATCCATTCGAGCTGAGATTTTAAATTATGAAAGATTTAATATACATGGCCACATTTCTAGATTTAATCGTTCAGATTTGATGACATATTCTTATTCAAAAATCTATTCACACTTCCACCATTGAAAACATATGGATAGAAAAGGAATGTTTAACATTGTTTATGAAAACTTCCATAACATTGGATCCATAAGTCCTAATGCCACCAAATTTTGAGATTCAACTGAAAAAATTAATATCTAAATCTTTTAATAATAATATTTCTCCAGATTCAGCTGTCTGAAATATCACATTGGTGATTCAAGTGGAGGGGTAGTTCTAGAATGCAAACAGTCCACTTCATTTGTCTATAAATACAACTACCTCCTCTCCTTGCAAAGGGGTAGAATTTCAAATAAAATAATGCTATTTTGGAATGAACAAGTCTCTACCAAAGGCTTGGTAGGATCTTCTATTCTGAAGTTTTATCTTAAGAAACCATTCCTCCTTGCTTCATTTTATTTACTTTAGTGTTGTTCTTCATTTATAATTATGTAAGTGTTTGTTTGTTTTTTTGTAGTTATATTTTAATGAAATTTTATTCTTCAAATTCCCTTTCAATCTTCTATCCTATGTTATTAAATATTAATTGTCTTTAAATAGTTTAAATCTAAAAAAAATCCATTTTCTATTCTTCTTTCTCTTTCAATCGAATCACCATGTTTATTTCTCTTTACTGCTCATGTGTGTGTTCAGCGGCCCACTCTTTTCTTATCCCTTAATTATTTCTTATCTTATTAATTCAACATCATAAAAATAATAGCCCATATTACTAATCATTTCAATGGTTGAGTAAATCACTCATTGGGATAGGTTATAATATAGGTATGTTAAGTGATTGAGAGCTTTAGCTCTATGAAAATTCTTTGAATTAACATTGTGTATATTGAACTTAACATGTCATGGATTAACGACTCGTTTTTTAACGAGTAGTTTCCAAGGATTATTGAAAACATAAATACACTACCATCAACAAAATATTAATAATTTTAGAACCATAAGTTATATTAAGGGTTTAATTAAAGCCCAAACACTTGATAACTCCAATGAATGTCAACTTGTGACATGGGTGTAAATTTAATGCAGTATAATTCAAGGCTCAAGGATATCACAAGCTTAACTACCTAATGATGAAATCACCTCAATATTTATCAAGTTGATAAATCAATCTTAATCTATAAATAATTTCAATTATTATCTATAAACAAACCCCCACAGTCAATATAAAATCAATTAAAAACCATTAACTATTTAAAATTATCATCACTGAGGTTTCGACCCAAGTACTGCAATACAAATTAACAGAGCACCATAACCTTGTATGGTCAATTGGATACAATCATCCCTGCATTAAAATAGTGTCGTTACTGGGGATGGGGAAATTAAGTAGTTTTTAATCTTTGGTTATTGAAAGAAAACGTGAATAAAAATACAAAGAAAAACATGTCTTCTCATACAAATCATAAATGGAAAAAAGAAAATAAAGAAAACCCAAAATTTATCTTTCTTCCAAAATCACATTAAATGCCATGTAGCCTCCCAAATAGTCCCTTAGATTTTTGTTGACCCTCAGATTGAGAGAACTATTCTCCAACTAAGTAGGAACATTAGGGATAATCAAATCATTCATGAACCAGTCTGTGTCCAACCAATGGAATTAGGTATTTCCAATTCTAGGGAATAAAAACATAAATAACTTGCTTCCCCTGATATAAATTACCAACCCCTTGGTGTTAAATATCCAAAAATATTGGTTGAAATTTAACTCAAATCGGGTTTGATTCATCTTCTTCTTTTTTCCATGGGCTAGTTGGTGAGGATCTCTATCTTCATCTTAAAGAGTTGCATGTGGTGGGCTCTACCATGATGCCTTAAAGGGTTTCTGAGGAAAAAATAAAACTTCAAGAATTCCCTTTCTCCCTTGCTGGCACAACCAAGTCATGGCTCTACTAGATTTGGAAAATCCAATGGAACAACACTTATATAACTTTCTTCCCCTAATATGAATTACCAACCCATTGGCATTCAATATCCAAACATAGTGGATGACATAGATCTCAAATCGAGTTTGATTCATCTTATTCCTTATTTCCACGATCTAGCCAGTGAGGATCCACATATTCCCTTTAAAGAGTTCCAAGTGTCTGATCTACCATGACGCATCAAGGGGTTTCTGAGGAATAATTAAAACTTCGAGAATACCATTTCTCATCCCCAATTGTTCCCTAATCAGAATCCAAATCAATTCCAATATGGTCAAGGTGGTGGTAACCTCTGTAACCCTTCTCCTTTTTTTCTTAATACTCAAAGGAACAATCCTTTACCTAGATTATTCTATATTAGTGAGGCTTCTAAATTCCCAAACCAATACAATTTCTTTCTGAAGAACAAAAATCTAGGTAATATCAATATGGGATAAGCCACTTCTTCGAAGAAACAATGGGAAAGTGTTGTGGAAGATCATGCCTAATTTACCAATTCCCGCCTCAAAAACCATGAAACCCAAATTGGTCACCTTGCATCCCACCTGAGACAACAACAATAACCAAATTCGTCCCAACTCCCAGCTCAACCATTACTCAACCCCAATGGTAAAGTAAGTGAAATTTCACATAGATTGGGGAAAAATTTTATATTCCTCATGCTGAGTCTTCCAACTCCTTTTAAAATGTTTACCTTGAAAATGATAAGAAAAATAAACATGAAAAGGAATCAAAATCCATTACCTCACCAACTCCCATTCCACTTAGGAATCCAATTCCTTTTCCTTAATCCATTTCAATGCAAAGGAAGTCTGTTGATCCTGATCCTGAAATGGTTTAGATGTTTAGACGTGTTGAAGTCATCACTCCAATATTAGATTCCATATAACAAATCCATATGCACACCAAGATTCATAATAAAGGTTTATTGAATAAGAAGAAACATAGGACCTTCCAAAATGTTTCCAGCCAAGATTCTATTCACATAATGTGCAACGATCCATGTACCATTACAGTTCCATGCCAAGTTGGAAGTTCCATCTTCGATGATGGACTCATAGACCCAGGAGCCTCAATTTATATAATTCCAAAATCTATCTACTACAACCATGGTCTAGGTCACTCCCATCCAACGGGTGTTGTAATTCAACTAGCCAATCAACCCACTGGTTGTCTTGAGGATATAATAAGAGGATTTCTTTGTTCGTTTGAATGATCTAATCTACCCTACTGATTTCTATTCCTTTTACAAGGGTGGTGACACAATCTTTTCTTGATCTCCCATAATTCTAAGAAGTTCATTGTTTATGACAACAAGAACCTAGATTGGTGTCTAGTCAAGTATATTACCTCTGGAATTTTGTGAACAACTTGTCAAGTTCATCATATTACAATGAATGTGGTACCCATATGAGCATCACTTTTCATTCTCAATACATGCTTTTGATGAAACTTTTTAGAGTCGATTGAACCCAATTCCATCATGTTCGTCGTGTTCTAAGGAGAGAGGATCATTTCAAATCTACACCATGATTGACCAAGTCATAAAAGGTGAAGTTGATATGGGCACATCATTCATAGACTCCATTAATCTAGACGATGTTAAAAACTCTCTAGAATCCAACATCAACTCAGATATCTACTACTCCACCATGGAATGGATAAAGGGAAATGATTCTGAAGCAACTAAAAGCCCTTCCTCCATTCCTAAGTTATCTAACCCACAAATGTGAGATGATACTTATATGAAACCTCATTCTAAACACCTGAAATATGTATTCCTTTTCTATGATCACTAATATCGTGTCATTATCTCATTTTCATTTACTGAAAATGAGTAGTCCGAACATGTTCAGGTGTTAGAGGAATAAAAATGCCTTAAGTTGGACCCTAGATGACATTCCAGGAATCAACCATGTCATTTTCATGCGTGATATCCATCTTGAATAACCATTCAAAACAATTAGACAACCACATGGAAGACTCAATCCACCCATACATGAGGTAATTAGGGAATATATAACTATGCATCTTCAATATGGTATTATATAAACAATTTTCGATAGTGAATGAGTTAGTCCAATTAAAATTGTACCTTAGAAGGGTGGGATAACTAATGTCACAAATAAACATAGTGGGGTAGTCACAACATGTGTTATGAACAAATGGAGGGTGTATCTCGAATATAGGAAATTGAATGTTGAAACAAGAAAATATCACTAAAATATTTTATTTTTTGATCATATTCTAGAACGATTGGCTAGAATGTCACAGTATATATTTCTTGATGGATACACTAGCTACTTCTAAATACCAATCAAAACTCAAGACCAAGAATAGACAACATTAACGTTACACTTTTGAACATATGCATATAAGATAATTCCTTGTGGCCTTTTCATTCCCCCTATAACATTCCAGTGGTGTATGATGTGTATCTTTTCTGAATTCATTGAACACTTTATGGAAGTCTTCATGGATGACTTTACCATTTATTGTGAGTCATTTGAGTCTTTCTTGAATTCTCAATTTCTAGTACTTCAAATGTGTTTCAAGTGTAACCTTGGGTTAAATTTTTTAAAATGTCACTTCATGGATCCAAATGGAATTTTTCTCAAGAACATAGCTTCAAAATATTTTATTGATGTTGATATTGCCAAAATTAAAGTGTTCACATCTCATCCCTAACCCACCTCGTTTTGAGACATCTGTTCATTTATTTTTTCATGCCAGTTTCTATTGATGATTCATTTATTACTTCAATAGGATTTACCACCCACTCACTCGATTGCTCCAAAATGATGACACTTTCATTTTCAATCAGGTTATTAAGAGTGCCTTCATTGAACAGAAAACTAATATTATGTCAACCCTGATAATTTAACCCCCATATGAGTTTGTACCCTTTGGTTGATGTGTGATGCTTCTGATAGATCTATTGAGGATATTCTTGGTCAAAGAATAAAAAAAATTCCTCATGTAATTTTCTATGCCTGAAAAACAATGGATTAAACTCAATATCACTACATTGTGACTAAAAAGGAAGTTTTAGCATTGGGTTTTTCCATAGATAAATTCCCACCCTACCTCTTAGGTTCCAAAATCATCATCTAAATAGACCATTCTGTTACAATGTTCTTACTCATGAAAAGTGATTACAAACCTAGGCTAATAAGATAGATCCTAATGCTCGAAGACTTGGAAAATGAAATCAATGATAGTCTTAGAAAAGGAAACCACGTGGTTGATCACTTGAGTAGAATTTATAATTCGTCTCATTCAGAAATAATTGATCCTAGATTCCATATTGATAACCTTTCATCTCTCTCTCCAAATTTACCATTGTATGTCCAAATTCTAAATTACATGGTTTCAAGTGTTTTTTCTTAAAATGTTTCAAAAGAATAAAAAATGAAGTTGAAAAGTTATTCAAAATAATATTTTTTGGAAGATAATATTATTTGGAATACTAGGATGACATGGTAATTAAAAGATATGTTGATGAAATGAACATTATTCAATCTTAGAATTTTGTCACTCTATGCCTGGTGGAGGCCACTTTGGACCACAAAGGACCTCCCAAAAGGTTCAAGTCTCTGGATTATTCTGGCCTTCACTCTTTAAGGAATCAAATGAGTTATGTCAGTCATGTCCCACTTTCCAAAAGTTTGGCACAATTTACAAATGAAATGAAATTCCCCAAAAGCTATTAATATTCTGTTAGTTCTTCGATGTTTTGTGGAGTTGATTTCATGGGACCAT
The DNA here is from genome assembly GCA_963277665.1 of Viscum album. Taxonomy (NCBI): domain Eukaryota; kingdom Viridiplantae; phylum Streptophyta; class Magnoliopsida; order Santalales; family Viscaceae; genus Viscum; species Viscum album. The sequence goes on from OY728122.1 coordinate 1,913,675,614, forward strand.
TTTCCCCCTTCCAATGAATTCTCACACATCCTTCTTACAGTTGATTATGTTTTTGGTGGGTAGAGGCCTAACCAACTAGAAAGGATGATTCACATACTAATAGTGAGTTCTTAAAAACCCTCTTCTTCCATCGATTTGGAACTCCTCATTCTCTGATCAGTGACTTAGGAACCCTTTTTTGTAATAGAACAATGGAATATATTTTATAAAATTATGGTGTTTTATATTAAACATCAACTTCAAATAACCCCTAAACAAATGTAATCGATGAACATTATAATATAGAAGTTAAAATAGTACTTGGAAGAATTATAAATCCCACCAGATAATACTGGCCTGACAAACGTGGTGATCCACATTGGGCTTTTCGAACTGTCTCTAAAACACTAATTGTGATATCTCCATTTAGGGAAGTTTTTTTTAAATAATGTCATTTACTAGCTGAAATCCAATATATGCCTTTTTCGGCTATGAAAACAAGAAATTTTGATTTGGAAAAATCGGGAGAATAAATAATGTTGCAATTGACTGAATTGGTGGATCTTGGACTAGATTACTATGATAATTTAATCTATTTAATGAAAAGGATAAGGTGTTCCATGAAAAACACATCCTACGAATGGTATTTCATGAAGGTGAAAAGGTAATTATCTTTAATTATCTATTTAGACTTCACCCATGTAAGCTTAATTCTTTTTGGGAAGGTTCTCTTATTATTTATTAGGTTTACCTATTTGGTGTAGGGAAAGTCCAAGACCCATATTACAAAAGTAAATTCATGGTTAACGGACATCAGTTAAAACATCACCATGAGAGGACACATCCATAGAACTACCTCGACTTCCATCATATCCACATATTCCACCGACCCACCACCAGATGGAGATCGAAACCCACTAAATCCAAAAAGGGGAACCATTTTCAATTTAACTCAATATTTCTCTCATCTTTCTCCATTTCTCTCTCTCTCTCCTTTTTTCTTATTCTTCCTATCTTTTTTATTTTTTATCACTTTCATCATAAAACTTTTTTTATTTCTCTCTTTATCTTTTGTGTGGGTGTGTATTTTAAACACACTAATCAAACTAAAAAAATTAAAAAAAAAACAAAAACAAAAAGTGTCATACTTACTCACCATCTAGTTTTGAAATTTTTTCCAAACAATTGGGTGAACCAGAAGAAATATTTTCATAATGTTTTTTGTATTTTTATAAGTAATTTGTTTAAATAATCTAATTTCATTACCAACAACTTTTTAAGGATCTGTTTTAGATTTGGAAAATGATTCTTCTAAAATTGTGAGGAACAAAATTAGTTATCATTCCATAGCCACCTATGACCACCTTTTCAAAATGTGTGTTTTCACCCCCAATTGTGAGTCCTGAGTTTTTGACCCTCAAGATGAATTTTCTACATTTGTGTGAATTAATATGATAGATAAATTTTTTACCCACTTGAGAATCACATTAGCCAAATATCCTCCCATTACCCTTATAATAATCCTTATTTTGAAAGCCCCTTAATGCCTATGAAACCATTTTATTTGATAACCACCATAAAATACTAATACCTTATACCTCCCAACATATACATGTATTTACATTTCCAAATTTATTGTAATTTATGTTTTGGGGGAATGGATTTCATTTTGGGTGTCCTTTTCTTAATTTTTCACTATGCTATAATATTATTGAGGGAAAACATCCATTTTAGTGTGGGTGGGGAGGCCATTATTTACTGTTTTTTTAATGTATATATGTTTATTACATCTTGTAATGTTTTTCTTGAAAATTGTTAAAAAAATAAAAAACATTCAAAAAAATGAAAAAAATAATGTGTTCTTTCTTGGGTGGGTCAAAAATAACTCTTTTTCATGAATTGATCCTATTATAGCTATTATAGTTAGTGTTGTGGGGAAATAATTCAGTGGTTGGGATATGAGTGTGAGATATATTTAAAATTGAAATTTCATAAAAAGGAAAAATAGAAAAAAAAAATAACACTTGCATTATATATTATTATGCCATTGGGATAAGTATTGTCATCTCTAAATATTTCATCATCATATCCCCATCAATTTGGTTCAACCTTTCTGTCATTCTCCACATAATCATTCCCATAGAAATATGTGTTTTCATTTCCTTCCATATTTCATTAATTTTTTTTCATTTTTTAATCATGCATATGTTTTACCCCCCCTTCTCCTCTCTCTTGGACATTAAATTCCCACTATCGCTACCAAAAAACTGGGTTTCCATAGTGCCACACTTTATCAGCGCTAAAAAATGAATTGATAATGGGGGACTTTATTAGTGCTAAAAAAGCACTGATAAAGGGTCACTTATAATAGTGATAAAAAAGTGCTGTTAAAAGTGACCCTTTATCAGCGCTTATTCTAGAACTGATAAAAGCCCCCCTTTAACTAATCTTTTTTAGCACTGATAAAGGTCGACCGTTTATCAGTTCTTTTTTTGTAGTGATGATAATGGGGGGATTTATCACCTCATTTTCCTAGCACTAATAAATTTTTTGTTTTAGAAAAAAATCAGGGAAAAAATTATATGGTTATATGAGTATATTTATATTGATATAAATATAATATATATTTTTTAAATATGTTTTAGATAAATATAAATAGACTATTAAGTTTAATATATAATAAATTTAGTGAAAATAGCCTTCAAATATTTTAAAAAATATTATTAATTAATAATTTTCTAATTATCAATGATTACTAATCATTTAATAACAATTGGAAGACACAAAAAATTAAAAAAATTAATAAAATATCTAAAATATGTTAAAAATGTAACTCAAACTTCAAACGGCCATAAAATTTGATCCAGATTTCCATTTTAGCTCTACAGCATACCAAATCGCATCCTACGACGAGCTCTACGTGCTTGTGAATGACATGATCTTTATGTCAATTTTTTGAGGCCAAAAAGGCCAAAAAGGCCTCCAAAAATGAGTTTTTAGTCGGGATACCCCGTTATTTTAACATTCAAACAGGTATATCTTCTGATCCAGATGACTTTTAGGCCTGTACCACCTATCATACCGAATATTGTTTCATTTTCTTTGATTTGACGGGTTGTGGAGTTGAAACGGGCATCTAGATTATAAGTTATGGTCATTAAATATAACATTCTATGGCTTTTCAAATACCCATATATATATATTTATTCGTAAATATATATATATGTGAGTGTGTGTGTGTGTGTTGTATATATGTGTATATGTAAGTATTTATTTATTTATAAACACACTTGAAAACATATTTTATAAATGTATTTAAAAATAATCTTATAAATATATATTAATTTTCAATTAAACATATAGATAAAAAATAATAACTATATATATATATATATTAATATAAGAATGAATATATATATATATATATTCTAATATATGAATAAATATATATGTATTAATATAATTAAATATTATTATTTTATTATGAATCTATATTAATATATGAATTAATATAACTATATAAATATATTAATATACGAATATATATATATATATATATATATATTAACATAAAAATTAATATATATGTGTTAATATAACTAAATATTTTTATATTAATATGAATCTATATTAATATACAAATAAATATAAGAATATATATATAAATAAATCAATATTTCATTAATTAGAAAAAAAACAAAATGGCTTAGTGGTAAAGGTGCAGGCTTGCAAGGGGGAGGTCACGAGTTCGCGTTCAGGTGGAAGCATTGAGGATCCCGCGTATAAGGGATGCATAGGAAGGGAAGATCAGGAGAGTGTTAGGTTAAGGCCCCGCCTAATGCGGATAATGGTGGGGGTGGTCCAGTGTTGTTAAAAGCCTCCCCCCCTCGCATTATATAATTATTTTATTTTTTATCTTTGATACTTTAATCAGTGCTAAAAAAAGCACTGATAAAGGACACTTTTTATCAGCTCTTTTTTAGCGCTGATAAAAGGGGCCTTTATTACTGCTTTTCTGAGCACTGAAAAAAGAGACCCCCCTTATCTTCGCCTTGATTAACATCGCTTTTTTAGCGATGTTAATGCACTTTTCTAGAACTGATAATGGCCATATTTGTAGTATTGTATCCCATAGCAACAGAAATACCATTTTAAAAGTCCTCTTGATTCTTGTGCACTTTAGGATAGGGAATGAAAGTTGACATCTCTTTTAAACTCAATGATTTTCACTATTGGTTGGTGAATTAGTGAACTTCCAAAAATAAATTTTTATCGACATGAGAGAAGTGAATTTTTAGTGAAAACATATAATTTCGTAAATTGAGTATGAAAAATGAAATATTTTTCGATTATTATCTCTGTAACAATTTGCAGCTGGATTCAATATGGATGAGTGAAATGGTCTAAACCTCACCTGATTGGGGAAGATAAAATTTTCATATTTGTTGGGAAGTGAGAATAATTTATTTATGTAATATATTGAACATGAGGAAATTCACAGGACTATGTTTGGGGGAGTTGATGTTATTCATTTATTGAAAACGTTTTGTATAGTCTCATTAGTAAATTGCATCTAAATGTGCTTAATTGATGTGAGAGACTCATGTTATAATAGAAAATATAATTTCTGAGAATTATTTGAAGTATTCCAATTGAGTCATTTTTATGTTTTAATAATAAATATCTCCCTATGGATCTAAATTGTGTTGTTCTTGTCTTTTTATGATTCCTTATTTGATTTACAACATATCATTATAATAAACCATTGACCAATTGTGCCATTTGAAGGGTCATATGGATAACTCAAGATGGTGGAGAGAATATGTGAAGAAAATGTACCATCCATGAAGATTGAATTTATGGGCTCAATAAGGACGTCCAAATTACTTTATTCTCCTCAAATTTTCTGGGGGACATACAAGGAGTCATTGATAAAAATATAAAGGCCCAACTCAAAAACCGATGGCCGAGCTAATGCATTTAAATTCAGCCCACCATTCTGTCTGGGAATTAAAATCATCACACCAAGATTGATAATTATCCTGATAGATACATCCATTCAATCTGATATTTTTCAGTGTGAACAAGAATATATATACAGACACCATTGTAGAGAAAACAATTCGTATTTGATGGCATATTCTGATTCAAAAATCCATTCACATTTCAGCCATCGAAAATTCAAGAATAGAAATTGATAGTCTAACATTTTTTTTGAAAACCGCCATAACATTGGATAGTTAACACCAAATGCTTCCAAAATTTGATAATCGACTGAAAAATTAAATATATACATCATTAAATAATATTTTTTCTCCATATTTGGTTGTCAGTAATATAAAATTGGCGATTCAAGTGGAGGGGTAGTTTTGGAATTCAAACACTGCACTTCCTTGGGCTGTATATAATTCCTTCTCCTCTCCTTGAAAAAGGTTGGCATTTTAGTGGAAATAAGGATAGGTTGTCACTTCCAAAGCGCTCTAAAAGACATGTTAGGATATTCCATACTCCTTTTTTAACTTGAGAAACCATTCCTCATTTCTTCATTTCATTTACTTTTGTGTTGTTCTACGTTTATAATCATGTAAGTGTTTGTTTCTTTGTATTTATCTTTTAATGAATGTTTATTCTTCATATTTTCACAGAATTATCAAAAAATTGTTATTAAGTTCAACTGGTCTTATAATAGTTTAAATCCAATAAAAATCTATTTTATATTCTGCTTACTCATTCAGTCAGAAGTCTGTATTTATTTCTCTTCATCACTCATGTGTGTGTTCGGTGCACAAATATTTTCTTATCCCTTTTGTTTTCTTATCTTCTTACTCCACAATCAATAAAAAAACTCACATATTACTAATAATTTCAATGGATGAGTAAATATATTATTGGATTGAGTAATTATTAATGTATGTTAAGCGATTGAGGACTTTTCCTCGATGAATATTCTTGGAATTAACATTGTGTATGTTGGAATTGAAATTTCATGGATTAATGACTTATTTTGATTAAAGAGTGATTTACATGGATTATTGAAATAATAAATACACTACCATAAACAAAATATGATTAATATTATAACCCTTAGTTATGTTAAGGCATGTATTAAATTATTATCACATGTGAATTCCACTCAACGTCAACTTGTGACATGGATGTTAATGTAATGTAATATAATGCGAAGATCATGGATAGCACAAGCTTAACTTCCTAATTATGAACTCACCCCAATAACTATAAAATTGTTAAAGTAATATTAATCAATAAATCATTTCAATTAAGACATGAAAAAAATACCATAATCAAAAAACAATCAACTAAATCAATCGATCATATTAAAACGTTTCACCACAGAGGATTCAAACTGAGTGATGATATACACATTAGCAGATCACTGGAACCATGAACATTTGATAAGAGACAATATTCCATGATTTAAAATGGTTTCATTTTTGGGGATGGTTTAATTATGTAGTTTTTTTTTTCAGGTTATTGTAAAAAAACAAAAAAAACAATAAAAGTAATAAAAAAACACAAAGAAAAACCCATATTCCCATAAAAATCATAAATAAAGAAAGAAATAATAGAAGAGCCAATTTTCATATTTCATCCAAAATCTATTTTAATGCCTCGTAGCCTCTCAAAAAATCCCTAGGTTTTTTGTCCCTGAAATTGATGAACTATTCACCAACTTAGGAGGAACATTAGGGATAATCAAATCATTCATGAACATGTCAATGTCCAACCAATTGAATTAGATATGGCCAATCCTAGGGAAAAAACAATTATTGTAATATCTACCCTTGATATGAATTACCAACCCCTTGGGATTCAATATCCAAACATAGGGGATGAATTTTTACTCAAATCAGTTTTGATTCATCTTCTTTTTCCTTTCTATGGGCTGACCGGTGAGGATCCACATCTTCATCTTAAAGAGTTCCAAGTGATGTGCTCTACCAAAAAGCCCCAAGGTGTTTATTAGGAACAAATCAAACTCAGAGAATTCCCATTATTCCTAGCTGACACTGCCAAGTCATGGATCTACAACCACCCTCCTAGTTCGATAACCACATGAAATGACATGATGAGACTTTTCTTATAAAAATTCTTTCCTGCTTCTCGTACTGCATCTATCTCAAAGGAAATAAGTGGTATCTTACGATTCCAAAATGATTCACTCCATTAATACTGGGAGGTGTTCAAAAATCATGTGGAAGCCTTCTGACATCCACAAATCCCTGAAAAAAACTTGATCTAATTCTTCTATGAGGGTTTATTGTCTATTGAGAGAACACTCATTAACGTTACAAGGGGCGATGATCTTGTTGATAAAACTCATGTAGCTACAAGAAATATCATAATAATCATGGATAAAAACACACAAGAACACCATACTCAAGCATTTGATATTATCAAGAAAGACAATGACAGTCAATCAATAGATCCAAAAAAGAAGATAGAGTGGATGTGTGAAATTACAGGTCTTGTTTGACAACTAACTGTGGCTACCAAATCCTTAACTTCATCTTCTCCACAATCATTGTTCCCTGGACCTATTAATAGCTATAGAATATGTAACTCCCCATCTAATCCAACTAACACATGTCCACAAATAAAATAGGATACATTTGATTCATCTAGAATAATGGAGATCAATGTAGCATATGCTCCTCAGAACCCCAACAGTCAACAATCTGGTCAGTTTGTTAGAAACATCAACCAACCCAATTTGGAACCCTTATATTCTACATACAACCAAATATTGATATATGGGAGTCCCATTTCTCATCCCCCCTTGTTCCATCATCAAAATACAAATTAATTCCAATATGGTCTGGTTAGAGGCAACATTCATCAGCCTTATACTTTTTTTCAACCTCAATGGAACAATCCTCCACTTGGATTTCACTATCCTAGTGAGCCATCCCAATTACCAAATTAATACAATATCTTTCCCAAAAACCAAAATCGAGGTAATCAAAATCTAGGACAAGCCACTTCTACCACGAAACCATTGGAAAGATTAGTTTATGTTCTTGACTCATTCACCTATTCCTACCTCAAAAAAATTGAACCCCAAATTTGTCGAACTGCCTCCCACCCGAGAGAGAAACAACATTCAAATTATTCCAATCTCATAGCTCAACTATTAACCATCCCCAAGAGTAATGTATGTGCAATTTCACTTAGGTTGGGGGAAAAATTTATGCCTCATGATGAGTACTCCAACTCCCCATTAAAATGTTGAACTAGAAAATAAAGGGAAAAGGAAACCTGTAAATGAATCTTAATCCATTACCTCACCTCCATATATTCCACTTAGGAATCCAATTCCTTTTCTTCAAGACATTTTCAAGCCATGGAAGTCTTTGGATCCTGATCCTGAAATGCTTGACATGTTTAGACGTGTGGAAGTCAATATTAAACAATTAGATTCCATAAGATAAATCCCAACGTACTCCATGATTCATAAGGAATTTTTCACACATAAGAGGTAACATAAGACCTTCTAAAATGTTTCCACCCTATATTAAATTCCCATTAAGTGCATATATCTAGGGACCTTTATATATCAATACCAAATTGGAGGTTCCAACTTCGATGATGCACTCTTAGTCATAGGAGCCTCAATTAATTTCATACCCAAATCCATATTCTCTAACCTTGGTCTAGGTCCCTTACATATATTTCATATTGTCATTCAATTAGCCCATCGAAGAACTGCTAGTCCTGAGGGTATAATAGAGGATGTCCTTAATCATATGAATGATCCTATCTTCCATGCTGATTTCTATGTCCTTGAAATGGATGGTGTTGTGAACTCTTCACGAACTCCCTTAATTCTAGGAAGACCATTATTTATGGAATAGAGAACCAAGATTGATGTCCATTCAGTCATCTTATCCATGGAATTTGGTGTCCAACTGGTCTAGTTATAAATTTTCCAAGCCCTGTGTTACCCATCTTAGGGTCACTCTAGATACTCATTCAATGCTTCTGAGCCCTGTTCTGAGAGTCAATTGAACCCCATTTCATAATTTTCATCATGTTCTAATGATATATGATCTTGTGAAATATGTACAATTATTAACAAAGGGACCAATGATAATGTGGATGTGGACCTATCATTCATAGACTCCATTAATCAAGAGGAACTTGAAAACTCTCTTAAATCCCACATCAAAATTGATTTCTAATTCTCCACCCTAGATATAATTAAGGAAAATGAATCTCTAGAAATTGAAGGCCCTTCCTCCATTCAAGCGTTGTCTAACCCAAAAATGAGATATTATAATGATCTGATTCCTCTTCTTAAACACCTAAAATATGCATTCCATTCCATGATCACACATATCTAATAATTATATCTGCTTTAGTTATTGAAACTGATGTGTCCAAACTTTTTTAGGTGTTAGATGAAAAAAATTCCTTAGGTAGGACTCTAAATGAGAAACTAGGAATCAACCATATCCTTTTCACGCTTCACATCAATCGTGATGAATCATCCCAACCAATTAGCCAACCACAAACAAGACTCAACCCACTCATAATTCCGGTAATTATGGAAGAGATCACCAAGATTCTTCAAGATGGTATTGTATACCCAATTTCTAATAGTGAATTGGTTAGTCCAATTCATGTTGTACCTAAGAAGGGTTGGATAAATTTTTTCACAAATGAACATGGTTAGGTAATCACTACTCGAGTGAAGAAAAAATTGTGTGTGTGTGTCGACTATTGGAAATTGAATGTTATAACAAGAAAAGGTCACTGACCTATTCCATTTCTCGATCAAATTCTAGAATGATTATCTGAAAAGTTATGCTATTACTTTCATGATGGATAATCCGACTACTTCCAAATTTCAATCGCTCCTCAAGACCAAGAAAAGACAACATTCAATTACCCCATAAGAGCATATTCATAAAATTGAATGCATTTTGGACTTTTCAATGCACTTACAATATTCCAAAGGATTATGATGAGTTTATTTTCTAAATTCATTGAACACTACATGGAAGTCTTCATGGATATATTTACCATTAGTGGTGAGTCATTTGAATCATTCTTGAATTCACTCTGTCAAGTCCTTCAAATGTGTGCCAAGTGTAACCTTGTGTTAAATTTTGAAAAATTACACTTCATGGTTTCAAATGGGATTGTTATAGGGAACATAGTTTCCAAAGATGGTACTGATGTTGATCCTACAAAAATTGAAGTGAACTATTCACGTCCAGAACCCACCACTATTAGAGACATTCATTCAATTCTTGGCATTGCTGGTTTCTATCAGAAATTCATACATAACATTAGTAGTATGTCCCTCTCACTCACTCGGTTTCTCCAAAATTATGTAACCTTTAAATTCTATGAGTTTTGAAAGAGGGACATCATTGAACTCAAAACTGCACTTACATCTTCCCTAACAATCCAACCCCCGGATTGGTATTTACCCTTTGAGTTTATGAATGATGCTTTTGATAGATCTGTTAGTGCGATTCTTGGTCAAAGAAGATAAAACATTTCTCTTGTAATCTATTATTTCTCAAAAATATTGGATGAAACTCAATCGAACTACACTATTACAATAAAGGAGACTTTATCAATGGTTTTTAACTTAGCTAATTTTTTTCCCTATCTCTTAGGTTCCAAAATCATCATCTTCACTGACCAATATTCTATAAATTTCTTAACAATGAAATGTGATTCCAAACGGATGATATTAAGATGGATCCTAATACTCTATGTGTTTTTCATAAAATCAATGATAGACATAGAAAATAAAACCCTATGGATAGTAACTTGAGTAGAATTTCTAATTTGTCTCATTCCGAAATCATTGATCCTAAATTACCCATTGAGAACCTTTCATCTCTCACTCAAATGATACCTCGGTATGTCCACATTGTAAATTTCTTGGTTTCTTGTGTTTTTCCTAAAAAAATTCACAAGTACAAAAAATGAAGTTGAAAATTGATTCAAAATACTATTTTGGGACGATAATAATGTTTGGAAAACTAGGGCTGATATGGTTATTAGGAGATCTGTTGATGAAAATGAAAATTATTCCATCTTAGATGTTTTTCACTCAATGTCTACTGGGGTCCACATTGGAAAACAAAGGACCTACTGAAATGTCTTAGACTCTGTATTCTTGTGGCCTTCACTCTTCATGGACTCACATGAGTTCTGTCAGTCATGTCCCACTTGCCCAAATTTTTACACAATTTCCAAACAAAATGAAATTACCAAAAATCCTTTAATATTTTCTGAGATCTTCGATGTTTGGGGAATGGATTTCAATGGAGAATTTCCCTATTCCAATGGATTCTCATACATACCACTTGTGGTTGATTATGTTTATAGGTGGGTAGAGGCCAAACCCAATAAAAATGATGATTCACAAACTATTAATGAGTTCATAATAGCCCACATCTTCTATATATTTAGAACTCCTCATTCCTTGATCAGTGACATAAGATACCATTTTTATTATAGAACCATGGAATCTATATTGAAAAATCATAGGGTTGTATATAATAATTGAACTGAATATCACCCCGAAAAAAATGAAATTGTTGAACTTTCTAATAGGGATGTCAAAAGAGTACTTAAGAGAGTTGTAAATCCCACCAGAAAAGACTGGCCCGATAGATTTGGGTGAAGCAATTTTGGAATATCAAATTGCCTATAAAACACCCATTTTTATTTCTTCATTTAAGATATTTTTTATTTAAATCATGTTATTTACCAGTTAAAATCCAATATAAGTCTTTTTGGGATGTTAAAACTTGTAATTTTGATTTTGAAAAATCTGGAGAAGAAATATTCTTGCAGTTAACAAAATTGGTAATTTTCAACATGATTCCTATGAGAATTATAATCTATAAATATAAAAGGAAAAGGTTATCCATGAAAAAAACATCCTATGAAACATATTTCCGGATCATGAAAAGGTAATGATCTTCAATTCATGATTTTGACTTCACCCGGGTAAGCTTAATTTTCATTGGGAACGTCCTTTTATTATTTCGTAGGTAAACCATTTTTGTCCAGTGAAAGTCCAAGAAACTTCTTCCAATTAGACATTCATGGTTAACAAACATCTGTTAAAACATCACCATGAGATAAAACACATCCTTTGAACAAACTAGACTTCTGTCATATCCACAACTTCCACCAACCCACAACCAGATGGAGATGGCCACCCACTAAATCCAATCCATAGAAACCTCTTTCCCTTTAACTCCCTTTTCTATCTCTTTAATCCTTTCCTCTCACTATATAATTCTTCTTCTTCCAATATTTTTCATTTTAATATCACTTTCATCACCATACTTTTTTATTTCTTTCTCTCTTTCTATTTTATGTGGGTGTGTATTTTAAAAACACTAAAAACACTAACAAATTCCTAAAAAAATCATACTTACACAACATCCATATTTGAAATTTTTTACAAAAAATTTGCGAGATCATATTACATGTATTAATCTAAACAATTTTGTATTTTCATCATGAATTTTGATAAATAATCTTATGTTAAGACCAATAACTTTTAAATTCTCAGTTTTATATTTGTAAAGTGATTCTTCTCTAACCGTGAGGAACAAAATTATCTTTCATTCCGTGACCACCTATGGAAATCCGTTCAAATTGTGTGTATTTACCCCCCTATTGTGAGTCTTGATTTTGTGGACATTCAGGATGAATTTTCTACTTGGGTATGAATTAATATGATAGATGCATTTTCTTAACTACATAAGAATAACAATATCCCAATAGTCTCCAATTACCCTTACATTAATATTTCTTTTGAAATCTCCTTGAAATCCTTTGAAAACATTTTATTTGATATCATCATTACGATCCCAATACCTTATCCCACCCATCATCTAAATGGATTTACATTGCATAATTTATTGAAATTTAATTATTGGTGGAATGGATATCATTTTAGGTATAATTTTCTTAACATTTCAATGTGTTATCATATTCTTGAAGGATATCATCCATTTTAGCATGTGAGGGTGCTCGGAGGTTGTCATTTAATGAAAATTTGGAATTTGTATATGTTTATTACATATTGTAAAAAAATTATTGAAATGTCTTCAAAGAAATAAAAAAAATCAAAAAAAACAATTAAACAAAAAAAGAATGGGTTGTTTCTTGGGAAGGTCAAAAATAACTCTTCTTCTTCCTTTGTTCTTATAATTAAAATTACAATTATATTCGAGGGGATAGAAATTCTGGGTTGTTGTATGAGTGTGAGATCTTCTTTAAGTTCAATGTTCAAAAAACTAAAAAAAAGAAAAAGAACACTTATATTATATATTCTTATGTTATTAGGATATTTTTTCAGTTTATAAAATATTTCATCTTCTCATCCCCTTTAATTTTATTCCTCCATTGTTTCTTTTATCACAGAAACATTACGTTGTAAATATGTGTTTTCATTTCCTTCCACATTTCCTTTCAAAAAATTGCAAATTGTTTTACCCATTGTGATGTTTTACCCCTCTTATCATATCTCGTGGATATTATATTCCTACCATACCATAGCTATAAAAAAATCCCCTAAAATACATATTTATTTTTGTGAACTTTTGGATAGGGAATGGAAGGTGGGATCTCTTTCAAACACTATGATTTTCACTTTTGGTTGGTGAATGAGTGATCCTCTAGAATGAAAATTTTTTCATCTAGAGAGGAGTGAGTTTTAAGTGCCAATGTTTTCCATTGATAAAATTGAGCATGAAAATTGAATTGTGTTTGGAATATTATTTTTACAGAATCTGTGGTGGAATTCATTATGGATGAGTGAAATGGTTGTAACCTATTCTGATTGGGGAAAACAAAATTTTAATATTAATTGGCGAGTGAGAATGATTTAGTTATATTTTTTGTTGGACATGATTTCATTCACAATACTAAGTGTGGGTAGTTGATGTTATTCATTTATTCACAAATTTTTTTACACTAAATTTAGTAAATTTCATGTACATATGCTTAATTGGTGCGAGATACTCATGTTTTAATACTAAATATAGCTTTTGGGCATTATTTGATGTAGTCCAATTGAGTCAATTTATAGTTTTAATAATACATATCACCATGATGATCCAACTTGTGTGGATATTATTTATTAGGATTAATTATTTAATTTACCACATATCATTAGAAGAAATAATTGTTCAATTCATCCATTTTAAGGTTCATATACACCACATAAGAAGGCCCATAGAATTTGTGCAGAAAATGGACCATCTATGAAGATTGAAATGTTGGGCTAAATCAATAGCTCCAAATTCCTTTATTATCCTCCAATGTTTTGGAGGAACTTACAATGAGTCAGCGATAAAAATATTAATTCCCAACTACCAAACTAAGGGGCCCAACTGATACATTTAAATCCATCCCACCATTTTGATCAGGAATTAAAATCAGGACATCAATATTGAAAATTATTCTAATAGAAAGATCCATTAAAGCTGATATTTTTCAGTGAAAAATAAATTATATAATCAAACACATTTTTAGAAAAAATAATTCATTATTGAAGGAATATTTATATTGAAATAACCGTTCACTTTTCTGCCTTCGAAAACGCAAGGATATAAAGTGATAGTTTAACATAGTTTATGAAAACCACCATAACATTGGATCCATAAGTACTAATGACATAAAATTTTGAGATTAAAATTAAATGATTAATATCTAAAAAATTAAAGAAAAATATTTCTCTTAATTAGGATTTCTGAAATATTAATTTGTTGATTCAATTGGACGGATAGTTTTTGAATGAAAACAGTCTACTTCCTTGGGCTATAATTACTTCACCCTCCTCTCCTTCAAAATGGTTTTCATTTACGATCAAAGGAGGATATGTTTCCACGAATAATTCTCTTCCAATGACATGTTATTCTCTTCTATACTCATGTTTATCTTTAGAAAACATACCTCTTTACTTCCTATAATTTACTTTTGTGTTTTTCTTCATTTATAATCGTGTAAGTGTTTGTTTTCTTGTAATTATATTTTAATGAAATATTCTTCCTCATATTATATTTGAATTATCCACCCACTGTTACTAAATATTAATTTTCTTAAAATATTTTAAATCAATTCAAAATACATTTTCTTTATTTCTTTCTCATTCATTCAAAATTCCATGTTTATTTCTCTTCGTCGCTCGTGTTGGTGTTTTGCGCAACACTCTTTTCATATCCCTTTGTTTTTCTTCACTTCTTAATTCATCATAAATAACATGATAAACTATATTAATAATCATTTAAATTTCTATGAAAATATATCATTGGGGTGAGTTATAATTTAGGTATGTTAATTGACTGAGAGCTTTTTCTCGATGAATACTCTTTGAATTGACATTGTGTATGTTGGACTTAACATGTCATGGCTTAATGACTTGATTTGATTAATGAGTGGTTTACATGGATCATTGGAACCATACATACACTACCTTAAAAAATATATTATTAATATTATAACCATATGTTATGTTAAGGTTTGGATTAAAGCCTTAACACATGGGAATTCCAATCAACGTCAACTTGTGACATGGGTTTTAATTTAACGAAATATAGAGAAAGGCTCAAGGATATCAAAATCTTAACAACATAATGATGGAATCCCCCAAATATTTATCAGATTGTTTAATCAATACTAATCAATAAATCATTTCAATTATGCTCTTCGAACAACCCCCCCCCCCATCAAAATAATATCAATTAAAACCAATTGACTATTAAAAAGTATCATCACTGAGGATTCAACCCGAGTGCTGGTATACACATTAACAGAGAATGAAAACCCTAAACAGTAGATACGAGACAATCGGGCAGGATTTTAGAGTCCATGGAAATCAAATGATGAAATCAATGGGAATATCATACCATTTGTATACCAAAATGTGAAAGGGATACAACAAACTAGAAGATATTTAGTGTTCCTCTATAATTATATATCATGAAATACACCACGATAAAAAAATATAATTGACCATCTCACCCCAACCATAAATAAAGATGCCTCGAGTCATGATACATCCTCATAGCCATTTGATAAATGGACCAACAAGACAGCTTCCCACTATCCATCGACTCCTTTTTCATGTGAAACTGAACAACCAACCAACTACATAAATATAATGCGCTACTAGGAGACTCAGACCACTCACTCGTGGTCTCCCCACAATGATGAATTTTAATAAAGTGTTGACACATAGATTTGATAACCCTCTTCGGAAGAAATTGTTCAGAAAAATATGATTAAACTTCTATTAAGGACCAGTACACCTATCCACCAACCTCTTCCACTCCAAATATTATGTCAACAAACAATATGATCAAAGACTACAGTTCAACTGATTAATTCATTGAATGTGTTATTAATTTTATTCCTAATTCATAAAAAAACCACTTTCCATTTACTAAGAGTGTATTAAAAATCAAAAACAAAATTATATAGATACTCCACCTTTTGTATCTATCGTATGTTTCTATCATATTGAGTAAAAATATATTTTAGTCTGTTATGATCACAATATACATTAAACCACTAGCCAAAGAGATATTGTCACCACATTTTCAGTGAATTCATATCCACTACCAACTCCAGATCAATGGTAGGGTTGTTCATCCCATGTGGGCATAAGCGGAATGAGGATTAGGCCACCATATATTTCCCCTATATTATGAAACATCCCAAAAACATACCAAAAGCATTTAAAAAACATTATATCGTGAAACCAGTTCAGGAAGAATCAAAACATTTTGAGAAGTCATCCTCACCTCCATTTCATCAAAATATCCAATAAAATTCTCATTACATTCTTACTTCACACCCTTATGGTTTAAAAATGTCATCAAAGATGCAATCATAGAGAAATTCATAACCAACCATCTATAGTAACCTTCCAAACCTAAGAAGCTATAAATCGTGAAAAAAATGGGGCTAGTTGAAAGCCCTAATTTTATGTACCGTTTAAGGATCCAATTAGACTACACTGTTAGATATCACATGACCATGAAACATTACTTCTCAAATCCAAAACTCACATTTAGATAGAGTTCCACATATAAAATGCTCATTCAATTGTAGAATAATGGTATCTAAATTGTCCATATTCTTTTACTTTGACATGGATTACACAAATATATTATCCATGAACACAAAAACAAAAGATATGATGAATCAATGAATGAACTAGTTCATAAGATCTATAAAAATGTAAGATCATTAGTTAGACTGAATGGCCTAACCAGAAACATTAAATTTCCATAATTCCTTTTTAACACTATATTAGGCATATCCACTTAGTAACATCTCAATTCATGGTTCCCTGATCAAATTTTAATGCTTGAAAAACAACATTCTCCTCTATGATCTTGAAAAATATCATCAATCTAATGAAAATGTTATTTGAACGTAACAGTTACCCAATTTAACTTCTCATGGTCGAAAACAATCATGTGACTTTCATACTATTTCATAGAAAATACTCAAAAAACCATATTGACATCATTGGAAAAATAAATACCATAGAATTGATATATGAAGGTTGAAATTTAAGTTCAACAAACTTATCAAGACCCATATGAAAATATTTCATAGAAATGGCCATTATACCTGAGATAAAGTCTATTGAAAAATCAACCTAGATATAGAATAAAAACCAAAAATATAATCTAGAAAGTCATTGTGGTACGCACTCACCACTACTAAATGTTTACGACCTACAAATATCAAATGAATCAAGAAAAATCTCTAACAAATGGTATGATATTACCATATTATGAAGAACAATATGCCATACACTTCCCAATATTGTTTTTCACTTTCCATGAAAAACATGAGTAACCCCATCAGAAGATAAGAACTGATCTTGACAGTGATAATATCCTACCAGGACCATTGAACTGCTCATTGATTCCCAACCTATAATTATGTTAAATATGTAAATATAAAGAAATAAAAAGTCCCATACCACCTCTTAGTTAGTTATCATCGCCAGACACCTGGGTCATTTGAATCCTTGTTTGAACCTCTTTCCCAAAGGCGTGTAATGATAAAACAAGTATAACATAATATTTAATAATAACCACAATTCCTCAACTAAAATTTATGATATGAAAGAATGAGTAACATCTGTATCAGACATAGCTAACACCATAGAAGATGAAAGAAACATTGTACCTCTAATAGTAGTAGGACCATATTCAGATTTCTATAGCTCATACTCAGTCATGTGAATCTATCATGTCATAAGAACATGAATACCCCCTTGTAGTAAGGATTAGAATAACCACCCAACATTACCTACAGAAAACATTCTACATTTACACTTCCTTTTTTGGCTCGAGGATACACCTTATCTAACTACTACACCAACTAAAGCTCCACCAAATGTCTCGGGTTTCGTACACCCAGTTGTCCTGGAGTATTAATAGTGTGAATAATAGATTATACTATGGAAGGGACCACTGGAGAATTCACATGTGTATACTCTATTAGAAATTCTCCTCTTGGATTTGGAAGAGATCTCATAGGATAAATTTTAGAAAAAATAAGAAAGAAACCTAATTCAATCATGAACATATTCCAAAAATCATAGGGCCAAATTTTGGAATTGATATAAAATATTTAAATAGAAAAATTTAAATAAATCGCAAAATATACAAATCAAAAGATGAAAATTTAAGAAATAATAGGCAATTTTAAATTTACTTCCTATGTAGATCAAATTTCCTCAAATATGAATTCCCTACCTAATATTGACTTTCTAACCACCTATAGTTATTATAGTTCATACATGAGAGATAGATAGCCAGAAACGTATCCACAATTAATACTTGAATTTTTATTGTATTAACTTCTCTCTACCCAAGAAATAAAACCAAAATTAATTTATGTTAACATACATTAAGCTGGGGAATTCCTCTACTACGAAATTGAAACAAACCAGCCAATGTCAGATAAACAACCCTCCAGATCCCTCCCATCACAGTGAGGTTTAAGAAAGATAATAAAAATAAGTGTAGAATATAACTAAAAAAGACATAAAACCATAGTATAATGAATAATAAAAAGATTCAATTAGATCTGTAAAAACCAAGCCATATAGGATAAACAAAAAAAGTATAAATCATGAATTACTGAAAAGTCCCTATGTGACCAATTATCACCTATAATGTACCTCATAACAAAGGTAGGGACAATAATGGAATCATTAATGAAACAAGATTCCTTTACCATTAATGTTATCCTGTGAAAAAATATCTAAAATTACACAAAGGAAAATTTAGGATGTGAGAATAAATCATATTAGTATCCCACAACAAAATATATAGAAGTTGTAATATCAAGAGTGAAACGGTTCTCAATTTTAAAACAAAAACTATTTTAAAACGAATTTATCATAAATACAATCCAATTTATAAATAATATTTCTTTCATTTTCTAAAAATTGAAATCAGATTAACAAATATAGAAATATGAAAAATAGAAGTGATAAAATTAAAAATCATTTCCATTCTTCATAAGGTAATCATGTAAGCATATATCCAGGAAATAACCATCATATAATTCAATTTTTTATAAACTCATTTAAAAAAATATGAGAAACAATCAATGAAAAAAAATCATGTGATAAATAACCATAAATGAAAAATAATTCTCTATTACTCCCTAGTTTATGGGACAATATATTAGAATTAATAGTTCATAATCCCAGAATACATTAGTACCAAAAACATTGAATCCCACCACTGTCCATCGATATCACAATGTAACCCCTAGTGGTACCACACTCACTAATGTTAAAAATATTTATTTTATGATGGTTCCTAGGTTCATAGAGATTTATGTTTGTAAAAATACATTTCAAAACCACGCACAACATTTATAAAAAAAATCTGAGCCAATACTATCCACTTCAGTGTTTGAAAACCCATTTCCAAATAAAATCATCACTAAAAAATTAAATCAAAAAATTGGTGTAAAAGTCTATTTTATAATGAAAAACAATTTCAAAACTATTATATTTCCATGAAATCCATTTAAATTACAAATAACTTCAATTCAATGATAAATCTAAAGGAAATTTACAAAAATGATAATAAATTCATTGAATTAACCCATTATATAGAAACACCTACCTCAAGAACGATGGATTCCAATCCTTTTTCGAAAAACGATGATTGAAAAACCACATATTGACACTTGGAAAGAAATGTTCATCATGAAAATTAGAGGATAAATAAAAAACTTAAATTGTTCAAAATTATAAACTACAACCACAACCAATTCCAGAGTAGAAACCAAGTCCATGGAGGAAACATAAGGATTTTTTTACCCAAAATGACGCACCCAAAAAATTGATTATAAATTGTTATACGAATGGTTTGGAGGAAGTGTAGATCTCCAAGAATTTCCGTAAATCACTTAGGTTTTTGAGAGGGAAGGCTTCATACCGAATGAAATGAATCCATCAATACAGTTCCCTAAAAACTAAAAATGTGATGATTGCATACCATGTAATCTGTTTTCATATAGTGTAATCCATGAAACCCAAAAATACCAAAAAACCCATCTTCTCAGGTAAAAAATCCAAATTTAGCACAACATAATGTGAAATCCTTTTGTGGTGTGCAATTTTTCAATAGACTATAAACAACCCAAATTCAGTACAGATGACCAAAACCACCTTCAGCAATCTCCAAACATTGGGACAACCCTATAATTACTTCGAAACATTTATAACTAGACTCAATTAATTTTGGTCGATATAAATCCTCAATATTTAGTCCATTTTCACCCGCAAAGGCTTTTAGTTCTTCAGAAACCCACTATGCACCCAAACAAACAATTGAAACAAAAAAAATAAAGACATGGAATACATTAAGGAATATAATGAGGTAATATCGCATATGTGATAAAATAATTATTTAAGTACACTAATATCATAGATATAATGTACATTTGTTCAATCTATCTTTATATATAGCCTTGAAAAAAAGTCATGGAAAATGAATTATATCAGTTCGTGAGTTGGTAGTCTACCACATACATTATTGAAATTTATATTTTCAATTTTATGGAAGTGGATATGGATATACATTATCAAATTAACATAATAATGTCTCATTATATATTAAATATTGGTGTTATTATGTTATCATAGTTTAATAATATTTTCATATGGTGGAAGTGGAAATAAAACAAATCTACACATTACTGATTTTTCTTCTTCTATAGAGAATAACTTTAGATTTATACCTAAATAATTTTTAAGAGGGTTTCCTAATCAAAATAATTCACCTTTAATGTTGTATGTGAAATAAAGAAGTAATTTGGCCAGTTATTGGATGAAAAAATGGGGTTGGATATGTGAAGAGGGGAAGAGAGGGGGTGGCCTTTTATTTGTGGGAGAGTGGACACCCATGGAATTTTGGAAAATAAATAATCAATTTCCATGTTTTTATAATGAAATAATCCCCAAAAATGGGTCATTTAAGGCCACTAATATATTTAATTAAATCATATGACCATAAAATAGTAAATATGTAATTTTTCGGTCATTTTTACCCTTCTCTTTTTAGTTCGACCCGTAGTAAACTAGTATTTTATTTTAACCAAGGTAATTAATTCTTTATTTTTTACTATTAGTTAGGAATATAATTTACATGAACATAAAATATAATTTTAATTATTCTAATTAATAATATAGAATCCATTTTTCTAAATTCCATTCACTTAATATTCAAAAATTAATTAAATACTAAACCCACAGACATGCTAAAAATGTGGGTTTCCAAATAGAAAAGATTCTGAGTATAGAATATTTTAATTTCAAAATTCAATATGAAATGGATTCCAATGATAAAAATTGTATTAATAAATATTTATTAGAACTAATTATACTATTAAAACCATTTAACAAAAAATAATCCAAAAAATTCTTTATGTGAAAGAACAGTTTTCAATAAAATCTATTATTATTAACTATTCATAAAATAAGGATATTTTATAAAAATATTAATAATTCACCCTAAGATAATTTTTTCATGTTGATTACCAAAATTAAGTTTAATTTTTACAAAAACTTTTTTGAAATTTCAAAAATTAATTTTATTATTTTTACACAAAAATCAATAAAAATAATTTCTTTCAGAAAATGTATATTCGAAGCATACAGATACCATAAAAACTTCAGTGCACACGTATCGATATATTTATTTATCTAAAACCATTGAAAATATTTTTTTCAGAAAAATTTTATTCCCATTCATCCTAATAATTATAATTTCAAGGTTATAATGGTCCTGTTTAATTAATAAAAGTAATACTATATCAATGTTTTTTAAAACACTATGTTTAATGTTACACAAGATATCTATGAAATTGAATTTATTTAAAATAAAATATATCATAAAGACATATGGTGTAAAATTATATTCTAATATTTGTGTTTCATTTAACATTCTATTGAAAATTATGTTCCTCATTTAAAATCATGGGGTGTTACATTCAACTCCCCCTAAATAATTTATATCCTCCAAATTTAATCCTAATATCAGTAATCAAGGGTTTAACATTTGAAAACACTATTTTTGGAAATCAATATTTAAAAAAGGATAAATAAAAATTTCAATAATTAAGAGTGAATGGAAATTACGAAATTCATCTAGAATAACACATTATTATGTTTCCATATAGGAAACAATTAATGATAAGTGAAGATACGAATATGGAAGAAAAAAATAAATAATTATGGAGAGTTATAGAGATCATTAATGAAAAATAATTTAATGATTTATAAAATTTAATAACCACAAATCCATAAATATATAAGGAATTAAAAAACCATTTTATTCAACCTAAAATTCTAGTACAATGTTACCTTTTTTTATTTCAAGATACTTTTTCTTTTATTGAAGATTTCGTTTACCATCTAGATTGAGAACACAATAAATTATAATACCTTGATAAATTTATATTTAATATGAATTTTTGAATACTTGTTTTGTTCTTAGATAAATTCCCAGTTCATTTCTTACTCCATAAAATGAAAATCCAAATTGAATTTTTTTTCATGAAGTAAAAAAATTAACTCTTAATAGATCATAAAAAATTATACAAGTCATTACTCCAATATTTAGATATATTGCTAGTGAAAAATTATTACCATGAGTTATTTAATAATATATTAATTTCTAAAACCGAAAAAATAACCCTAAAGTTCCACATAATTAAATTCATAAATATTTAAACTTAAGACTCATCCAAAATATGTTTGTACAAATTTAAAGTCCAAATATTTAGAAGAAAGGTCATTAAATTTACAAAATAAAAAAAATTAGCTTCCAAAAACAATATAATGTAGATCATAAAGTCACATACCAAATATGTGAACCTCCCCTTGGGTCAAGACGTGTGGTGTGCTGCTAGATTCTACCCCAATTCTCGCCAAGCTCATCCCGACCCCTCCATACGTCCCACTACCTAGAGGTGTCCACCACTTTCCTTCGCACTTTTTTGCCTCTATCCCAAGTTCTCATTTAGGGTTCTGTAGTGTGGGGTGGGATTATGTCCCCATTCACAATGGGATACTCATCGTGTCGTACACCTTATGTCTGTGGGGTCTCTTTCCCATCTGCATTCTTACTGGATGATGATAAATGAAACATTACCCCCCCAAGAACTACGAGTGGCTTGATGCCCATCCTATTGGGATATGTAGGACCGCCTGAATGTCTAGACTTTGGGTCCATCCCCATTTCATAGAAATCTCCCTCTCATTTTGGCCCCTTGTCCTACGTTCCCTCGGAGAGAGGAATATATGGTGTGGAATGAGACACTGTTTTCACCCATGTCGGGTTTTGTAAAAACCTTTCCATTTAGCTCCTCCTACTGATATTTTCCACGCCTTTTTTCTATACTCGTCTTTTCAAGTCATCCACTCTCAAGACGAGCCCCTTAGTCCCCTTTGGAAATTAACTAAGGTGCCCAAGGGTACTCTGGGTTATCCCCTAGACTGTCGGATTATACCAGGACATGCTTTCACCCATTTCTCAGTCTTCTTGTTCCCCCTCATTGGTGCTTCCACACCTTTCACATCCCAAAGGGACCCCCAAATGGCATGGATTCCAGGCCTAACAGATCTCCTACCGTTACAGGCCAACATCCTCGAGGGTTTCAGACAACAAATTGATACAAGTTCCGCATTGTGAATATGATTAGTGGTCGATGCTCATTTGTTTGTCCCCATTTCAGGCTAATGCGATATGGATGATGTGTTTCAAACACCATCAACAGTTATCCTCCATCATCATGCCAACCCCATTATTCCCAAAATGTTGATTACATGATACATAACCTTTTCCACCTCATCATGTCCAAGTAGAACTTCAAAACTCTTAGTACTATTCCTCAGTGCACATTCGCACATTAGGAGGAGAAATCTATGATAAGGCGTCATTCGGGGCTCACCACTAATTTCCCCTTTTCATGTATTTCATTTATTGAAAATACCTTATCTGCCCTTGTTTCCTATAACGAGTTCGACTCACGTTGGATTAGGGACCAGAGTAAGGTCTACACTTACATGGAATAGTCCTACATTTCCATGGTCCATGTTCTAAGACCTTAAACTAAGATCTTGTCATATCACCCCTTTGTTGAACTACGTACAACTTGATTCTGGTCCTCATGGGATACGTAGGAACACCCGTGCATCTCTTCCTTGGGTCCAGCTTAATTGAGATACTGTCTATACAACTTCCTACCCTTTATCCTTTGTTGTCCCTTCAGCCCGAGGTTTCTATCTCAGAATCACACGTGATGTGGTATGTGATTAAGTCCTCATTCACGTCGAGTATGCTTTATTTCACCACGCACATTCCCCCTTGAACCTCATATCTATGTCCGGGTCATATGATGTTAAACTATGCTGACTAGTTCCATGTGACTTTATCCTATTACGTCTATAATGCAGAACATTGAATTGCGTGGTTGGTCCCATCACATGACCCTAAACTTTGACAGTATCATCCTGGCTACATGACAAAAAATGACACTACATTGTGATGTCCTCTCTCAAGGGACATCATGTTTGGTATCAGTCAAACACCACACTATTTTTCAATGCATTCATTAATCTTGATTCTTGTTTTGATGCATGGATTCTCTATTATGGTCCCATCACTTCACAAAAAAACAACAAACACCTCCATTCACCCTGAAGGACAAACAATACCTATCAAATGTAGCTTCTATTGGTGCGAGGTCTAGACCTGCACACCTGTTTTATCCCTGGAACTAGTACATTACCATGCCATACCATAGAACTACCTTTGTCTTGATTCTCATTCTCATGAGATATGTAGGAACGCCCAGACACTTCCCCATGGGCCCAACATAACTTTTGTGTTCGGTACCATGACCTAAATTATTCCCCATGGAACACATGGTAATCTGGACATTGGGTCCTCATTCATGTCGGGTTTCATAATCACCTCATCGTGTGTCCCTCACATTATTTACCAATCAATGCTCTAAACTCTACGACCATCAACTATGATTACTTTACATCCTTGCTGCAAGACATTAAACTGAACGACACCTTCCAAAACTACGTATGGCATTATTCCCATCCTCATGGAACACGTAGGAAGGCCTAAGAATATTGCCTTTGGTTCTATCCCTAGAATTGAAAATCCGGTCCCCCATCTTTTTCATCCCCTTGGCCCATGTTCTTTTGGGGAACCCTATGCCTTTCCACTGAACAAGCCCAGGATTCCCCGCGATAACGTTGGGAAGTAACAGTTTCCTCACTAGATATGTCTTGTTTAGAATTATTCTTGTTCCCTGATTAGACCGATGCACCCACCCAATGTGCTTCCACCATGATGGAATAAGTTCAAGAGTGTTGTAATCCATTCGAACAACCCATCACTCCACCCTACAAGCTTTTCATGCCTCTTATTTGGACCCTCATCCCCTTCCATGTCTGAATAAACCCCCTAACAGTATTGATGCATGGCCTATGGCTCACCTACTATCCTGTGATAACATTCCGGAAGATTAATGAAGGACATTTCGAGTCAGGCCCCATGTTTCGAACATGATCAGCAGTCAGCCCACATTTTCTATCCCCATTCCATGCTAACGCAATAAGGATACTCTGTTTCGAATGTGGTCAACAGTTATCCTACATTGTCACGCCACCCCCACAGTGTTCCAGATCCTAGGTATCATGATTCACACATTCCATTCCCATCTATTCAAATTGATTCCATCACCCATCGCATTTCCCCATTCATGCACAAGAGAACAATAGGAAAACGGTAACTCGGCTATTATGAGATCCTCATTCTCCAGTCAGGTGTCTCCCTAAACTTCATGGGAGTCCAGGTTGGTTGTTCAAAACCTGGATGCCTGAAACTTGGTAAACACTTTTTTGTTTAGGAGAAATGACATAGGGCTCATCCATTGTTTCTCACATTGGTCTCGACCCACATGAGCATAGAGATTGATCATTGGGTGCTTCAAAAATGTAACAGATGTGCGTAAATCCAACACAAATAATGGAAGTCATATAGGCTATGGCATCAAATAATCAAAGAATGAAAGTACATTTGAGGGTTTTTAATAATTACAGAACCTGAGGTTTGTTTCACCCCATGGATGGGTTAACCTAATAAGAAGTTCCAATAAGCTCTGCCACCCACTGGATAGTGGCGCCCAAGAGTTGATGCCACCAGTTCAGCTCCAGCTCCACCTCGGAAACGATGGGGAGCAATTGTTTCCTGCAATCTGGGCCTACCCCACATTGGTATGGATGGCGGTCATCTCTTTATAGGATCGCTTCATGCCCTCTTCGGCCTCTTCCATCTGGGCCTTCAATCGTAATATTAGCTCAGATTTCATGTTGAGGGAGTTTGAGTGCTCATCCGCCAGACTCTGCTGCTGCTGGACCTCATCTTGAGCCTCTCAGAGCCTGTTGTTGTTTACCGCTTTCCTCCACTGCCAGCCCACACTGAGGCCATGGTCATAATCCCAAATCTTTTCCACCATAAGATTTCTGAAGAGCATGTGAGGATGCTAGGAATCCAATCCCCAAGCACATAGTTCACATAGTCGCGAGCGAAGACTGTCCATCTCATCCTGCCATAGTTCATTGGTGGTGTCATTAATGAAATTCTTGATCTGCATCCATGACTGGAGACAGAATATTTTGATGTCCACTTCATCATACGTCGTCTCATCCCAGTCATCGCAGTTCAAATGCTCATATATAGGGTACGCTCTCAGGAACTCATCAGCAAGGTCCACATCTGGCGTTTGACCAGGTGTTGTGGGACCTTGACTATTTGATTGATCCTGATCATTGGATCCCATCCCAATGATCTTCGTTTTCACCCCACTGACAGTCCCATTGGTGATCACGATTACCGAAGTTAGGTCGGTTCGGACCTCCTCCTCCACGTCCACCGGCATTCCCCTAGGAAGGACATCTCCAGAAGCTACGACCAACCTCATGAAGGCATCCCAAGCAATTTGAAAAACATTACACACCCAAAAAAATGGGGGGACATGAATGTCAGTTGGAATGGTCAGGGGATGGTAGTCATAAAATTGGTAGAAGGGACTTACATATATTGAATTATTGATCTCGATTTTGGGTTGATATAATCGGGACCTCGATGCGTGGCCCCCCGTATATGGTCGGAAGGTTTGAATTCCTCGAAGGGGTTGCCTTAGGTATCCTAGACCCGCTCGATGCGGCAATAGATGTGGTGGTAGGTGTAGATCCCAAGGGTCCTACATCAACATAAATTGAGGGACAAGAACATGTTCTGTATATAATACTCTCATGAAAGGATCAGATGTTATAAAAGAGTCTAGAATTACCTCATATCTAGTCTCAGAGAAGGGGGTTTCAGATTTGTACCTCAAGGGCCTCTGCGAACTCTTTAATATGTGAGTATTGATCTCAAACATTTCCCTCTTCCAATGAGCCCCCTCTCTTGGCCACGTCTCCCCAGGAGGAGTCTTCTGATTGTTCCGGTAGAGGGAAACACTCTATTAAATCAGCGGCTGACAACTACAGGGGTGTAGTGCGATCAAGAAACACCTTGAATCGATTTGTCATTAGACGAGGAGAACCCTGAGAGTGCACGAAGTCCTCCAGCTCAGTTAGATATTGTTCCCCTTCAGATTGGGACACCACCAATCCGACCCTGATAGGGCCTATTCCCAGAAAAACCATCCTGAGAAGGTTCAGGTGTTTCCACATCTCAGACGGGCCATGGAATTGCTTGTTGACGTCCTAGATGTCCAAGGCCTCCGAATAGACAATATTCTCTGGAATGTTTATATGGCGCATCCTCTTCACCAGAGCCTGAGTAGGTATTCTATGGAATCCTCTAGGTGGCCTCCAATCTAGATAACTCTTCTCTTCTAGAATCAATGGGTTGGTTTCCACTGCCGGATCTTCTACAACTGCTTCGCCCTCTACTGGTGTGGGCCTCGCCGTCATGGAATCCCCGCCACCACGGAATGCCCTTGCTACCTTCTTACCCCAACCCTGAGGTCTAGAATGCTCACCATCACTGACTCGCATGGTTGGATGCTTCAGTATCTCCCCTGGGTAGGCCGCCTCCCAGCTCAGGGCATAGTCCTTTACTAGCCCGAGGACAACGACTGGTGGAGGCAACTCATTCTGCATTTTCCCATCTTACTGCGAGAACATGAGCAACATCTGCCTCATCACACACATTTTTTCTTAATGGAGGACCTCTAGATAGATCTGTGGGGTCAGCCGCTACATACACCCAGATTGCCTTGGAAACCGGTGTGTGTGTATGGCTCATAGAGGGGCTCACAGTCCACTCTCGCCACCAGGATTCCACCCCAAAAGGCTAGGACATAGGCTCGATGTTCTTCCGTCCCAAGGCCATCATCAGTGAATACCCCCGTCAGCAATTAAAACTGGGGGAAATTGAATTCCTCCACCATCCACACCTAGTTCATAACATAAGGTGCAATCCTCTTGTATGGAAAGCTCCCAGTGATGTTTAGGATTGATGGAATGAAGTTCAAGCCCGGAAGAGAGATGGGGTTCGGGTATTCGTAAACCCCATGATGTCTGCCTCTACCCACCCATATATGAGGTGGAATGGCCCACATATACTCTGCGTCCTTTTCCCCTCACCGATAGGCCACAACACCTTATATAGTTTGGAGAGCATCAGGATTCCTAGGATGAACTGTCCTCCTGTAGACAACATGGACACCATGATTAATGTGCTTGGTTGTACTCCCATGTTTGTATCCCTCACCAGAAGGATCCAACAACAGATAATAGCCGTGATGAATGCTGCCAGCCATACTATTGGTTGTTTCTCGATGCTGAGGTTGAATCCCCATGTCTTCCAATAGATGTTATCCAAAATTCGACCGTACGGGGGCTCCTTCCTCCGAGCCCACTTTGCGAAAGTCTGAAGCCTTGCAAAAAAACTACCTGTTTTTTGGGAAATTCAGGAACAGTTTGAACCACCGCCTAAAATGGACATCCCTTACCGCTTCCTTGTCATCCCCAGGCACAAGATCCATCAACGCCATCTCCAGTTGTGGAATTTCATCCTGATCCCCCTATGCACACATGACAGGGAGGAATTCTTTGTACATCACACGCAATATCGGTACCCCAGAGATCTGGTGGACATCCCACAAGCTGATACCAACCTCCCCATGGTGTAAGTGGAAGGTATTGGTCCTCGATGAACACCTGCTCAACAGCTCTGGAATCAGCTGTTTCAGTTGATATATGTGAAATTGGGTGGCCCAAGCTAACTCATATAAACCCACTATCCTCAGCTCAATCCCAAACTCCTCACACGAGGCGCCTACCCAGTAGGTCCAGGACCAATCGTCTGTGAAGTTTCTGCCCTGGCATAGGTCTCATTCTGTGGACCACCCCTTCTTCAGGTTCCTCAAAGATGCCTTCAAAATCTTCTGGTACAGAGGGGGAGATGTCTCGAGCAATAATTACATCCCGTCGACTTTATTCAGGTGGTTGTATAAGAAATAAACATTGATGGGTGTTAAATCCTCCCAGACATGGCCATCAGTTTCCCTGAATCATCGGTGCTAGCATGACATGCTCCGGAACCAGTAAGCTAGTTCGTCCCAACTTCCTTTTGGGATGAAGACATCTTCCATCAGCCTGAATCCATACAAAGAAAACCTTTTACACAGTAGGTAGTTATGCTGGATCTCCAGTAGCATCGCCACAAATGAACTATGGTCAGAGTGGCTCCGAATCAACTTCTCTTGACCCGGACTGTTCGCCATCTCATCCCTCCGGGGCGGCATCCACTAGGAAAACCCAGGCAGCTTCTGGACGAGCAATTCAATTTTGAAATTTGGGTGCTTTTCGAGATGGTTTGTGAAGCTCATTCATGGAGAATGTTCGCGAATCCTATTCGTGGAGCCCTACCATGGCTTTCAAACACAAAGTCACGAAGCGCTGAGACACGAAGTCAATGGTTAGCTGAAGCATCGTGATGAAAAAGGCCTAATTGGTAGAGAGTAATTGCAGAGTACGTAGAGCTTTTCTAATCGAGAGTGCTAAAGTCCAAAATCACAGACATTAGAAAAGAAAAAAGTGATTTTAGGTCCCCTATTTATAGGATAGGAACCCTTAGATCTTTGTGGAACATCTAAAATAAAGCGAGATTCACGGCGCGTCTGGCCAGAGCTCTTCTTTCCGTCTTGGAGAGCCCTCTTCGCTATATATCATCGTGAAAGATCGAGGATTTTGGTAATCGACCCTCAGACTTCGACCCTTGATTTCATCATGGATCCAAGTCTGAGGGGGGAATTTTTTGGCACCAAAATGTGGGGTGTAGATGAAGACAGAAACATGATGGACGCCTCGCGAAGCCCCATCCCAGAGTCCCCCTGGCACCACGGCATGCTGCGGAGTAAAGAGATGGGAGGCTCATGAAAAGAATTTGATGTTCACAGCATGACATAGAGAAAGATGGGTGGAGGATCCATGAATGCATTTGAAATTCGCGGCCCACCATGGAGAAACGTTGCGGGAGGCTCCGCGAATGCATTTGATGTTTGCGGCCACTGTTGAGCAATGAGGTGCGATGCTCCGCAATCACATTTGACATTCGCGCCCCGCCCAGGAGCAACTAAAAATCCATTTTTGCAATGATTTCACGCTGCTTCACGACACCTCTCCCCTATAAATACCAACCTCTCCGCAAGCTCATGGGGTGGATCATCTGACCTTTCAACTTCCTAGTTCCCGAATCGTGAAGCACCTTTATCTCTGTGAACCATGAGATGTGTGAGGTAGTTCTTCTATGGGAAGTGTCTACCTATTATCTTGTTTTAACACCCTCTTTCGAGAGGGATTCCTTAGAGGATCCTAAGGGCCTCAGTGAAGGAAGGGTATCCCCAAGGGGACCTAGGTCATCACATAGAGTTTATGCTTCACAAAACCCCCCTCATGCAGACATGATCCACATGCTAAGACGAGTTCACTATCCTTTGTGAAGCACATTGCTTCACAATACCTTTCTTCATGAGGCACCTTTGCTTCCCAAGGCAATGCTCCATGAATTCCTTTCCACTTTGCGATGCACCTATTATATGCACCTCTACCCTATTCATACTATGAGTCACTCCACTTCACGGAGAACACCCCTTCGCAAGTACCCTCCACCACATGAAGCACCAGAGATTCACAGGGCCTATGCCTATGAACCCCTCTGCTTTGAAATTACATTTCCCATGAAACCCTCCAGGATTGCACGATGTGATTTCAAAGTCCCTGGGGTGATACTGCCCGTTTTGTTTCTTCTCATCATGCTTATACATATAGGTATGATAACAAATATTGCTTCTTTGCATAGCCACACTAACGTGGACCCCCCAATGGTTCGCTCCATAACACCCCCTACCCACGGCATTGCCTGTCTATTCTCATCACCAAGGTGCAGAGGGTACCAGTTATGTAAGTCATAGGGGTGTGTAGTGAACCCACCTCAGTCCGAGCTACAAGATGTTAAATTTTCAATCACCATCATCCTCATCAAAGATGTTAAAACGTGACCATCCCCCCATTCATCCTACGTGGGGTCCCCCGGCTCTAACATTCTCTACACCCCTGGTCTCCACGGGGATATGATAATCCATCATAGGGGATGATATCCTCCTTATTAGATAGACGTTTGTCTACAGGGAAAGGGAAACCACCCTGGTGTAAGCCCCTCTCTTTTCTAGTAGGAGACAGCATCACTGCCCCTCCTTTCTACGGTGCAAAATCCCTCTCCCGTTGGGCTTTTTCGCCAATGGGCCTCCATTATAGAGCAAGTCCCAATCTCTCCGGGATACTAACCACACATAATCCCCTATTTCCTCTTTGGGATGTGATCATGTGTAAGCCACTGATTCCTCGCTGGGTTGCGATCACGTGTAAGCCCCACTCTATTTCCAACAGAGGCACCTTTTGCGACGTGATCATCAGGTCTTTGTTGTCTGTTGTTTCTCACACCGAGCATAACTCATGTGGGCTTAGAGTTAGCATCGGCCAAGACACACACATTGGGCTGCCTCAGAGTGTAATCCCAAAATTCTACCCCCAACTAAACTACTAGGTATTTGATCCCTGTTAAGGCAAGGTATGTAGGAAGCCTCCACGAGGTTCAAGCCAACCAACACTATCAATTGGTCTCGACCATCTTCATGTTAGTTCACCAAGCCCCAAACCTGAACTACGCGGTCTTTAATCCATTCCATGTAAAGGTATATAGAAAGCCTCCCTGAGGTTCATGCCCACCACCCATTGGTTCTGACCATCTTCACGTCAGTTCCAACCGTCCTCAACTACGAGGTCTTTGATCCTTTCCAAGGCAAGGAACGTAGAAAGCCTCCACAGGGTTCAATCCAACCACCACTATCAATTGGTCCCGACCATCTTCAAATCGGTGCACCAAACCCCGAACCTGAACTATGTGGTCTTTGATCCATGCCATGACAAGGTACGTAGGAAGCCTCCCTGAGGTTCAAGCCCCATACCTCATTGGTTACGACCACCTTCACGTTGGTTCCCACCCCACCTGCACTATGTGGTCTTTGATCCATGTCACGACAAGGTGCATAGGAAGCCTCCTTGAGGTTCAAGACCACCACCCATTGGTCCTAGCCTCCTTCACGTCGGTTCACCAAAACATTGGGATGCCTTAGAGCATAAGCCCCTAATTCCACCTCCCCCCCACCTAAACTACACGGTCTTTGTTCCTTGCGAATGCATGGTACGTAAGAAGCCTCCACAAGGTTCAAGCTCATCACCCTGATTGCTCTGACCTATTTCACATCGGTTCACCTACACCATACAACTAGACCCTAGGTACTTATTCACATTAGTTAACCCCCTTCTTACATGGCATTAAGTTGTTCCCCACACAGAGGTAAGCCATTGTGTCCCTCAATCAGCGGTAAGCCGCTATATCCCAATCAGTGGTAAGCTGTTGCGTCTCCCATTCAGCGGCATGATGCTGTAATCCCCTTCGTGGGGACCCACATATTTGGTCTTTCCTAGTGGAATCAGAACAAACTAGGCTGCTATCCACGCATAATCCCCATACACATCATTGAGTTATGATCCTATGGGTACTCCCAAATTTTGGATCATCGCCTACCCTTTCCCTCAAGCCTATGTGTCTCGGGAAGGTCATGCCCCAACCTTGAGGTTCCACTTCCCCCGGGTCCCAAGCAACCCATCCATTCTCATGGGCCACCTCCTTAGGCATCTCATCGCCCTCCGGAACTATGTAGACACTGATTCCCTGCCACAGGGATATGTAGGAAGTCTTCATGAGACTAAATCCCATCATTACCGTTTTCCTCTTGGCAGTTCCATCCCATTCACCGCCCATTTCACTAAACACCCCATCATCCATCTTGATTCTTACCTGGGCCACCACATCCCTGTGAGGTCATGTTAACCCACCTACATCAGTTTTTCCTTTAGTGGTTACACTAATTTGATCCACTCTAGTCAGGGTTCTCATCAGTCTGATCGATCTCTGTTAGACATTAAACTCTCGGCATGCCCTATGTTAAACATGGGAAGTTGAGGAAAAAAATTAGATACATGCCTATGGAATTTAATTTTCCGCATTCGACATGGGATTCCCCGGGTTTCCAAACCCACGAGAAGCCCTATAATAAGGGGATTAAACCTAGATGTTCCAGGGTTGCAGCGTCCAGACACACCAGTGATGCCCAACGTGACAACGTCCTTGATCGAAGGTTGCTGCCCTGGCTAGAACATTTGGAATGTCCTGATAAAAGTAGAATAATTAACCGGTGTCCATGAAAATATGGCTCTAGGAAGAGTTTCATGAACAACGTCTTAAATCTATAAGGGAGACCCATAATAGGTGACGAGTTCCGAGGAGGAATCCACAGAAGGAAGACCGACATCTCGTCATCCTGTTTCAATCAAGGAGTAGATGTCTCTGAATAAGTGATGGATGCCTCCTGCCTTTAGAAATAAGGAAAGCGAGGCAACAAAATCGCATCATTTGTCCTCAAACGAGATGTGCACGCGTGCCCCGGTGAAAGTGTTGGAAACAATAAGTTTTTGTATGTATAAGTGCATATGTGGATATATCTCTATGGACGCATGTGTATTTCTTTTTGGTGCATGTATGTTTATGTAGAATGTGTATATTTATGTAGTATGTGTATTTTTATATTTGTGGGTACGTGTATGTGTGTGTATATGCATGTATTTGCAAGTATATATATGTATGTGTATGTGTATGTGTATGTATGAGCATGTATGTTCATGTATGTTCATGTATGTTCATGTATGTTCATGTATATGCATATATACATTTAATGTATTCGTAATTTTTTAAATTTGTAATATTCATTTTTACATTTAAAATTGTCAATATTTAGTATTTTTAATATGTTTGTAATTTATATAAATAATATATATTCATTTTTATTTTTATCCCTTGTGAATTTAAAAATATATAATTATTATTTATTGATTTTTAATTAGTAATTTATCCCGAATCTCGTGTATTTAAATATGATTTTTAATATTTATTATTTTTTATTATTTTTCTAAATATAATAATTAATAATATTCATTCAATTTTTGATATATTTGGTTATTTATTTAATTTAAATGATTAAATTTTCTTCATTTTTAACATTTATTCATTTAATATTAATTTTTAATTTTTAATATTTCTCAATGTTTAATATTCCATGTAATTTACTAATTTTTAATATTTATTCATTAATTTGTTTGTATTGTATTATTTTTAAAAGTTATGTATACTTCTTTAAATATTAACATTCAAAACTTTTAATATTAATGAAAATTAGATAATTAATATTTATACATTTTTTTAATTAATTGTATTTAAATAGTAATATAGTAAATATTCATTAATTAACAATTAGTACCTTGTTATAAATCTTATTTTTTAAGAACAAGAAAAATAATATTTTAATATATTAATTTAAATATTTATTCATTTTTAATATTGATTTAATTTATTTAATTTAATCCATTAATTCATTTTTTAATATTTTCAATATTTATACATTTTTAATTGTAAAAGATTATTTATTTTTCATATTTATTCATTTATTTTTATTTACTAATTTTCAAGAATTATTCACTTTTAATATTTTCATAATTTATTCACTATCTATATTTATTCATTTAATATTTCCTTAATTAATCCTTTTTTCATATTTTTTTATACATTTTTATTTATTAGTATTTAATATTTTCAATATTTTTTTTGATTTACATGATTAATATTTATTAAATTTTAGCTTAATATTTTATATTTATATATTCATACATTTATGATCTATTCTTTTTAATTAGTAATATTTTTAAAACTTTTTTTTAATTCACCGTGAGTATTTACTAATTCTTATATTAATATTTATTTATTTATATTAGTTTTGAAATATATATAATCTAAATTATTCATTCATTCTAAATATTTTTGTAATTTACATAATTAATATTAATTATTCATTTATCATAATATTAATACATTTTTTATAATATAAAATATTTTTTCATAATATTATCAATCAAATCACAATAAATAATGTAAATAATAATGTATTTTATTTTTAATTTTTTAATATATTTATTTTTAATATATATATATATATATAATAAATTAATTTTTAATATACATTTTTATATAACTGGCTCACTAAAAATTATATTTTTATTATAAAATAGGAAGGAAAAATACAAGGACCAAAAGGCCAATATGATAAACCCAATAATAATTATGGAGGCCTAATGTGGTGAATACCAAGCATTTATCCATGGAAAATGTGAAACGAGCTCTTTGTTATAGATCCAAAACTCCTATAAATAATTTGCTCATATTATGCTCTTCTTGCCCTTGCCTGGTTGTCTGTTATAAAATTGCGCTCACGCTAAGTATGCTGGGTAGAAATGCCCTAAATAATTTTTCTTATATGTTTCCTTACCATGGAGGAAAGTTCCCAAGGTGGATCTACATTCACTTGGAGAAAATGCACTGAGACAGCTGCATCAGAATCAATTTCCTCCAACCTGATGTTGAATCATTAACATAGGGATAAGCCAGTGTACATGGATCTAATCTCCTCACCTATAGAAAAGAACCTAACATAGAATACATTGAATCCATGAATGAAGGAACCATAAGGATTCCATACCAAGCCACCACCCCTCATTTCCACATCGATATAGGAGTCTTCAACATTGAGATTCAACCCATAGCATGGCGGTAACCACTTCACCTGTCTTCCAAGTTTGCTATGGATCAAACCTACAGTTGGGCATGATCTTTCTTGGGTTGATAAAACTACTTCCCCTATTATAAATGAACTCCAACTGAGTGTTCTATTACATGCTCCATTCAAGATCTCATGATAGTTGAATCCTGTTATTGCCTCCTTCGAATGATTCAGATGAATGAACTCTTACATACAATGTATGTTATTCATTATTTATTTTTAATATACCATTTATTGTGTATTCATGATTTTTTTTCAACTTATTAGTTCTTATCATCTTTTTTATGTTATGTACCATTATCATGATTTTTGGTTCATCTCAATTGTTATTACTTTTTATCAAGGTATTTTCCCTTGATCAAATGATTTTTGGTGTACTTCTTCATCTATTGTAATGATCTATTAATGGATAAAAAAAATCTAATATTTTATCTATATAATTTTTTATTATCATGATCACATCAAAAATATTCTCTCAATTGATTCTAATGGGGTTTTCCTTTTATTTATCAACATTTTTCTAGGAATTATTATTTCTTTTGGTCGTTTTTATTTGAGTTTGACCCATAATATTATTTTAGGAATGAAAAATACACTCAAAATTGTTTATATCAAATTAATAATTTTATAGGTAAATAAACATATTTTTGATCTATGAAATTATAATTGAAAAAAATATCATATAACATTATTATTGTTATTATCATTAATATAATTCACCGTATTTTGTTTTTTTTTTTTTAAATAACATTATTTTTTAATGAGAGTTGAATATGAATTTTAAATGCCAAATTAATGATAGAATTGAAAATTTTCAAAAAACTAGTTTAAATAATTTTAATAAAATCATTTTTTCTTTTATGAATTCTATTATTCACTAAAAATATTTTTTTGATTAGATAAACACTCTTTATGGATTTTAAAATTGAAAATTTAAGTTATTTTTTATGATTAATTTATTTTTCCCATTATACCCACAATCGTAATTATTTTAAAAATATCTTATAATATTAAAATTGTTATTTTGATTATTATCTAATGAATAATTGAAAAAATTATTATATGGGTCATTACATGGGTTTGGATTATATTATAATGTAATATAATTTTTAAATGATTTTTTAACTGTAATCATATTTTTAATAATTCAATGAATTTTATCTTCTAATATCATATTTTCGAAATTATCTATAATTAAAAAAGTATTTTCATTTATTAAAAATATAAATCGGAGGGTGATTATTTTTAAAATATTTCAAATAAAAAATGGGTCTAAAATAAGTTTTTATTACAAATTGGAATTAAATAAACATAAACACAACTAATAATCACACAAGATCAAACAAAAAGGTATCAAAATACCAAAATATGTGTCAATGATATCTAACATTCTGGAAAACTCCATTTTAAAGGACATTAAATATAAAATGATCAATTTTTTATTTTACATATATACTTCAAAAATATTTACTTGTAGACTTTTAAATCCATGAACAGTTTTCTGAATCACATTAGTATAAAACACAACATAGCTTGATCCACTGTGATGTGATTTATAGTCCCAACATCCAAACTCCATTAGTTTATCATTTTCATCTATAAACATTTATTTAAATAGTCATATTTTATTACAAAAGTTCACTGAACGGGATGAAGATGAATGATTTAACCCCAAATTCATATTTTAAGAGAAAATAATTTATCTGATATATCTAACTTTGAAAATATTACACATTAATAATTAGAAATGTTTTAAATAATTTGATGAAATAATTGTTCACACATCATAAGGTTGTGTAAAAAAATTTCATTTAGAAAATACCTCTTTGGGGTAGGTAGTTTATGGATGGAATATGATTATTTTTTATTTTATTTTCCTGAAATTTATTGATTTAATGAAGATTTATATAAAAAATGATGAATATATGTCTATGTATACAATGAATGAACTTTTAGGATTATAATCTGATATGTTATTTGTATTTTTCTTGTAAAATATGAAAATTACTAAATCAAATAACATGCATATGAATATACCAGGGATGAGTTATAATTATAATAAAAAAAGAGTATGAATATGGGTTTAAAGATAAGAAAATGAATGAGATATAGTCATGACTTAATTTACTAGAAGAAAAACATTGATATAAGAATTAGTTGTTAGAGAATGATATAGGAATAAATCAAATAGAATAAATGACACAAAAAAGAACCACTACATGTTGATACAACTATTGTCATTGGTTCCCTAGAACCAACTTTTATGTACTTTATGTTTACCTTTGTTATTTTTTTTGAATATTAATAAACACATTATAACATAATGATTTTTATTCCATGTGGTGTAGTTTGTGATAATTCTTTAAGATAACTATCATACTTAATGGTCATAAAAATTTCATGTAATGGTGAGAGCCTAAAAGTTCCATGATGGTATTCTTAAAATATATAAGTTTTACTGAAAGATGATATTATTTTACATGATACAAATGATATAGGCTATGTAAGAACCAACTCTTTCACTTAGGTTTGGATCCATTAAATTTTCGTATAATTCTCTTTTATGGACTTCATATGGATTACATATGAATTATTAAAGGTCTAAGAGATGTCTATGGATTACTCAAATCCCAGAACATGATTTTTTGGAAAGAAATGGCTTATCACTGGGTTAGAAGAAACTATGGGTTACAGGAAGCATGGTTAGTTTTAACTGTGCAAGGATGGATAGTAGGGTTATGTGGGGCATATAATTTGTTCTAACCGAGTGGGTGGAGTCACATGGCCCTTCAAGAAGTGTGTAGATTTTTTTCATAGGTTTTTCTCTTGGTTGACACACAGTTTCCCAAACATTGCAGCCAAACCAAGTGGTATTCCCCTTCCTACTATTACCCATGCACGGTTT
Organism: Viscum album; assembly: GCA_963277665.1. Taxonomy (NCBI): domain Eukaryota; kingdom Viridiplantae; phylum Streptophyta; class Magnoliopsida; order Santalales; family Viscaceae; genus Viscum; species Viscum album. Next base: position 1,913,715,383 of record OY728122.1, read on the forward strand.
TCACATCAATTGGAGAAAATGTGTGGCCAAACCGTTCATAGGAAATTATAATGGAATTTTTTAGTAATTGACCTTATGTTATGTTTTAAAATAAACCCTCTTATCATGTTCTTTCAAGAGTCATAATCCTATTTTCCACCCTTTTTAATGAATAAGGCTAACTATTCTATCTTTTGAGATCAAGGATCCATTTGGTGTTTGAATTGACTGCCATTCGAATCCTATGATCTAAACCGGTACACTCTTGAGTCATTTTTAATGTTTCATCATTCTTCATCAGATAAAAGGAACAATTTATATATAGGATCATATGTTGTAATTGTTGGGAATTGATCTATTCAATAATTTTACCCCAACCCAATCTGAATTAAAGTTTGATACTGGTTGAGGAGAGTCTTACAAGTATGAGGTTGGTGTTCTATACTACATCCCTAAATTTTTTCCCTTTTATAAATTATCATAATTTCGTGCTGATTTCATTAGGAATCATCTATTAAATTTATATTCCTTTATTGAAGTCATCAGTTTTGTGATATAATGACCATGCTATATATGTTAATCATCATTGGTGGTTATGTTGGCTACTATAGGCATCCGATGTATGGTGATTTACGCTAATATGGTATTTAGTGTTTTGAAATATTTGAGGTAGTGTTCGAGTCTTCCTCATCTTTAACCATGTAATGGTGAGCCTCTCTATATTAAATTACTATTAAATTGGTTGTGTTAGTGTCACTTGACCCACCTATGGAAATTGATTATAAAATATTAATCAATGATAAATGAAATGGATATTTTATCATATGTATATGAATTGGAATAGTATGTATTAAATAAAATTCATGTGATTTCACTTCCTTAGTATATCCTATTCACGTTATGAAAGGAAATGGAGAAAAAAAAGCTAATTGAATATGAAATGTCATAAATGTTTTCATGACCCTTACCCTTTTCACACAAATAAAAGGAAAGGCATGAACCATATTCTTATTAAATGATATGACTACCACATTAACGAATTTTATAAATGAGACTTATTTATGGTGACCAGTTATATATATGGATCTAGATATTCCTCACAGTACATAAATATATAAACTAGAAATTAATTAATTAAGGAAAGGGTAAAATGTTTAGACACTAGGTGAGGGATGAAGTCGGTAGAAGGGTATTTACATTATAGTACTACATTACTTTTTTATATTCATTCATGAATAATTTTTAGTTTATATTACAGGAACATGATGGTATGGACAATATAGGTGGTAAAATACTGTGATTTATCTCACACCCTATCTAGGAGACTCTGGTAGTTCGGAAAACTAAATGTATGGAAGTGTTGACCAAGAGAACCATAATACATTAAACATGTGATTACATCATTGCTTAGGATAGAGATTGTATCAAATGAATGAACTAGAACTCAATTTTCTTGGGATAGTTTTTAAATTCCTTTTCATTGCTTCTGTATAGAATTTTTGTTTTATTCTAGTATAAATTATCTCTATCATTATAGATTCATGACATAACATCATCATTTTTTGTATATTTATATCAGTAATTCATGTTGTTTCATTTATTTTAATTCTTTCATATTTCTGCTACTATCAGATTAATTATATTGCATATATTATTTACTAGTGATTGATATTGTTCCACTATGTTATACTCATTTAACTAGGGGATAGCCTCCCGATATACACACCTTAGTCCCTCGCTACTAGTCAGAATCTTCTTTAATTCACGGAGATGCTCTTGAGGCCATGTGGCCAACCGAGACTGGGGAACCTCAATTTGGAATCTGAGATTGGGATGTCAAAAATAGGTATCATAGAGGTTTTTTATTACTTTAATATTTAGATAAAATAAAGTGTATAATTGTAATGTTATGGGTTATGGTTAAAAATCGTACTTGGGAATCGTAAAACATTGTTCAGGGTAAATTTTGAGTTGCAAGAATTATAAATATTGTTATGATTTTGACTATTTACATAGATATCATAACATCAATGGTTGAATCTCATTCCATGTTGTGATTATAATTACTCATCTTATTGTGGATCTTATATAATCCTTTGCCTGATAGTATGTGGGCAAGGAGCATTCTTACATGCATCATCGTAGGCACATAGCATCCACATGTTATGCATATTTCAATGCCATATAGGTATATATCACTATTTGAAATTCCTAATATTAGAATTATTTTTGAGTGATCCATTTTTTAATAGATATACCTGTTCTTCTCTTAGATATGATTGAATGATTGATGGTTTTTAATAAATAGGTTTTATGTCCCCTTGGGGGTTGAAATTGGTGATTTTCTGAGTCGTTCGATTAGATTAAAATCAAATTGGTGTCATTTTATGTGATATGGTGTATGGAACCTGATTCAATGCGAATTTCGATCCCCACTATATGAACCTTGATATACGAAAATGAGAAAATGAATATTGAAATGTGAAAATTGATATATAAAATGAAATAGTTTCCAGTATATGATGTTGCAAGGTATGGTTGAACCTTTATCTACTAGAACCACAATACCATATACTTGAGGACTTACTGATACTTAGACCTCTAAGTGAGTAGTTGTAATGATATACCATGGGTACTGATCCATTTATTTTAATTCATATTCTTCTAGGGTTGCAATATATATGCTTTTAAGATAGTACTTAGGTCTATTCTTGGAATTTTCAGACCAATGTCATCACGAAATCCTCATGTCATGCACCAATATAGTGGAAATGAACATAATCCAAACATGGTGGGCCCTGAGCCACCAACTTATTGAAAGGAGTGTCACATGAGGAACTTACTACTATATATGATATGGGAATGGATGTCCATGTTCATGATTGTTTCTTACTTCTGATGCACTCTAAGCGTGGTGCTCAATGGGCTGGACCTACGATTGCGGATCTGACTCATGAGTTCCAACTGCAACATCCTCCCACCATCTTGGGGGATGGGGGTTCACCTGCTACTATTTCTTGTCTGGAGTCCACCATTTCAATCCATGATCATCTAGAGACTCATCCAGAGTGGAGGGTCATTATTACTATATACATGTTGTGTGATTTAGCCACGCATTGTTGGAATGTAGTTACCATGGCTAGTCATCATCATGGAATGGTAGGTGATGATTTATAGACTACCTTCTATGATTATTTCTTTCCATAGACATTGAGAACTAATAGAGTTATAAAGTACATGAATCTTGAGAAGGTTCCAATGTCAATTATAGAATATTCAGTTAATTTCCTTGAGTTATAGCTCTTTGCACCACTTCCACCACTAATGAGATTCATTTTTCTAGACACATTGATGAAGGGATCGTGTATTCCATACATTCTTAGGTGAATGTATTTGGCCTACCTACAGTTTCATAAATAGTGAATTGGGATCTTTTCCCTGAATAAAACCTGAGGGATGGTGATAACACAGTGCAAGAATGATTACATTCATGGTAGGTTGATAGTTCTTCTGGAAGAAGGAAACGTTCCCTCAAGGATTCTTGTCACGGTAGTTGCAGCCATAGTACCCATTCTAGTATCTCTATGGTCTGTCATCAATGTAGACGATAGGGGAACCTAAAGCCTCATTGTAATAGAGATCCACTATAGTGTTGAGCTTATGGTCGTATGAGGGATCTCTAGAGAATATATCAGACATTTCCCTAAGTTTCTAGTATAAGTGGTTTCACACTAGCTCCCCCCATAGAGGATGGTACTTTTACACCTCGTCTGGTTGGGAGTAGAGTAGCACAAGAAGGAATGGATGAGGAGGAGGTTTTGGATGGAGTTTATAGATTCATGATCACTAGAAGCACTAGTAGAGTAGTAGGGATCATGGTAGTACTTCTAGTTAATAGGGAAATGGATCAGATCAGTTGCATGCAGTTCAACCGATAACCAAGGATCTGGATGGAGGTCCATCTATATTTTTAGGGACTATTCTAGTAGCCTTAACTATATTATCTAAACTATTTGATACATCATCTTTAAACTCATTCATCTCATTATCTATTAATGAAAATATTAGGATGTAAATAATGCATTATTGTTGTATCATGACCATGGATACATTTTTCAGAGTGCATTCATTGGGAACACACAATTTTAAGGACTATACCCTTGAAGTACAATGTTACCCTTTCTTATGAGGCATCTTTGTTATTGAGAAGATTGGCTTCAATGTTATTCCTATGATTGAAAGGTTTGTTTCATATCACAACTTTGTAGACTATTATCAATGAATGATGTTTTTTACATCACCATAGTGTATTTTTATCAACACTAGGGTTAGTGGGTTATCTAGGATAGTATGGTTGGACCATAGCATCACAGTCTAAGTGGAGTGACCACCCAGATTGAAAATTTCTTCTTGGAGGATCAGGGTTTACATCAATATGAATCCCCTCCAGTAGTAGATCATTTCATGGATGTTTTTCATTATTATTTTTATGCCTTACCTTCCATTAGAGAGTAATATTTTACAATAGAGCTTGTTCCAGGAGAAGTTCTAATGTCTATTCCTCCATACATGATGGAACCTATTGAGCTCTAGGATCTCAAGATGTTGTTATATGATTTAGAGGTCTGGGAGTTTATGTGGTGTAATACTTTCTCTTAGGGTTTGCCCATGATTTTTTTAGAGAAGGAATTTGGGGCCCTTCATCTATACATAGATTATAGATGGTAGAACACATCTATAGTCTAGAACCGATATCCGCTCCCTCGAATAGATGATTCCTTTGAGTAACTACAAGGAGCTGGGGAGTTTTTAAATATCGAAAAAATATCAAACTATCATCAGGGGTGAGTTAGGATATAATATATAAATAATAAGAATTTAAATACTAGGTATGCTATTTTTTATTATCTTTTTATGAAGTTCGCCCTTACCAATGGGCCCACCATTTTCATGGATCTGATGAATAGGGTGTTCTACACCTACTTGTACTCTTTTGTCGAAGTATTTGTGGATGAAATCATAGTATATTGTCACACTCATAGAGACTATACTAATCACCTTGAGATCATTATGAGTACACATAGAGAGTATCATATTTATACCACGCTTTCTATATTCCAATTATATATCAACAATGTTCACTTTCTAGGTCATATTATCTTAGAATCTGAAGTCTCTATTCACAAAGAGATGGTTCATGTTATAGTTTCATAGTATTTCCCAAAGAATGTGTTAGATATATAGAGATTTTTTTCTTGTTTGATATTATAGGAACTTCATACTGGACTTATCAAGCCTTTCATCACCTATGAAAGTCTTAAAAAGAAGGGTGTCTGGTTCCTGTGGTTAGAAGAGTACGGGAAATCATTTCTGGAGCTTAAAAGGGGGGGTGGGGGGCTATCTCAACACCTATTTTGATTCATCTAGAGCCATAAAAGTCTATATTGTATTCCATGATTCATCAAGTATTGGCTTAGAAGATGTTATAATTTAATAGAAGAGATTTACTAAATAATGATCTCATTTGTGGATGACTCAAGAGAGTAATTACCCAACACACCACCTTGATCCCACAATATTTTTCCATGCCTTACATTATTGGAGGCACTATATAATGGTTGTTCACATTGTTGTGTATACATACCAAAATTACCTAAAATATATATTTACAAACCGCGAATTGAATTTCAAATAACAAAGATTTGTCAAATATATTTATTCTTTTGATTTGGAACTATCTTATACACATGGAAAATGAAATGTGGTAGTGGAAGTGTAGTGTCAAGAAACTTAGGAACGTGAAATTTGAGAATCCATTGATGAATGGAAATCGATGGCCATATATACTGAGTAGCTTCTAGTGAATCGTTATAGTAATGAGTAGTCATACCTCTCATCATTTATAGCTACCTCTTCACCTCATGAGATGGTGAAGAGAAGAAAATTTTAATATCTCGAAGGCTTGGTTCTTTAAGAGTGTATTTCAAGAGATGACCTGCCTCCAGATTGGTCTGCATACAGAGATGACATCCTTTATATAAATGGGTGATTATGGTTTCTTAAATATATGATATAATAGTTTATGTAAAATTCTAATGATTCTCTATTTTTTGTTCATCCAAGCACTTTCAAGATGTTTTGAGATATGTGACACTAGTATTGGTGACCTAAGATGCAATGTCAGATACCATGCTTTATCATTAGGTGTTCCAAATATCAGTAGGTGAAGGAAATGAACTAGATACTTGCATGTTAGTTACCTATACTTCTAGTCCTAGAATAAAAATAGGTAGATATTTCTACAGACATTGTATTTGGATTGACTCGGTTGACTAGATGTAGAGAAATTGTATATATTTTTATTGAGATACTAACAAAATTATCTCACATTATTCTTATCTTGGATAAATTCATAGTTACTGAAATTGCAAGGTTGTATGTTCCTGAGATCATTCCAATACATCACGTCCCTTATTATATCATTCCAGATAGGGAATCTCATTTCATGTTATGGTTCTAGCAGGGGTTGTATAAGGATATGGGAATATTGGTTATACTAATCAAAACATTTCACCCTCCAATGGATGGATAGTAAGAACAAATGATACATGTTTTTGAGGAAATACTCCGGGCATGAGTCCTTGATTTCATAGGTTCTTGGTAGAATAATATCTCTCTTATCATGTTCAAAAATAATAATATATTTCGATAGATGATTCATATGGATCCTTTTGAGGACATGTTTGGTTGGCCATTCTATTCACCCTAGTTCTAACTTCAGGTATAATAGACATGCCTACTAGGTACTCTTCTTATTTTTGAGACTTCGTAGTATGTGTAACAGATCAGAATGTGTATGCATACTGATCTGTCAAGAAAAATACTAATTTTCCCATCATAATTGAAAATATAATAAGTTTGTGGTTCGGGGTGATGTTTTCATATGGGTAATTCTTAGGATAGGGAATTGATATATACATCAGTAATGGGATCTATAAACTCATTATGTAGGGTAATTTTAGATTCTAGAGAGAGTTGGGCTGGTAGCCAATTAGTTTATACTAACTCATAGGTACCATTGCTTTCATGACATCATCCACGTTTCACAACATCATTGATATCATGTCAATCCATATACTAATTTCGGTCTCGAGGTATTTCAGTGAGAAACTGATGTTAACTTTGAAGGGTATCCTATACGAATTGTTGAGTATAACCTAAGGGATCTATAAGGCCCATCTATCCGTATAGTACAAGTGATATAGAATACATCAATTTATAGGACAAGACAAGGGGGTGGAAGGATGACATACCTTCCCTATGGTAAGTGTTGTTCTCATATAGTATTTTTCTTACATTGTAAGGTGGCCTTGATGACCAGTTATTTTAAGGGGGAAGAATATAAGTATCCAGTTTTTTTAATCAGGTATAGATACTTTAAATTTTTGACTAAATCACTTTTAAATACATAATATAGATTCCATATGAGTTTGTAAAGTTATTGTGGGTGTTAGGGGATTTTTTGGAGCCTGAAACATGGATTTATTTTGAATGAAATGGCATGTCACACGGTTAGAGGAAACTATGTGAGGGTGGTCAATTGTGGAATGCGGGGGCACGGTTTGATCTTACCATGCCCATAGGGATGCACAGACTTGAATTCATTCTTTATTTTTGTTATAGTTGTTTCACATGGTTGATGGATGGTTTCCAGAACAATGAGACCTAAACATGTGGTATTCCCCTTCCAACAGCTCCCCGTTCATTGTTTTCACAAGGTTTTAGAAAACCGAGTAGTAAAACCATATAAGGTAAAATGTCGTGGAAAATTTAGATTTTGACCTTAGGTTATGTTTTAAAATAAACCCTCACCTCATTTTTTTTCTAGAGCACAATAACCTAATTTCATTTTTTTTGCAGTTTAAATCTAACTATTCATGATTTTGAGAACAAGCATCCACCTAGATTCTGAATCAATCACTGTTTATCTTTTCGTATCCTCACCGATACATTCTTTATTTCATTTCAATATTTAATAATTCTTCTACCTATCAACGATTCCATTTATAAATAGACTCATATTCCCCAATTTCTGGTAATTGATCTATTGTTCAGATCTATTCTTATCTAGGATGAATTAAAGGAGGATACTAGACAAGGAGATTCTTACGAGTACGAGGTATGTGGTCTATAACTCAACACTCATGTTTCGGTATTCTATAAATTTTTTTGTCATCACACCTAATTCATTGTTCATCATCTATTAAATTTATATAAAATTCTTGAAGTCATTAAAACCATGTTGTAAGGCCCATTCAATATATGTTAACCATCATTGGTGGTTATATCTAAAGCGTCGTCCAGACAATGTAGGGTGATGTACCATAATTGGGTTTTTAGTGTTTTGAAACGTTTGAACCACCATTCAGGTGTGCCTTAGTTTGAAACTTCTAATGAAGATCATATATATATTAAATGACTATTTAATTAGTTATTTTAGTTCTACTTGACCTACATAAAATAAGTGCATAAATCTGATTGATCAATGTTAAATAAAATAAAATGTATGTCATATGTATATTACACGTCCTAGTTTATATAAAATGATGTATGTTATTTATCATAAATAGCACTACCTTATCTATTATGAATGGTAAACAGGAGAACCACGTAATTGAATATTAAATTACTTATATCGTTTCATGCCCTATGGCCTTTTCATATATTTGAAAGGCAGGTCTTGAACCTTATTCTTATTAATTGATATGACTATCACATTGCCTAATTAATTAAATGATTCTAATATAATTTTCCCAATTAAATTAATGGACATTGACATCATTATAGTATTTTTTTTACTCTATCTCACCTTGGAATCCTAGGGGAATTAACTGAGCACTCTAAGATGACATTCTAATTCAAGGATGTTGGATTCCTTAGTTGAGATCCACATTGGATCCGGATCCTCATTTATCTATGTATTCCAGGTATGATACCATAGGATCCATCCATTACTTTTAAAGGATTCCTTGGATACATTATATGGATCTACTATGGATTCTATAAACATGAGATGACTTTGTTACATCTATAGGCCTAGCAATAGGTTATCTTGTTTTACCATGGATGTAATCCTTGGACATAGTTAGGTCATACTATTATAGAATTATTTGTATAATGGTACATAGAATACACTCTAACTCCTTATCCAGACTGAAGTAACTAATTAGTATTTGACACTTCTGGTCTAGGATTGTCACACCCATCGTCTCTAATTTTATTTATTTTATTAATTTTATTTGCGTCAGGTAGTTCGGGTCAAAACCTGACTTAAGATTTCGAGTTCTTTGTGTTTTGGTCTTGTTTGCGTCCAGCGCAACGCGACCGAAGCTGCGCGGCCTCACCTGGGTCACCGCGCGGCCCCGCCTGTTTCACCGCACGCCCTGCTTGATGGTTAATTAATTAAATGAAATGGATCAGTATAATAAAACAATAATATTAATGGTGTTAAGAATATAATTTGTCTTGTGTCGTTATTAATATTACTCTTAATAATAATAATAATAATAATAATAATAATAAAAATAATAATAAAACTAATAAGGATTTATAGTTTGTTTTAATGATAGCAATAAATATATTATAATTTGAGGTGTTATTATTATTATTAATAATACTGATTTTAGGTTTTTATTTCCTTTTTATTTTATTTTGTTTTAATTGCTTTTTATTTTATTTTTTATTTTATTTTTTCTTTCTTTGTTTCCCCCCCTTCTTTTCTGTTCCTCCCTCCGTTTTTTCCCTCTCCCGACGGATCCCCCTGCTACCCCCCTCCTCGTCGCGGCTCACCCCCCCTTTCCTCTCTAACCCTAACCCTGCGTGCTACCGGCCCTCTCCCGCTCGCCCCACCGCCGGCCTGCTCGCCCGCCATCGGCTCCCCGTCACAGCCCTCTCCGGCTCGCCCCGCCTTCGGCACCCCGTACTCCTCCGGCGCTACCCATCCGGCGCCCTGCACCTCTCCCCCTCTCGGCCTGGTCGAATCGCGACCCCTCTTTCCATCTCCTTCTTCTTCAGGCCGCGCACCACCTCCCTCGCCTTTTGCTCAGCAGCCTCCCTTCCGGTCGAGCCCGCTTTTCCCGACAGCCTTCTCCCCATCCGGTTAGGCCTCTCCTCTATTCCATTTTATTTATTTATTTTCTAAATTTGAGTTTTTGGTTTTACAATGACTCTTGAGTCTGGTTTTGAGGTTTGATGGTTTGTTTTGAGGTTTTGGTTTGATGTTTTTGGGTTCGAATTCATGTGGTTGAACTTGCACTAGGTTTCTTGGGGTGAAAACGTCGCACGATTGAGGTTTCACGCTAGAATTTGAAGATTTCACATCAATTTTTGGGTTTTGACGTCGAGGTAGGTGGTTCCATGCCATACCATCTCTAGATGATTTAAATTGCTTTTTAATTAAATTATAATCTGTTCTAATTATAAATTGCATGATGCGAATTTCATTTTGGACGTGCTTGATATGAATATTGACTAATTTAAGTTGTTTTTAAGTAAATGCCAATGTTTTTCATGTGCGATGTGTCGTTGAAGTTTTTTAGACGTGTTTTGGTTAGTTGCATAAGGTTTGAAAATTGTGTTTTCAAGAACACTTGAGGTATGAATTTTATTAAATTATGTTTTTAAAAAAGAATTTAAACTATTTTGACGTGTTAGTTTTTATTATGAACCTTCAGTATGTTTTAGGGGTGTGAATGATGTTTTAGAAGGGTTGGGACGTGCAATTGATTTTCAAATGGTTTTGGCATCTAAAAATTTGTGTGTTTTAAAGTGAGGTCTTGTGGTATGCATATGTGATGTTTTAAAAATTAAGAAATTGTTTAATTAAGTGTCGTTTAAGATGAAGAATATGGTTGGTTAGGTTTTCGAGGTAGCATGGTAGGTGCGAAATGTGTTTTCAAGTTATTTGAGGGGTGTGTGTAATTAAATGTAGACCTTCAATCAAAATGAGTCAATTTGGGTGTGTTTTCCGTGTTGTGTACTTTTAGAATTAAATTGAAAATTGTTTGAACAATGGGAAAATATGTTTTAGTTTGCATAAGCTACACTTTTGCTTTTAAAGTGACGTTCGTATATGAAATTGAGTTCGTCGTTCTGGTGAAAACCTTTTCTTTCTAATTTTAAGTGTTTTATAAATTGTTAATTGCACTTATTAAATTATATGTGGAGCGTGAGAGTTGTGTTTGACAGTATTAGGTGTGCGTTAAGTTTAAAGGTATTCTTACATGTGAGATTGGACATGTCTCATGTGAAAACTCTTATTGTGCTATTTTGAAATGTTCTACTAATTGTTTAAATAGTTTATCAAGTCATGCAAGTGATCTGGACTATGTGATAAAATGGTTTTGGTGTGCGTGTGTTTTTTTATGGTGTTTGGGTATGCAAACGGTGATGTGTATGTGTAATGTTTTGTTGGGTTCGAGATATGTGAAAGTGATATACATTATGTGAATGTGAAACTTAATTGAGCAGAAGGGAAGCCCTGTGTATCTAGGTGGGCAGACTAGAACTAGTGTGCTAGTGAACCGGATGGGTATCGTCCCTGTTTCACTTAGCTGGATTGACGATTGCAACACTAACAAAACATGATATCTGAGGGTCGTGGCCTTCTAAGCCACATGTTCTGAGGGTCGTGGCCTTCTAAGCCAAGTTTTTCTGAGGGTCATGGGCTTCTAAGCCACGTTTCACCGAGACACGAGGTTTCTAGGGTCCCACATGAGCTAGATGAACCTTAGGGGATTTACCCACAGTGCTCTACCATAAATGGTGGTGCCTTCCGTCGGCATATGGGGGACCACTTGGGTGTTAGCGTGTGTGTGTGTGTGTGTGCGTGTGTGTGTGTGAGTGTTTGTGTGTGCGTGTGTGAGAGTGTGTGTGTGTGCCCATAATGAACATTTCTAATCCTCTTTAAAATCGTGTCTATGAAATGAGTTCTTTTTAGTGTTTTCCTTTAGCATTTGGTTTGTAACTATTTTCTTTAAAAGTATTTTGAAAGTATAATTTTGAATAAGCACTTTAAATTGTCTTTTGATGTTGTGGCATGGAACTTATTCTCAGTGGCATCCTACTGGGATTTTAGCTCACACCCTACATACACCCTTGGGTGTATGTAGATTCTTGTTTCTTGTGTATTTCAGGTTGTGCGTCGTGTTCAGGGATGGTGGTTTGTTTTTGGCGGTCTTCTCGTGCAGGTTAACGTTTGTGACGTGTGGATGTCTCACCACTCTTGTCGCTTGGAGGTTTGAGTTAGAGTTCTAGTCTCTTTTGTTGTCGTTTATTTTGGGATGTTGGCTCTAATTGTAAACCTTTAAATTTGATTTCAGTTCAATGGTCTCGTTGATTGTCATTTTTCCCAGTTTCATTTTATTATCATGCTAGTGTTTGTGCATACTATTTCGGGTAAACCGTTCCCACAGGTTACTCTTAATACCCGGGCACTTGTGCCAGCCCGTGGGGATCGGGAACGCCCTTCGGGCCTTGCCGCGGACCGGGTCGGGCACCGGGTCGGATGGCGACCCGGCCTGGTTTGTGACAAAATGGTATCAGAGGGCAATGTTTGCTCTCTTGGGTCGTTTTCTTTTGGGATAGAGTTAGATTGGACCAAAATTAAGGTTGTTGGAACTCGGCGTTCTAGCTACGAGCAATGTTCCTGGCCAGCACACCTCGTGGCGGAACTCGAGTAACCAAAGTGTGTTGAGGTTTGTCTGTGTTTTTGGTCATTGCGGTTCATCCTGTCCATGGGAAATGAAAAAGGGGTAAGTTCAGTGGTCCTAGTGAGCTCGCAGGGTCTGGCAAGCCATGTGGAGCCGGGGACGCTGTCCTAGAATGCCCTCCGTTGTAGTGGTGTGATTGGCGTATGACCGCCAACAATATGTTCCAGTCACCCACTGACACAAGTTTTCTCTTGCGTCATTTCTTGTATCTTTGTTTTGGATTCGTGGAAATTTGATTTTTTTTAAGTAAAAATGTTTTGGTCTTGGAAAATGTTTTCAAATGAAGCGTTTTAAAGATGAAATAGTGTGTGAGGTTTGAAAATGTGTGGGTTGGATGTTTTGGTTTTGAAAAGTTGAATGGTTTGGTTTTGACCCTTGGTGTTCTCGTCGGTAACCACATGCATGAGCGTATATGGGAAAATAAATGGTTAATGGCACGAGAGGATGAGTGCCTGGATGACATGTGTTGGGTGCCGGTGCGGCATGGGAACATGCATGTGCGGGGCTCATGGGACACCATTGGTGTTTGTGCAATCCACTGGGTTTGCTTATTTTCAGAATGTTTTGTTAAAGGTAAGAAATTTGGTGTTTTAGTTAACGGTGTTTGTGTGTCGTGTCCTTGTGTTTTTCAGATGTTGGATGTGTGGCGTTTTGATCCGAGGATCCTTTTGACTGATTTGTGCCTTCAGTTTGAATTTTTGTTGGTCAGTTGGTGTGAAAGCATGTGGTTAATGGTCTCTTTTGAAAAAGTACATTGGGGAGCCCTTGTAGTGGTTCCCCTGCACGTTTGGTGTTCGCTTGTGTTATGTCTTGATCATCGGACCAGTTTGGTTGGGTCCATGGTTTTCCTTTCTTAAATAGTGTATGCCCTCCCATAAAGCGTTAACATGTGATTAAAGTGCGGCCACGAGTAATTCTCCGTTGGCCGACCCTCCAGTCGATCTGAGGAATCTCTTCTTGAATTCTAGAATTGAACTCACGTCTCCTTTTTGCAACTAAGTGGATCCTCTCACAGCGGGAAGACAGATGCGAGAGGAGTTGAAGGGAGTTTTGGTCTTTTGAGTTTCTGGCTCGTCAGGTATGAAGTTTGACACTGTCGTGTTTGAAGGTTCCCCTAGAAACGACGAAAGGAATTCTAGAAGGGAAGGGTGGAAGCAGTTCAGAATTTTTAGTGTTGACCAGTGTCTTGAAGGGATTTGTAATATTTACAGCGGCTGCAAGGGTCATGTTTGGTGACGTTTTACAGCGTGAGACCTTTTTGATAGTCAATGGTGATTTGGAAGCAACCCTAAGTTGTGGGAGCGGTCTATTGTTCTAGATGACCTCTGGTCTTTGGTTTGTTTCGAGTAAGGAAAGAGTTCGTGTTTGGCCACTAGATTGGCAGACCCAGTCATATGAGGCTGCTATGGTCATTTGCAGGAATCACGTGGTGTTCAAGATGTGGTTTAAAGTCCTTCTCAGTGTAATGTTCCACTCAACAACAACGGTTATGTTCAGGTGACGATTGGTGATGTCGTGTTCTCATTCAGCGTGACAAAGGGAGATGTGCTTGCACCATTTCAACTCTGGTGTTGGTGAATTTTCCGAGTATGATCAGTCAGATGCTGTGATGTGTCATGTTTGCTGGTGTTGTCTTGGTTGCAGTGTGGTTGCATGTGACACCAAAAGGGGAAGCTCCGTTTGGAAGCCTTTCATGCCTGACTGCGAGGCAGATGATGCTTCAAACATCAGGGCTCCAGCCATAGGTCTCGGAGTGAAGCTGGCGCGTGGTCAGGAACCCCGGGAGTGTATGGGACCCCAGCATTATTTCTGTCGTCAGTATTAAAAGTACAGGCCGTGTAAATTGTTTCTATGGTTGTTCCGCTCCGAATGAGCCGTCGTGATGCATAAGGATTTCAAGACCGTGTGGACGGGTGGTCGTCCCATTATCTTAAGTCTCGAGGGTGGCATCCCACCGAAGGTAATCATCTTCTGTGGTCCTTATAGGATTTGTTGGGTAGGTTTGTCTCATATTGGAATGGTACTCACCTAAGGATGTGAAGATGTTGGTTTGACTTGGGTTGTGGGTTTGACGCCCGGTTGTTGAACCCGACCCTCCCCGCCCCTTGTGGTGGGGTGCTTGGTCCCTGTAAGAGAGTTTCTAAAGTTTCGTATCTGCTATTAGTTCCAATGATGGGGAGACCCCCATTGGATCTTGCACCAAGGTCTCTAGAATAAAATTGGTGTTGGACTTTCTTTAATGGTGGGGAGTTCGCTCGGACCTCCCCATGTTGGTTCTAGTCTCGTCTTGGGCGTTGGTAGGTTCTTAATGGTGGGGAGCCCTAAGGTTTCCCCTTGTTAACCTTTTGGTTCTGTTTCTAAAGATGAGTTGGCACTAGCTGATTAGGGTGATTCTTGGTCATGGTTGGTCTCGTTGTTCGTTTCAGACAGACGACGTGGTTTGACCTTGTTTGTTCATTCTATCCCAGTGTTGTGGTTTTTGTTTAATAGTGCTTGAGATGTCTCGACTTGGGAAGTTGGGTTCTGTGGGTTTAAGAGTTCGTTTTCTAAAACAATCAGCTGGAGGCATTCTATCTCTTTCTGGTGGGCGACACATATCAAAAAGTCCTTCTACGTGTTTCTTGAGGTTGTCATTTGAGTCACTCTCTCTAAGCACGATGCTTTTGCCTCTCTTTGCTTGATGTTGTGGGGATCCCCTTTGAATCAAAAGGGAGTGTGGTTTTCTGCTCTGAGGTTTGGTTTTAGTTGTGGCTTTCCGGGGGCGGAAAGCTTTATGGTGGGGAGAATTGTCACACCCGTCGTCTCTAATTTTATTTATTTTATTAATTTTATTTTCGTCGGGTAGTTCGGGTCAAAACCTGACTTAAGATTTCGAGTTCTTTATGTTTTGGTCTTGTTTGCGTCCAGCGCAACGCGACCGAAGCTGCGCGGCCTCACCTGGGTCACCGCGCGGCCCTGCCTGTTTCACCGCACGCCCTGCTTGATGGTTAATTAATTAAATGAAATGGATCAGTATAATAAAACAATAATATTAATGGTGTTAAGAATATAATTTGTCTTGTGTCGTTATTAATATTACTCTTAATAATAATAATAATAATAATAATAATAACAATAATAATAAAACTAATAAGGATTTATAGTTTGTTTTAATGATAGCAATAAATATATTATAATTTGAGGTGTTATTATTATTATTAATAATACTGAATTTAGGTTTTTATTTCCTTTTTATTTTATTTTGTTTTAATTGCTTTTTATTTTATTTTTTCTTTCTTTCTTTCCCCCCTTCTTTTCTTTTCCTCCCTCTGTTTTTTCCCTCTCCCGTCGGATCCCCCTGCTACCCCCTCCTCGTCGCGGCTTACCCCCCCTTTCCCCTCTAACCCTAACCCTGTGCGCTACCGGCCCTCTCCCACTCGCCCCACCGCCGGCATGCTCGCCCGCCATCGGCTCCCCGTCACGGCCCTCTCCTGCTCGCCCCGCCTCCGGCACCCCGTACTCCTCCGGCGCTACCCATCCGGCGCCCTTCACCTCTCCCCCTCTCGGCCTGGTCGAATCGCAACCCCTCTTTCCATCTCCTTCTTCTTCAGGCCGCACACCGCCTCCCTCGCCTTTTGCTAAGCAGCCTCCCTTCCGGCCGAGCCCGCTTTTCCCGACAGCCTTCTCCCCATCCGGTTAGGCCTCTCCTCTATTCCATTTTATTTATTTATTTTCTAAATTTGAGTTTTTGGTTTTACAATGACTCTTGAGTCTGGTTTTGAGGTTTGATGGTTTGTTTTGAGGTTTTGGTTTGATGTTTTTGGGTTCGAATTCATGTGGTTGAACTTGCACTAGGTTGCTTGGGGTGCAAACGTCGCGCGATTGAGGTTTCGCGCTAGAATTTGAAGATTTCACGTCAATTTCTGGGTTTTGACGTCGAGGTAGGTGGTTCTATGCCATACCATCTCTAGATGATTTAAATTGCTTTTTAATTAAATTATAATCTGTTCTAAATATAAATTGTGTGATGCGAATTTCATTTTGGACGTGCTTGATATGAATATTGATGAATTTAAGTTGTTTTTAAGTAAATGCCAAAGTTTTTCATGTGCGATGTGTCGTTGAAGGTTTTTAGACGTGTTTTGGTTAGTTGCTTAAGGTGTGAAAATTGTGTTTTCAAGAACACTTGAGGTACGAATTTTATTAAATTATGTTTTTAAAAAATAATGTAAACTATTTTGACGTGTTAGTTTTTACTATGAACCTTGAGTATGTTTTAGGGGTGCGAATGATGTTTTAGAAGGGTTGGGACGTGCAATTGATTTTCAAATGGTTTTGGAATCTAAAAATTTGTGTGTTTTAAAGTGAGGTCTTGGGGTATGCATATGTGATGTTTTACAAATTAAGAAATTTTTTAATTAAGTGTCGTTTAAGATGAAGAATATGGTTGGTAAGGTTTTCGAGGTTGCATGGTAGGTGTGAAATGTGTTTTCAAGTTCTTTGAGGGGTGTGTGTAATTAAATGTAGACCTTCAATCAAAATGAGTCAATTTGGGTATGTTTTCCGTGTTGCGTACTTTTGGAATTAAATTGAAAATTGTTTGAACAATGGGAAAATATGTTTTAGTTTGCATAAGCTACACTTTTGGTTTTAAAGTGACGTTCGTATATGAAATTGAGTTCGTCGTTCTGGTGCAAACCTTTTCATTCTAATTTTAAGTGTTTTATAAATTGTTAATTTCACTTATTAAATTATATGTGGAGCGTGAGAGTTGTGTTTGACAGTATTAGGTGTGCGTTAATTTTAAAGGTATTCTTACATGTGAGATTGGACATGTCTTATGTGAAAACTCTTATTGTGCTATTTTGAAATGTTCTCCTAATTGTTTAAATAGTTTATCAAGTCATGCAAGTGATCTGGACTATGTGATAAAATGGTTTTGGTGTGCGTGTGTTTTTTTATGGTGTTTGGGTATGCAAACGGTGACGTGTATGTGTAATGTTTTGTTGGGTTCGAGATATGTGAAAGTGATATACATTATGTGAATGTGAAACTTAATTGAGCACAAGGGAAACCCTGGGTATCTAGGTGGGCAGACTAGAACTAGTGTGCTAGTGAACTGGATGGGTATCGTCCCTGTTTCACTTAGCTGGATTGACGATTGCAACACTAACAAAACATGATATCTGAGGGTCGTGGCCTTCTAATCCACGTTTCACCGAGACACGAGGTTTCTAGGGTCCCACACGAGCTAGATGAACCTTAGGGGATTTACCCACAGTGCTCTACCATCAATGGTGGTGCCTTCCGTCGGCATATGGGGGACCACTTGGGTGTTAGCGTGTGTGTGTGTGTGTGCGTGTGTGTGTGTGTGTGAGTGTGTGTGTGTACGTGTGTGAGAGTGTGTGTGTGTGCCCATAATGAACATTTCTCATCCTCTTTAAAATCGTGTCTATGAAATTAGTTCTTTTTAGTGTTTTCCTTTAGCATTTGGTTTGTAACTGTTTTCTTTAAAAGTATTTTGAAAGTATAATTTTGAATAAGCACTTTAAATTGTCTTTTGATGTTGTGGCATGGAACTTATTCTCGGTGGCATCCTACTGGGCTTTTAGCTCACACCCTACATACACCCTTGGGTGTATGTAGATTCTTGTTTCTTGTGTATTTCAGGTTGTGCGTCGTGTTCAGGGATGGTGGTTGGTTGTTGGTGGTCTTCTCGTGCAGGTTAATGTTTGTGACGTGTGGATGTCTCACCACTCTTGTCGCTTGGAGGTTTGAGTTAGAGTTCTAGTCTCTTTTGTTGTCGTTTATTTTGGGATGTTGGCTCTAATTGTAAACCTTTAAATTTGATTTAAGTTCAATGGTCTCGTTGATTGTCATTTTTCCCAGTTTCATTTTATTATCTTCCTAGTGTTTGTGCATACTAGTTCGGGTAAACCGTTCCCACAGGTTACTCTTAATACCCAGGCACTTGTGCCAGCCCGTGGGGATCGGGAACGCCCTTCGGGCCTTGCCGCGGACCGGGTCGGGCACCGGGTCGGATGGCGACCCGGCCTGGTTTGTGACAAGGATTCATTGGTTATTACCTTAGAACCCTTTCATAATGATTATCACTACAGGTTTCCTTTTCTACATCATTGGACATTCACTATTAGTATAACGAGGTGATTTATGTGCTATAATTCTTCATGTGACTATATAAACTATAAATTAATAGTTAATGATCTAGTGACATGTTTAGACCCCAACCGAGGGATGAAATAAGTACTTCAGAATTTATGTTACATTACTGTAATACTTTTACACATGCATTTATGAACACATTTGTTTTTATATTACATGGACTTGATGTTATAGACATAATTGTGGCAGACTATAGAGATTTATTTCACTCACTGTCTGTGTGATTTTATCCCCCCAGAAGAATACAGGTTTGCAGGTGTTGGAAAATCGAAGTATCAGGCTCGAAACACTTGATTGATTCATTTCCTTAGATGGAGATGGTAGCTGATGACTGATCTAGATATCCAGATACTTACCATAGTTTTTGGATTAATTTATTGTTCATTGTTATAGAATTATTGTTTTATACTCTTAAAACTAATTTATCTTTCCAGATACATGACATATCATCATCAACGTTTTCATATTTATAATAGTTATTCCTATTTTTTTTAATTATTTATATTCATTTTTATTATTTATTCTATCTGATTATATATAATAATTTTTCTATCTTCTTGTGTATGGTGTTGTTCCACTATGTTAAAATTTGGTAATGAGTGCATAGGATCCACACAGATACACTCTAGGCCTTAGATGCAGGTTTCTATCCTTTGACATTTAGGGAGTTGTTCTTGAGGACTTGTGTCCAACCATGCAAGGGGAACCTATAAATAGAATCTGGGTTCAGGACTTCATTGGATATCTAGTGTAAAGACTCATTAGACTTTGGGTAACTTTATCATGATGTCTATCCTTGGAAATTTCAAGTGTATGAGACTTTGAGAACATGACCCACAAGTAATAAATCCACATCTATATGTGTTATTAGATGTTCTGGTATGAGGATGTTTTTATTGATCCATATACATTAAAATTATTATTATTATATATAACTAGTTGTGTGCTTCTATGTATTTATGAAAACCATGATGACCTATGTTCATGGTGAATATGGATACGTTGGGTTCTTCATGAGTGATGTTGTATTGATCAATAATTCATAAAAGGATTTTTCCTTATGTTCTTTCATAGAATTTTATATCTTAGGTCCTATGATGGGAACGAAGCATCCTAAATAAATCCATGAAAATGTTTTTATGTGGAAATTTCTTTTCTCTAATATTAATTAACGATATATCGAGCATTTAGGTTGATGACACCAAACTGAAACTTTCTTGATTGTAGATATCGTCATAAACTGATTATATTACACTATAATAATTTTCATGAGGTGTTATTCCATTTCAAAGTTATATTATTTCTCTATTAGTACCTCTGTGTGTTTCTAGATGAAAACCATGGACTATGGGTAGCTCTTCCTAATTCCCATGATAAAAAGGCTTAGAGGGTCGTGCACTATGGGTAACCAAAACCTTAGTTACATATTCAATATTTTTTATTAGTTAACATATTGAATAAATATTATTCAAAAACATGGTTAATAATTATTAATTCAATATTGATCACATATAATCCAAAAATAGTTATTTGGGGGAATATATTTTCACAGAAAATATAATAAATATTTTTTTTATATTTAGTAAATATAATATTTATTTATTTTTATAAAATAATGTAGTGATATTTATTTCTTAAATAAATAGTAATTATTCAATGATTGATAAATATCACAGAGGAATGAAAGTCTTTGTTTAGAGGTATGGAGAGAATAAATAAATTAAATATTATTTGAATAAATTTTAAATAATTTATTCAATAATTTTTTTTTAAATTCAATGTTTTTGCGCATGTCATTAAATAATAATACTATTATTATAGATATGAGGTTCTGTGGTGATTTGGGAAATAAAAATAGAACAATTGAAAATATTATTTTCCACCCCTAACACTATTTGAAACCAATTACATTATTTCTAATCCTAATGCTAGACATTTGTATTTTATTTTCATAATGACTTCTTGATAATCCTATGAAACCCAATATAGACCCTCTTGAAGAATGATCTCAAGAATATAGTGGGATCATCCTAAACCACCCCTCTAAGTTATATAGATATCATGAAAGTCCTTTTTTAAGATGATTCACTTGAAGATCATAGATTTTTGACACAAGCAATATGATCTTTTATGCTAGCACTAAGAGATTATAATGATGTCAATCATAGTTTCATGACACACGTGTGTACCATATCTTATATGAATCTACACTTTATTCCAATTATGTGATTGCAATATGACATTGAGGCATCAGATTCATCAATGAAGAAATAAATCATTAGAAAGTGTTTCTTTAACTACATAAATTTATTATAAATAATACTATAGTGAATCTGTGTTTGGTAATGGAATTATCAAGTAAAATTATATTTGATTCAATTTTATTTTTCATGAAACTATTCATCTTATAAATCATATATTAATCAATGATTATGATAAACCATTAAGTTGGAAATTCCCTACTAGAAATTTTAATATGTTTGAACCCTTTAAGTGATTTCAAAGTAGACACATATTAATTTATGATTATTTTAAAATCATTGATTAGTCTATAAATTTATCATTTATTTTCAATACCTATTATTCATTTTAAAATTCTAATCATGAGATACAGTCATATTCCTTATCATTATTGAATATATAATCAAAAATAGATTAATTATGAATAAATAAGATTTCAATAACACATATATAGTTGATAAGGATTATGGATCGATTATACAATAAT
Source organism: Viscum album (assembly GCA_963277665.1). Classification (NCBI taxonomy): domain Eukaryota; kingdom Viridiplantae; phylum Streptophyta; class Magnoliopsida; order Santalales; family Viscaceae; genus Viscum; species Viscum album. The sequence goes on from OY728122.1 coordinate 1,913,737,022, forward strand.
ACAGATAGGATCCCATAGGTACACACCATGTAACTAGGTTTAATGGATCAAGATGTCTCACAAATTAATTAAGAGCATCGTGAATTTATTTCATATGGTGGGTAATTAATATACACCACATGTTGATCAATTAATCCCATCCCATGGTATATAGAACTACATGACATGTAACATGAATGGACAACATGTATTCTATTAGTCAAAGATGATCCATGGGATTTTTATAATACATGTGTGACTGGTAATCATGTAACATATTGTCCACATGACATATAGCCCAGGTGCATGATTTTTACTCCATTAATGTTCTTAGAAGGATGACATGACCTATCCAGAGTATTTTTTCAAATATAGATGATCAAGGAAAACACATATAGTGTAGTTGGATCTCACATGCCATGTATATTACCAAATTATACATAATTTAATATTATTATTTTTATAACACTTAAACCATATCACCGTTTTTTCAAAGTTTCATTTATTTGACTCATACATGTCATGTAATGGGTTTTATACATAATAAATATCTAATAATTTTTTTGTCATATTTTCAAAGATGTTTTATATATAAGTTAAAATAGAACAATTACTCGATGAATATTTTAACATTACATAATATATAAAAAAAATTATGTATGTTATTTATTTCATAGTGAACTCTATTTAATTACATGGTAGGACATTAATGATACCTGCTGCATAGGAAAAATATATAAGAATATCAAACATGATGGGAAGTTAAGATGGTTAGTCACTATATTTCCTCAAAGGTACATGTTTCTCCCATAGTCATTTTAAATAAATTATTTCACTATTTGTTGAAAATGACTAATGAGAATATCAAAAATATTGGACGATAAATAAGACAAAAAAATTAGAAAATTATAAAACGTAATTAAATAATTTTAATGTGATTTATCACAAATCAGAATGATTGGAAATGAATGATAGCTTATTAAATGGGTAATTCATTGCACGTATGTAGATGATCATGAGTAGAGATGTGAATATTTTAGGTGATTTATTACCATTTAATGTTATATTAAATAAAATTGATGAATTAGAAACCGTCCCTCCTCTATTTATGTAAGGGCCTCATTTCCCCCTATTTTTTTCATAAACCCCATAAATAGATCCTTTTATTCCCCTAAAAAAATGTTAGTTTATCATCCTCTAGATAAAATAAACATTAGGAAAGTATCATGATCTTACCACTCTTAATAAATTATTTCTATCAAGTTTCATTGTTAATTTCATTATGGTTTTTTTGTGATCACATGAAATAATGAATTAAAAATTATAAATAATAAAACTATAAAAAATTGGATTATGAATAATACTTTTCTATGAAATTTTTAATCACTTGCGTAAATACACTTATTAATAACAATCATGTAATAAAGATGAAATAAAAAATTCACACATAAATTTAAAAATTCTTCAATTACATATACTATTTTGGTATATCATTCCACAATGTATGAAAAAATTGATACATATTTCATTGTTCTTGATAATCCAACCTCAGAGGTATTTATATTATCTGGGAATTATAACTTGGTTTTGGTTCGTCTTTAGTTAGATCACATCACGAGTTGAATTCAAAATTAAGAATTCGTGTAACCTAGAGCTAAGGGTCGAGTAAATAAAAATAATGGAATTTTTTATTATGGAGTTCATTGAATTGATGAAGGATTTATGAGTTAATGTTAATATAAACATTATTCCTACCTTAAATCCATTAAACATCCTTCATTCCAAAGACTCAGTTATTATAAAGGTAATATATCTACTTTTCATTAGAATATTCATGAAATGGGATATTCCAATACCAATGTTGAGGGATATTTCGATTCAGTAAAATAGTGGGAGATCAAAAAATTTAATATTTATTATCTATTATATAAATTTTATCATCTAATAAAATTTAGCTCTTATAAATTATGGTAATGTAAATTTTCATGGCTTTGACCATATCACTGTAATCTACACATGAAAATAATAACCTTCTAACTAGAACTAATTTAAAATAACTAAAAAGGATCTTATCCATTTTTCTACACCATGACTGGAAATTTTTGGGGAAAAAACCCCATTTCTGATGTACCTGTCTGACAAGATAGTGAGGGAGAATTTTCTATGTACATAAAATATTTTAGATGATGCCAATAATTTCCAATGTTTCATGATCTCATACAAATCCAGTGATATTTTTATCAACACAAGGATATAGATGTATATAACATAATGTCTCACCTTAGTTATCTCAATCAAGAGATGATAAGCCAAGAGAGATACGTGATCTCCAATGGAAATTGAACATGAAATCATAGAGTGTTAGTGCTATATGAGCTTCATTTAGTCATCATGACTGAATACCTTGAACACTTAGTCATTTTGGTATTTAATATCCCTAAAGATAATTTTAAAAATCACATCCTTTCCTCAATACCTAAATCATTATATAGTATTATTTTTAATTATTTCACGAGAGGTAATGAGAAAACTCTTTCAGAACATTCTACTCTTACTTAAAATGTTTTCAACGATATAGCTTGTGAAAAGACCATAGTTTTTATAGTGAATTAATATAGGAAGAATTAGTAAAAGCCTACAAAGAGAAATTATAATTCTAAATATCTTACGAAATTTCATTACAAGTAGAAGAAGATCTAAATTTAGGTAATTGGAGAAGATACAATATGTCTTGCGTGTGGAAATATATGTCACTAGAAGAATAATTTCACACCAATGAAATGGAATGCTAAATTTGAATGCATTATTTAGTGTAATAATAAAATATCTACATATTGATATATATATATATATATATTGTGGCTCATATATACATAGAAATGTTAGAACCGACTATATTTCTATTTATCGAGTGAGAATGGATGGATATTCAAGAAACTAATGGAGCAGAACTCACAACTCTGTTTATAAGAGACTACCACCTTCTATTAACAAATGGAATGATTTTCGTTTTAATGACCTGTTATTCCATTCCACGTGTTACTAATAAAATAATATCTATTTCATTCGTTGATATGGATGGATTAATTTTCAAATTTTGAAATAAATAACACCAATTTTATAATGAAAATATTTGTTATGGTATGAAAAAATAAATAATGTCATTTATATATTAGATTATAATAAATGAAGAATAATGTTCGGACAACTCATATAACACCAAATTGTGGCATCAACAAATTGGTCACATAAATGTGAAGCAGTTGACAAAGCTCTATAAATATGGTAATTTATACTCTTTTTAGATAAGACAAAATTAAAGGTGTCATACCTTTTTGCAGGTAAAACTAACCAAACTACAATTTGGTTCATAAAGTGAATGGTCGAAAAATATTATAGGTTTGGTACATGATAAAGTGTGTGGAATTTTTCCTATAATAAATAGAGGTGGATATTCTTAGATTATAACTTTTATGGATGCCTTTAGTAGATATGAATTTTTATAATTGATGAGTTATAAGTCTGAGACCTTTATGAGATTTAAATTGTTAAATAATTAAGCATAGATTCATAATTCTTATAATATTGAGAGTGGATGATCAAATTGACATGGTAAATATCTAAACCAAGTGTTTAGTGACTTTATATGGGAATTTGGGATTCTATAACAACTAACTCTACCTTATACACTATCATGGAATATTGTCTGTGAAAGGAGGAACCATACATTTCTAGACATGGTGAGGATAATAATGATTCATGTCGGTCATCCATTAACCTTTTATAGATATAAATTTCAGGCTATGTCATATACAACAAACCAAGTACTGAAAAAGTAGAAAATAGAAAACCCATTGAGTTATGGAGGGGAAAGGAACCTATTTTCCATATACACATTTATGAAGAGGTGAGTCATTAGTTAAAGACACATTTTAGAACAAATTAAAACTACATTGAATGAAGTGAATAAATAAATAATATCCAATTGAATCCAAATTATGGAACCTAATTATATAGGGCTTCTCTCAGGCTCTCAGCTCGACATCTTCATCATAGGTTTCCCCCTTCAGAAGGTGTTGAATATTCATGTTTCATTCCTCTCTCTCTATAGTTATAGGTATCCTCTACATGGCTCCATGATGGACCTTCTCTGTCCACATATCTATGATATGGCCACATGTTCCACTACTACACTCTATGTCGGATCTGGAGTGATGTTCACATGAAGTACTTGGGTTTGAAACTTTTTAGTTGAGGGTCCTCTCAATATCTTCTTTCTTTATCATCTACGGTTTCACCCACTGGTACCCTTTTATGGTTTCATCCCCTCAATGTTGTGAATTTAATTTTTCATTCAAATTTATTTTTATGGTTACTTCATTGTTATGATTAGGGACTAAAACCCTTTCCATCTTCCTCACTATTAGTGTTTTAGATTTGTTTTCTGTTGGGGGTCTTTGATGGTATTCTGTTCTGTTCCACTCATTCTGGTTCGATGATGATGTTCTTAGATATCTGATGACGGCATAGGGAGGAGTTCATTTTGTGATGAGGATTTTAATGGGGAATGTGAAGTAATGAGATATTGTTGTCTGGTCAAGTTCTTCCTCGATCTTGCTTCTTCAATGAATCTATTTTTGTTGAACTTGTTCATTTTGGAGGATTTTTAAGAGTTTAATCTCATAGTTTGGATAGTTTTGGTTGATTTTGATTACAGTTCTCTGGTGTTTCTATTTCTTGGGGCATGTGATGATGGTTTCATCAGTGCTTCTATTCATGGTGGTCTATTACTAGGTTTTATTTGCTACGGTTTTTAATATAGGGTTTGTGTATCCCTGGTTCATGTTCTCTATATTCCGTGACATAGCTGGATTTTCACTATTGATGACAATGAAAATCATTTTCCTTATCATTGACGATGTGATTTTGGTATGGAATGGTTTTTGGAAACAGAATAGTGATGATAGCTGCGTAGTTTACTCGACATGTTGTAGGGTGGTTCGGGCGGCTTATGTGATTTTAAGAATTATATTGGATTTGATCATCTTTTTTTGAATTGTTAATTTAGAATTTTCTCATGTTTATTTTTGTGATGTTTTTGACTATGTGATGTTTTTACTATGTGATGTTACCGCCACATCTATGAAACTGGTTTTATGAAAATAATTAAAAAAAACGTTTTTTCTAAGGGTTGTTTTTTTAAAACCCTGAAAACAAGAAATTGATTGTCACAAGATAAGGAATATTTCTTATGATGATGAAAATACTCAATAATTATAGTGGGAGAAATATTTACTTTCATGAATTTGAAGCTTAATAAATACATGATTTTTTATAGGAACAGATTTCATATGTCACTGTGAAAGAATATGTTCCAAAAACCCTTGTACTGCATTAGGGGTACTAGAGAGGTAAGAGATCCAGAAAGATATAATTTTCTTGTCATTGAATATGGAGACTCATTATAGATTGAAAATAATAAACCATTATCTTATAGAGAGGAATTAGAGATCTTATATGATGAAAGATTGTGAGAAACCATGAATTCTAATCTATATTCCATGATATGAACCAATTTTGGGGTTGGTTGATCCTCCAGTTAATGTTAAGTATGTTAGGTGTTGATATGTATTCAAGACAAAATTTTATATTCAAGGTAAATTAAATACACATAAAGATTTACTAGCGGATAAATGGTTTTAATAGCATCATAACATTGACTACAATGAATCCCTTTCTATAGTTTCAATGATCAAATCTATTATAAATCTATTTTCTATTGAATTGTTCCTTGAAAATGACATTTATTAGATGGATATAAAAATAACTATCTATAATGAGATCCTTCAATAATGTGTCTATATGAAACACCAAGATGAGATTGTGAATCCATGTAATGCTAAAATGATTTTTAATTAATTGAGTTTCATTTCAGGATTGATGTTTGAATATAGTTCAAGTAACATTCAGTTCTAGAAAGCTATAAAAAATTTAGTTTCATTAAGAATCAATGTGATACATGTATTTACAAGTTGTTCAGCGAGAGTGTGGCCATTATCCTAGTTGTATATGTGTATAAAATATTAATTATTAGACATGACATACCTATATTATAGTTATTTAAAAAATGATTAAATATGTTTTTTTCCATGTAGGTCTTAGTAAAAACAAAATATTTTATTGGTATTCATATCATTTATGATAAATCCAATATGATAATTTTTCTAACTTATGGTATATGTATTTACTAGATATTGTGGAAATTTATTATGGATCCATCCATCAGCTGGTTGGTTCCAGTGTCACATGATATACCTCATTATATGAAAATATGGCTATATTCACAAGAGTAGAATGAGATAATGAATAATATAAAATATCCTTCTATGAAATGATTGACCATAAATTATTGATTATATAATAGTCTTGATTTTTCCATTTCATTGATCATGGTATTGGGATATTGAGATGATCATGGTAAACAATATTGGTCCTCTATAAAGGATATGTGTAAAAATCTAAAAATAATGAAGTATATTTCCCCAGTGTGTGGAGGTGATGAAGAGATATTTATTAGGGGTTATACGGATTTTCGATATCAAATAGAATATAATTATCTCATGTCAATATAAGGAATGTATTCTGTCTCAATAGAGGAGATGTGATTAGTAAGAGTTATAAGAATGTAATTTTTTCTGATTATATAGCTGATTATAGGTATATAATATCTTATGATGTATCCATAGAATATTTTTCACTAAGAAAATTTTCAAAATTTCAAAATTTGTTACTTTTTAGTAAATATCCTATCACATTATATTATGATTAAACAATAATGGTAAATCTCTTAAATGAGACAGTGTTACACCAAAAAACAAAGGTCATCTCCAAAACTATCTCCTCTTGGGGTATTTTTCACATATGGGTGAATTTGAATTGGGTAGAGTTTCTATCAAATAAAACATAGTAGTTTCCTTGACTAAGGCCTTAACTTAGTAGAATCTAGAGTATCAAGTGAGTTCTAGAAGAAAGAAGGTTGTAAGTAGTTGGCTCTACTGCAAGTGAGACTCTAAAATAGTTAGTACCTTAGAACCGACTGCTATATACATTATGATTAACTATATTAATCATTTTGAATATTAATAAACATATTAAAACATCAATATTGTTCGTTTATATGATTTATTAGGTGATAATTACTTTATATTAACTTTCACACTTAAACATCATAATAGTTCCCTTCTGTGATGAGATCCTATAAGTTCCATGAAACAATTCATAGAAAATATTTTTTCTATATCCTAATGATATAATTTTAGTGGAAAAAATGATATAGTTTTTCATGGTAGGATACTTATATGACTTCCATTTACATTCTCATTCTGTACACCCTTGGCAATTTCAAGTGTATGATATTACGTGAACATGAACCACCAGTAGAAAATACACATTTTAATGTATAATTTGGTGCTATAATATAATTATTATCATATTTATCCTTATATATTAATATTATTATTAATGATTTTTATTAGTTTCTTACTTTTACACATTGATGAAAAATATGACGACATATGTTCCCAGTGAAGTTGGAAACATTGGGTGACCCATGAGAAATACTATATTAATGATTAATGTGAATAAAGATTTTTCACTTATGTTCTATAATGGAATTTTATATCATATACCCTTTGATAATAATGAATTGACCTAAATAAAACCATGGCCATTGAGTTCTGTGTGTAGGTTCATTTTTTGAATATTAAAGAAAGAGTCATCGAGAACATTGGTTGATGACACCAAAATTCAACATAGATGACTATATATATAATAATAAAGGTATAAAGCTCAAATATTAGATCATTTATGATAGAAAACTACCCTTTTAGTAATTGAAAAAAGATTAAAAATTTATGAATTATGGAAATTTACAGCAATCCATTCGAAAATGTGTGATTAGCTCTTTTGGTAAATCATTTGTCAGTGTGATATCATCATTGCTTAACCCTTTTTTAGAAAACCAATCATTAAATAATTTGGATTCCCAATATGTATTTGTGAAAAAATGATTCATTCATGAGAAAATATCTTAAAATAGGATCCATCTTGTTATAATCTTCCACAATGGATTTATTTATCCAGTTCTCACTAAATGCACACTGGTTGTGGAATCACACTCAAGCCAAATTTTGTTCCATCCTTTTATTCTTTGCTTGAAATCTACATTAACCCAGACATGAATTTATTCCACCAAGGATGAACCAATTCATCATGGATAATAAATAAAAACCGATTATATCCCCTCTTTGATCCAATAATATATCCCAAATACCCAAGGTTCCATTGTTTCCTGGAGGCCATATCTTAATTTCATTTATTCAATATAATAAGTGAATAGACCCAAATTATTTCCAATGTTCCAATTGCTAGAGGTAATTTACTAGGCAGACCAATCCATCTAAAAATAGAGAGGGTATGTTTCCTGATATTACATTTTCCATGCTACAATGTATTAGCATTCATCATAACAACATTAATGTGTGCAATATAAATTTAATGATTATAGGGCGCATGATCATGAATACTATTATCTTGACTAAATTATATGATAAGAATATCATGATAATGGGATTATATTAAATAGTAATCCTTCACATGAGGATGTATGTAATTATAAAATTAACTCCATTCTCTATAGGTTTCAGGGCGTGTTGTTAGAGGAAATTTATGGACATTGTGGGGGGACCACCTAATTTCATAAAGAATGAGGCCTAAAGGGATAGACACTAATTGTAACTAGGACCACATATAAAAACTAAATATTATATGTTATATAAGATGTTGAATAAGCATTATCAATGTTTGAGGATTAATATTATTCATATTTTCTTGATCACGTATATTTATTCATTAGTTATCAGAGAGAATATTTATGAGAGAGAATATTTAAACAATATTCATTATCAATTCTATGAATACAGTATTTAGTTATTTATTGGTGAATAATATAGAGATAATTATTTATTAAGAAAATAGTCAGTGTTCAATGGACGATAAATTTTGGGGAGGAATGATGGACTTAGTTCAACGGTCCGATGATAAATACAATATATTAAATATTATCTGAATTTTTTTTAAATAATTCATTCAATAACTAATATTTATTTAACATACATATTTTTACATATTAGGAAATAATATTATTATTATTGAGGATATGAGGTTGTTGGGGGATTAAGGAAATGATAATGTAACAAATGAAATTGTTATTTTCTATACCTATTATTATTTAAACCCGAATATATTATTTATAAACTTTATACAATCAATTTGTGTTAGTTGTGCATAAAAAAATGTAGATAATCCCTTGAATCCTTAGAGAGATTCTCTCCATGAATTCTCCCACGCATTGAGGTAATTCTTCCCCCATCACCCAATTGATTCTATATAGATCAAACAAAGTCCTTAATTTACGTTATTATCAAAGATATCAAAGGTGAATGAAAAAACATCTAGGATATTCCATTATAGCACTCAGATATTCCTATGAAATTACTCTTAGTTGCATGATGCACATGTGGATCACCAATAGAAGGAAAATTTACATAATTCCTATGATACCAAATAGGTATAATTTAGATACATTAGAATCATTAATAAAGAAAAAATTCATCACTAAATAACTTGTAAACTATGTAAATTAGTTGTTAATCATGATGTTGGGATCTTGTATTTGTTTCATGAATTATCATTTCAGTTAATATTTGATGCAATTTTACTCGTCATAACATTTTTTGTTGAATACAACCTAGACTAATGAATTATTATGATAAATACTTGTGTTTGGAATGACCTTATGGCACTTATGGTGTGCTCTGAACTTTTACAAACTCCCCCAACTTTGAGGCCATCTATTTCCCACAAAGGTCCTCTATAGTCAAGGTAATTGATTTTTTTTCATAAATCTTTATATAAAAGGTGAATCAGGAAGAAAATTGTACATTTCCCATACAAATAAGCTAAATGGTGAAATTTATTTTGATTTTTTTCAATGAACACCGACCAATCACCTTATTGTAAGGGGTATAGTGTACAATATCTATAGAGATATTCTACACAATAAAAAACTTCCACAAGATCATGTGATTGTAAGGTTTCCCATAGATCATGAACTGAGTTTCAATCTATCTATTACTATTGATTATTTATATTGTCACCTCATCAAACAAGATATTGGGAATTTTGTTGCTTAGGTGTTTGATCTTGAAAAAATACATGATGATAAAAATGTATACCATTTACACTTAATTTTTTATGAGAAACATTACCAATTAATGAAAAAGTACCTGAAATCAAGAATAATATTACATATAGATAAATAGAGGTAGAAATAAAAGGTAAAATAAAAAAATCGATATAATCAACCTATAAATTAAAAAAAACATTCGAGGGTACCTATATAACACCATTTCAACTCCCACATTTATTAATATTATAATTTCATGTGGGTAAAATATTCTAATATATTAATTCATCCTTTATTTATTTTGAAAAAATATATATATAGAAACTATTGCCAATTATACTGGAATTAATAATGTTACTAAAATACTAAAGCATGGGCTTCTATGAGTACCTATTATAAATATATACACAAGGTGTGTTTTCATAATCTGTTTGTACAATGGTTAAACTACTCTTAATCATTGTTACAAACTATTCATATTTTTATATGAGTATAAATCCATACTATGTGATGAAAAAACAAGGGAATGAATGTTTTTGACACATTAGTCCTCACAAAACTTCTAAATAAAAAATTTCATTGGAAGGAAATGAATATTTATTAATCGTGGGCCGAATAACCTAAATATTTGTATATAAAAATACATATGAAAAAAATTAATACCACTAATTAAGTTGTAAAACTCTAAATTATAATCATAATATATATATATTTATTTATATAATTTGTTATTAATTTTTTAGGGAGCATTTTTTTCTTATTAAAACCTATTTGGATACCCCAATGTTTTTTCAAGACTTAAAACATGTATTACTAAACAATTAACCACAAATGATCACCATTATAAATTTTAAATACACTACATTAATCATTTTATAAAAATAATTCAATTTATACAATTTTATTTTGTTTTATTGAAAATTTTTAGATAGGGAAATGTTGAATTATTGAGAGAATAATGATATAATGATGGTACATGATCTTAATATGGATACAGGTTTTTAGAACTAGATATGTATTAGGGTATATATTATAACATTCAGTATAAAAATATATATTAAAACAAATTATATATTTTTCTTAGTGATTCTATTGTGTTCGAAACAAAATAATAAAATTGAATGTTTTTTAATGTTTGAAAATTTATTAATGATACCACATTACATCAAAAAACTAGCATCCACAAAGTTGTATTTCTAAGAATAATTACAATTTCATTTAAAATATTTATTACTCGTTTCATTATTTATGTTTTTCGAACACTACCCAAAGTATCAATAATCTACATGTTCGAAAGAGGAAATAGACTAGTTTAGAAACAAGTGGTATGAATACATGGAATTATAATGTTTGTAGACATCATGAAGTGGTGCCTTCCTACCATGTTTTTTTAATTTTCACAAAGATCATGACGATTTTTTTAAATTATTTAAAATTTAGTAACATTTCATATCAATTTATCAATTGATTATTTATTTGATTCTATTATAATTTTACATACTTATTATTTATTTACGTTTCCTAGATATTATGAATAGATATTTATGATTTATTTTTTTAAATAATGTTTTGCCTATAATGTTCACATATGTTCTATATAGAACGTTCATGGTCCTTCTAAAAGAATAAAAATTGATTTTAGCTTTAGAGGAATATAAACATTGTATTTAGACCTTTGTTGATCTTCATAGGCAGATAATGGGTTTTTGGAAAATAAATTCTCAATGACGATTTTGATATGCATGATGTAGTAACTTATAATTTTTTCTCTATATATATATATGTTTGTTATTTTTTTTGAATTATTTAAGTTCCGAAGAGATGAAATGCATTAAATTTTAGATTCAATTATTTTTAATACCATTCAAGTGATATTACTTTAAAAAAATATCCATAATTAGATTGTGCTGTGTAGGAATCAATTGTATATACATCCAACACACAATGTTCATAGTATAAATTAATGTTCATATTTTTAGTTTAAAAGTGTAATTTTGGAAAAAAAAATGTGAATCACTCTATTAAATGAAATAAAAACTATCATATTTTCATAATACATCAAGAAAATTATAATTAATTCATTTTTGACATGTATTTATTATCCGGAAATCAATTTCATTAAGGATATTCCCATTATGATTGAAATGGAATGTTTTGATTTAAAAATAATATTTTAATTCAAAACACTAATCACATTCACAAAAATGAGAAAACGTTTTTAGAATATATTGATAATTTAGTAAAATGATCCAAAATTCAATAATGAAATTTATAAATCAACCAAACAGCAATCCAACACATTGTGTTTATAGTATGACTCAATGTATTACTTTTTAGTTTAAAATCAACATTTTGGTTCTAAATACATGTCACTAACTGATTACTAACCAAATGAACTATAATTTTCCTGATAATTTGGAAAAATATCCATTATTAATTCATGAAATATATGAAATATCCACAAATCAATATGATACGTAAATTTTTTATATAACTTAAAGTTATTGTTTTTTATTTAATATCAGCATTTTAGTACAAAAAACCATTCACACACTCAAAACATTGGAACTATTATTGTATTGTCTTCATATTTTATTACAATTCTCTATAAGTCATTTTTGCATGTAATTGTTAGTCACACATCAATTCAACAGATGATGTGCCTGATATGACTCAAGGTGTGTTTTTTTCAGTCTAAAAGTGACATTTTAGTTCAAAACATGTTTTTTCACTAAAAACTAATAAAAAAGATTTATATTTTCATGATACTTTATTAAAACTATCCATAATCAATTTATGAGTTATAGAAATTGTCCAATGGTCAATCTGATACACAATGTTATTAATATGTCTCAATGTGCATGTTTTCAGTATAAAAGTAACACTTTATTTGAAAACATGCGACACAAAATACAAATTGGGAAAAACAGTTGAATATTCATGAAAGTTTATATAAAATAAATATCTCATTTTTTATTTATAGAAATAGTTCACACATCAATTTGACATATGGTGTGGTTGATATTATTCAAAGTGAATTTTTTATTTAAAATTTATATTTTAGTACCAAATACACTCAATGTAATCAAAAGTGGTAAAAAATACATTTTTTTATAATTTTTAATAAATATATTTAAATAATTTTTAAAGTGTAGCAATCATGTACACAATAATCAGACATACGATGTCCACTGTATAACATAATGTGGGTGTTTTATGTTAAAAAGTGACATTTTTGTATAAAACACACTGTACATACTCAAAATGAATAAAAAATGATTATATTATCTTTATGCATTAGTAAAATGATCCATAAGATATTTTTTATGTTGGAAGTAGCTACACATTAATCTTAAACATGGTGTGCCCAGTATAACTCAAATATTGTACTTAAATTATAAAAGTAACATTTTAGATCAAAAAACATATCACTCACCGAAAACGGAGTAGATAAACTCATACTGAATTGATCATTTTTGAAAATTATCCATAATTGATTTTTTATATATATGAATTGGCCTCAAATGAATCTAACACACAGTGTGTCCAAAATGAAATTAAGTGCATGTTTTTATTTAAAAAATTCATTTTAGTACAAAACCCACTTCACATACTCAAAATTGAGGAAAATAATTTAGATTTCCAAAGTACTATAGTTAAATTATCTATATGTCATTTTTGACATGTCAAAATCATCCTCATTTCAATATAATATACATTATGACTGGTACGATCCAAATTGTGTGTTTTCAATTTAAAAAACATTTTTGTTTTAAATATTATTTATTGATTGACAACCAAGATAACACAATCTTATTTCACTAAAAAATTAGAACAATGATCTATAAGTAACATTTGACATAGATAAATCAACTGAACATCAATCTAACACATGATTTTGCTAGTATTATTTCATGTGTGTGTTTTTATTGAAAATCTACAATTCAGTACAAAACACACATTAGATACTCAAAACTGATAAAAAACATTCAGACTGTCTTGATACTTTAGTAAAACTGTCCCTAATTAATTTGGGATGTATAATTATTTGGAACAAATTCATCCAACACACATTATTCCTCGTATGAGTCGAAGTGCCTATTTTCTATTTAAAAGAAACATTTTATTTCAAAACATACATCACTCACTGAATAAAAATAAAATTTTATTGGATTTTCTATACACATTAGGATAATTATCCCAAAGTAATTTATTACATATAAGAATTATCCACATTTCAAATTATTAAATTATATTCCCGATATAATCGATGTCCTGGTTTTTAGTTTAAATGTAACATATTGGTTATAAATAAACATCACTAATTGGAAACCCTGAATATGAACTCATATTATTGCGATAATTTAAGACAGTGATCCATAACTCATTAGTGAAATATAGTAATCATCCACACCTAAATATGACACATGGTGTGGAAAATATAAATAATAATTCTTATTTATTTAAAAAAATTGACATTTTAGTAAAAATATCCCTTCATATGCTCAAAACTAAATAAATATTCTCTGATTATCATGATTATTTAATACAACAATAAATAATTCATTTTTTAGGAGCATGGATAAGGTTCACATCAATCTGACACATGTTTTGGGAAGTATTACTGAAATTGTATCTTCTTATATAAAATAACTATTTTATTTCAAAACAAAAAACACAGATTCAAAACAAATAAAATATTATTTTATTGTCGTGATACATTAGAAAATTAATCCATAAACCATTTGTGAAATTATTGAATATTCCACATGTGAATCTGACACACGGTGTGCCCGATATGACATAACAATCTCATTTTTAGATTAAAAGTTATATTTTATTAATGCATTGTGTCATATTTATGTTTCCATTATTTATTTTTAGTGTAAATTACATAATATTTTTTTTATTATAGATAAAGTCTTATTTTGTTCTTGTGATGAGTTGGTGTGTTAAAAAATTGATAACATGATTAATATCATTCTAAATGGTGTCCCAAATGCAGCAAAATAAACGGTCACCTATGGGGTTTCTAAATTTAATGGAAAATGGAATGTTTTTAATTTATCATATAAAAAATGTTATTGTGTAGTTTTTATTTAAAATTTTTATTTATTATTTATTTTTATTTATTTTTACTTTATTTTTAATGGGTTGATGTAATGTGTTTTAAATTAAGCAGTACATTTCCAGAACTCATGGATTTTATCAGTGTAATTATTTTAACTGATAAAAGGATATTTTATCAAAACTAGATATAACACTTCTAAAATCACCCTTTTCTAGTGCTAAAAAATAACAAAAATGGTCGTTCTTTGTCTGTACTTATTTTTGGGCTCGGACGAAAGATGATTTCATCAGCACTATTTCTAATACTGATAAATGTGTTATATTATAAATCACTTATAACATAAAAAAATTAATAATGATAATACTATTTTTATTCCATGATAAATACCTTATATGTAGTAGTGTCATTCCTTATCAAAAGTAATGTAATTAATTATTTAATTATGATTATACAGAAGGAATATTTTCCGGTTATTTTTCCCTTTTATCATTGAATTTTGTCACATTAATTAATCACATCCTCATAAAAAACATTATCATATTTGAATTTATTTCTTTTAAAATATCATTAATTTAGAAAGAAATATAATGATATAATAATAAATATTTATAATTAAATCACAATTTAATGTAATAATTCAATTTTACTATTAATAATATTTACTGAATTATTAATATTAATATGTATAATTGACATTATCCCTCTTAATGTTTCCTGTAATAATTTATTTTTCTCGCTCATATTTGGATTCAGTTCTCAATAAATATATCCTAAATTCCTTTTGATCCCTAAACAACTAATTAATAAATAATGAAATTAATATTTATTTTATTAATTTCTAGACATAAAATAGTTATTAAATTTATTTTTTTATCCAACATTATAAATAAACCAACATGGATTCCATTAGTTTTGGGGTCCCAATATGAGTTCAATAGATTTTTTGGTTTCCAAATATGAGGTTCCACAAAACCTTATTAACACATGATGTTCCTTCCAAATTAGAAGGTGTCATGTGAAACACCCCAAGTGTCTCCATGCATGGTCCAACCGGAGAAACCTTCAATTGAACATTTTCTATTTGATATTTTGATCCTATGGATCAGATTTTTCCATAATATGAATCCTCATTGTGTTATCCCTTCAAACTATGACTATATAATATGATGATTATTTGATCATATCTCATGAGGATCATGTTATTCCATAGAATGATACCCTAATATACATGGCCACATAAACTTTCTGTTCATTTTCTGATCTTAGGATCAAATACATTCATATTTAACCCAAAATTCACATCATCCATAAAATAGGTAGATATATTCCTTCCCATCATTTATAAATTTCTATATTGGATGGTCCTAAAATAACATTCACATCACTCCCAGACCCGGAATAACTACCACAACACTTCACAATCAAATGTTGTACACATTATAACAATAGATAGAGAAGGTGTTTGATAGATTCCAAACTAGAATAAGAAAATTCTCAAAATAAAAGGAACACAAACATGGGCGGTGTTTTCTAGAATTTAATCAATTATTACACTATATTTTTGAGAAACAAAAACATTAGATAGATATTACCTCTATAAATTTTTATCAAACTATGATCCTAATCGATTCAACTAAAAATAAATTAGGTTTGTCTCTTCAAATGATTTAGGTGGATATGTGGTTTTCACCAACATCATTTTAATGGAAAATTTATTAAAAATTTATCAAATCAAATATGAAAAAATGAATCTTTAATTTCCTGATATCCATGACTTTTATTTTAAAAATTAGAATCTATTTTGTTTTTTACTATAATATTAAAAAAGTTTATAAGTGGATGCATCCTAATTTATATATTAATACTTTAGAACTGAAAAAAAAATTAAACCTAGAAAATATTCTATACATTTTTCACATATTTCAGGAATTGTATTTTGGTTTTTCCTTTACATATAAATTAATTTTGGGCGGTCTATGATATATACAAAATAATTCATTGAGTTTCATGATAAAAAATTAAGTGATATTTTTAATATATCCAAACTTCATTATTGAAAATCTCAGAATTTGGGAACCCTATTTTCTAGATTCTATTGATGTTAGGATTATTTTATCCTTTTGAAATTCAATATTGGTTTATAGATATTCAATAAATAACTATATCAAATTTAGGAAGTAATATTTCAATAATTAATCTTCTTTTTATGATAACATTGAGTCATTTTACTAAAAGATTTATTATAAATGGTTATTTGGAAAACCCAAATATACTTCATTCTATTAATAAGTTAACATAGAGTTATTGTTTAATCATTATTATGCATATTTTAAATTTCAAATTTAAAAAATTGGATATAATCATTCCAAATAATGTTGGTTTTGAATCACCATGATTAATCCACCTCATCACTTTACATAATTTAAAGGATACATGGTTCTAATATATTGTTGTTACAATGAAAACTCATGAAATATGCTAATTCAAAAATCTCAATGAACCAGTTAAAAAGTTTTATTATAAAAATAAAAGTCAATATTTGAGGAATAGATGTTTGATATTGAACTTTCAATAGTTTTCACTACCTCTGTGCTATCAGATAATTACCAAGGAATATAACTTCCTACCCTCCATTATCAAAGAATATCTAAGTAAAATGTAATTTTTGTAAATGATTCCATTCACCCCTCTCGTTAATGTTTCGATGATGAGAAAGAATTTGATACCAAATCAAGTATCTATTTTTTACTTCTAAGAAACCTAATAAGAAAAAATATTATTTTTCAATATCCCCTAGGTTACTCGTCAGATAATTTGACAACAGAAATCCTAGCATCCAGCCCATTTGTGATGGATATAGTTTTGAGTATAAATGAAAAATAACTGTAATGGTCTTTGTCAATTTGTGGTCTATTTTTTATAGGAAGTTATAACTTTTCATTTGATAAATGGATCATTGGTAAAAATGGGAAATGAAATGAGGTTTGGTCTTTTTGAAAACATTGGAGATTTTTTAGATTTGAATGGATACTCTAAGGGTGGCTCAAGGATCATAATTTCTACAGAATATTCCCAAATAATCCTTCATAGTTTCTCCGTCCACCTATTAGATGATAGACTCAAACAGCTAGCTAGTTTTTTGGGTGGAATCCCTGGTACATATAAGGACTCACATGCCAGCCAATGATCTTGTATTAGTTAGCTAGTGGATCACACATAACGTGTTATTCTCGGTTGGACTCATTGGCTAGTCGGTGTGCCTACACAGGGTGTATAGTGGTCCACTATATATCTTATAGACCCACAATTGATATGTTGATGGGGGTGTGATGGATAACCTTTAGTGAGGGGACTACATGAAATTGGGGTTGTTCAAATGAACCTAAACCAACATTTTGGAAAGAACTATTTTTATAGGTACCTTAGAAAGGCCATATAGAAATGGTTTCGAAAAAACCATTTGTATAATTTCTATAGAGATACCCCATAACAAATGAATGGGAAAAACCATTTTTAGAGCTCAATAATTATCCATATGACCAATATCAATGGTTTTTCAAAACTGTAGGTATTGGGCTATGTCAAAATTTTTCAAAAAACCATTAGTAAAGGTTTATAACAACTACAAATAAGACAAATCCCATACAAACCATTAGTATAGGATATCACAATGGTTCTAAAAAATTGGTATATGGATGGTTTCTCTATTAGTGGGATGATTTTATTTTTTGGACATTGAGCCCTCCTCATAATTATATAGCATTGATTGTTTTTTAGAGAACCATTTAGCCTTGAACTCTCCTCCTCCCTTAATGATATCCCATTGATATTTGGTGTATCTATATGAAAAAAATGTGAATCCTTGTGATATCCTTCAGTCTTGATCAATCACGGCCTCCTTCACCCTTGAGATGTGTAAGATCATTATACCATTCATTTTGGATGAATTTCACTCTATGTTTATGATCTTCGGATATTTTTTATGTTTCAATAATCTGGAAATCCTCTTATCTTTGATTATCTTCACCATCAAATAACTGTTGGGTTGTTTATAATTATATAATTAGATGAAAGTTATATCCGATCAGGATGTAATTTTTCCACAATGACCGAGCTTTAGATCACCATTGCTAGAGGATGTCTCGTTACAATAAAAACATGAAATTAATTAGCATTTCATGTAATTTACTTACAATTGTGATTTATTTTAATGTGTTTTATCTATATTTTAGTAAAATCCACCTTTGTAACTTGGAATTTAGTTGCATGTTTTTATCAACATAGAATGAAGAGAATGTTGTGAGTGGCCTAAACTCTATTGGATAATGTTGCAGCTAAGGAATATTTCTTGGATGTTTTCTTCATGTTGTTCAAATTTCATTATATGAAATTTTAATTTTCATTATTATTGCAAGATATTTTTCCTTAGTATGAAATTGGAAGAATGATATAGACCTTCGATGGGTATGTGTTCAAGGTTTGGAATGGGTTGTGATATCAAGTAAGACCTTCAAAAATTATGACTTTCAACTTTGGTTTCAATATTATTTTATTCATTTAATTATTGTTTATTTATTTATAATTAATTAATTTGTAATTATTGGGCATTAGTAAAACCTTTTCAAAATCCACAGAGGCATAATTGACATGAATGACATGGAAACATTAGCTATTATTTTCTTTTTATGAGTTTTCTCCATTCGAGGTAGGTGGTCTCATGCACTATACCCTATGGTTTTATGCATGTTTATTGGAATGTGGCGTGTTATTATAAACCTTGGTAAAATAACCCTTTAATTCATAATGTGTTATTAATAAAAAATAATGTTTAATTAATTAATTATCCTTATGTGTTAAATAATTAGGGGAACTATGCCTAATGTAATTGGACAGGGTTCCAAGTGCCACATTGGTTCTTTGTGTACTCGACAAACATCGTCCGCTGATGTTTATGGTTTGATCACCATTATTAACCTTAGAATACATGGAAATATTTGATATATTTTTGTGATAGATAAGACCTAGAACCTCTAAAACCATATATGATGTTCTTTCCGATGAGTATGATAAGGTAACCTAATATAGTGTGTTTGATATTAAACACACGTGTAACTACATTGAATCAAGATGATATGACTTTTATTATATTTATACTCATGTTACCGTGATGTGATACATGTACTGGTATAGATTTTTTTTACCATTCTTGACAGTGATCACATGTTGGTGGGTCTGTTTCACATGAGACCAATATTTCTTGTTTTTTCCCATGATGGTGCTTATGTGACTTTGTATTCCATGTTTTATGATTATCACTTTCTATGCTTATTACCACTAATATCTCATGATGACATGCTAGGTTCTACACATAGATTCTCTTCCTTTTCATGTATGGTTATCACTCATTTTAATGCATTATTTCTAGTCTATGGAATAGGTGGAATATCATGACATGGTTATCCCTGAGAGGGGGAGTGTACAAGACTTTTTGGTACAATAATAAAGGATATGTATATATAATTGGGCCATGAAAACCTTATATCATATCCTGAAAAACGAAAATGGGGCATGATTATGAGTATCTTATTTAATTGAGGCCTAGTGGATACTGATTATCATGTCCACTTGAATCCTTTTAGATTTTAAGTAGCATATACAATAGATTTTATATGGTTTAAAAGTAAAATGATCACTCAATGCATAGGCGATATTGAGAGATATGTTTCCATGATTCCCAATGAATGACTAGTGAAAAATTTCCTCAGTACCAAGTGAACCATCATTTTTTCTAGCACTTTACCTATTTAAAAATTAGTAATAGTTATGATTCTATAATATAGCTATCGAATGTATCTCCAAGTTTTATGATGTCTTAGTAAGAACACAACCACTTAATATATGGTCAATTATTTCTTGCTTTTTCTTTTTGTGATTGCGATATATTTTTGTAGTTTTGTGTTTCCTATTTCATAAAATTAGTATTATCAAATACATGTACACTTATAATGACCCATGTATAACCTATGTAGACATTAAATCATTTTTCTTAATACCTAATAATTACATAAATAGATTCAAAAAGACCGTATTAGTTATGTTCCATTGGAATCATGGAAACAGAAAAGCTAGAACATGACTGAGATACATTATCCCCCACTTGGTCTTCTAAGACTAGAACCCCTCTTATCCATAATATACATAAAATAGGTCTTCATAATCCAGGTAATGGAACATAAAAAGGGGTGATCTTGAATTCTCAATAAGGGTAAATTATAGAGATATGAAAGCATAAACCTGAGCATAAGGGTATGAGAATGTGATCATAATGTTAAAAGATAATACCATGCATATCAATAATCATTGACATGAATCATGGAATAAATATTATCTATTTGAATGGAATGAATCATATGAGGATCAAGAGTATAATTAATGAAATCTTGACATAGAATTAGGACATGGAATTTTGGAATACAAATAAACATGTAATATCATTCCATGTAAGTCAAGATTCATTACTATAATTATCAGGGAACATCATGGGGACTATACCTACTATCAGGGACACACCACCATCTCAAGTCACAGTCTTTTCCATGAAATTGATCTAGTTTCCCTATCATCCAACAATGGATCTGGTTTATCCATATTCACATAGTGAATCATGTTTCCCCAACTTCCCATAGTGGATGGGGTTTCCCCATCTTCCCATACTTGAGCTATTTTCCCTATCTCACATAGTGGATCACATCTGACAACATGAATCCCATCATTATCTCAAGAGATATAAAACATTACCCAATTCATTGAAGAGAGATAAAGGTTTCACCTATGATATAATGAAATCATTCATATATGTTCCACATGATAATAAAAAATTCATCTTATCATAACCCATAAAAAATATGGGTTTCATAAGCATTATATCATTACTAATAAAATGAAATGGGTATCATAAACTTTTCATAATATCATTACATATGTATAGAAGATAGGTCTCATAATCATTTCAACAAATAATAATCCATGAAAAGAAGCGGCGATGAAGAGCATATAACAAGTGGAGGAGAAAAAAGTGTCCTAAATTGTATTCCATCAAAACATAAATCATTAAATAAAGAATATGAATGGTATCTTGGAACATATCCCCAATAAATCATAAACTCGAAAATAATTATGTCATGTTATATGGAGAAGGATTAGTAAAGATCACATGAAACATTTATAAAGGAATATATCCATTCTTTGAAAATCAATTTTATAAAACCAATTCAAATTCCTTTTATTATGGAAAATGATTTAAAATTCGATTTAAAACATTTATTAACGGAAATATTGTTTTTATGATGAAAAAAACATTTTTAAAACAAAAATCATCTTTAAAACCATTTCTATTAAAATATATTTGAACATTTATAAAGGAAACTTGTAAATATTTTGAAAACCTTTTTCAATGAAAACTCCTTAAAAACACATAAATATTTTTTGAAATATTTTTTAAAACATTTTTCTTTGAAAATAATTTAAAAACTCATAAATAAATCTGGAATGAATTTTGAAAACCATTTTATTTGAAAATACATTTAAAACATAAAAATTAGGCTTGAACCAAATTGAAAAGCACCCATTTCTAAAAATAATATTAATACGTAAAAATATGGCATGAAAAAATTGGAAAATTATTTTATAAAATTTCATTGAAAACACATAAATAATTATTTAGGTCATTAATATCCTTTTCTTCGATAATAACATTTCTAAAACATAAAAGTAACTTTGAAAATAATTTAAAACAATTTTTAAAAAAAAAATATGTTTTAAATATTTTATCATTAAAGAGAAAATTAAATTCAAAGAATTTAAACAATAATATGAAAAAAAATTCTTTAAAAATAACCCTTTCTACAGTCATTGGATTCTTAAAGGAAATAACAGACATGATGTCAGGTAAGTTTCAATATACCGAACATTCCATTTGAACTATAAAACTTTAAAAAATTCATTAATTGGAAAAATAAAAGAACCATTTTAATGAAATTTGTAATATAGTTAAATCAAAGATAAAAATATAACTTAAACATCATAATATAATATTAAAAAAAATTATTTTTCTAAATGAGGTTTTTAAATAACAGAAATTTCCATCTAAAAGGGTAAATTAAGTAAGTTTTTAATAAAAATAATTCCATGATTATATTCAGTACCAAATATTGGGAATATGGTACTATGTCATGAATAAATAATAAATATACATAGGGAATAAAAATTCACTATTTCCCTTGACATAGGGGTCAAAACATTTCACTAATTTGTGCATAATCATATACAATCTTGGAAAATGAAGAGATTATTTAAGTAATCTCTTAGCACTTGGAAATTTTGAATTATACTCCCCATGTAATTATATTATATTACATGATTTCTATAATATAATTAAAATAAATAGATTAATAACATCTAAATGTATGTATATATATATATATCATAGAATAATATAGGTGCATAAAATGAAATGTGTCTCAAAGAAGGTAAAGTGAGACAAAATTACTTTACGGATATGGTAACATTGGAAACCTAAACCCCATGAAAAAATGATCAAAAATTGATATGTAAATACCCATAAATATAAATGAAATAATTATATAATACATCCATGGGTATTATATACACTGCAAAAATTAATTGAGGGGTGAATATGGCATTTATCACATGGAAATAAAATGTGAGATGAAATTCCATTACGCTAACTCTTCAATTTCATAGTAACCATTAAATCACCACTTATAAGATATATATATTTGATATAAATTTAATAAAGAACCATATTATTTTATATAATACCATATATGATTTTTTATGACATTATATTACTTGTTTATTAACATCTCCATGTTAATGTTACGTTTCAGGTAATATCTTCTCTGTTTTTTGTATATGTTTTGGCTTGTTATTATTAATACTATTACATATAGAATGATTTAATTTTTCATTGAATGTAAATAATTAATTAAATATCATATATAATCTTTATATATGTATTTATTAAAACCTATATAATATATAAATAATAAAGGGAATACATTATTCACGGAGACGGTATGCCATACATACAAATGAACATTGATTCTATTTTACTTTCATATTGAATTAATGAATCTAAATGATATACATAGTTATATAATATAATCAAATTATCATTATTTTCTAATATATATAATATATTTCACTAAATACCTCCTTACTATATTCCATTTTGAGTGTGAACGAATCATATCGCTTTGAGTAGGTGGTCATCCATATGTTCCCAAATGTTTTTATCATATTTAGAAGAAATTTAAAGAATAAATTTATGTGTTATATAATAAATAAATAATCACAAATATAACATAAATATCCTATAGAAACACAATTTCAATCATAATTCCCAACCATTGGAGGTGTGAATGGAAAAAGAGAAAATAATGTTTTGTGAGACGATTGTTCGACATATACGGGAACTGTAAGTTCATTACACATTAGTTGGATGGGTGTGTATGTGTCAGTCAAAAACGTAGAATATAAAATATTATAATATTAAGGATATAGATTTTATTAAATAATGATGTTATAACCACATTTTTTGGGATGGGTAGTGAAAATAAAACAAAGGATCTTGAGAGATGATGTTACCTCTTCTTTGGTAACTAGTTTTAGTTTGCACCAAAGGGCTTACATGGTTGGATTAATATTTTTGGTTCTAATAATGGATTGATAGGTATGAATAAGTTATAGGAGTTAGTTTTGTTTTGTACTGGAGGCGAAGTGGCATTATTTTATATTTTTGTAAATGGAATTTTGTCCATGTTATACACATTTCATGTTGCAGAAATAATAGACCCAATTATAGAAAATAGATGTTAGAGTCTAAATTTGAATTTATTTTTTTTTTGATATGTTTCTAGTCCATTCTATCTTTATGTATAAGGATTAGTCCCCTGTTAAGCTTAATTTAACCTTAATCGCAATAATTATTTTTAACTACATTAACTAGTATTTTTGGTAAAAATGATAATATTATACATTTAAAAATATTATGATTATAAATATGTAAACCAGTTTTCCAAATTCCAATCATATAATTGGCCAAAATTAATATATATTTAATACCATAGAAGGGATGACAAATTGGGGTTTTAATGTAAATTACACAAATATTTTGTATGTTTTTATGTCCAATATTAATGTAAAATTGACTCCAATGATCTGAATTGTATTAATTGATAATTAATTTAACTAATTTAAATTTAAAACAAATCAAAAACATAATTTCACCTTGTTAATTCATAGATGAAAAAGAAGTTTTGAATTAAACATCGGTATTTTTCACTCTTCATCAAAATATGAATCCTCATAAAAAAGTAACAAAAAATCTCCTTAATATAATTTTTATATTCTTATTTAAAAACATTGAGGTATATTTTGACATTTAAAATTTATAAAAGATCCCTAAATTTTATTTTAATTATTTAATCAATTTAATGTTGGTAATATCACTTTTTATAAGAATACATCTTTTCATTCATAAAATTATATTTATTCTTATCTTAAACTGTCAAATATATTAGATGAGTATAAAAAATATAAATTGAATATATAATGCTAAAATTGTATTGAAAACATCAATGAAAAGTGTGGTTATTCATTTATTGATAAAAAATAGTGTTTTTACATAGAAAATTTGTTTTCTTAGAAAATTATTTTATTTATTTTCAAATAGTTCTAGAATTCAGTCATATTAATTAATAACCAAATGGTTCATTTAAAATATAAATGTGTAAACCATATTTTTACAGTTTTGTAAACAATATTTATAACGTCCATTCCAATATAATGGTGGTAGCTATAATGATATTTTAAGAATCATATTAATAGTATATTGTAGTTTTGTTAAAACTCCTCCTTGTGTGTAAAAAGAGTAATCAAATGGACTCGGTATTGTGTGTAACATAAGAAAAACATAGTGTTATAGATTCCAAAATATAATCTATATATTTCCTATAGTGAACACAAACCAAACATAGTTCTCTAATATAAAAAAACAATATTTAGCATTGCCTGAAATGAAAAAATATAAAATTGAAGAAATTAATTAAAAAATATATTTTAAAAGATATATGGGATTTACATTCTCCTGCCATTTAAATGAATATCACTACTAAAATTTGTCTGGTTTATTAAGAATTTAATACTTAGAAATTCCTTTCATATAAACCCACATCATAAAAATAAATACTATAAATTACATTATAAATGGAATGTTTGAGATATGATGGTTTAACAATGTAACTCATAACTAGGTTTCCAGGTGGTAATACATTGGTGAAAAGTAAAAAAAAATACATGGATGATTAATCTAACCATTATATTCTGATGGATAGTGTTGGAAAACAAGGATTTGTGAAACAAAACCCCCACAAACAAGTAATTATGTGATGATATAAGGGGCCATTTGATTCCTAAAAAAAGAGGGTACTAGGATATTTTCTTGGTTTTAATATATTTTCCCAAGAGTTGAATAATTTTCATGAGAAGACATAATAACTTGATTCAGAACAATATCAGCCTTTATTTTATCGTGTTAAATCTCCACCACACATTTTTCTCTAAAAAAGAGGGTGTTTTTTTCATTCCTTAAACAGTAACAAATCATGAGATCCATAATAATACATCCCATATGTCATCAGTTACAATTAATTTTTTTTATAACCTATTATCCAATATTCATAAATAATCATGTGGTGAGATAGAAATTTAATTTTCCAAAATTAATCCAACGTTAAAATTAGACATTCCAAAAATGTTAATCCTTATTTCCAATCCAAAAAATGTAAATGAAAATTTTTATAAAGAATGCCATGATATCATATTAACATTAATCCCCTTCATATCACAATTTAGATATTGGTTGGTAAATTCCAAACATGTGAATACCCTCTTAATATATCCTATTAAAACAGGATAATAACCTAAATTACTATAAATAATTTTGAGAAAACTACATGATTCCTTATTACAATGATCACTGGATATATTCCATAAATACAAGAAGTTTTAATCTTTATTTAGGATTATGTAATCTATTTTTCAAAACAATCATTAATAAATTATAATATCATCAATACAATAATATTTATTTTTCAAAATCAATATCTCCTTCTCCTAGATAAACACAATTTTATATATATCATGAACACATTAAGGGTTAATTTACCTAAATCAAAATATCAACATTCCATTAAACCACTTTTTTATGCATTCATCACTATTCAACATATCATTTTTAATCCTTAATGAGAAACTTATATTGAAAACAATTATACATTTCATGATTCATTTGACATAATCATTCAAATTCTAAAAATAATTAATTAATTCATCGAAAATTATTCATAAACCATTACCGAGGATTCATAAACTTGTTCATTAATACCTCTTTTACAGAATATGAAATATCAATATGTTATTAAGGTTCCATAACATCAATCTAATAATTATATTAAATTTAATATAACCAATACTAGAAGTACATCGTATACCTTTCACATGTTATTCACAGTCTATTTTTCTTCATCAATATAAACTATACGTGAACCACCATCCTAATTATTATCATGATATTTCCACTTAGGAAATAGATTTGCATAGTTCACATACTTTCCACATCTAAAACATTCAATGTTATAAAATATCTTTCTAATTCCTCCTATTGACTAAATTTTGAAATCATAATGTGAGAATCATTTATCGTAATGGAAACCCACGTAATCATGGAAAAAATCACTTAAATGATGTCTAAATAAGGGATCCTACACATTTAATTCATGAAACCTAAGGTTAATACTATTATATTCACTGTCATGTTATATTAAAATCCATCATTATGGTTTATAAAGATTTTTTGAGTTCTTATATAATATCTCATAGTACTTTCAAACCATGTGTGAAGAAAGGACCGTTGATGTGTACCAGGTTACACTCAAGTAATGCATAACAAAAAATTTCAGATTTACTACCCCAAGGTACATCTATGCCAGATCCACATTTACTTGTAGTATTAAGATATGAATTTAATTCTAGGAAACTTCTTTCTCCCTCAATTTCCAATAGTCCTGGACATTTTCCTACACTTTAGCATAACCTTAGACTTATCCTTCGAGATATCCCTAGACATATAATTAGATATATCAATAGGGATCTCACGATAGTTTTATCATAATATTTTCTAATGGTCGACTAATCCTTTACTCTGATTCCTACTATAATGACCTAAGCTTGATGGACATAGACATTAAATTTGTTTTGTGGAATACTTAATACATTACACAAATAGAAGCCCAAATTTTGTATTACTATAGTGCCTTTAGAATCATGGAAACACAAATTCTATTACACGATTGATAAAAATTATCTACCACTATGTTATCCAAGTATAACACCCCTCTTAGTTATACCATATATAAAATATTTATTCATATCCAAGGGAAGGAAACCTAAAAATGTGTGAGCTAATATGCTCAATAATGGTAAAAAATGGATAATGTAAACATAAACATGGTCATAATGGTATGATAATGTGAACATAACATTAGAATATCATTCCATTCATATAAAAGATGAAAAAAATGAATAATAGAATAAATATTACTAGTTCATAAGGCATGAATCATAAGGTGTTCAAAATCATAATTCACGAGAGAATAACATATATGTAAGACATAGAATTGTGGCATACACATAATCATGTATTATTATTCCCTATAAATCAAGACTGTAAAGAAACAGAAAATCCATATATATAATTTTTAATTTATTTTTGATTATTACGAGTATGTGAAAATTGACGGTGCTTTATTCTGAGGCTTGGTGTGCCTGGAATAGAATTTAGACCTTTTCGTAAAAGTGCGTTCAACAAACATGTGGGCTGCATTTTCTATCATATGAACTAGTGCTCAGATTAAAAATATAAGGGCACTGTTGAACTTGAAGAACAAAGAAACGCTTACAGGATGCTTAACTTCGACCACAGTAGGTCAGGAGAAAATGTTAGTTTTTCAGACTTTTTGACGATTAATTAAATAAAATAAAAATGATTTTATATTTTCCTACCTCTACTTGAGAGGTGGTGGTGGGGACCATTGATATAGGAAAACATTTAATGCAAGATATTAAATGTCCTTTTACACGAATATGTGTAACCATACCTCATTTAATTAAAAATATCATTAATTATACCAATTATTGAACCATTAATTGAATAAATGTTTAATCACATTATTTCATCATTTGTTTTATTATGCCGTGGGTAAAGATAGATTATGTCGATAATTTGTGGAAGAACTCTGATGAAGTGCCAAAGAACATCCCTCCAATGAAGAACCGAAGCTCGGATGACAGAATTGGAGGAATCGATCTGGGATCGAAGAATGTTGGTTGCTTCAACGAATGAGGATTATCCTCCTACAACCACGACACCCCCAACAATTCTCGATGGAGGGGATTATGTTCTTTAATTCTAGTGAATTATTTTTATTTTCACTATTCATGAAAATGTGAAGAATGTGGATCAACCAAAACGAGTTGTTCCACGATTTTTATCGAACTGCGAGATGTTGTGGGGTTTTTGAATGGAGTATTATTGTGATTTTGATAACTATTTACACCACCCCCTCTGATATGATACTAACTTGTTGGACACGTGCAAAAAGAAAAATTACTGGACCCTCTGCCCCTTCATTTATGTTGTGTTTTTCATGGGAGAATTTTTAATTTGACGGCAATATGAATCAAAGAATCACACACTGAAAGTAGCATTCTAGTAGGCCCGTAAGCACAAACAGGAGTGAAAAAGGAGCTCCAGAGCATCGCTGGAGCCCTGCAGATGATGTGTCGGCACGACCCCGGCGCGGTGGACCCAAGGGGCGGAAGAATTTTGGCCGGCTATGCTGGAGGATGGGTCATGCATTTTCACGTGCCATTCGTGGATGCCACTACTTCGAAGCTATGTAAGAGTGAGAACCATGCCCTTCAAGTCACGCGAACAGTAATTTACCCCCACGTGGTGCTGGTGACTGAAGAGCCGAATGACTATTTGAGCCATTCAGGAAGAAGGGGATGCGCGACCCCTCGCATGGTTCGTGTCAGCCAGTAGGCCAGGCCGGTCCACTGCCTAGTAGGTTGAGTCCATTATGGCCTTTCCAAGCCGATTCAGGCTGAGCAGGTCCGCGGCCCAGTCGGTTTGGTCCGATCCGGACCAGGAACGAGTTGGGTCGGCCCAGGCTGGGGTGGGTTGGGTCCAACCAGACCCAGACCCATTTTGGCCCAGATATGCTTAAAAGGCTATATCTCGCAAACCAGACATCCATTTGACAAACTGTCTACGGTTCTAGGATCCTTGGAACGAAAAGCTTTTTTTTGAGATACTATAGTGGAGTTTTGGTGAATGTTGGAGTATGACAGGGTTGGATCGAACACAAGTCCAACCAGTCTCTTGGGACTAAAATTCCTATAAATCTTTGAACAGGAGTCCAATTGATGCACATTCTATAGTGTTGGGAACCTTATGACATGATGAATCATTGGGATACATATTTTTGGGAGTTCATTCTGGTTGATGTATGACCAATGGCTTGAGAATAGGATCCTCTCATAATAAAGCGTACTATGTACGGGAATCCAGTGGCTGGCTAAGATGTGAATAATGAATAGTGATCATGTATTGAACAGCACCATGCGATATTTTGTGGAACAACACCTAGAGATCCTGTGTAGATCAGCACCTTGAAATTCTGTGGGCCTCATCACCTAGTGATCCTGTGTGGATCAGCAACTAGAAATATTTTATGGATCAACACCTAGTTATCCTTTGTGGATTAGCATCTAGCGATCCTATGTGGATCAGCACCGAGTGATACTATGTGTATCCAAAGAAGAACCCTTGATAGAATAATATGACCTAGCATTACAACTAATCAATTGTACTTTAAGTGTTATGTTATACCTTGTTTGACATGAGACTTTTTCTTCGTGCTTTATGATTGAGATCATACATTGTGGTATTCTATTATAGAATTATAAGAGACCTTCGGGGGTCTCCGGGTCCCTACTGGGTGTTGTTACACTCACCCCTGATGGACATCGCCAATACCTTGTTGCGTCTTGTGTCGAGTAAGGGAATCCTTGATTGAGACTTGTGGAGATAGGGCCTTACAGTGGGCGGCAGTGACGGTTGATGTCGAGAGCTGTAGAGACAGGATATACCTACCCCCTTCAGTTAGGATCTTGAGAAAGTGATATCCGGAGATGTTAATCAATTTTAGTTATTGTAATTCCAATTGGTCTTGTATTTTGGCTCGTTTACATTCAGTACACAATTTTAGTACTACAGTTTTACTTTTTTGTTGCATCTTTTTGTTTTCATGGACTATGTGTTCATACCGTTTTATTGGTAGTGCCATTCCAATTTATAGGATATTCCTTTATGATGTTAGTCTCAAACCCCTGTCCTATGGAAGGCATGCTTGGGGTAGTCATGGAACATGGCCCAGGGGATGGGCGATGACAAAGTGGTATTAGAGGGGTTGGTTCTATCGAAGAACTAGGACTCTGATCACTCCAATGAAGTAATAGTGTTAAGTATTTTGACTGTGGTTTTCAGTTCATGGAGTCCATTGGTGGTGCGGCAGCTGACATATCAATACACCAGGACCCTGAATTCTGATTTCTGACTCGGTGAATGAAAACACTAATTGTGTGTGTCTTGGAAATGTTTTACATTTGATTTCTTTTGAATCAGCTCCCCATGTATAATATTTTAATCATGTAACACCTATTTCTTTTCAAGATACCGCTGCGTAGATAACCATCCAGGACTCCATAGAGAGTACACAATGATGAACCACCGAGCAATGATGCTTTGGTGTAGGGCCCTCTTACTGTGTTTCCACCTTCGGGTGGGGGTACCAGAAACACCACCACTTAGAGGGAATTAGTTTTTACCAGCCCCACTGGAAGACCGTACGTGTTGACGGAGTGTGTTTCATGAGTTCCAGATATAGGGCCTCCAAGGTGTCATGGTGAGAAAAATCACCAAATAGATGAGGACGGGTTGGAGGCGGTGGAATGGGGTTTTTACTTAGTTGAGATGCTAGTAGATCAGATAGTGATTGTAGCTGCTAGCCTCTTCGAGAACACTATAGGGAGATAGTGGAGTCTGATGCTCTATATGCATGTAAAGGCAACACTCGCTAGGTTGGACTTTAAGAACATCTTCAAGGGGGTGTTTGTACAAGTGACTTTACGTTCAGTGTGTATCTAATAGAGGTTGTGCTTACAGCAGGGAAGCCTAATAGTGTCCCAATACTCATTATGATTCATAGACCTTTCATGGTACTCCATCGACATAGTATGAGACCAAGTCATTAGGGATAAACCTTTGAGAAGGGTCTCTAGTGGGAGATCAGAGAGTCGACGATATCACACAATATCCCAATGCAAGATTGAGTGCTCGAGTGGGAATTATTGGTTGGGAGTTTATTATTTGACCTGGAACTGATGTTGGGAGCTACCCCTAGATGATAGGTAGCCGAGTCACTTGAATCCGGAAGTTGGCAGATGACACAAAGGTCCATACGGGCCAGTCCTTCTATAGTAAGACCCTTGGATGTAGGGTCGGTGGTGTAGATCTCATGAGGTGGAGGAGGACTTCTGAGAAATAAATCCTATTACTCTTGCGGTAGACATGGACACATGGCTCGTGACTGTCTGACTCCTCGCATAGATGATCAGTAGATGACCGAGAGAACTGCCAAGGCTGCAACCGAGGTTCAAGCGAGGGGGTTCACATGGTGAGGGACCTGACAGTGGAGAAGGTCATGCAATAAGTGGTGGATGAAAGTTTGAGGTTCTACCACCAATACCCCCATGTGGTCCATCCTGACCACATGGAGTAGGTGGAAAAGGGAAATCTCATCTTTAGGTGGAAAAGGCCTACGCCCACAGTGCTCTAGAGATAATTATAGGTACGATATGTGTATATTCCACCCGATCTACAGTTCTTATAGATACATGTGAAAGACATTATTTTATTTCCACTAAACTCGTTCAGAGCTCAGGGATTCTGATGGAGTAGTTGTCAAGATCATTACAGTTAAATAATTTTATAGATGATGATCTAATGATTACAAACTGGTCCAGATAGTGTGAGCTCACTCTAGGATGCATGTGTTTCGGCTGGGAACTGTTAGTAGAAATGTCGAGGCCTTATGAAGTCATCTTGGGTATGGAATGGCTATCCATAGTACATTCTCAGATGGACCTTTTTAGGTGAAAAGTGAAGTGTGACCACGAGGATGGGATTATTTTTTACTTCACCGAAGAGAAGGGATTATTTACACCACATGATGTACTTACTCGGTGGAGGGTGCAGTCGATCACTCATTAGTTGGCCAGACATACCCTAGGAGAAATTTATGTGAGGAGTCTGAGTTATCCTATTGCGGTGGACCGGTATGCTGATGTATTCCCTAAAGATGTTCCAGGACAACCTCCTTGCAGAGAGGTGAACTTATACATCGACATGTACCCCTGGACGACACCGATATCTACACTAGCATATCGGATGGTCCCCTTGAGACATTGTGATTTTAGGTACAGTTGGAGTACTTATAGAGGAAGGGGTTCATAAGGCCCAGTGTTTCACCCTCGGAATCCCTGATTTTTTTTCAAGAAGGAAGATTAGAGTTTGAGGCTTTGTGTGGACTATCTGTTCCTGGACCAGGTGACTCTGATGAACAAGTATCCCTTCCCATTGATTGATGATCTCTTCAACCTAATGATGGGATATTGATGGGTTTTGAAGATAGATGTCAGATTAAGATGTCATCAACCTAAGGTATGGAAAGAGGACATACTGAATAAGACCTTTAGATTCTAGTATGACCACTATGAGTTCATGTTGATTCCCTTCATCAAGACTAATTATCTAGTAGTGTTCATGGTTCTCATGAACAGGATCATCTAGCCTTACCTCGATCACGTTGTGGTAGTCTTCACTGACGACATCTTGATATACTCAGATCGGTGGAGGATCCCATGTCAAACCTACAGTAAAATCTAGATACACTTCGAGAGAACCCGCTTTATGGAATGCTCTTGAAGTTCAAGATCTGGATACATGATGTCCACATACTGAGAAATGTTATCTCTAATGTTGTAGTTGCAGTGGATCGATTAAATATAGAGTCATTCATTTCTTGGGATCAACAAAGGAGTGTGACAGAGTTGTGGTTTTTTTTTGGATTTTCTAGGTACTATCAGAGATTCAGACTTGAGTTTTTTAGAGTTGTGATGCCCTTGTAACCTTTGAAAAAATGGATATCCCTTAGTGTGGATGAAGAGATGCTAGTAGAGTTTTCAGGAGAAGAGGTATGGAATGATGAGTGCCTCAATATTTATACTACCAGAAGAGGGTGTTGGGTATGTAGACTACCGCGATGCATTAGGTATCGATCTATGATTTGTATTGAGGAAAGATCGAGCAGTGATCACCAACATCTCATAGAAGCTAGAAAAACACTATATGAACTACACTAACCATGACCTGGTGTTAGCATCAGTGGTCTTTGCACAAGAGATGTGGCGGCACTACCTGATGGGTGAATGTTTTATACTCTACTATAGTCACAAGATTCTCAGTCATATCATATCACAGAAGGACCTAAACCTGAGATAGCGGTGATGGATAGAGTTCTTCCCAGACTATTACATTGAGACAATCTACACTTTAGGATAGGGGAACATTGTAGCAGACACACTCAGCAGGAGGTCTAATCTACGGTTGTTGAGTGAGGCGAAAGAGTAGCTAGCCACGTTGCAGATATACTTTGTGGATAGAGATGGCCTATCTTACCTCTAGTCTAGGACAGTTACACCCCTAATCATTCAGTGATTCTTGGAGGGATAGCTTCGGGACATTTATTTGGAGGCCCGACGTGCTCAGATATACTCAGGACAGGCTCCTGAATGATTTTATGAAGGTGGGGAGGACTTCGTTATCTTTACAGGATGCACCATGCTACCCGTGACACTACAAGAGGAGGTGTTGAGGGATTTCCACACATCCACATTGGCGGTACATCCTCGAGTGGAAAAGATGTACTAGGACCTCTGGCATTAGTACTAGTTTACAGGGATAACGAATGCAGTGGAAGAGTTCATTTCATGATGCTTCACTTGTCGGCATGTGAAGGATGAGCCTCATGTGTCGGCAGACATAGCTCATCCACTCGAAGTGCCAGAGTGGAAGTGGGATGATATCTCCATGGACTTCATGAAAGGGATACCATGTATGTGTTGGGGTCACAATTCCATATGGGTGATTGTTGACCGAATCACCAAATCAGACCACTTCTAACCCATTCGAGAGCAGGGATCAGTAGAGGTTTTGGGATTCCTTTACATGCAAGAGATTGTGTGACTTCATGGGGTTCCATTGTTTATCATCTAAGATCGTGATGCTAGTTTTACATCTCACTTGTGGAAGGGGTTGTAGGAGGAGTTCGGGACCTAGCTAGGCTTGAGCATTGCCTTTCAACCATAGACAGATAGTCAGATGGAGTAGACCATACAGACAATTGAGGACAAGCTTCTTGCTTTCGTCCTCGATTTTCACCACACTGGGAGGGACCACCTACCACTAGTGGAGTTCTCATAAAAAAACAGTTATCTATCCACCATAGGCATGGATCCATTAGAGGCCATGTACGAGCGGCTTTGTAGATAACAACTATGTTGGACAGACCCAGAGGAGTCAGCACATATGGGTCCATATTTGGTACAAGCTACCTTAGAGAAGGTGCAGATAATCTAGGAGAGGATGAAGACATCACAGAGCCGGCAGAAGTCATATTCCGATAGGAGACGGAGACCCATGGAGTTTGAGGAAATAGAAAATGCCTTCCTACATCTCTCAGCACTATTATGATTACAGAGGTTTGGTCAAGGCAAAAAATTATCTCCGAGGTTCATCGGACCTTTCCAGATCCTCAACAGACTAGGAAAGGTGGAATACCATCTAAATCTTCCCCCACAGATGCACCAGGTTCATAGTATTTTCTATGTGTCACAGTTGAGGTGTTATGTGCATTATCCATCACACATAATTGACTAGGGCGAGCTGGACATCGATGATGGGGTGGAATTTGTAGAGTTCCTGGTGGTGATAGAGGACCGAAAAGAGTTGGTCCATGAGGGGAGGTCTATATCTCCAGTTCATTTTAGTACGTAGCATGAGAATCTTCAGTAGATCCCATGGGAGTGGTAGGCTCATAGGCATTAATAGTACCTCCATTTTTTCCACCATTACTGTTGTAGCTTTATGGGAAAAAATCCATAAACGTGGGGAGAATATAAAGACTCTGAAATTCAATTTAATTTTTTAAAATAAATTATTTGGGATTATTATGGGTCTACAAAAACTGACAATGCTAGATTCTGAGGCTAGATGTGCCCAAGACAAAATTTGTAACTTTTTTTAAGGTACATTCCAAAAATGCACGTGCAATATTTTCTATATTTTTGACCAGTGCATGGATTAAAAATCTGAGAATACTGTTGAACTCGTAGTGCTGGGATTCATTTAATAAAGGCTTAACATCGACCATATTTGGTTGGGAGAAAAATATAGTTCTTAGGTCTTTTGGGAGATTAATAAAATAACATAATAATGTTATTTTATTTTCCAACCACTTATTAAGAAGCGGTGGTGTGGAAAATAGAGATATTCAGACATTTAATGAAGGATATTTAATTTCTTGTTACACAGAGGATGTGTAACCATCCCTCATTTAGTTAATATGATCACTAATTATACAAATTAATGAGCCATTAAATGAAAGGAGGTTTAATCACATCATTTCATCCTTTGTTTCTTTAAATCGTCAGTAAATGGAGATTGTGTGGATAATTAGTGGAAGAACTCTGATGATGTGCCGAAGAACATCCCTCCAACTAGTAATGGAAGCCTGGATGAAAAAGTTGGAGGAATTGATTTTGGATCGAAAAATGCTGGTGGCATTACCAAATAGAGATTATCATCCCACAACTGTGACACCTCCAGCGATTCTTGAGGATGGGTATTTTTTCATTAATCCATGTGAATTATTTTTATTTTCAGTGTTCTTGAAAAAATGTGGAACACAGATCAACCAAAATGAGTTGATATACGATTCATATGGAATTCTGGGATGTTGTTGGGTTTTTTAATGTGGTTTTATTTTTTTTCCTTTGATAATTTATTACAATAGACCCTTTGACATGATGCCAACATAGAGGGAACGAGATAAACAAACTAGGCTCGAACCCTCTGCCCCTTCATTTTTTCGTTTTGATCATGGGAAAATATTTTATTTTATGTAAACTCCAATCAATGAGTCAATATATGACAGTGGAATTCTGGGAGCTCTGTAGGTGTGGATGGAAGTGAAAACAGAGCTCTGGAGCACTACTGGAGCCCCGCAGAAGAATCGTCGGCACGACATCAGTGCGGCACACTAGGGTGGAGGCCGAAAAACACCGACCGTAGTGGAAGGGATGTGCCGCACGGTGCTATGGAAAACCGAAGGGGGAGGCCATCTCTCGGACGACCACATTGATGGAAGTGCAGTGCGCTGTCGTGTGCAGTCAGTTCAGGATGGACCAGGTCAGACGCTGGCCGACTATTCTTGACCTAAACTGGGTTGGGCAGCCCAGGTTGGCTCAAACCCGGTTGGTCTGACTGGGATGGACCGGACCCAGACCATTTGGCCCAAATACGCTTAAAAGGCCTTATCTCGCAAAACAGACATTCGTTTAATTAACCATTTATGGATCTGGAATACATGGAACAAAACGGTACATTTGAGATACTCCACCCATGTTTTCATGAAAGTTGAAGAATGGGTGGGTTGGATCGTACCCAAATCCATTCCGGCCCCTAGCTGTAAAATGGCTATAAAACAAAGATTGGTCATCCATTTGATGTGTTGTCTATTGCGTTGGAACCAATTAAACATGAAGAATAATTGGTTTACTTTTTTGTGGGATGTCATTTATGTTGTTGTACAACTGATTGCTTGAGGAAAAGATCCTCCTAGAATCAAGTGTATTATATAAAAGAATCCATTGGCAGGATGAGATGTGAAGAATGAATAGAGATCTTGTGTTGATCAACATATAGACCTCTTGTGTGGATCAACACCGAGAGATCCTATGTAGATTAGAACCTAGAGATCCTGTGTGGATGAGCACCTAACGATCTGGTGTGGATAAACACCTAGATACCCCACGTGGATCAGCACCTAGTGATCCTGTGTGGATTAGCACCTAGCGATCCTGTGCGGGTCTGTATAAAAACCCTTGATAGAATAAGAAAATCATGATTTATGACAAATCATCTTTACATCTGTACTTAAGTTATACCTGGTCTCGGGGTTCCTACTGGGTATTGTTATACTCACCCCTACACGGGCTTCATCTGCAACATGTTGAGTCTTGTGCAGAGGACAAGCAGCCCTGATTGAGACTTGAGGAGCTAGGACCTGATGGTGGACGGAGGTGACAGTTGATGTAGAGAGCCGCAGAGATGGGATATACCTACACCATTCAAGTAGGATCCTCAATGAGTGATCTCAAGAGTTTTTTTTCTGTTTTAGATGGTTTTCTTCTAACTCTGATTGTATTCCAGCATTTTAACTTACAGCACACAATTTTACTATTACAGTTTTACTTTGTGTTTTCATCGTATTGTGTTCCTGTATTTTGTGTTCACACAGGTTTAATGGTAATTCCTTCCAATTTTAGGGATATTCTTTTTCGATGCTAGTCATCAACCCCTTGCCTATAGATGTCGGTCTTGGGGTAGTCGCAACACGGGCCCCGAGGGACAGGTCGTGAAAAAGTGGTATCAGGGGTGTCAGTCCTACAAATGTACTAGAACTATAATCTTTCCAATTGGGAAATAATGTTATGTGTTTTGAGTGTGGTTTTCAGTTCAGTAGTCCAGTGTTGGTGTGGCAGCCAAAGTATGTATGCACTAGGACCCTGAATTTTTATTTACGACTCGGTCCACAAAACACTAATTGTGTTTGTTTTGTAAATGTTTTACTTTAGATATCTTTTGAGTCAACTCACGAGTAAATTTTTTTTGATCATGGTGCATATGTTTCTTTTCAGAATGTTGTCATGTAGAAAGCCAGCCAGGATTCCAGAGAGAGTACACGATGATGACCCACCGAGTGATAAGGCTTCAGTGCAAGGCCATATTACTATGTTAGATCCTTCTAGTGGTCTACCAGCTGCACAACCACTCAAAGGGTAGAAGTTTCCCCAGCCACACTGGTAGACCATGAATTCCATCTGAGCATGTTGCACGAGTTCCAGAGACAGAGGCCTATGAGGTTTCAAGAGAGACAAACCTGAGGTAGATAAGGACTGGCTGTAGGTTCTGGCATGGATTTTTCACTTAGTTGAGATGCCATCAGATAAGATGACGATCCTTGATTCTAGCCTATTCCAAGGAAAAATAGGGTGATGGTGGAGTCTGAATCTATAGACGCGTTAGGAGGAAACAATATCTTGGTTTTATTTCAAGACCCTCTTTTGGGAAGAGTTTGTACCAGTGACATTATGCTCAGTGCATATCCAGGATCTGCTATACTTATATCAGGGCATCCTATCAGTGGAACTCTACTTGGAAAGATTCACGTACCTCTCATGCTACTCCACTAACATGGTATGGGACCTATTTTTCAGGGCCACGCCATTGAATAGGGTCTCCATTTGGAGATCAGAGTGTTGAAGATATCACTCAATATCTCGACATAAGAGGGAGTTTTTGTGCGAGCCTTATTGGTGGAGAGCTTTTTACCTAAGCAGGAACCAACAATGAGTGTCACCCCCAGACGACACGTAACTGAGTGATCTATAATAGGAAGTAGGAAGATGACCTATAGGTCTAAGCAGGACAGACCTTCCGGTGGATGACCATAGGACGTAGGGTCGGAGGTGCAGAGTATGTGAGGTAAAGGAGGTATTCTGAGGGATAAATCTTGTTACTCTTATGTATGAAAAGGATATAAGGCTCACGACTGTTTGAATCCCTGCATAGATGATTAGCATATGACCTATGGACAACCAATAAAGTGACCGAGGTTCTAGTGAGGGGGTTCGTAGGGCAGAGGATGTGACAGAGTAGAAAGTCATGCAGCAGGTGGTGGACGATGGTTTGAGGTTATACCACTTCCACCCCAGGTTGTCCACCCTACCATATAGGCTTGGTGGGTAGGGGAGATCTCAACATTAGGTGATAGAGGAAAATGACCATGGTGCTCTAGAGATAATTAGAGGTGTGATCAATATCTATTCAACCCTATCTACAGTTCTTATAGACACAAGTGTTAGTCACTCTTTTATTTCCACAACACTCATTCGGTGTTGAAATATTCTGATGGAGACGTTGGATCTATCATTACGATTAGGACTCCCTTAGAAGGAGATTTAACAATTACACACTAGTTAAGATAGTGTGAGTTCACTATAGGATGCAAGAGCATCATATGGGATCTCCTAGTAGCAGACTCAATGCCATGTGACATCATCTTGGGTACGGACTAGCTCTCCACAGTCCATGCTCATATGGACGGTTTTAGGAGGAAAGTGCGGTGTGCCTATCAGGATGGGATCGGGTTTTCCTTCACCATTAAGAAGGGAATCTTGGCACCATATGAAAAAATTACACTGAGTAGGGTGCAACTAATCACTCGTATGTTGGCTAGCCTTACCCTCAGAACAATTGAGGAGAGAAGTCCAACTTATCATGTAGTGGTGGACCAAAATGCTAATCTTTTCCCTGATGATTTTCTGAGACTACCTCTTCATACAGATGTATACTTCTACATCGACATGTACCCTGGGACGACACTGGTATGTACACTATAGTATTAGATGGCCCCTGTAGTGCTTCGTGAGATTCCAAAACATTTGGAGGACATGCATAGGAAGGGGATCATAAGTCCCAATGTTTCTCCATGGGAATCCCCGATTTAGTTTTCCAAAAAGGCATGTGAGAGTCTGAGGAATTATGTAAACTATCGCTGCTTAATCTAGGTGTCCATGAAGAAAAAGTATCCACTCATGAGGATTTATGATCTCTTCGACCAACAGAAGGGTGCTCGATGGTTTTTGACGATTGACCTCATATCAGGATGTCATCAGCTTAGGGTACAAGATGAGGATGTACCGAAGACATCCTTCAGATGTCTGTATGGACACTATAATTTCATGGTGATTCCCTTCATCATGATCAATGCTATGAAAGTGTTCATGGGGCTCATAAACGTGATCTTCCAACCTTACCTCAATCACTTTGT
The DNA here is from genome assembly GCA_963277665.1 of Viscum album. Classification (NCBI taxonomy): domain Eukaryota; kingdom Viridiplantae; phylum Streptophyta; class Magnoliopsida; order Santalales; family Viscaceae; genus Viscum; species Viscum album. The sequence continues at coordinate 1,913,778,759 of OY728122.1, forward strand.
GGTAGTCTCCATTGATGACATCTTGATATACTCGATGTTGGAGGAGGAGCACGCTACGCACCTACAGATAGTTCGTGACACACTCCAAGAGCACTAGATTCATGGAATGCTCTGAAAGTTCTAGTTTTGGATATGGGAAGCCCACTTCATGGGGTATTTTATCTATGAAGTTTTATTTTTAGTGGATATTGTGAAGATAGAGGTAATGTTATCTTGGGAGCAACCCAAGAGTGTGATTTAGAAGCAGAGTTCTGGGATTGGATGGGTACTACCGGAGATTCATACCTGAATTTTCCATAGATAAAATTCCCTTTTAATCTCTGATAAAAAAGGATATCCATTTGTGTGGATAGAGATATGCCAGAAGAGTTTTCAAAAGGCGAGACAGAGAATGAATAGTACCTTCATCTTGAGGCTAATAGAAGTTGGAGTTGGGTATTTAATCTACTATGATGCATCGGGGGACAATATAGGTTTTGTCCTGATGTAGGAGTGGGAGGTGATCACCTTTGGCTCGTGGAAGTTGAGATATAATGCAAATAACTATGCTACCTGTGACCTGGAGATATCCACTATGGTCTTTACAGTGAACATGTGGTGGCACTACTAGATAGGAAAACGTTTTAGAGTCTACTCTTATCAATGGAGTCTTAGGAATACCTTATCACAGAAGGACCTAAACATAAGATAGTGGTTATGGCTAGAGTTCCTCCTGGACTATGACTTTTAGATTGTATACAATCCGAGGAAGAGAAATGTAGTAGCAGTCTCACTCAAGAGGAGGTCTGGTATACATTTACAGAGTGAGGCAACAGAGTAGTTGGCCATGTTGTAGATATTGATTTTGTATAGAGATGGTGTATATTACCTCATATCTACGATAGTTACTTCCCCACTCCTTGAGCTAGTCATAGAGGCACAACTTGGGGAAATTGACTGTGAGTCCCAACATGCTTAGATATCCTTAGGACAGGATCCGAAAAGATTTTCTAAAGGTGGGAAGCACGTCTTTCCCTTTCAGAAGACTCACAATGGTACAATTGATACTTTGAGAGGAGGTGTTGAAGTATTTCCACACATCCCCTTTGGTGGTACATCATGGAGTGGTGAATATGTACCAGGACCTCCGACGTTAGTTCTAGTGGGCAAGGATGAAGAAATCAGCGGTAGAGTTCGTATCATGATGCCTCACTTGTCATCATGTAAAGGCTGAGCATGTTGTACTAGAAGGCTTAGCTCATACAATTGAATTCCTAGAGTGTAAGTGGGATGGAATCTGCATGGAATTCATAAAATGGATACCACATATGTATAGGGGCCACGATTACATCTTGTAGATCGTTGACCGACTCTCCATGTCAGCCCACATCCTTCCCATCTGAGATCAGGGATCTGTAGTGGGCTTGGGACACCTATATGTGCATAAGATTATTCAAATTCATGGGGATACATTTATGATTATGCAAATTCATGGGGATACATTGATGATTATATCCGACTATGATTCACATTGTACATACTACTTTTGGAAGTGGAGGAAAGAGGTGTTCATGAATCATATATTCTTGAGCACCACCTTTCATCCTCAGACAGATGGTCAGATGGATTGGACCATATATACAATTGAAGACATACTTTGTGCTTGTGTTATCAATTTTGGACACAAATAGGAGGACCAGCTGCCACTGGTGGAGTTCGCATACAAAAACAGTTATCACTCCACCATAGACATGACTCCATTTGGGGCCCTGTATGGGCGACATTGCAGATAACACTATGCTGGACAGACCCATGGGACTCGGTACTTATTGGTCCAAATTTGGTACAAGATACCACAGAAAAGGTGTAGATCATCCAGGAGAAGATGAAGACTACACATAGTTGGCGGAAATCTTATACGGGCTGCATTCAGAGACCCTTGGAGTTTGAGGAAAGAGACTATGTCTTCATACGGGTCTCACCCTAAATAGGATTATAGAGGTTTTTTCGGGGCGACAAGCTATATACAAGGTTCATCATACCATTACATATCCTCAATAGAGTAGGTGAGGTGTCATACCATCCAGCACTTCTCACACAGATGCATCAGGAGAAATTTTTTTTCCATGTGTCTTAGTTGAGGAGGTATGTTTATGATCCATCACACATTATTGATTGGGGAGAGCTAGACATCGAAGATGGGGTGATATTTTTAGTGTTCCTATGGAGATAGAGGATCAACAAGAATGGGTCCTTTGTGGGAAGTTTATTTCTCTGATGCGAGTTCGTTAAAAGAATGAGAATCTGTAGGAGAGCACATGGGAGCGGGAGGCTCACATGTTTCTCAATACCTCCATTTGTTCCACTAGTTTTGTTGTAGATTTTGGGGATGTAAATCCCTATGGTGGGGAGAATGTAACGACTGGGAACCTCCATACAATTTTTTTTAAAATTATTTGGGATTATATGGAGTCTGTAAAAATTTACGTCACTTGATTCTGAGGCCCAATGTACCTGGAATGAAATTTTGAACTTTTTTTAAGGTGCATTCATTAAATGAACGAGTTACATTTTCTATCATTTGAATCAGTGCTTGTATTAAAAATATGAGGGCACAGTTGAACTCATAGCACTGTGATTCTCTTAAAGGAGGCTTAACATAGAACGTAGTAGGACAGGGGAAAATGTTCATTTTTTATACTTTTGGATGATTAATAAAATAACATAAAAATGTTATTTTATTTTCCTACATCTTATTGAGTGGTGGTGATGAGGACCATGTAGATGGTATGACATTTAATGAAGGATATTAAATTTCATGTTACACAAAATATCTGTAACCATCCTTAGATTAATTAATAGGATCATTAATTTACCAATTAATGAACCATTAATAGAATGGAGGTTTAATCACCTCATTTCATGCTTTGTTTTATTAAATTGAGGGTAAAGGGAGACTATGTGGAGAATTGGCAGAAGAACACTGACAAAGCATAGATGAACTTCCCTCTAACAAAAACTGGATTCTTGGATGAAAAAATTGGAGGAATCGATGCGGGATCGATGAACGCTGACTTCTTCAACGAATGAAGATTCCCCTCCCACAACCGTGACACCTTTAGTGATTCTCGAGGTAGGGGATTTTGTTCTTTAATTCAATTGAATTATTTATATTTTCCATATTCTAGAAAACATGATGAATACAGATCAACCAAAATGAGATAATCTGTGATTCAAACGGAATAACAGGATGTTATGGGGTTTTTGAACAGGGTTTTATTTTTTCCTTTGATAATTTTTTTTCAATATCCCCCTTTGAAATGATGTGAATGAAGATGGAAGAGGCTACACAAAAAAGGATCAAACCCTCATTCCCTTAATTTTTGTCGTGACCTTCACGGGTTTATTTTGAATATCATGGAAATGTGAATCAGAGGGTGAATTTATGACAACTGCATTCCAGGAGGCCCTTTGGTGCAGACGAGAGTGAAAACAGAGCCCATGAGAGTCGTCAAAGCCCCATTGAAGAAGCGTTGGTGTGGCAACGGCATGATGGACAAGGGTGAAGGCTTGAAACTGCCAATCGAAATGGAAGGGTAGTGCCGTGGTGGACCGAATTGGGCATACGAATCTCTACATACCGTGTTAGCAGAAGGATGACATGTCGTCCCATGCCACTGGTTGAGACCGCGACTTTGAAGCCATGACAGAGGGGGACCCACACCCTAAGGGCACTGCAGACAGAAATTTAGTGCCACGTGGTTCCACTGGTTGAAGAGTCAAATAGCTCTTTGAGACATTTGAGAAAGTGGGTCCATGTGACCCCTCGCGCGGGCCATGTCCGCCTACAGGCCAAGCATGTCCGCGTCCCAGCGGGTCGAGCTCACCACACCCCATCCCAACTTGTTTGGGCAGGGATGGTTTGAGGCCCATTCGGTTCGGTCATGGTCGGTCTTTGACCCAGCTGGTTAGGGTAGGGTGGCTACAAATGGGTTGGACTGGACCCAGCCCCATTTCATCCGAGATACGCTTAAAAGGTTGTATCTCCCAAACCAGACGTCTGTTTGGTGAACCGTATGCGGTGATGGAATCCATGGGACAATATGGTTCTTTTGAGATATACTAACTATGTTTTGGTGAATGTTGGAGTATGGATGGGTTTGATTGTACCCAAATCCAACCAAGCCCTCTGTACTAAATGTCTCTAATTTTCAGATTGGGTGTCCGATTGATGCTTTATCGGTTGCCTTAGAACCAATATGACATGAAAAATAATTGGGTTAGTTCTTAGTGGGACTTCATTCAAGTTGAAGTACGACCAATTTCGTGAGGGTCATATCCTCCTAGAATCAAGTGTACTAGGTACGAGAGTCCAGTGGTTGGATGAGACATGGTGAATGAATAAAGATCCAGTGTGGATCCGCACCTAGTGATCCTATGAGATTCAGCACCTAGTGATTGTTTATGGATCAAAACATAGTGATATTATGTGGATAATAACCTATAGATCCTATATGGATCAGAACCTAGTGATCTTGTGCGGATTAGAACTGAGTGATCTTGTGTGGATCAGAAGAAGAACCCTTGACAGAATTAGAAGATATAGCTTTATGACTAATCTTCTATACTTCTGTACATAAGTTATACATGGTTTGAGTTGAGTATTTTTATAGTGATTTGTGATTGAGATAACTCTTTGTGGTTTTACTTTTTTAAATTCACAGAGATCTTAGTGGGTCTAGAGGTCCCTATAGGGTATTGTTATACTCACCCCTACATGGGATTCGCCCGCACCTTATTGCGTCTTGGGAAGATGAAAAGAAGCCTTGACTGAGACTCATGGAGCTATGACCTGACGGTGGATGACTGTGATGGTTTACATGGATAGTTATAGAGTTGAGGCTTACCTACCCCATTATAGTAGGATCATCGGAGAGTGATCTTAGGAGATGTTATTCTATTATAGCTATTTTTTTCCAGTTGGGCATGTATTCTGGCCCCTTTACTTTTAGTACACACTTTTACTACTCCAGTTTTACTTCATGGTTGCATCTTTTTGTGTTATTTGTTCTTTTTTCATATAGGATTAAAGGAAATGCCTTCCATTATTAATGATACTCATTTATGGTTCTATTTTCCAACCCCTGGCCCATGGACAGTGGGATTGGGGTAGTCACGGCATGGACCTCGGGGGAATGGTCAGGATAAAGACACATTACAAGAACTTATAAGGGTACAATATAGGGAGTATATATAATGGGGGAGACACGCCACCATCCCCAGTGTCGTTTCTTTCTATGTAAGGAATCAGGTTTCCCTATCTTCCTATTGTGGACTAGTTTCCCAATCTCTCCCCAGTGAATTTGGTTTCCCCATCTTCCCAAAATTTATAGGTTTTCTCAATTTTCCCATATAGGACTGGGTTTTCCCATATTAAATGGTGGATAATTCCCATAAACTTTAATCACATCATTATATTATGGGGTATAAATATTTACCCAATATATTTGAGGGAGATATAGGTACCACCCATCTCATAATGAAATCATATATAAATTTTCCACAAGATAGTGAAACTTCCATCATATCATGACCCATAAATAAATACTGGTTTCACAAGAATCATATAATAAACCATGAAATGAAATGGGTTTCATAAACATTTAATCATACTATTTACTATAGAAAATATATATCTCTTATAATTCTTTCATCAAAACATAACCCTTGAAATGAAGCGGGTTTCAAGAGAACATAACCCATGGAATAATAACAACTATCATAAAAATAATTCCATAAAAACCCATTCATGAAAGAATATGAATGGTATTATTGGACAATTTATCTAGTAATGTATAAAATAAAACCAATTATGTCATTTTATATAGAGAAGGATTTTGGAAAATCAAATGAATCATTTTTTAAAGATGATAGTCTTTCACTAAAAAAACATAGATATCATTTCGAAATTCATTACTTATGAAGAAAATTTTAAAATTTCATTTAAAAAATTTATTGAAAAAATATATTTTTAAATATGAAAAACTGTCTTTTAAAAAATAATTTATTTTTAAAAACTTCTTCATTTAAAATGTTTTTTAAAACATATAATGGACTCCAGAAAATATTTTGAAATGTTTTTTCATTAAAAACAAAAAAAAATATTATAATGAAATATGGAATGATTTTTGAAAATATTTTTTTGAAATTACATTGAACACTCAAGAGTAAAGCTTGAAAATATTTTGAAAACATTTATATTTGAAAATACTTTAAAAACACTTAAATAAATATTTGAAAATTTTTGAAAACGGTTTTTCGTTATAAATACATTGAAAACCTAAAAAAGAATTCATGAAAACATTTGAAAATTATTTTTATTTTAATGTAATTTAAAAACCTATTATTATGTGTTAAAAACATTTGAAAAACGTTTTCTATAAATGGATTTTAAAATTTATAAATAATTATTTAAATCATTAAAATATTTTTCTTGTAAGACAACCTTTTGAAAACATATAAAGGAATATTTGAAAGTAAATTAAGACACTTTTTAAACATAAGAAAAAATATGAAAACCGTATTCTTGGAAAAATTAATTTAAATTCAAAAAAATTTAAAGAATATTTGGAAAAACATTTCGTTAACGGTGAGATTGTTTCAAAAACTCTTACTACATGGTAATTTTGAAATATACTCACCATGAAAGAAAATAAAATTACATTAAGATAAAAATATCATGAAAATAAGTATACTAGCAAATTTTAAAAGGCTGTAAATACACATCATAGAAGAATATTTGTGCATAATATGACATTTTTCTTAAATAAGGCAATGCGAGACAAAATTACATTACCGATTTGGTAACTATTAAAACATAATACCAATGAAACCAAGATCATAAAATTGATATATAAATATAAATTATTTTTTGTAAAATAACTATATAATACATCGATGTTAATTATATACACCACACAAAGGAATCAAGTGTGGAATATGGCATTTATGTCACATAAATAAAAAGTAAGATGAAATTCCCTTAACTTAATTCTTTAATTTCTTCATAAATGTTAAAACCACCGGTTTAAAAATTTTGTGTTTATTATAAATTTATTAAATAACAATATTATAATATATAATCCATATATTATTTGGTTATGAATTTATATTACCCATTTATTAACAACTCCTTATTAATGTTTTGTATTGGGTAATATCAGTTTGTTTTTCATATATGTTTTGGATTGTTATTACCGATCCTATTAATTAGGACATGATTTAAATATTTTAAAAATATTAATAATTTTAAAAATATCATATATTTATTATATATTATTCTATAATAATATATAGGTTTTAGAAATAAGAAATGGAATACATTGTTTATGGAGACGGTAGGTCGTACATACGCATGAAAGATGTTTCTGTTTCATTGTCAAATTAAATGAAAAAATTAAATGAAATATATATATATAATATAATTTAAATATCAATTTTATTTCAATTATATAATATGTTTTCACTAAACACATCCTTAATACAATCTATGTAGATTGCGAATGAATCACCTCACTTTGAGGAGGTTGCAGTCTACCCATCCCTAAATAAAATTATCGTATTTATAAAAAATGGAAAGACTGGTATTATGTGTTATATAATAACTTAACAAGAATAAATATATCATTAATATCATAAATATAATATATAAATATATTTTCCATAATAATTCCCAACCATTATAGGATATAAAGGAATAACACACAACATTGTTTCGTGATACGGTAGTTCAACGTACAAAAGAATGGTATGTTCTTCACCCATTATATTGCTTTGTGTGTAGGTGTAGGTAGAACCCCTAAAATAAATAAATATCAAAGTATTTATGATATTTTGGACATTATATATTTATCTAATAATATATGTTTTGAAGGAAGAGAATAAAAAAACAAATGATCTAGAGGTAGGTTGTTACCTCTTCTTGGGAGAACTCATTTTGGTTTATACCAAGGGGATTGCATAGTTGGATTTCTGACCAAAGGTGGGGTTTTAAAATGTAGGGAGTGATTTTTTAATCATATTAGAGAATATTTTTGATGATATAAAGGTATTTATAAGTTTTTTTAAGTGGTAGGACTGAGTTCCGTTTTATAGTGGATGAGGAGTCACATTCTTGTAAATTTTTTAAAATGGAATTCCACCTAAGATTTTACCATGTCAAGTGGCTCCATGAATGTATTTTTTTTATAAAATGGTGGGAAATGTATTAATATATCCATATAGTATATTTTAGGGAAGTATCTAAGTCATTATGGCCCTTAATGTTGAGGTTTAGTCCCTTGGTATACTTAATTTAACATTAATCGTTGTAACTAATTTTAATTACATTCATTACTATTTTTTGTAAAAAATTCATTTTCACTTATTTAATATTCCAAATTTCCATGATTCACAATATGGAATCCATTTTTTAAAATTAAAATCAAATAAGTGGCAGAAATATATTTAAATTTAATCCTACAGATTGGGTGAAACAGCAGGTTTTTAGAGTAAAATGATCAAATGATTTGTAAAATTATATATCCAATATCAATGTAAAATTAACTAGTATGACATAAATATTATTAATTTTGGAATAATTTATCAACAATAATGTTAAAATGAAAAATATAAAAAATTATCCGAGTAAATAAATTAGATGAATAGTATTTCTTAATTTAAATTCTGTACTATTCAAATTTCATCAAAAAATGAATCTTCACAGAAAAATAACAATAATTCACTCTAATAATATTTCTATGATCCTATTTCAAAATTTACTTCATTTTCACATATAAAATTTATAAACGTTTAAAAACGATATTTCAAATTGTTTCTCTATTAAAAGGCATTGAAATTATTTTTTATAAAAATAAATCTTTTTATTAAAAAAAATTGGATTTATTCTTATGTTATACAAATCAAATATATTGGATGAGTATCAAAAATATTTATTGAACTTTAATGTTGAAATTTAATTGAAAACATTAATAAAAAGTAGTATGATTAATTTTTTGAATTAAAATTGTGTTTGTACAGAGAAAAATTGTTCTCCTAGAAAAGTAATTTCTATATTTTCAAATAGTAATTACATTCAATTACAATAATTGATAACTAAGGAATTCATTTTCTATACATGTGTAAATAATATTTTCAAAATTTATTTAATGATATTCATAAATTCCTTTCCAATTGAAAGGTGGTAGCCATAATTATATTTTACTAGTTATATTAATTGTATATCATAGTTCTTTAAAAACCAGATGTTGCATGTAACAAAAGCTATCGAAGGTACATGGTATTGTGGGTAATACAAGAAAAAAATAGTGGTGGGTGTTATTAAAGACAGTATAAGTGCTTATTATATTTTATGTATGCCAAATATAGTAAATTAATATATAAAAAATAACTATATTCAGTGTTTAATGACATGAAAATTATAAAAAAGATTAAATTAATTAGGAAACAATATTTCTAAAAAATCTAAGGGTCTTACAACTATAATTTGACCAGTTGGGTAATTTACATCATTTTTCATTCCCAAAAGTGTTTTACTTGCACTGTGATGAGGTGGCATGGACCCTTTGGAACCTAGGAAGTTATCACTTTTTGATGATAGAGTTTGGGATGTGGCTCGAGTTTGATCATTGAGAAGGATAGATCTCTAAGAGTCTAGATACATAGATTAGGTGAGTCTTCAAGTTATACAGACTCTTTTACTTTTTTATTTCATTATATACATATGGTCATATTGTTCTTTATTGATGTTTTGATTTTACGTATGACTATAAAATTCTATTATTTTTTAATTTAATCATTATTGACAATAAGTTACTGGTATCAGAATTCTATAATTATTTATTATTACTTGTTTGGATTTGTTTCTATTTTTTGAAATTTAATTCGGGGTATAATCTCCCCATGATCCACCTTAAACCCTCACTAACATTTGTAAATATCTATTTTACCAAGAGACTCACCTGAGGTCATCTGGAATTTTGGCTTGGAGCCAGTGATTCAGGTCATGTTGTTATAAAAATGTATCAGTTCACAAGTTTCTTGTTTTCCAATTATATGGAGTTAGTATATGGTTGATATATGAATTTTTTGGTCTATTAATGAAACACTATAAGGTACATCATGAACCATGTTTTTGGAGGATATATAGGTTACTGGGGTATGAGATTGATGTTCTTAGATTAAACTTTTATGGTTGTCAGTGAATTAACCTCTTATGACACACATATATTTTGTGTTTTTGATTTCATATGGTTTTTAATCTTGGACATATTCTCAATAGGTGTCACATGAATCATATTTGAAATTTAGGTTTCATGTTATATATATTCTTGATGTGAGTAATTGTAATAATTATGGAGGATTTAGCTACTTAGTGTTATTAATTTATATTATATTTTCATAGATGAGAGCATTATGGAATTATATTAATATGAACCACTTTTCATATCTATTTTTTATTGATGTTAATGTTAGAATAATGTTTGGGTCATTATGGAATGGTGGTGACGATAATAGAGATGATGATGATGATGATGATAGTTTGGCCTCTCTCAACATGGGTGGTGGTGTGTTTCATGGTAGATCATTTTCATGAATTAATTTCATTAGTAAGAATCTTAAACTAGTGTCTATTACATTGCTCTTGTTAATTAAGTCTCTAACTATAGTCTAAGTTGAATAATCTAAATAACACATATTTTAATTCAGTTTAACTGATCAATGTGTCTATATCCCATTTATGTGGTTTTTTGAAGAACGAAGATATCATGGAATGTCGGTGATTATGTTCATAAATGAAGTCTGGTGAATGGAAACCTCCTATGAGAACTGGTTGTAGGATATGTGTAAGAGATTTTAGAATTAATTCCAAACTTTTGAATAGTGATCTAGTTACCCATTTTTCATAAAGGTAACATGATTGATGATATTACCTATAAATGGATAGTCATGATTGGTGTCTGAGGGATTGTTTTTTCTGGATAAATTCTCTACTCACGAGAATGAAACTTGTAAGTCATAGAAAAAGGCCTCATAAGTTTTATGAATCCTGGGAAAATAATGACACTGTAGTTCTAGCAGTCATGAAAAAATATTAGTTTTTGGAGTTTTCATATGCATTTGAAACAAAAGGTAGGATAATAATTTTCCTCATATATTAGTTCAATATGGAACTCTTATTGTATTTTGAGCGAAGATCGTTGGTGGTTCGTCCTTGGAAGGCCAGAGAATGGGTGGAAACAACGTGGATTGAACTGAAGATTATGTTGATGGTGGTACATAGTGAATTTGGGTAGCAATGTGTCACATTATAAAATCTATGATTACTATTAGGGAATAGGTTTGGTTGGGATGGTACCTTTTAGGGTATAGATAACACAAAAGTTTTGTGAGTTTGATTCTGAGGTCTATGACTTAGGTAAAATCACTCTATAATGGGTAAATACTGGTGTCTTCATGACTCATTGGGTTATACATAATGTGTGATCTATCATTATATGGTTACACGAGGGTTCTATTTAATCAATTAAGTGGGTTAGTGATAATACCATGGAGAATTTTTTCAGATCTATAGATGAACCTCATATAACTGGTGTTTTTGGTTCAAAGTCTCCCTTACAGTAAAAAAATGGATGTTGTGTGTGAATATGGTTGGGATTTTTATTATAGGTGGATGTGTGTAATGATATATGTTTGTAAGAGTATGAAATAAAAAATTGACTGGGTAACCATAATTTAGCTAGTGAAAATTGATTATAGATGAAGATGTCATGGTTCGCAATAATAGATTGCATGAGGGGACTGGTCTTGTACTGTCGTGGGATTTTAAAAGTGTAAAATCATCTTTGATATCATATATAACAAGAAAAAACATGATTATAATATGATATAACACCCCAATACTTTGTGATATATATTTTTAAATGAATTCAATCTCTTCGATAGCTTGTGATGCACACACCATCAAGTATAAACAAAATGAGACACTCTATTGAAATATTATATTTAAAGATGGTAATTATAACATAGTCATTAAGTTGGAATGTATGAATAGAAATAACTAATTTAAGAATGTTATAGGGTTTATACATGTATAATGTAAATTAAATGGTTATCTATATATTCGAAATAAAAAACCTTTTTAATGAAAAAGAATAGTTTTTTGAAAAACTGTATTTTTCAAAAAGACAGCTCATTTTCTATTTTCACTCCCAATTTAATAGTTATTTTTACTAATTTGAGAAGATTAAATTTAGAAAATTAATTATTTAATCTATAAGTAAAAAATATGGTTGGTTGAATTTTTGATAAATTTCTAATTTGTTTTCGATGAATAGTGAAAATTTTATTTTTAATGAAAACTAAAATATTCATTTTAGTTATTTATAAAGTAAAATTATACATTATATTACTTTTAAATTATTATTATTCCAATAATATTACTATTTAACTAATTTGGGACTTTGGAAAAAATTCAAAAATGAATTATGATATAAATAATTTTTAAACTTTTGAATGTTCTTTATTGGAAAAAACATTTTTTTTCAACAAGTCATGAGGTTTAATTTTATGATCAATTTTGCCACTTATTTGAAATGATTTTGGAATAATTATATCTAGTTTTTAAATTAGAAAATTTTATATTATTTAATAAATTAAACTTTGTTTTTTACCATTTTGAATAATAAAATAATTAATGATTAATTATCATGAATAATGTAAAAATGTGTTTAATAGGGGGACAAAAGAGATAAGTGTTAAAAATTAACTACAACTTTTCCAAAACCAATTTTATGATATTATTTAAACCTTATTATAAATATAATTATATAATTAACCATTTTGGATGATTTATAAATTATAAAAATGAAAGTATCACTTTAAAGTTTGAAAAATTCCTTGTATATCATACCCCACATTTATAAAAGGACACCCCCTCTCTTCTCATATGTTTACATCCAAAACCCATTGGTTTTTAAGGTAATAACCAAAAATATCTTACATAATTCCATACCCTTATTATAGAGGCCTTATATTCATTACGAAACCCTCCTAAGAAGGCATTACATATAAACCTATGAGGCACTCCATGGAAGAGGAACATTTATTCAAAGTGCATATTTGTTTTTTCCTCCACCAATTTCAAATAATAATCAACTATGAAAATATAATAAAAACATTATCCAATATATATTGATATTTAATTATGGGGATTTTAACACTGAGATCCATCTCCACTTCATTCAAATTAGATATGAAAACATTAATCGTGTGTACGGAGGACTCTCGCCTTAGGCATTGTTGTATTTTATTTTCCAACACCACCTTTCAAGGATGGATATAATGATGGATTTAACTTATATATATTATATTTTTTAAATAATTATAATGTTTTAATTATGATATCAAATACCTTATTAGTTTCTATTTTTGGTGGGTATGATAAAGTCGCTCATGTTTATGGAGGGCTACCACCTCACGATGTAATGCAATTCATTTTTTTCTTATGATTTACATGGATGGTAGTAAGGTTAAATTTAATGAATATATTAGATATTTATAACATTAATTTTATTGTTTAAATTTTTTATTATATCTAAATTCACAAAATCCAATCTTTTGGTAAACAATAATGTTTCTCATGCAAATGTATGGACTATCGCCTCCACAGAATGATGTGAAATGTATTCCATTTTATTCTTTCATGGATGAAAATAAGGATGTATTTGATTAATATAAATTATATAAATTATATAATAATAATTCTAAAATTTTGAGTTAATATTTATATTATAAAAATGTTATAATTGTTTTTTCTAATTATATATAATGTTCATTAATGTTATATTAAATCGAGTTTTAATTTTTTAAAAATGTTTTGAATGGAATGATCATGTAATTTTCCAATAAATTCCTTATTTTATTTTACTAAAAATACGAAAAGAATAATTTTTTTAATGTGAAATACATAAAACTAATTTTATTTATTCATGACCATTATTGGTTTTATATATTATTATAGTTGTTTTCAAGGTAATTTTGAAAGATAATTATTTGAATTTTATTTGAAAAATTGTAGTTTTAAATTTTGATTATCAAAATGAAAATGAAATTTTTCTGAAAAAACTAACGATATTTTTTTGTTATTTATAATCATCAAAGATCTCAATCATATTTTTATGTTACGATCCACTTGGAATATGTTGTATTGATATCTTTATTATTGTTGCTCTGGATAGTTTGTTCTCATTTTAATTAGATATGTAGAGTTTTTCTACCAATTACCATATTACTCTGGATGGTTTATGATTATGTTTATTTTTTGTGGTATGTATTGATATTTAGTATTTCCGCTTTCCAATAAAAATAATTTTTTTATTGTGTATCGTCCATTTCATATGATGAATTATTTTGAATTATAATGTGATGTATGGGTCTTGGAATTTCATAGATCCCAGATACATTGGTTGGTTTCAAGAGACAAATCAGTATGCTAAATTACATAGGGATTTAATCATAGAGTAGAAATATCTTGTGAAAGGACATGAAACTCAATTTAAGATGTCTAGAATTATTAATTAACTCATTTTGAGATCGGTTATTGATTTTTATGTGATTATATTATTAGTTATAATATTCATGGTTAATTTTCAATCTCATGTGATTATTTATATAGAATTATATGGTCATCATATATTTCTTACACATTATGATCTAGTAATAGATTGAATGAAATGTGTTTTAGTTATTTACATTTCCATATTGATTATTATTATTTATACAGGATTTCATGCATTGTACTCTTACCTATACATAACATCTGACCTCACACCTTTATTATGTTTTATTTTTCATAGGATATCAAGATGTGTTCTATAAATAATATACATGGATATGATAAGGGTAAATATGGAGTAATCAAAGTAAACACTTTGTTTATTTTATGTTTCAAATTTTAAGATAAATTTCAATCAGTTATCTAGTTCACTAATAATACCAAACTATATAGTTTTTTATGATTGAATTACTTGAATATTATTATAATGTATTAAAGTGTCCACCATAGAATGGATTCCAGGGTCTAGGTCTTTACAAGTCTCATGTTTTTCGGATTTCATAATGTTATCTTAAGATATTGGAGGATTTCATGACATTTTGAATGGATCACTGAATGTAGTGGAATTTTCATTGAGTAATATAGGGTTACATAATGAATGGTGTGTTTCTTGGAAATCAATATTGAACAGACATCCTCATTTTGTCACAACATTCAATGAAGAAGTATTTGAAGTCTAGTTAAATTGACTTAAGAAATATGAGGTCTGGGGTTTTTATACTCTAATGGTAGGGATCATCAGTCTATCGGGGGTGAATTACCCTCTCATGGGAAGGGTCACGGTCCCATATGGAAATGACTGTTGGAAGATCATATTAATTAAGTATAACAATAAAATCTAGACCTAATAATTTATGGTTCTATGATGAATTCATAATATTTGATATTCTGGTTGTGATGGGGTTCAGTGATGGATGGGTGTCGTGGTTAGCGGGTCTGTCCTAGGAGGGGCTCATTGGCCAGCCCATTTTGGCACTTTTTTGTGGTTTTGATTTCTCTATTTGGTGAATTTTATGAAAATAAAAAAAAATTTATAGATTCAGATATTTTTTTATGTGGAAACCTTATGCATGATTGGAAATTGGGGAAGAATCAACATGAAATTAGTCAGATCGTTTTTGCGTAGACACACAGTTGTAAGATTTGTGGTTGGTGGAAGTGTTTCATGAATCAACCATGAAATTAATTTGATATTATTTTATAATTTGTACGGATATAATAATTATTTAATGATTCATCTCAGGCTTAAGTCTTTATCATTAGTGATTCACAGAGTGTCGTATTCTTAGACTGATAACTTTTGTAGAAAGTCAGCTCGAAGAGTACCGAATGGTGTTACTTCTTGAACCTGAATGTGGTGGGTTGGAAATACATCATTAAAATAATATCATATATGAATTAGGTGTTGATAATCTATAATTATATTTCTATTATGGTCATATTTTTTACATTGGGTTAGTCACTAAAGACTAATTAGTTCAGCTCAAAACTGGAAATGAGGTTCTTATATCAGATTTTAACTTGTTTTTTCATTTGATAGTGAATAATGGAACTAATGATAATCCATAATAAAATAATTAATGATATAATAAATTATTTTCTTGTTAATAATATGAATGATATTGTTATATTAATTATAATGGGGTTATATTTTTAAAAAAAATTCCTAAAGGAAATAGTTTGAATTAAAAATCTATTATTATAATGTTTATTTAAAAGATTATTTTATAAATTTTAGGTTTTTAATTTAAAAAGGTAATTATAATTTTTAAATATAGAATAAAAAAATTAATTAGGATTAGATTTTTGGATTATTCAAAAAATATTGATTTGTTTCATGAATATTTTAGAATACAGTTTTTTGTAAAAATGTGATTTCAATACAACAAATTATGTTATTAAAAATTAACCTTAAGATTTCAACATAATTTCAGGTATAAATAAATATTTTAGATATATTTAATCCACTCAATTACATTTTTATCATATTTATATTGTATTTAAATATAATATTACGTTTGGGTTTAAAAAATATGTTTCATCTTCTGAAAAATGATTTGAAGTGTATAATGTTTCTCAATTTTTAGTAACTTGAAAAACACCTAACACGGATTTATATGAATTTAATTTATGTTTTATATATCAATAAATATTAATTTAAATTCATAAAGTGATTAATACAAGTAATAGAGTTCACATAAATTTATCATTTTCTTGAATAATACACTGCTTGAAAAATAAAGTTTTCATCACAATTTTGAGAAAAAGTATAAATTAAAATTTTCCCCATATATGAATTAAATTTGGTATAATTAATTTAATATTTTAAATCACCATAAAAAATATTATATAACAATAAAAACTTATATTTTAAACATATTGAATAATGAAAAGAGTATAAAATACTTATCACGGTTAGGGTAATAACAAATTTACTAGGGAGTTATACTATAATTATAAGGATTAAATTTACATAAAAAACATTTATAAAATATATTTTATGGGAATATTTATACTCTATTATTTATATTTCTTGATAGTATTACATTTTGGAACCTTTAGTAATTTCTCAGATGTGGGTTTATCTTTATCTTTTTAAAAATTATACGTGTGACACTAACTCAATTATAAAAGTTCACCCCTATTCTATCATATTAAAACCTTAAAATCCCTTTTTCATAGAAAATAACTTCACAAATACCTTACTTAATTCCCTCCCAATTAAATATAGCCCTTATTTGTATCATAAAAGCATCATATTATGTCTTTTGCTGATTACATAAGGTGGTTTTCTGAAGAACATGTATCAGGCTTAATCGGGAATATTTATATTAGTTCTTACATAAAATAAAACTAATATTATAGAATTAATAGTATATAATAAAACCAATATCTATAATATAATCATATATTATTATTTTAATTTCATATCCTAAGTCCATATCATCATCCATCAATTGGAGTTCAAAATCATCTTTATTGTGAAAGGTGAACAACCGCCTCTTGAACCGAAGTCATTAGTTTTCCACAAACGCCTATCATAGATTGATATAATGAATTATATAAAGTACATATATTTAGTATATAAAATATTTATACTTATTTAGTTAATATATCACATATACATTCTTACTTTCCATTTTTTAGGGGATATAATAACATCACTCATGGGTTCAACGGACTAGTGCCACGTGAAATGATGTTTTTTTTCACTATAACATTTCATTAAAGGTAATAAATAAATATTTAATGAATATATGTGATATAATTAAAATAATTATTATATTTATGAAATATTTATCATTCTTAAAAGTTAATATATCATTTTATTTGATAAACTGAAAAATGGTAACATCATTTTTGAGTACGTGTTTCCCACCACCTTTGTGAAATTATGTGACACATTCTTTCTCTCCAAAATACATGGTTAATATATATATGTATATTAAAAGATTTAATATTTTTTATATAATATTATAGTATGTATTTAAAGAAAAAATATTACTTTCCTTATTTCTAAAATAGTCGTTGAAAAATATAAATATTACACATGCATACATATGACCTACTGGCTCTATGATGGTATCATAATTACTTTTTCATGACCATCATTCATGGTTAGTTTTAAAAAATTATATTATATAAACTTTTTTATCTATTTAATGATTAATATATTTATATTTATCACCCCAATATTCAACGGTATGTTTTCCTTTAAATAATGCAGTAGCTTGCGTTGTACGCAACTTGGAGTTTTAACACACCACGACCAGTCAAAATAGCCGTTATAAATATTAATACCCACTTTTTTAAATTATATAAATTTTATTTTTCAATATAGACTTTATTTTTGAATTCAGAATATCGAAATTAGATTAGGGTAAATTTTTGTTATTTTTCTGAAGACTTACAATTTTTGATGAATAGTGAAAAACACTACATTATTGGTTAAAACCGACTTCTTATTTAAAAATATTTATTTTATGTAAAAATAGATATATAATACCTATATAAGTTCAATGTAATTCATTGGAGTCATTTTATAATAATTTTAGATATATAAAAATTTTATTGAACTTTTTATCGTCTTTTACCCACCTTCTAGGAGCATTTTCAAATTTGCCTAAAACATAGTTTTACCATTTATGTGAGTTGAATTTCAAAAATCCAAGAGACACGGTAAATATTAGTATGTAAAATGTGGTTCAATAAGATGAAAATAATTTTTGGTGAATAATAACTTTTGACTTTTATTTACCACAGTTAAAAGTATATAGGGTAATTAAGGGTAAAAATGATATCATAATTACCCTAACACATGATATAACTTTATTGGATTTGTATAATTCGACCAGAAACAACCTTAGTAATAAAATATGATCCTCTTTGATCCATTTGGATTATATTAGGACATTTATTATTATTTTATTTAAAAAAGAGTTAAAAGAGTAAAATTAAATGTTTAATAACTAAACCATTTTTAATATAGGGTTATAAAAAATATAAATTAGACTATAAATATTCAATATAAATATAAAAATATTTCTTAAATAATGGTATTTTATTTTTAATTTTTAGACATTAATTAATTTAATTTATTTATGACACAATGATGATGATATAATTACCTTATTAAAGAATGATTAAAATAATTGAAATTATGAATATAAAAATATATGTAATTTTAGACTTTTTATGAATTCTAATAATTTTATAGGTTAATATGACATATTAGGGTTGATTAAATAATTTGTTTTCAAAGTAATAATGTTGTTATGAGTTTCAAAAAAATCCAAATACTAAATATTGTTGAAATTTAAATAATTGAGTTTTTAAAACAAATACTATATTATTAATTGATATAATATTCCTAAAAATATATGGTTAAGAAAAAGAACAAATATAAGGTTATATATATTAATAATGAACCTCTTATGGTTCTCTCGGATGTTTATAGTATGTTTATTAACCCTTTAAAATAAAAATACAAAGAGACATGGTAAATGTCAAACTATTTAACTGAGAGTTAAATCTAAAATAAAAGGTTAATATAGTGACCTAAATCTTTATAAAACCAACTGGTTTAGAGGATTTTTTCCCATACCCACTTTTTCCTTGAATTAATTTATTTTGGAGCCATTATAAATAGAAAATTATTTTATTATAAAATAATATTTCAATCTTTTCCAAATGTGACACTCACCTATCTTATAAAAGGGTACTTCCCATTCCCTTAATTTCATACCTCAAAAGCCATTTGAATTAGACAAAACCTTCCCAAATATCCTCCCAACATCCCTCCCTTCATCATAGGGGAATTCCTTTCTTTAGAAAGTCATCCTTAGGATTCCTTTTGATCAAATCAAAATGAGGAACCCAAAGAAGCGGTAAATATTTCATCACCTCTTTCAAGTTCTTTTCTTCTTCCACATCCTCTTTCTTTGTTGTTTCCAATATAAAATATTATCTCCAGTATATTCTTTATACAATGATTTTATTATAAAAATGTTATAACCATATTCTTTATTCTATCCATCATATGAATGAAAAAGTCACCATACATGCGTACGTACGGCTTACCATCTCCACGTCATGGTGTAGTTTGTTATTCAAACACTACATTATTTAGATGGGTATAATAATTAGTATAAATAATTTAAATAATAAATATACCATGTTATTGATTCAGTATATATGATATACCCTCCAATTACATGTGATTTCACAATCAATATAATGATATTATCGCTCCTACGTACGTACAGATTACCATCATCACAAACACGATGAGATTCATTCCCCATCATAATCATTCAAGAATGATTTAATTTTATGATTAAAAATAAATTTAAGAACTTAATGTCATTTGGGATATGAATAAAATAAATCTTTTCCATAAAAACACATCTTACGTAAACGAGCATATAAAGGAAAACAGATCAGTTAACACCTGAAATGATGATATTACAAAAATAATATTAACAAAGTGATATTAGAGGATCATATATGATATCATATTTATGAATATAGTTTTTTTTATAATTTAATAACAATTATTTCTCTATTATATTAGAGTATAACATACCCTATACCAAGGAAAATGTCTAGGTAATGGTTATTTCCACAATCTCTTTATTATTCGAAGTTGTTTTTACGTAAGTGTCTACAACAACCTCTTTATCATCCACATCCATGTTTTCTTAATGTGTATTTCAAAACATTTTTAAAATTTACTAGAAAATGTGTTAATGTCATTTATACCGTTATTTGAACTTATATGTTTTTAAAGGAATCGTTCTATCATTTTCAAAATAAGGTACATTACAACCATTTCGACAAAATTAAGGTTAGAATGTTTTTTTAACTTATACAGAGAGTGCACCTATTTTTTGCAGTTATAACATCGTCTAAGCTTCCCATACAAGTTTATAATAATATTTTCAAAATAATTTTTTCTTTCATAATTAAGTGACTTTTAAATGGTTTCAAAATAAAAAGAGTTATTTCTTTCAAAAAGTTTTGATTTCAAAAATGTCAACATCCTTTGATGGATTTTAAACTTGATTGAAGTTGTTTTATTATGATACAAATCTTACAAATAGTATTGAATGTTTTGTGATATTTTTTAAGATGGATGTGTTATTTCTGTACAATTCATGGTTTATGGATAATGTATTGATATTTCGTATGTTAGTTTTAACACAAATGTTTATGTTATGTATAAATTATTTCATATGAGGAATGCATTAGACTTAGTAAGTGACGAGTGGAGCCTATTATAGCTCCTCAATGCATCGGTATATCTCATAAGACAAACTAGTGTCTTGGCGCATGGCATTGAAAAAATCATATCTTCGGTCTTGGCGCAAGGCCTTGTCTTTGTGGTTATGAAGTCTGGCATTATGCATTCCATCATTATGAAAGTGGCTATTGGTATTGCATTTGATTATTTTAATAGTAGAATATCCTTGTGAATAAGTAAATGACATTATTTGATTTTATCAAGGACATATTGTGATGAATTTTATGTTTAAAAGGGTTTTATTTTAGTCTTATACATTTTCATAAATGTATATTATTATTTATGATAGTTTCTGCAATATTGTTATCATTATGGAGCATATGAGGTCACCCCTTTCTTATGTTTTATTTTTCCCATGATGAATTTAAATATATTAAGAATAACGTGAAGAAATTGGCTAATTGATATAAATGTTTTTAAAGGGTACACAATTTTTATTATTTCATGGTGCAATGTAAATTTATATATGTATCTAGTGCTTCCATGTCTTTTAAACGGATCGGTCTTTTGGGGCATAATTCATTGTATCTTGCCAATGTTATGTAATAATGCATTGATTCTAGGTAACTGGGTTTGGGGCCTTAAAGTTGGTATTATAGGGAGGTTTATTAAAAACCATGAAAATTAGATTTAGAAAATATCTGATTAGTGAACACTACCATATGATAGACATTGGGGATTAGTATGGAAGAACTTCTTAGAATTTTGATACTCTAGTGGTTTTTTGAGTTTTCCAAGAAATAAATCCCTGTCTAGATATGATCATCTAGAGTCTGCTCAGACATAGATGTACCAAGGGGTAAAACCCGAAAACACTACTTGAGCTAGACTCGTACGAGAAATCGTGCACGACAATGATCCTTGTAGAACGTTTTGTTACGAAACTCCTGGGGGATACGTTTATGATAAATCTCATTTTATTTAAAAAAATTATTAAGGGTTTATGATTATATAACTCTCAAAGAAAATATTTTTATGATTATGGATTTTATCAATAAAATGTTCAATTTATGTTATGTGTTTTACAAGTTTTGAATTATGTATTGTGATTTATAAACTAATATACTGTATGCTATTTTTTAGAAATGGTGCATAGTGGAAGGAATGGAAATTGTATCAATACATGTAATCTATGTAGGGATTACCCTCCAACTCAAGAAAATTACAGTGGAGTTGGTGATGAAACTGGTACTGATCAGCTTATCACCATTATGGGACAACATACCCTAGTTATGAATACTAACGTTACCCATATGGAGCACCCTTATCCACAATGTAGAGGATCAATGTTTGAACACTTCATGAGGAAATAGCCACCAACATTAAATGGGAGTAAAAATCTATTAGTATTCGAGAAATGGATAAGTTCTTTATCGAAAATATTTCATGCTTTGGGGAGTAGCAAAAGGAAAAAGTTTTCAGGGTAGTTTATCACCTTACAGGAGATGTTGATCAGTGGTGGTCATTGATTTAAATAAAAAATGCAGATTAAGAAGTATAAAACATGGAATGGGGGAGTTTAAATAGAATTTATTAGAAAAATACTTTCCCCGTGACCATCATGTGGATATAGAAATACAATTTCTATGTATGAGGAAAAAGGTGGAAGATAATGTTGAAAAGTATGAGGCTATCTTTACAAGGTTAGCAAGGCATGCTGCAGAATATATACGTAACCCAAAAGATAGGATTGATCGATTCATTTATGGGTTAAAACAATTTCTAGGTCGATCATTATTCTCGCAATCCTTCTTATTATTGAAAGATATTGTCTCATGTTCTATCAAGAATGAAAATCAAATATCTTACGACATTAAAGCAATGAAAAAGAAAAAGAGATCTGTTGAACCCTTTGGAAATAGAAATAAGTGGAACAAGGGAATGGTTGAATATCCATATTGTGGTAAATGTGGGAAAGAAACACCCTGGTACATTCTTGATGGGAATGGGAGTTTGTTACAAGTGTCGTTAAACTGGCCACCATGATCACTATTGAAAGGGGAATATAGAGGCTGTTAATGATGAATGATACAATTGTAGAGAAAATGGGAATTATGCAAATGAAATTCCTAAGAACCAAGGGAGCATACCTCAGAAATGTTCAAGGAAGAAAGGCCAAGATTATGTGATCACTACTACTGAGTTTGAATATCCGAAAGACGTGGTGGCAGGTAATTTATTGGATTCCTCAAGTTTAGCCAATACTTTATTTGATTCATGATCATTGCATTATTTCATTTCTTCTTAGTATTCTATGAAAATTTGATATTTTCAATTTGACATAACAAGGCAGTTTTCAGTCAAAACTCTTAATGGAAGTATCATCAAAAATTTGTTTTTGTGAATACATTCCAATTAAGGCCTATAAATATTCTTTATTTTCTGATCTCATCATCATAGCCATGATTGAATTTGATGTAATCCTCAGAATGGATTGGCTTTTGAACCATGTTGTGAATATTTATTCTAAGAAGATGGAGGTTACAATTTACGATAATGATAAGGAGTACCATATCATTAGAGTAGAAATTTCACCACCTCATTCTTATATAGATCCGCCTCAAGTAGCTCTAATAAATTCCATTATTAGGGAAGAAGATAATTAAACAACTACATGTGAGGAAAAGAATGTTAAAATAGAGTACGTACCTAATGTGAAAAAATATGTTGATGTGTTTCCAGATAATTTACCTGGATATCCTCCAGAATGAGAAATTGTGTTTTCCATTGATTTAATTCCTGGCTCAAGGCCCATATCGAATACCCCATCTAAAATAGCCACTCTGGAATTAGTATAACTAATGAAACAACTAGTGGAATTGAGTAATAAGGAAATTATTCACACTTGTGTTTCTCCATTGGGAGCCCTTGTCCTTTTTTTAAGAAGAAAGACAGATCTATTAGGTTGTGCATTGCCTATAGGGAGATTAATTCTATAACAATAAAGAACAAGTATCCCCTGCCTCAAATTTATGATTTATTCATCTAACTTCATGGAACTAAATATTAATCAAATATTGACCTTCGATCTGGATATCATTAGTTGTGTGTGAAGAAGGAAGAAATTACGAAAAATCATCTCAAACCAGGTATGGGCATTATGAGTTTACCGTAATGCCTTTTGGATCAACCCATGAAACCTCTGTCTTCATGGATCTAAAGAATATAATTTTCATGGAATATCTTGATGACATTTTAGTGTTATTTATTGATGATATCTTATTATACTCCAAAATCTGCGGTGATCATGAAAATTGCTTGCATAGTATTTTAATGACTCTAAGATGAGATGAATTATATGGAATGTTTACAAAATGTGAATTTTGGCTTCAAGGAATTTCTTTTCTTGTCCATATTGTCTCTAAGGATAGAATCTCTATTGATCGTTCAAAGAAAAAGGAAATCCAAAAATTGGCTAGCACTGACGAGTATAAATGTGGTGCGTAGTTTTATTGGTTTACCAAGTTATTATCGACATTTCGTCCTAGATTTTTCCGAGTTGGAAAACCCATTAACCAAGAACACACGAAAAGGGGGTGAATTTGTTTGGAAAAAAGAGTGTGAATAATGTTTTAAAGAACTAAAGAGATGATTAGTTAATGTCACTATCTTAACTCTACCATTGTGGAATGATGGGTTTGTTATTTATAGTGATGATTCAAAGAAAGGATTTGGTTCTATACTTATGTAGAATGATATATTTCTTGCCTATACATAATGAAAACTAAAAATTCATGAGAAAAAATATCATACTCATGATCTTGAGTTAGCAGCATTAATCTTCGCTGTGAAAATTTTGATACTTTATCTCTATGGTGAAAAATGTGAGATTTATACTGATCACAAGAGTTTGAAATATATTTTCTCACAGAAAGAACTCAACATGAGGAAAACAATATGGCTAGAAATACTCAAGATTTATGATTTCACTATACACTACCACCCAGGGATTGAAAATAAATTGGAAAATGCTTTGAGTAGAAAGGATCAGGGAGTTTTGAAGAAGATGAGAGTTGAAAGGGATCATATTTTCATGGATCTTGTAAATATAGATATGGGAATAACCATGGAAGGTGGAACATCAATACTTTTTCAAATAGTTGCCAATACATCATTACTAGAAAGAATAAAGAGTTCTCAGACTACTAATAAGGAGTTTCAAAAGAAGATTAAAGTAGTGAATGATGGGAGTTTGAGTGACATCATATATGAAGAAATAATTTTAAAATTTGTGAAGATAATTTGTGTTCCTGATATACCTGATCAAAAAAGGTAAATATTGGATTATTCCCATAGCTAAAATATCTTTATACACCCTTGGAGCACCAAGATGTATAGATATTTGAAGATACATTTTTGGTGGGTAAACATGAAGAGGGTGATTGCGGATTTTGTGTCATGATCTATGGTTTGTCAACAAGTGATAGATGGAAGGAAACTGCTTGGACGAGTAATTCAACCTCCTCCCATACATGATTATAAATGGGAAAATATTATGATGAAATTTTTCATGGGTCTACCAATGACTCCTAGAAGGAATGATGCAATATGGGTCAATGTTTATTGTATTTCCAAGTAAGCACAATTTCTCGCTATAAGAGAAGATTTACCACTTGAACGTCTTGCAAGACAATATATTAATGATGATGTAAGACTCCATGGTGTACCTCTATCTATTTTCATGAAAATGATCCCAATTTTACATCGTGATTATAGAAAAGTTTATAGAAGGCCTTGGATACTTAACATAGTTTAAGCATAGGCTTCCACCCTCAAAATGATGGACAATAAGAGTAGACCTTTCAAACCTTATATGAAATGTTGAGATATTTCCCACATGACTTTCAAGGTATGTGGGATCAATATTTACCTTTGGTAGATTTTTCCTTTCATAATAGCTTCCATTCAAGTATTCAAATGGAACCATATGAAGAGTTATATGTAAAGAGATGTCACACACTAACTTGTTGGGATGATGTTGGTGAAAGAAAACTCATATGCCTAGAACTTGTTGAGGGAACGATGGAAAAGGTGAAGGTTATCCAAACCCACCGCAAAGCAGTTTAAAGTAGGCAGAAGATCTATGCCGATAACCAAAAGATGGATTTGGAATTTCAGGCCAGAGATCATTTTTTCTAGATGGTATCTCCATTGATTGGAGTTATATGATTCAAAAAGTAGGTTCAATTATGTCTTAGGATCATCAGACCTTTCGAAATTCCTTAACAAATTGGTGTTGTATCTTATTGTTTGGAAATTCATCCAAGTCTCTCCAAATTTCATAATGTGTTCCACGTATCACTATTGAGAAAATACATGACTGACCCAACACATATACTCACCAATGAGGAAATTGAACTAGAACCTGATCTGTCTTATTGTGAAGAGAGTATCTAAATTCTTGATACAAGAGAACAAGTGCTGAAAAACCAGACTACTCATCTGGTAAAAGTTCAATGGAGAATCCATAAGATGGAGGATGCAACATGAAAACCCGAGTTACTTATGATGAAAAACCATCCAAATCTTTTTATATAGTAATATTTTAGAAATTTCAAGGATGAAATTATTTGAAGGGGGAGAATGTAACACCCTAAGCTTTCACATTGCATTTTCCTTTGAATAATGCAATAGATTTCATCGTACACAGCTTAGAGTTTTGACACACCATGACCAATCAAGCTAGACGTTATGAATAGTAATACCCACTTTTTGAAATGTTTTAAATTTTATTTTTCAAAATGGATTTCATTTTTGAATTCAGAATATCAAAATTAGCTTGTGGTGAATTTTTTGGTATTTTTCTAAAACAATTCAATTTTTGATGAATAGTGAAAAACACTGCGTAATTGGTTAAAATCGAATTTTTTTAAAATAATTATTTATTTTATTTAAATTTATTATATGTCAAAATAGATACATAATACCTATATATGTTTAATTTTATTCATGGGAGTCATTTTATAATAAGTTTAGATATATTAAAATTTTATTGAACTTATTACTGTCTTTTACGAACCTTCCAGGAGCATTTTCAAATTTGCATAAAGATTAATTTTACCACTTCCGTGAGTTGAATTTCAAAAATATAAGAGACATGGTTAATATTAGTAAGTAAAATGTGGTTCAGTAAGATAAAAATAATTTTGGATAAATAGTATTTTTGAATTTTATTTACCACGGTTAAAATTAAATACGGAAATTAAGGGTAAAAATGATATCATAATTACCCTAACACATTTCCAAATTCTATTGGATATGTATAATTCAACAAAAAACAACCTTAGGAATAAAATATGATCCTATTTGGTCCACTTGGATTATATTAGGAAACTTAGTATTATTTTATTTAAAGAAGAGTTAAAAGGGATAACTTCAAAGTTTAATAACAAAACCATTTTTAATATATGGTTATACATAAGATAAATTCGACTATAAATTTTCATTATAAAGATAAAAATATTTCCCACATAATTTTATTTTATTTATAATTTTTAGACCATAATTAGTTTAATTTATTTATGACACATTGATTATGCGATAATTACCTTATTGATGAATGATTAAAATAAATAATATTATAAATATCCAAAAAAATGTAATTTTAGTCTTTTGATTAATTAAAATAATTTTCTAGGATAATATGTCATGTTATGGTTGATTAAATATTTTATTCAGAAATAATCATGCTTTTGTGAATTTCACAAAAATCGAATACTAAATATTGTGTGAATTGAGAAAATTGGGTTTTTAAAACAAATACTATATTATTTATTGATATAATATTACTAATAATATAAGGTTTCAAAAAAAAGACTTATATAAGGTTATATATATTAATAATGAACCACTTGGGGATCTCTAAGAAGTTCATAGTAGGTTTATTCACCATATAATTTAAAAATACAAAGAGATATGGTAAATGTCAAACTATTTAACTAAGAGTTAAATCTTAATGATAAGGTTAATATAGTGACCTAAACTTGTCTAAAACCTATTGGATGAGAGTTTTTAGACCCATACCCACTATAGCCACAATTTAATTCAATTTTGACCCATTAGAAACCGAAAATTATTTTATTATAAAATTATATTTCGATCTTTTCCTAAAGTGACCCTCACCTCTCTTATAAAAGGGAACTTCCACTTATCTTACTTTCACACCTCCAAAGCCTTTTGTCTTAGCCAAAACCTGCCCAAATATCCTCCCATATTTCCTCCGTTTATTTTAGAGGCCTTACTTTGGTTATAAATCCAACATAATTATCCCTTTTGAACGAATCAAAAGGATAAACCAGAAAAAGAGGTAAATATTTTATCACCTCTTTCAATTTCTTTTATTCTTACACTTCAACTTTCATTGTTGCTTCCATTCTAAAAAAACAACTCCCGTATCTTCTATATACTCTGATGTTATTATAAAAATGTTACAACTATATTCATTATTCTATCCATCATATGAATGACATAGTCACAATACTTGTGTACGTATGGCTTACCGTCTCCACGTCGTGGTGTTGTTTGTTATTCAAACACTTCATTATTTGTATGGGTATAATAATTAGTATAACTAATGTAAATAATAAATATATAATGTTTTTTATTATGTATATATGACATACCATTTAATTAAATATGATTTCATGATCAATATAATGGTATTGTCGCTCGTGCGAACGTACGTATTACCGTCTTCACAAACGTGATGAGATTCAATCCCCATCATAATCATTCAGGAATAATTATTATTTATGATTAAAAATAATTTTTAACAACTTAATATCATTAGTGATATGAATAAAATTCAACCTATCCATAAAAAACATGGCATACGTAACAAAGCACATAAAGGGAAACATATCAGTTAACTCCCGAAATGATGATATTAGTAAAATATTATTAACAAAGTGAAATTATAGGATCATATATGATATAATATTTTTGTATATAGTTTTTTATAATTTAAAAACAATGATTTAACTATTATATAGGAGTTTAATGTGCCCTCGACCAAGTAAAAGTTCAAGGTATGGGTTAATTCCACAATCTCTTTATTATCCGAGGTTGTTTTTAAATTACTATCAACTGGGACCTCTTTATCAACCACATCCGTGTTTTCATAAAATGTATTTCAAAACATTTTCAATATTTACTAGACAATGGTTTAAATTCATTTATACCCTTATTTGTATTTATATGTTTTTAATGGAATCTTTCTATCATTTTCTAAACAAGGAACTTTATGAACTTTTCATCAAAATTAAGGTAAAAATGTGTTTTAAATTATACGGAGAGTGTGGATATTTTCTACCATTATAACATCATCTAAGCTTCCCATAAAACATTTTAAGAATATTTTCCTAATAAATTTTTTCTATCATAATTATGTCACTTTTATATTTTTTCAAAATCAAAAGAGATATTTCATTCAAGAAGTATTGATTTCAACAATGTCAACATCCATTGATGGATTTTAAACTTGTTTGAAGTTGTTTTATTATGATAAAAATCTTCCTTGTAGTATTGAAGGTTTTGTGATTTTTTTTGATATTGGATGTGTTATTTTTTTACCATCATGGTTTATGGGTAATTTATTGACTTTTCATATGATAGTTTTAATATGAATGATTATGTTATGTATGAACCATTTCATATGGGGAATGAATTGGAATTAGTAAGTGATGGGTGGAGCATGTTATATCTTCTTGATCCATCGGTAGGTCTCGTGAGACAAACTAGTGTCTTGACGCAAGGCCCGGAAAAATACTTATTTGTAGTCTTGTCACAAGGCCTTGTCTTTGTGGTTATTAAGTATGGCATTATGCATTCCATCATTATAAAAGTGGCTATTGTTATTGCATGTGATTATTCGACTATGAGAATATCAATGTGAATAGTTAAATGAAATTATTTTATTTTATCATTTCTATATTATAACGATGTTTAAGTTTAAATTTCTTTTTTTAGTCTTATACATTTTCCTAAATGTTTATTCCAATTTATGATAGTTTCTGCTATATTATTATCTTTACTGAGAATCTGAGCTCACACTTCCTTATGTGTTATTTTTCCTAGGATTCACTGAAATATATTGCGATTAACATGAAGGAATATGCTAAAGGATATAAGAGACTACAAAGGGGACATAATTTTGTTTTTTTTATTTCATGATGTCATATAAAACTTATATATGTATCTACTACTTCCAAGATTTCTAAAGTGATTAGTCTTTCGGGACATGATTCTTTGTATAATGAAAATGTTATGAATAGTGCACCAATTCTAGTTAATTTGGGTCGGGGCGTTATAGTTGGTATCATAGGGAGGTTTAGTAAAAACCATATAAAATAGATTTAGAAAAAATCTGATTAGAAAACACAACCCTAAGATAGAATTTGAGGATTAATAGATAAGAACATCCTATACTTTTGGTACTGTAGAAATTTTGGGAGTTTTCCATGAAATACATCCCCATCTAGATACGAGCGTGAAGAGGTAGCTCTGTCATAGATGTACCTAGGGGTAAATCCTGAAAACACCGCATTGAGCTAGACTCAAACGAGAACTGGTGCACGACAATGGGCCTTGATACACTATTCATTATGACACTCTCGGGGGGATAATATTAGGATAATTCCCCTTTTTTACAATCCATTATGAAGGGTGTATGATTATATACCTCATCAATGAAAATATTTTTATGATTATGGATTATATCAACAAACTGTTCAATTTATGTTATGTGTTTTACATGTTCGGAATTATGTATTGCAATTCATAAACACATCTATTGTATGCCATTGTATAGAAATGGTGCCTAGTGGAAGGAATGGAAACCATATCAATGCACGTAATCCAAGTAGGTATTACCCTCCAACTTGAGATAATTATAGTGGAAATGGTGATGAAACTAGTGCCGATCAACGTATAACTATACTTGGACACCACACCCAGGTTATGAATAATAACCTTACACGTATGGGGCACCCTGATCCACGATGATGAGGATTAATGTTAGACCGCTTCATGAGGAAAAAACCACCAACATTCAATGGGAGAACAAATACATTAGTACCTAAGCACTGAATATGTTACATAGAAAAAATATATCATGCTTTAGGGAGTAGCGAAAGGGAAAACGTTTTAATGGTAGTTTATCACCTCACGATAGATGCAGATCAATAGGGGTCATTGATTCAAAACAGAAAGGATGATGAATAAGTATTAAACATGGATTGGAAGGAGTTTAAAGATATTTTCATAGAAAAATACTGTCCTCATGACCATCAAGTGGATATGGAAATACAATTTCTGAGTCTAAGGCCAAAGGAGGATGAGAATGTTGCAAAGAATGTGGCTATATTTACATGGTTTGCAAGGCTTGATGCGGATTATAAACTTAACCCAAGAGGTAAGATTGATCGATTCATTGATGGGTTAATCCCATTTATCTGGTGAGAATTAGTCTCTTAATACTTCTTATTATTCAATGATATTGTCTCATGTGCTATCAAGACCGAAAATAAAATATATTACGAATTTAAAGAAATCAAGAGAAAAAGAGATCTATTGAAAACTCTAGAAATGGAAATAAGGGGAATAAGGGAAGTGTTGTGTAACACCCCAAGCTTCCATGATACGCTTCTCATTCATTAATGTAATAGCTTGCATTGTACGCAACTTCGAGTTCTA
Source organism: Viscum album (assembly GCA_963277665.1). NCBI lineage: Eukaryota > Viridiplantae > Streptophyta > Magnoliopsida > Santalales > Viscaceae > Viscum > Viscum album. The sequence goes on from OY728122.1 coordinate 1,913,810,906, forward strand.
AAACACCGCGACTAATCAAAGTAGCCGTTATGAATAGTAATAACCACTTTTTAAAATTATAGAAATTTTATATTTCAATATGGACTTCATTTTTGGATTCGGAATATCGAAATTAGCCTATGTTGAATTTTTTTTATATTTCTAAGAACTTCTAATTTTTTATGAATAGTGAAAATCACTTAAAACAACTTTTTTAATCAAAATAATTTTTAATGATAAGTTATACTATTGAGTGTTTTTAAAGTATAATTAGAATATATTTTTACAATTTTATCCAATAGTGGTCATTCGAATTAATTTAACTTTGAAATTGGACATAAACAATTGCCAATCTTTTGATATAAATTATTTCTTAAAAACAAGCTATTTGTTGTGACATTGGGAATTAATTATAAAATTAATTAATTCAACATATATGTTTTTAATTTCATAAAATAGACATCATTTTTGAATTCGGAATATCAATTATATCTTAGGGTGAAATTTTGGCATTGTTCTGAAAAACTTCAATTTTTGATGAATAGTGAAACCACTAAGTGGTAGTTAAATAACTGATTTTTTCGTTTAAATGAAATATTACCACTTCTGTGATTTGATTTTCAAAAATCCGACATACATGGTTTTCATAAAGAAGTAAAATGTGGTTCAATGAGATTAAAATAATTTTTGGTGAATAGTAACTTTTAAGTTCTTAATCGCGATTAGAGGTAATTAGTGTAGTTTATGGTACAAATAATGTTTTAATAATATGAGATGAGCATGAAACTTGTCCCACTCCTATTGGATGAGTCATGGCCGACCAAGACAACCCATGGGTCAACTTGGGGACCCCATGGAGCCACTTTAGTTGGAAAATGACATTAATATATATTTATTTAATGTTAAAATTAAATTGACACAAACATGAGTTATTTTACTAAAACAGTTTTTAAGTGTGGTTAAACAAGTCCAAATTTTGACTATAAAAATTAATTAGAAATCTAAAAAGATTTTCTACATCATAGTATTTTTTTAAAATTTTTAGACATTAAATAAATTAAATTATTTATGACATCATTATGATGCAGCGATGACCTCATTATTTAACGATTTTAATAAAATGAAAAGATAATGCAACCTCCAAGTCTTACACTAGTCCAATGACTATTGGATGGGTATATTTCGAACCCTTATCACCTTATCCACGAATTATATAAGTGTGGGACCTTTAGAATCCGAAAATCATTGTTTAATAATGTAACATTTCAATCTTTCCAAAAGAGCCCCTCCTCTCCACTTATAAAAGGCCCCCACCTCTCCCACCTTATTCACACCATTAAGCCATTTGGATTGGCCAAAATCTGCCCAAATACTCTCCCAACTTCCCCCTATTACTCCTAGAAGACTCACTTTGGTCAGAAATCTTCTCAAGGAAGCCTTTGGATCAAATCAAAAAGAGTTACCCGATTTTGAGGTAATGTCTTCTCTAATGTTGTTTTGTTTTATTTTCTTCTCAAACCCCCTAAAATATTTTTATTCATTTATTTTGTAACAACACCAGTATCCTAAATATACTAGGATTTTTTTATAACAATTATTCGAGCTACACTTACACACACATACATCTAATGGTTAAAGAACATACGGTTTCTGTGGATGGAAAATTTCTACCTCACGAAACGATGATTGTTCAACACTCATATAATACCTTCAAAGGTGGACATTAAGATGTCACTATTTTTATATATGATATATAATATGTTTATGTATTACTTATTCTTCTGTATTTCTCATTTATGGCATACTTTATGATTTCCATTATGGGTAAAACGCGATAATTTCATTTTAGAAAGTGCGGACTACCGCCCCTCAAAGTGATGTGAATCGTTAATGCCATATGTGGGATGTATAAAGGATGGAGTAAATGATATTATATATGATATTATACTGGAACTATATTATACCTTTATATAATTATGATTTCATTACATTAAACATGAAATAGAAATGAAAGTAGCGTTCATGCGTACGTACGGCTTACCGTCTCCATGAACGGTGCATTTCATTTCTTACCTCTAAATGTTACGTAATATTATCAATGAATGTATATACTGGATATATATGATATATATGATATCTACATCAGGAATATAATTCTGGATATAATGGATATTTCACCACATGAACAACTTGTAATTATAAGAAGGTTATTGTTGACTCATGTACCAAAGATCGACAAAACAACCGTTATTAACTTAAATAATTACATAATGTTCATATCATTGTAATAAGTGATATAATAAGGATAATGAAATTGAAAATGGTTCTTAATAAGGTATATATTAACTCTAATTTATTATTCAGGAGGTTAAAGAACGGTTGAGTCAAGTCAGACAAGAGGTAAGGGAATTTCTTAACCCAATTTTCACTCTTTGGGTTAATCTATTACTTTCAAATTATGTCATGATATTATTATGTCCTATATTGTATTTGTATATTATTTATGTGTACTTATAGTGAATACACATTATATATGTACTTTATTTAAAAAATGATCATTTTAAGGACGTCGTCTCAATCCCCTTTCATTGAGGCATATTTGGTTTTATACAAAACTTTCTTTTATACGGTGTATAAACCCCTTTGACTGTTACGTTTATTCAAAAGGAATCTTTTTTATACGAAGCGTTTTACTAAATGACAAAAAGGGAATGTTTTTCTTTCCGTAATTATGCGGTGACAACGACTTCTCTGCCGCCGTGACCATTATTTTAGTTTCGGCTTCCTCTACAAGCCATCATTTTTTTTAATGAAAAATAAATACAAAGTTTTAACTTTCTTTTATTTTGGTATTTAAAATGGTTTTGAAAGTGTTTTTATTATATCAATGTGTTGTATTTATATCTTGTGATTGAAATGTGGAAATGTTATGTTTCCTTTATGTATGTTATATGTGATACGATTATGTTGTGGTTTATGATATGATTAAACCTATTCATATGAGGAATGCATTGGAATTAATAAGTGATGGGTGGAGCCCGCTATAGCTCCTCGATGCATCGGCAGGTCTCATGAGACAAACTAGTGTCTTGGCACGAGCCCTTGACAAAATCTTATTTGTGGTCTTGGCACGAGGCCTTGACTATGTGGTTATGATAGTCTGGCATTATGCATTCCCTAATTATGAAAGTGGTTATTGATATTGCATGTGATTATTCGACCAGTAGAATATCCATGTGAAGAAGTGAATGGAATTATCTCATTTTACATTTTCCATATTATGTTGAAGTTCAAGTTTAAAAGGCTTTTGTTTTAGTTATACATTGCCTTAAATGTTAATGTTTATTTATGAAAGCTTCCGCTATATTGTTAACCTTACTGAGCATCTGAGCTCACCCCTTTCAATGTTTTAATATTTTTCCAGGATGTGAAGAAGTAATTTATGAGTGACCTGCAGGGGTAGTCAGAAAGGGGTATGATTTTGGACTATGAAGACCATTTTATTGTAGCTTGTTTACTTTTTGATGTTATGAAAGACTTATGAATGTATCTAGTGTTTCCAAGGCTACTAAACTAATCGGTCTTTCGAGACTTGATATTTTGTGATCATGCCAATGTTACGAAGTAATGCACCGACTCTGGGTAGCTCGGGTCGGGATGTTACAGTTGGTATCAAAGGCAGTTTAGTACTAATCTTGGAAGCAAGATTTAGATAAACTCTGATTAGAGCACATAGCCCGAAGATAGACTTTGAGGATTAGTATAGAAGAACTTCCTAGAATTTTGGTATTGTAGAGATTTTGTGAGTTTTCTGAGCAATACATCCCTGTCTGGATACGAGCAGGTAGAGGCGGCTCTGGCACAGATGTACCTAGGGGTAAAACCCGAAAACACCGCTTTGAGCTAGACTCAAACGGGAACTGGTGCACGACAACAGGCCTTGCTGCACTCTTGGTTACGACACTCCCGGGGGATATGTTTAGGATAATTCTCATTTTCATTACAAACCAATATGAAGGGTTATGAGTATATACTTTCTCAAAGGAAACATTATTTTTTATGATTATGGATTATATCCATAAATAGTTCAATTTATGTTAACTGTTTTATAAGTATGGGATTATATATTTTGATTCATAAACTGATCTAGTTTATGCAATTGTTTAGAAATGGCGCCTAGTGGAAGAAATGGAAACCGTATCAATGCGCGCACTCCATGTAGGGATTTCCCTCCTGCTCAAGATAATTATTGTGGATATGGAGATACAACTGGTGCTGATCAACTTATTACCATACTGGGACAACTCACTCAGGTTATGAATGATAACCTTACTCGTATGGAGCACCCTGATCCGCAACGTGGAGGATCAATGCTAGACCATTTCATGAGGCAACAACCGCCAACCATCAATGGGGGTACAAATCCGTTAGTAGCTGAGCAATGGATAGATTCCTTAGAGAAAATATTCCATGCCTTGGGAAGTAGTGAAAGGGAGAAGGTTGTCATGGCAGTTTACCGCCTCACTGGAGATGCTGATCAGTGGTGGTCGCTGATTCAAAACACAAAGGAAGATGATGACGTATCGAATATGGAATGGAGGGAGTTCAAAGAGCTTTTCATAGAAAAATACTTTCCTCGTGACCATCGAGCAGATATGGAAAGGCAATTTCTGAGTCTGAGGCCGAAGGAGGATGAGAATGTCGCAAAGTATGAGGCTAACTTTACAAGGTTAGCGAGGAATGCTGCCGATTATATACGTAACCAAAGGAGTAAGATTGATCGTTTCTTTGATGGGTTAAAACCATTTATCCGTCGATCTTTAGTATCACATTCCTTCTCATCATACGAAGATATTGTCTCGTGTGCTATCAAGACTGAAAAGGAATTATCTAAGTCTTATGACAACAAAGTAAAGCAAGAGAAGAAGAGAACGGTGGAAGAAGAGACAGATAAAGTGAAATAGGGAAAGAAGTATTTTCCATTATGTGATAATTGTGGGAAGAATCACCTTGGTACGTGCCTAAAAGGAATGGGAGTTTGTTATAAATGTGGAGAAAAGGGTCACCAATCTCGTGATTGCAAGGGAAAGAAAGAGGCTGTCAAAGTTGAATGCTACAATTGTAGGGAAATGGGGCATTATGCAAATGAATTTCCTAAGCGTCAAGGAAACTTACCTCAGAAAAGGCCAAGGGATCAAGGACAATCTTATACTGTGACTACATTTGAATCGGAATAATTAATGTATTCGTGCTTTTGGACTCAAGGATTATATTCTGGTTATTAGAATAATGTGATATATATATAAGGATTGTACTGCAGTACTTGTTTATTTCATTAAGGTTTTAATATGATTAAGGTAATTATATTTTTAGTATGTGAAAATAAGAGAAACTTTACTTTGTTTGGGGAATCTGATAAATTGATTTTGGAATTAAGAGACCTTTTAGAGAAAGTCTGGACAAAGGTATTTTGGATAACAATAATGGTTGGAGTGGATTAAGATGATCTTTGGATAGTATTGTTTAAGGTTAAAAAATTTATGAAGATTATTTTTGGAATATTATGATACTATAGTTTTAGGAAAAGGACAACCTGCAGGGTGGGGCATAACCCGTCGCGTCGGACAAAGCTGCAGGAATCGAACCCACAACCATAGTGCGACAAGCCTTTATTTCCTACCACTAGCCTACAGGAAGTCCCTGGTTATTACAAAATAGTTTTACAGATATAAATGGTATGAGTTATCATTTGGAACCCTATACAATTAGGATAAGTATAATATTTTTGGGTTCTATTATCTTTTTGAGTGAAAGGTGTGTTGAAGGTTGAAACTCTAATTGTCAAGCATAAATATATATATACCTATCTATTATTCAATGAATAAATTAATTCTTAAACTTTAGTAAAGGGATATTAAATCAAAAAAATGTGTTATCCTAATACCTTATGTCTTGTTGAACTGATGATATTTTAAATCAACATAGATTGAAGGCTTTGAGGCCCTCAATTTGACAGTTGATTGTGAATGATGACCTCAATCACTCCCTACAAATATTTACATTTTTCCTCCAATTATAAGTCTCTAATTTCCACCAATGTTCTCCTTATCGAGATCATAATTTGGTGGTGACTTTCTTATTTCCATTTCCCTCTTATTAAGACTAAATTTTATTAACCCTATTTCCGATGTGGGTTTTCCACAAAGGTATTTTCTATTTTCAACCTTTTATTTTCCAAGAAAAATTTAAAATTGCGAGGACGCAATTTATTGAAGGAGGGGAGAATGTAACACCCCGAGCTTCCATGATACACTTCTCATTCAATAATGCAATAGCTTGCATTGTACGCAACTTCGAGTTCTAAAACACCGCGACTAATCAAAGTAGCCGTTATGAATAGTAATAACCACTTTTTAAAATTATAGAAATTTTATATTTCAAAATGGACTTCATTTTTGGATTCATAATATCGAAATTAGCCTATGTTGAATTTTTGGTATTTTCTGAGAACTTCTAATTTTTTATGAATAGTGAAAATCACTTAAAACAACTTTTTTTAATCAAAATAATTTGTAATGATAAATTATACTATTGTGTGGTTTTAAAGTATAATTAGAATATATTTTTACAATTTTATCCAAAGGTGGTCATTAGAATTAATTTAACTTTGAAATTGGACATAAACAATTGTCAATCTTTTGATATAAATTATTTCTTAAAAACACGCTATTTGTTGTGACAGCGGGAAATAATTATAAAATTAATTAATTCAACTTATATGTTTGGAATTTAATAAAATAGACATCATTTTTGAATTCTGAATATCAATTATAGCTTAGGGTGAAATTTTGGCATTGTTCTGAAAAACTTCAATTTTTGATGAATAGTGAAACCACTAAGTGGTAGTTAAATAACTGATTTTTCGTTTAAATGAAATATTACCACTTCTGTGATTTGATTTTCAAAAATCCGACATACATGGTTGTCATTAAGATGCAAAATGTTGTTCAATGAGATTAAAATATTTTTGGTGAATAGTAACTTTTAAGTTCTTAATCGCGATTAGAGGTAATTAGTGTAGTTTAAGGTACAAATAATGTTTTAATAATATGAGATGAGCATGAAACTTGTCTTACTCCTATTGTATGAGTCATGGCCGACCAAGACAACCCATGGGTCAACTTGGGGACCCCATGGAGCCACTTTAGTTGGAAAATGACATTAATATATATTTATTTAATGTTAAAATTAAATTGACACAAACATGAGTTATTTTACTAAAACAGTTTTTAAGTGTGGTTACACAAGTCCAAATTTTGACTATAAATATTCATTAGAAATATAAAACGATTTCCTACATCATAGATTTTTTTTTATAATTTTTAAACATTAAATAAATTAAGTTATTTATGACATCATTATGATGCATCGATGACCTCATTATTTAACGATTTTAATAAAATGAAAAGATAATGCAACATCCAAGGCTTACACTTGTCCAAATACTATTGGATTGGTATATTTTAAACCCTTATCACCTTATCCACGAATTATATAAGTGTGGGACCTTTATAATCCGAAAAGCATTGTGTAATAATGTAACATTTCAATCTTTCCAAAAGAGCCCCTCCTCTCCACTTATAAAAGGCCCCCACCTCTCCCAACTTATTCACACCATCAAGCCATTTGGCTCGGCCAAACTCTGCCCAAATACTATCCCAACTTCCCCCTCTTACTCCTAGAAGCCTCACTTTGGGCATAACTCTTCTCAAGGAAGCCTTTGGCTCAAATCAAAAAGAGTTACGCGATTTTGAGGTAATGTCTTCTCTAATGTTGTTTTGTTTTATTTTCTTCTCAAACCCCCTAAACTCATTTTATTCATTTATTTTGTAACAAAAACAGTATCCTCAATATACTAGGATGTTGTTATAAGATGTATTCGAGCTACACTTACACACACATACATCTAATGGTTAAAGAACATACGGTTTCTGTGGATGGCGAATTTCTGCCTCACGAAACGATGATTGTTCAACACTCATATAAAACCTTCAAAGGTAGCCATTAAGATGTCACTATTTTTATATATGATATATAATATGTTTATGTTTTACTTATGCTTCTGTATTTATCATTTATGGCATACTTTATGATTTCCATTATGGGTAAAACGCGATAATTTCATTTTAGAATGTGCGGACTACCGCCCCCTCAAAGTGATGTGAATCGTTAATGCCATATGTAGGATGTATAAAGGATGGAGTAAATGATATTATATATGATATTATACTGGAACTATATTATACCTTTATATAATTATGATTTCATTACATTAAATACGAAATAGAAATGAAAGTAGCGTTCATGCGTACGTACGGCTTACCGTCTCCATGAACGGTGCATTTCATTTCTTACCTCTAAATGTTACGTAATATTATGAATGAATGTATATACTAGATATATATTATATATATGATATCTAAATCATGAATATAATTCTGGATATAATAGATATTTCACCACATGAACAACTTGTAATTATAAGAAGGTTATTGTTGACTCAAGTACCAAAGATCGACAAAACAACCGTTATTAACTTAAATAATCAAATAATGTTCATATCATTGTAATAAGTGATATAATAAGGATAATGAAATTGAAAATGGTTCTTAATAAGGTATATATTAACTCTGGTTTATTATTCAGGAGGTTAAAGAAAGGTTGAGTCAAGTCAGACAAGAGGTAAGGGAATTTCTTAACCCAATTTTCACTCTTTGGGTTAATCTCCTACTTTCAAATTATGTCATGATATTATTATGTCCTATATTGTATTTGTACATTATTTATGTTTACTTATAGTGAATACACATTATAGATGTACTTTATTTAAAAAAATGGTCTTTTTAAGGACTTCGTCTCAATCCCCTTTCATTGAGGCATATTTGGTTTTATACAAAACTTTCTTTTATACGGTGTATAAACCCCTTTGACATTTACGTTTACTCAAAAGGAATCTTTTTTATACGAAGAGTTTTACTAAACGAAAAAAGGGAATGTTTTTCTTTCCGTACTTATGCGGCGACAATGACTTCTCCGCCGCCGTGACCATTATTTGAGTTTCGGCTTCCTCTACAAGCCATCATTTTTTTAATGAAAAATAAATACAAAGTTTTAACTTTATTTTATTTTGGTATTGAAAATGGTTTTGAAAGAATTTTTATTATATCAATGTGTTGTATTTATATCTTGTGATTGAAATGTGGACATGTTATGTTTCCTTTATTCATGTTTTATGTGATACGTTTATGTTATGGTTTATGATATGTTTAAACCTATTCATATGAGCAATGCATTGGACTTAATAAGTGACGGTTGGAGCCTGCTATAGCTCCTCGATGCATCGGCATGTCTCATGAGACAAACTAGTGTCTTGGCATGAGGCTTTGACAAAATCTTATTTGTGGTCTTGGCACGAGGCCTTGACTACGTGGTTATGATAGTCTGGCATTATGCATTCCCTCAATATGAAAGTGGTTATTGATATTGCATATGATTATTCGACCAGTAGAATATCCATGTGAAGAAGTGAATGACATTATCTCATTTTACTTTTTCCATACTATGTTTAAGTTCAAGTTTAAAAGGCTTTTGTTTTAGTTATACATTGCCTTAAATGTTAATGTTTATTTATGAAAGCTTCCGCTATATTGTTAACCTTACTGAGCATCTGAGCTCACCCCTTTCAATGTTTTAATATTTTTCCAGGATGTAAAGAAGTAATTTATGAGTGACCTGCAGGGGTAGTCAGAAAGGGGTATGATTGTGAACTATGAAGACCATGTTATTGTAGTTTGTTTACTTTTTTATGTAATGAAAGACTTATGAATGTATCTAGTATTTCCAAGGCTACTAAACTAATAGGTCATTCGAGACATGATATTTTGTGATCATGCCAATGTTACGATGTAATGCACCGACTCTGGGTAGCTGGGGTCAGGGAGTTACCGGTTGAATATCCATCCTATGGTAAATGTGGGCAGAAACACCTTGGTACTTGACAGATGGGAATGGGAGTCTTTTAAAAGTGTAGTGAAAAGGCCACTAAGATCATGCTTGCAAGGGAAAGAAAAAGGTTTTTAATGTTTAATGTTACAATTTAAGTGAAATGGGGCATTATAAAAATGAATGTCCTTAGTGCCAAGGGATCATAACTTAGAAAAATCCAAGGGAGAAAGGAAAAGATTATACGATCACTACTGCTGAGGTTGATGCTCCGAAAGACATGGTGGAAGGTAATTTATTGGTTTCCTCAAGTTTAGCCAATGATTTATTTGATTCTGGATCATTTCATTGTTTCATATCTTCTCATTTTTCTATGGAAATTAGATATTTTCAATTGGACATAACAAGGGAGTTGTCAGTCAAAACTCCAAAGGGATGTATCATTGCAAAAACGTTTTGACTATCAATTTCTATTAAGGCACATAAATTTTCTTTATTTGCTGATCTCATCATCAAACCCATGATTTAATTTGATATAATCCTTAGAATGGATTGACATTCAGTCCATGATGTGAAAATTTATTATAAGATGATGGAGATTATAATTTTTTATGGTGATAAGGAGTATCATATCTTTAGAGAAGTAACATCACTACATAATTCTTATCTATATCCACCCCCAGTAGATTTACTAAATTAAATTATTGGGGAATAAGAGAATTAAATAAATATAGGTGAGGGAAAGAATGTTCGGATAGAGGACGTACCTATTGTGAAAGAATATGTTGATGTGTTTCTAGAGGATTTACCAGGACATCCTCCAGAGTGAGAAATTGTGTTTTCCATTGATTTGATTCCTGGTTCAAGGCCCATATTGAAGATTGCTTATAGATTGGCCACTGTTGAATTAGTGGAACTTAAGAAACAACTATTGGAATTGAGTAATAAGGGATTTATTCACCCTAGAGATTCTCCATGGGAACCCCTGCCCTTTTTGTTAAGAAGAAAGACAGATCTATGAGGTTATGCATTGACAATAGGGAGGTCAATGCTATAACAATAAAGATCAAGTATCCCCTACCTCGCATTGATGATTTATTCGACCAACTTCATGGAGCTCTATATGTTTCAATGATTTACCTTCTATATGGATATCATCAGTTGTGTGTGAATAAGGATGACATTCCGAAAACATCACTTCAAACCAGGTATGGGCATTGCGAGTTTACAGAAATTCCTTTCGGATCAACCAATGAAACCTATGTCTTCATGGATATAAGGAATACAGTTTTCAAAAAATATCTTGATGAAAATTTTGTGGTATTTATTGATGATATCTTAGTATACTCCAAAAGCTACGAAGATCATGAAAATTTAATGCGCAGTATTCTAAAGACTATTAGAGGAAAGGAATTATATTGAACGTTTAGAAAGTGTGAATTATTTCTTGAAGGGATTTATTTTAATGCCATATTGTCTCTAAAGATGGAATCTCTATTGATCGTTCAAAAACCAAGGCTATCAACGATTGGCTAGCACTGACGAGTATAACTGAGGCACATAGTTTTATTGGTTTAGTATGTTATTATCAACATTTCATTCAGAATTTTTCTGGTTGGCTAAACGATGTACTAAGATCTCATGTAAAGGGGTTAAATATGTTTGGACCAAAGAGTGTGAAAAATGTTTTGAAGAACTGAAGACAAGATTAGTTAATTCTCCTACACTGACTCTACCATCGGGGAATGATGGGTTTGTTATTTATAGTGATGCTTCAAAAAAAGGAATTGGTTGTTTCCTTATATAGATTGATAGAGTTATTGCCTATGCAGCATGAATACTAAAAATGCATTAGAAAAACTATCATACACATGATCTTGAGATAGCAGTAGTAATCATTTATTTAAAAATCTGGATACACTATCTCTATGGTGAAAAATGTGAGATTTAAACTGATCACAAGAGTTTGAAATATATTTTTTGATAGAAAGAACTCAACATGAGGCAATGACGATGGCTTGAATTTATTTATTGTCATAACTCTACAATCTCAAACCTGATTATAAATATCCTCACCACCCCAACTCTTTTCTGACGCACAATAGAATTATTGTGCACAACAACTCTGGAGAATTCTTTCAAGGCTGAAAAAACCTCTTCCATCAAGAACACTCTCAAGATCGAGAGGGATCTTCTTCCATCGGATCAAGATGATCTAAGGCGGACAACACAAGAAAAGGTTTATCCACTCTAGCACCTGGAGACTCCATTCGTGACGTCCCAAGATACGAGGTATATGTGTGGATCACCGCAAGAGGAAGTCTACAATTGGATTCTGCGATGCAACGACGAATCACATCAGAACGTGATCAAGAACATCAACGAAGAAAGAACATCGAAAAGGTATTTCTTTTCAAATTGATTAAATTAATTATAATCAACCTGTAACGATTCTACTTTGTGGTTCTAGGACATTACTTTTCGTTGTCGATTTCTATGATTCGATCCGCGAAGACTGGCGTTTATCGTCGTATTGATACCGAATTGATCATTATTAATAACAAAAGTCCAAGTGGGAACATCCACCCACGCACTTCCACTGCTCCCAGATCCATTAAATGGTATCAAAGGGAGGTTACAATGTTGATTATAGTTATTTAATTTTCGTTTATAATTTACACATTTATATTTGATTCAATTCGAAATAAATCGTTCTATAAATGGGAATAGACGAGATATTTTCTTCCTCCTTCGTTTATCTATTAATATAATAGAAACAATGTAAAACCCTGAGATATTATGAGATATTTTTTTATGCCTTATTTTATATGAAACACCAACTGAATCTTTCAAAACACACAATACTGACTTGGATTGCATTACACGCAATCACGACCTTCCTCGATAGCGTGTGTAGTACGCAATACCAGGTTTCACTAAACAATGATATATTATTATGTAATAGATGTTATGAATATTATTAAGTACATTTTCAATTTTCTAACATTATTATTCATCTTACACATTTTCTAGATCATGGTAAGAGAACAAAATAAATTTTTCGGGTAAAATAAGTATTTTTAAAAAAATGCAGTTTTGCCGCATTTTGATGGAGCACCGACATTAAATTTAGTTTTTGACATGTTTATAAGTTCAATATGACAGAATAAAATTATTCTTTTCAATAATGATATATAAATTTGTTTTGGATAAATTTTTTATATTTTTATGATAACTTTAATATTTTGATGAATAGTAAAAATAAGCTAATTTATAATTTAAAAAAAAGATTTTTTCATTGAGATAATTTATATGGTTAAATTAAAATATTTAATGGTTTTAAAGTATTAATATAATATATTTTTACCATTTAATATAATTTATGTCATTATCATTAATTTCGCATTTAATTCATAGGTAAAAACATTTCAATCTTTGGCAATGTTTTAACTTCTAAAACCTGTTTTCTTAACGGGATTAATTTTAAATTAATTACTGAAACTTATGTGTTTTTAATTTTGAAAAATGGATTCCATATTTTGAAACAGTGGGTCCAAATTATGTCAATAGGCTACTTTTTATTTTTGGGCATTATGAATAGTAACTACGTTAAATTTTATTTACCATAGTTAAAGGTAAATCGGGTAATTAAGGGTAAATATAAGATTATAAAATTACCCTAACACCTGCCAAAATCCTATTGGATGACTAATGGTCGACCCATATCACCTAAGGGTCAGATTAGATCCATTTAATGGACTTTGTTACATGAAAATAATTTAATTATTATTAAAACCAAAGAAAGTGACAACATGTCTCTTTCTTAAATCTTATAAGTACTATAATTTTAATTTAGTGATAAATTTAATGACACTTCGAACATGAATAGTATCAAGAAATATAATAAAATTATCTACATCATATGAATTTATTTATAATTTTTAGGGATTAAATAATTACCATTAATTATGACACAATAGTGATGTTGAAATTATTTCATTGATTGAAATATCAAATAAATGATTTTAAAAATATTAAAATAAATATTATATGAACTATTTAATGTGATACAATACTTTTCTAGATACATATGACATTTTATGAATCTATTAAAACATTTATTTCTAACATATCTTCTGTATATATTTTAATTAAATTAAAATAATTGAATAGTCTTAAAATTGACACTATTGTTATTTTATAAAAATAACATATTATAAAATTGTTTAAAAATCACAAAAATATTTAAAAATTTGAAATTAAAATTTATATGGTCTAAAATTTCATAAAGTGTCAAATTATTGAAAATTCACTAAACATATGTAATTATTTATAATAATTTATAATTTAGAATATTATTACCACAAATAAAATAAAATTGATAAATAAGGATAAATTAGGTTGATAATGTTTAATATAAATTCCTAACACGTATAAATTTTATTGGTTGATGATATTACAAGCCTATCTCATCTAATCTTCGAGTATGAGTCATTTTGGATGTTTTTATGTGGGTTTGGAATTTAATATAAACTAATATTTCTTAAATTTCCAAAGGTGCCCCTCTTCTCCATTATAAAAGGGCACCTCCTCACACCAATTTGAGCCTTCATAATCAGCCAAACTCTACCCATTTCACTTCCCCACTTCTTTAAAAACCTAATAGAGGTACTGGTCTTCTCAAAATTCCAAATCTACTTCCCTAAGAGAATGTTTAAAGGAGGAACTTCGAGAAAGAGGTAATACCTTCTACCGTTTTCTTCAAGTTCCATTCTTCCTCTACTACATCTTCATTAGTTGTTAAATTATGATGTAATAAAATCAGTATACCTCATATACTCATATGTTATTATAAATATTAAACATCGCTATTTCACCTCTTATCCATCCTACGGTAAACAAAATCATAGCCCGTGCGTACGTACGGAATACCGCATGCACGCCGTGGTGTAATATTTTTTCCACCACCACCTTACTTGGATGGGTATAATGGTGCGAAAAAGTAACTATATATTATTATTTTAAATTGGTATTGATTCTGAAATATTATACATACACTTCAATACAATTCCATGATCATGGGAATGATATCATCGCTCGTGCGTACGTACGGCCTACTGTCTCCACGATGGGATTCGACTAGTTCTAGATGATTTTCATTGAATAATGATTATATAAATGAATTGAATGAATAAATATGATATATGTTACACTAATTACATTATGTAAGTCATATATCTATATCCTATAAAGATTAATAAGAATTTATTCGACAAAACATGCATAAGAACATAAAGCAATAAACACCCGAATAACAAGTAGCAATGACATATTACTACTAAGAAGATACAAATATGACCACATTTGATATAATAAAAATGAATATGATTATATAATCAGTCAATTGTCATTATTTAAACCATATTACAGGAGGTTCCGATTCATAAAAATCATATCAGACCTAAGGTAAGGGAAAATCTCGCAATCTCAATTTTTATACGAGATTGTTTATCCTTCGGTAATTACGGGGGAATATTTATCATCCACATCCATGTTTCCTAAATATGTAATATTATGTATATCCTCCTACAATTTTTTAAATCCAATTTTACCCTTCGGTGAGTTTTTAGTAAAATCTATGAAAGGAATCTTTTTTCGTTTTTCGTACGAGGTACTTTTGACTTTTCTGGCCAAAGTACGAGAAGAATGTTTTTTAACTTATACATAATGAATGGATTTTTAGAACATTATTTCCATGAAGATTCCTTTATATGTTTTAAAGTTTATTTTTAATCATATTATTTTAGTTTTAAATTATATTTCATGTTAAGAAATAAAAATGTTTTTGATGTAGAAAGGATATTTTCCACAAGAATGGAATTCCAGTGTTTTATCAAAATTATTTTCTATTTAAGATAATATAGGGTTCTATTTCTATCCCTTTTTTTACATTTATTTGATTATGTTATGATGGAATTAATTTTATGATGTCAGTTTTATCTTATATGATTTATGTTATGATGTCATGATTTTTAAGAATCCAATTTTTATTACATGTTTTATGATATGATGTGTGATTTCTGATTTTGTGGCACACATAAGAATGGTTTAATTATGAGATGGGTGGGACCTATATCTCCCTCCAATGCATTGGGTAAATATTTATATCTCATGAGATTGACATGGATGGAACGGTAGGTTAAACCGGTTCAGCGAAACAGGACTGAAACGAGGAGTGAACTCGGTTCAGAAATGGACTTTGTCCGCTAAGATAGTCTTGGAAATGAGTCTTGAATATTAAGAAATGATTTTCTATGATTATGTGTGTATGCCAAAATGAATCATGTTTTATGTTATGATAATTGGGATTACATTTCACTTCTATGATTTATCCCATGTTATGATCTCTTTTACAGGATAATATTTTCAAAATGTTATGTTCTTATGAATATGATATGTTTGATATTTCTTTTGTTGACCCTTACTGAACATTTGAGCTCACCCCTTTTGTATGTTTTCTTTTTCCTGGGTCTGGAAGAAGGATATTAAGTAGGATATTCCAAAAAGGGACTCTAGATATGATGAAATAAATGTGAGACAACGTAGATGATTTATGAACCAGTTGTTTATGTTTCCCAGTTTCTAAAGACACTATACCTATAATGTCCTTTCATGGGTTTGTTATATATTGTAATAAGTATGCTTCAATTTTGAAGTAATAACCATGTATTTAATGTATGGTTCTTTATAAACTACCTTTTTAATTTAAATTTTTGATTAAAATAAAGACGAGGAACTTATCCAGAGGTGCCACTCTTTCTGTCTGTAAAACACGGGATTACATGGCGTGTAAATAAAACTACACACCGTGTACTTATGTTCAGGAACAAGCACTTGTCTGCCAAACCACTCCATGTAAATTGATTATTCCTAAGTATTAATCATGTCGTGTTGACCAAAATTGAACAACGCGTGGAACCAGAATACACGCCGTGTATATTAGAGAAACACGTCGTGTAGTCCATTCTGGCCCAGGGGAAACCGTGTACAAAGATAAGTCGTGTACCGCGTACATGGGATCGCTAGGCCGGTTACCGCATAACAAGGAAGTACACGCTGTGTATGATTCATCTGCACACCGTGTACTCCAAAATTTTCAAAGTACAGAGAATATTCCAAATCCACCGGCATGAACTTTGGATAAAAGGTGAAAATAAATACAAGCCGTGTACTTATAAACTACAAACTGTGTACTTTCCATAAATGGAATTTTACAAGGTTTCCTCCAATGTACAAAGACCTATACAAGGAATATGGGTGAGAAGAATCTCAAGGAAATTTAGAATGGAATTTAAGATAAAGAATTGATTAATTATAAGATCATAATTAATTGAATTCGAGCACGACTTATCTTAAATGAAAGAATGATTAAAAGAATTTGAATTCTAAATTTGTGTAAATGTCGTTGCATGCTATTGATGATCATGTGCTATACCCAAGACCCTTTTTATGTGTATGGTTTCATTTAAATTTATTTAATTTAAATTTTTTGGCATGTGAGCCTCCTTCTAATAAAATGTAGGGCCTGTGTGACCATGGTTTCATTAATGTAAACCCATGTAATAGAGGATCTCCCAAGCCAAATGAGACAGTTCAAATCTCGAAGTTGAGGAGAAACTGACGCAAGAAGATACAAAGGTGGACAGGTGGGAGCTGAAAAACATGAACCACCAGGTTCAAGGCATTTTTCCCTAGTTCATGGTTAACTTATCAAACCACTAGATAAGCTAACCAATAGAAGCTCATGATCGTGCCATCTTATGTTATTTCTGTCAAAATTTCATGGTTTATTTTTTATTCATGTGTTGTCGCGATCACATAGTTAATAAAATGAACAAGCTTGCAAAGATGGAATAAAATAAAAACTGGACTATGTGTAAACATTATCAGATCATTGTTAATCACTTAAGAAATCATCACTTAATACTAAAAATCATGTGATAATGAAAAACTATTCATAAATGATTAAAATCCCTCATTATCATAGTAAGTATGACTTAGCCTTCTGTAACCTGATTAAGGGCAAGACTCAATAAGACTATGTGTTTGACCAACCCTTTTTGGGAAACATGATTTTATAAGAGAAGCCCTTATGAAAGGTTTCAGGTTGACTTAACCATATTAAATCAAGAGGAGTATCCCTCGCTAGACTTGACGTAATTTTGGAGGAAAGTGTTGAGGAAATCAAAGTCAGGATTTCAGGATTGGGGAGTCCACTCAAAAAGTCAAGGAACTGTAATCTCACAGTTGGAAAAGACCTTCCTACCTAAATACCTTCAAATAGATTGACCAACCCTTGTTGGGGCTCTGCAAAGGGGAATATGGATCCTTGCCACTAGAATGTCAAAGAAAGTAGACATTCTATGTTCAATGGTGAGTGCCATTTGGACTTGATAAAATAGTTGGAGACTTAATAAAATTTATTATTTCTCATAAAATGTAATCAAGAATGTACTGATAAATCTGCTCATTTAATTTGTAGAATAAAAATGAAAAACGCATAAGCCACATTTTCTCTGTGATCAATTAGGGATAAAGACAACATCCTCACTGGTAGTAACTTTCAGTAATGGTTTAGGAACCTTCGAGTTATCCTACGCCATGAACGAAAGTTTTACATGCTGGAGTGCTCACTTCCTGATTCTCTTGCCCCAGGGGCGAGTGATGAAGATTTCCTAGTCTATGATCAACATTTGACCGATGCACATGACATTCAATATTTGATGCTATTATCAATGTATAGTGATCTCATGAAGTCTCATTAAGATATGGATGCCTATAGAATGTTCAAGCACCTACGTGGTCTATACTAAGAGAGTGTAAGACAAGAAAGGTTTGAGATCTCCAAGGATCTATTTCAGAGCAAGCTTGGAGAGGGTGCCCCAGCTGGGCCTTATATAGTCAAGCTCATTGGCTACATTGAGCGCTTAGAGGTTCTAGGGTTTAAACTCCCTGATGAACTGGGCACCGATCCCATTCTCCCATCACTTCCCTAGAGCTTCTCAAACATTGTTGTGAACTTCAACATGAACAACATTGAGAAGTATCTGTGTGATCTTCTTATCTTTATTCACCAAGTGGGCAATGGCATGATGCGTGAGAAGCCTTCTGTACTAATGGTGAATAAAATGAAACGTAAGGAGAAGATATATAAGCCCAATGCTTCTTCAAGGCCTTCCAAGAAAAGGAAGATCAATGTGGAGGCAAAGGAACAAGATGTTGTTTTTGTCGCATGTGGCAAGAAGGGCCACTAGAAGAAAAACTGCACCCAGCCAAGGAAGAAAGGGGAAGCTTCAGGTGCGTTTTTATCGAATGAAATCTATTTGTTTCTATTAATTGGGTATTAGATACTACTTGTGGTGCTCACATCTGTATCCAAATACAAGAACCAAGTAGATTCAGGAAGATTGATCGAGGGGAGGTAGATCTATGAGCAGCCAACGATGCCAGACTTGTTGTTGTAGCTGTCAGGGACTACCACCTCACATTTCCAACAGGGATAGTCATGGTTTTGAAAGGATGTTATTATCTACCCTCTTTAACCAAAAAAATTATTTCAGTATCCAGATTAGATACTGATGGATTCATCTTCATGATTGGAAGTGGATGTTGTTATTTTTATAAAGATAACATTTGTTTTGGTAGGGCGCATTTATATAATGGCCTTTCTGTGATAGACTACACAAACCAAGTAATGGAAATCGATAACAAAGATAATTCACATGACTCATACCACACCCAAATTTGGCATCACCGGCTAGGTCATGTCATTGTGAAATTTTTGACAAAATAACATCAAGATGGATATTTAGATTCTTTCGAACTAAAACCACTTGGTGTATGTCATGCGAGTCTACAAGGAAAAATTACCAATTCCCCATTTAGTGGGAAAGGTGAAAGAGCTAAAGAGAATCCAGAATTATTTCACACATATGTGTGTGGATAATTTTCCAGTTGAAGAAAGGGGTGGGTTCTTGTACTTCATAACTTTTACTGATGATTTTAGTATATATGGATATATTTACTTAATGAGGTATAAGTCAGATTCTTGTGATCGGTTCAAAGAATACAAGAATGAAGTTGAGAAACATCTTGGTAATAAGATTAAGAAACTCCACTCAGACAGAGGAGGAGAATATCTTAATTAGGACTTCATTGATTTCTTATAGGAGTTTGGGATTCTATCTCAACTCACTCTTCCTTATACACCGCAGTGGAATGGTGTATGTGAAAGGAGGAACCACACCCTATTAGACATGGTGAGATCAATGATGAGTCAGGTGAGTCTTCCATTATCCTTTTGGGGATATTCATTACAAACAGCAGCGCATATACTAAACCAAGTACCAACTAAATCGATAAATGGTATTCCATAGTTATGGAGGGAACCACACCCTATTAGTTCACACATATGTGTGTGGACAATTTCCAGTTGAAGAAAGGGGTGGGATCTTGTACTTCATAACTTTTACTGATGATTTTAGTATATATGGAAATATCTACTTAATGAGGTATAAGTCAGATTCTTTTGATCGGTTCAAAGAATACAAGAATGAAGTTGAGAACCATCTTGGTAAGAAGATTATGAAACTCCACTCAGACAGAGGAGGAGAATATCTTAATTAGGACTTCATTGATTTCTTATAAGAGTTTGGGATTGTATCTCATCTCACTCTTCCTTACACACCGTAGTGGAATGGTGTATGTGAAAGGAGGAACCACACCCTATTAGACATGGTGAGATCAATGATGAGTCAGGCGAGTCTTCCATTATCCTTTTTGGGATATGAATTACAAACAGCAGCGCACATACTAAACCAAGTACCAAAAAAATCGATAAATGGTATTCCATAAAAGTTATAGAGTGGACGCAAAGCCATGTTATCAAATATACATGTGTGGGGTAGTGAAGCATTTGTTAAGGCCTATTCAGGTAACAAAATTGAACCCAAAGGCACAAAGTGTATCTTTATAGGATATCCCAAGGAAACAAGGGGATATTACCTATAAAACCCCTCAGACAAAAAGGTTAAAGTGGAACGACACGCCATATTCCTTGAGAGGGAGCACATCTCCAAAAGAGATAGTGGGAGAGAGATTGACTTCGATGAAGTCAAGGCTCATGATACATAGGAGTTGGTACAAGAACAGATTCCACAAAGACCCATGGATGAACAATCTGTTCCAGAGACACAAGAACTGTGTAGGAGCACGAGAGTGGTGAGAAAACCAGAATGATATGGTTTTCTTGTCACTGAGGATGGTGACTCATTATTGGTTGACAATGATGATCCTATTACCTAAAAGGAAGTAGTTGATGGCACAGACATTTCCATGTGGCAAGAAGCCATGAATTCTGAAATGGATTCCATGTACCAAAACCAAGTCTTGATTTTGGTAGATCCTCCAGATGATGTAAATCCTATTAGTAATAAATGGGTATTCAAGAAGAAACTGGACATGGAGGGGCAAGTCAGCAACTATAAGGCACGACTGGTTGCAAAAGGTTTTAGACAGCATCAAGGAATTGAATATGATGAATTTTTTTTACCGGTTGCGATGTTGAAATCTATCAGAATCCTATTGGCCATTGCCGCTTAACATGACTTTGAAATTTGGAAAATGGATGTCAAAACAGAATTCCATAACGGGAACCTCCAGGAAGATGTCTACACGACACAACCTGAAGGGTTTGTGACTCCAAAGGATGCCAACAAGGTATGCAAGTTGCATAAATCCATTTATGGATTAAAGCAAGAATAAAGGTCATGGGACATTCATTTTGATGAAGCTATAACAGAATTTGGATTTATTAAGAACGAATGTGAGCCTTGTTTCTACAAGAGGATTAGTGGAAGTACAGTCGTTTTCCTAATAGTATATGTTGATAACATATTACTAATTGGAAACAAATATCTGTCTTACAGTCAGTTAAGGCATGGTTGCATAAATTCTTCTCCATGAAAGACTTGGGCGAGGAAACATGTATTCTTGGGATTAAAATCCATCGTGATAGATCCAAGAGAATGATGGGCCTGAGTAAAAGTACATACATTGAAAAGATACTGAAGAGATTTAGTATAGAACAGTCCAAGAGGGGATTTTTTCTAGTGTCACATGGCATTCATCTTTACAAGAAAATGTGTCCTCAGACACATGAGGAATGAAAGAGAATGGAAAGGATCCCTTACGCATCCGAGATTGAGACAGTCATGTATGTTATGCTATGTATGAGGATATATGTTTCTTATGAATTATGTGCGGTCGGAAGATATCAATCTGATCCAGAATATCGTCATTGGATGGCATTCAAGACTATCCTTAAGTATTTGAGGTGTACTAAGGATATTTTCCTGGTTTGTGGAGGAGATGAGGAACTAGTCATCAGAGGACATGTAGATGCTAGCTTCCAAACTGATCAAGATGACATGAAGTCGTAGACTGGATACATCTTCAGTTTGAATGGAGGTGCAGTGAGCTAGAAGAGATCAAACCAATATGTGGTGGTAGATTCTACAGTGGAGTCCGAGTATATCGCAGCTTCTGAGGCAGTTAAAGAAGAAGTATAGATGCGAAGCTTCGTCCAAGATCTAGATGTAGTACCGAGCACTAAAGATCCTATCACACTCTATTGTGATAATACTGCAGCTGTGGCACTTTCTAAAGAGACAAGGTCACATCAGTGGACAAAGCACATACTTTGGATGTATCATCTCTTGAGGGATTTTTCTCAAAGAGGTGAAGTTACATTGAGCTGTTTTTCTAGGGAAGACAATGTGGCGGTCCCTGTGAGTAATTCCTTGACTCAGAAGAAACATGATCATCATGTGAGGTCTAGTGGACTAAAATTCGTAGGCAGTTGGTTCTAGTCCATGTGGGTGTTTGTAAGGGTTGGTGTCCTGAGAGCCAACTTTTTTGTACTTTGATTACATGAATGTTCACTTATTATATATTTTTCATTGTTCTGCATGACTAAAATATAATAATGTCCTGGAATATTTGTTGCATTGATAAGGTCATGGCATATCCCCGTTGTGATGAGAACCTTGAAATTCTATAATAATATTCTTAAATAATGTTCTAAGGTTGGATGATATATTATGATTGGACACATAGTATACAGACCGTCATGTGCGAGTACTCATAAGAAGATGAGACTCTCTCTCTCATGGAGTTCACACATGATAATCTCCAAGATGGGAGGTTATGAGAACAGACTCGGCAGTAGCAATTCCGCATGTCTTGGTGTCATCGGACATTTCTATCTATGGGCATGTGTAATAGTCCTTAGACTGTAAGATTATCATTAACTCATGTCATGACTCACACACTTAGATTTACTGATGAAAATCATCATGAAGACAGTTGGCAGGAAGTAGGGTACGTTGGGTGTGTCACGAGAGACATGTTGTTAATGGATAAGTCGAGGAAGGATTTGTCCCTTCCATTTATGGAAGTTGATATCTCGTCCCTTTGATTGCAATAGAACTGTCACATTAAATTCCATGTCCATGGTGTGAATGATGAGTTTATTTCAGGTAGTTAAAGATCAACAGATCATGCATATAAGTTTATGACACTCCCATGAAACATGCTTTATGAGATATCAAGACAAAGTGATCAAATTACACAATAAGAATTCATATGAGGTGGTATATCAATGCGGCGTCAAATTCTTTCTCTTCGGTTCCTTGACCCATTGCTAGACAGTAATCTTGGACTTTAGGCAAGCCCGCCTAATGCCAACGAGAAAGAGGCCTAGAGGGTCACACACTAAGTGTATTCAAGTATCTCAAATAGAATAAAGATTATTCCCATATGTGGTTTAATAATTATGCAAGGAATCATAGATCGTTTAAATGATTTCAAGAAGAAGTTAATGAAAAACAAGATATACACGCCATGTATTAAAGATTACACGTCGTGTAGTTTTTCATGGAAAAAAAGTACTCGCCAGGTGTTAATTATTACATGCCGTGTAGTTTTTTTATGGAAATGAAATGAATAAATGAAAACAAGATATACACGCCATGTACATTAAATGTTCACATCGTGTAGTTTTCAATGAAAAGAAAGTACATGTCATGTATTTATTAATACATGCCGTGTAGTTTTTGCAGTCGGGATTTTGAGGATATAATATTGTTTTAAATGATATTTATTATAATCATTGTGGGAGCATGTCAAAGAATTAATTATTCGACATGGGGTTCTAAATAAGAGTCAATGAAATAAATAAAATGTGTAACACGTTTATTTATTTTCATAACTCTACATCCTCAAACATGATTATAATTATCCTCACAACCCAACTCTTTTCCGACACACAAGAGAATCGTTGTGCACAATAACTCTAAAGAATTTTTTCAAAGATGAAAGAACCTTTTCCTCCAAGAATGATCTCCTTACCGAGAGAGATCTTCTTCCATTGGATCAAGACGATTTAAGGTGGACAACACAAGCAAATGATTCTCTAGGCTAGCACCCAGATACTCCTTTGGTGACGTCCTGAGATATGAGGTACCCGTGTGGATCACCACTAGAGGAAGTCTACACATGGATTCTGTGAAAAAACGACAGATCACATTAGAAATTGATCAAGAACATCAATGAATAAATAACACCCAAAAGGTATTTTTTTAAAATTGGATAAATTATTTATAAATAACCTGTAATGATCCTACTTTTTGGTTCCGGGACTTTACTTTTCATTGTCTATTTCTATGATTCGATCTGTGGAGACTGGCGTTTGTCATCATATTGATCTCGGATTGATAATTTTTAATAACAAAATGCCAAGTGGGCACATCCACCCACGTGCTTCCGTTGCGCTCGGAACCTTCAGAAACCATAAGATGAAAGAAGCAAGGTGAGAACCTGAGGAACGTTTGATGAAGAAACATATGAATATTTTTATGCAGTAATATTGTAGAAATTTTGTGGATGAAATTATTTTATGGAAGGGAGAATGTAACACCCAAGCTTCCATGGTACATTTCCCTTTGAATAATACAGTATCTTGAGTTGTATGCATCTTAGAGTTTTAACAAACCCTGACCAATCAAACTAGCCGTTATAAATAGTAATACCCACTTTTTGAAATTTTATAAATTTCCTTTTCAAAATGGACTCCATTTTGGAATTCATAATATCAAAATTAGCTTAGGGTGAATTTTTTGGTATTTTTTTTTGAAAACATTCAAATTTATATAAATAGTGAAAAACACTGCGTTATTGGTTAAAACCGAATTTTTATTTAAGTAATTATTTATTTTATGTCAAAATAGATACATAATTCTTATATTTTTTCAATTTAATTTATTGTAGTCATTTTATAATATGTTTAGATATATAAAAAATTTATTGAATTTATTACCGTCTTTTACCCACCTCCTATGAGCATTTTCAAATTTGCATAAAACATAATTTTACTTCTTCTGTGGGTTAAATTTCAAAAATCATAGAGACATGGTTAAAATCATTAAGTAAAATGGGGCTCAATAAGATGAAAATAATTTTTTTTGAATAGTAAATTTTGACTTTTATTTACCACGGTTAAAATTAAATAGGGTAATGAAGGGGAAAAATGATATCATAATTACCCTAAAACATGTCCTAATTCTATTGGATAAGTACAATTCGACCAAAAATAACCTGAGGAATAAAATATTATCCTCTTTGGTCAACTTGGATTATATTAAGACATTTTTAATTATATTATTTAAAGAAGAGTTAAATGAGTTAAATTCAATGTTTAATAAATAACCTATTTTTAATATTGGGTTATACATAAGATAATTTCGACTATAAATATTCATTGGAAAGTTGAAATTATTTCCTACATAATGGTATTTTATTTATTATTTTTAGACCTTAAATAATATAATTTATTTATGACACATTGACGATGCGGTAATTACATTATTAATGAAATAATAAAATAATTGATATTATAAATATAAAAAAAATGTAATTTGAAAATTTTGATAATTAGACTAATTTTCTAAGTTAATATGAAATTTTAGGGTTGATTAAATATATTTTTTTCGAAATAATAATGCAATTATGATTTTCACAAAACCCAAATACTAAATATTGTGTAAATTGACATAATTGAGTTTTTAAAACAAATACATTATTATTAATTGAGATAATATTTCTAAAAATATATGGTCTGGCCAAATAACATAGATATGGTTATATATATAAATAATGAACCACTTGGGGTTCTCTAGGATTTTTAAATTAGGTTTATTCAACATATAATATAAAAATACAAAGAGACATGGTAAATGTCAAACTATTTAACTAAGAGTTAAATCTTAACGATAAAGATAATATTGTGACCTAAACCTATCTAAAACCTATTAGTTGAGAGTTTTTCGATCCATCCCCACCTTATCATAGATTTAATTCATTTTGGATCCACTAAAAACTGAAAATGGTTTTATTATAAAATAATATTTCGAGATTTTCATAATGTGACCCTCTCATCTCTTATAAAAGGGTACTTCCCATTCCATTAATTTCATATCTCCAAATCCATTTGGCTCGGCCTAACCATACCCATATATCATCCCAACTTTCCTACCTTTATACTAGAGGACTTATTTTGGTCAGAAAGCCAACCTAAAAAGCCCCTTTGATCAAATCAAAATGAAGCACCTGAAGAAGAGATAAATATTTTATCACCTCTTTCAAGTTATTTTCATTTTACACAACCTCTTTCATTGTTGT
Organism: Viscum album; assembly: GCA_963277665.1. NCBI lineage: Eukaryota > Viridiplantae > Streptophyta > Magnoliopsida > Santalales > Viscaceae > Viscum > Viscum album. Next base: position 1,913,837,684 of record OY728122.1, read on the forward strand.
GTCCATTATAAAATAATAAATCCATTATATTATATATAATTTGATGTTATTATAAAAATGGTAAATCCATATTTTTTATTTTATCCATCATATGAATTACAATTTCACCATACGTGCGTACGTACGGCTTACCGTCTCCACCTCATGGTGCAGTTTGTTATTCAAACACTTCCTTATTTAGATGGTTATAATAATGAGTATAACTAATGTAAATAATAAATATAACATTTTATTGATTCTGTATATATGATATACCATCCAATTACATACGATTTCACCATCAATATAATGATATTGTCGGTCGTGCGTACGTACTGATTACAGTCTTCAAAAACATGATGAGATTCATTCACCATCGTAATCATTCAAGGATAATTTTCATTTTATGATTAAAAATAACGTTTAAGAACTTAATATCATATTGTATATGAATTGTAAAGACCCGCAAATTTCAAGGAAATTTTTTTCTTAATTTTCTTGGGAATTTTACAAGAGCGCAGCTTCAGACGGCACCTGATTCCGAGGCCCGGTGTGCCCGGAATCAATTTCCGAAGTTTGGCTCGGGTACGTTCAGTGAACGGACGAGCGGGTTTTTCTATCTTTTGAACCGGTGCCCGGAATCAAATTCTGAGGGCACCGATGAAATCGCAGCGCCGGTATTTGTTTAGAAACGCCTCTTCCGGAGTTGCGTTAGCTCAGACGTGGTTTTTAAATTTTGCGGCTTTAAGTCAGAAATAAAATAATGTTTGTGCGACAACTTTATTTTATTTCACTTAAGCTGCTTGGAAGCCACTTGAAATCACTTAAAGACGGCTTGAACTGAGTTGAACTGGATAGGATGCTATCCAGAAATATCCTACCCCTTGGTAGGATATTTGTGCGGTGGGGCCCGCACGAGCCCCGCCGTTTCTTTCGCTAAGTAACGCACCCGCGAAAACCCGTCAAAGTAACTGAAAAGTCAACCGACGCGTTTTCTTTAATTCTTAACAGACCATTTAATTGGGCGGTTTATTTCGTGAATTAAATGGACTGTTTCTTTGTGAATTAAATGGGTCGTTTCTTTCGTTGAATTAATTCAACGAATTGATTGATCGTTTCTTAACCGGTTTCGTATGTTGGCATGTTTATAAAATAAGACCAACCTAAAAATCCTTTGAAAGGATTTGAGGGGATCTTGATTCTTCATCTCCCCGCGAAGAACGCGAAGAACGCGAAGAACGCGAAGAACGCGAAGAACGCCGGAACCGGAATTCGACGACGCACGATCCGCGACGTCAACAACTTTTCCGTGACCTTCTTCTTCTTCTTCTTCTTCGGTGCCTCTTCTTCCGCGGCGGACCTGCGATCGGCGGTTAAAGGTGAGAATCGAAACTTCTAAATTCTCCCCTTTTTATAATTCGATATCAACGGATTTAAATTAATTAAATCCGTTTGATCTTGATCCGGAGATTGGCGATGCGACGCCGGATACCGCGACGACGCGACGAACCCCTTCATCCGCGACGAGCAATCCCGCGATGATCCCTCGTTCGGCAACGATAGCTGCGAGGTAAGGGATGTTGGATTATTTTATCTTTTTCCCCGTGTTTATTCTTTTAAGGTAAAGAACGTAATCTCCAACAATTTTAATTTATTTAAAATTGTTGTTGATATTCCCTCCTGATGATGTTTATGACTAACGCGGAAGGTGCGGGTCTAACGAACAAGACCCGTCAACCCTCCACCGATCTTCCTTTTTGTGCGGATTTGGCGGGCGACGGCAAAGGCACGACGCAAGGGCCATTCGTTGTTTCCGCAGTGAAGATCGTCCCCCGGGAGGAGCAACGGCGCCGACGGGAAAGGAATCGGGCCACCGGAGCATCTCCGGCGGCCCGCGGAAGGCGGAGGCGGCGCGGGTCGCCGGCGCGGCGGCGCCGGCGACCGGAGGCGGCGGCGCACGGCGCGCCGCCGTGGAGGAAGTCCGCCGCGGCTGAAGCCGCGGCGGCGGCGGCAGCCGGTTCCGCGGCCGCGCGGAACCGAGAATGGACGCGGCGGCCCGGCCGCGTCCGCGTGACAGGCGGCCCCCCGCGGGGCCGCGTTTCGCTTGAGCCGCGGGTCAAGCCCGCGGCGCCCTCCTTCGGCCGCTCGGCCGAAGCCGAGCCGGCCGGTCCGGTCGGCCGGGCCGCGCCCAGGCCGGACCGGACCCGGCCTAGCCGGGTCGGGCCAGGTCGGGCCGACCCGGTTCGGGCCGCCCCGGTTCGGCCGACCCAGGGGGGGGTTCGGGCCGGGTCGCCCCGGGCCCAGTACCCCCGTTTCGGGCTCTCTTCGGTCTTTCGCCCATATCTTGGGCCTGGGACCTCCGATTGACGAACCGTCAGCGGCTACACGATCCTTGGATCGAGAAGGTCGTTTCGGTATATTATACTCAAGGTTTCGGAAGACTTTGGGTTCGGCCGGGTTGGTTCGTACACGAAACCAACCGGGCCCTCGGAGCGGAAACGCTCATAACTTGAGCTACGGACGTCCGATCGACGTACCGTCAGCTGTGGTAGTTTCCTCTAAGTGAGACGGAACTTTTGGCATACTCCGACCGAGGATCGGATACAGGCGGAGTACGGTCGGGTTGGTTTTGCCCTAAAAACCAACCGGGCCCCTGGGACGAAAATGCCAATAACTCTCAGACTGGGCGTCCGATTGACGCGCCGTCTGTCTCGTTGAGATCCTGTTGTCGATACGGAACTTTTGGATAAATCAACTTCGGACTACGTGTCAGTTGATGTATCAGCCTCTCGGCTCGTGGAGCGGACCCTCCTAAACGAGCTCGCTGTGTGCGGGAACCCTAGCGCTGGCTGTGACCTCGACGACAGAGCAGAGATCCTCCGTGGACTGCGACGACGGCAGAGCAGAGATCCTCCGTGGACTGCGACGACGGCAGAGCAGAGATCCTCCGTGGACTGCGACGACGGTAGAGCAGAGATCCTCCGTGGACTGCGACGACGGCAGAGCAGAGATCCTTCGTGGACTGCGGCGACGACTGTGCAGAGATCCTCAGTGGACTGCGTCGACTACTGCACTCAGCGATCCCACGTGGATCAGTGCCCGATCCTGTTTGGGTCCTACTACCGGTTCTGTGTGAGCCACTGCCTACAGCTTCTGTGTGAGCCCGATCCTGTGTGGGTCTTTTGCGGGGGTTAGTACCTATCGATCCTTCGTGGGTCCGACGACTTAGATGGATCAGTGATCATCTTTGACGTCATCTGAAAAATTATACCTGGTTGAGCTGAATCTTATGTTACTCTCCTTTGTGGATTGTGTTGAACTATCCTATGTGGATTTACTGTTTACTCTCCTTATGGATTTGAGTCTTGCTTTCCTTTGTGGATTGAGTTGTTCTTGAGCTCGTGAGCAGAGCTAGAATTGGGGACTTAGGTATATGTATGGGCATATACCTAAGTCGAGTCAGATGTTACTTCGTGATTCCATCTTTCTTTTGTGCTATATCCTTTGTGGATTTCGGGAGACCTTCGGGGGTCTCGAGGTCCTTACTGAGTAGTTGTACTCACCCCTGCACGGGCTATGCCCGCACCTTGTTGTGTTGGTTGCAGACGACGGACAGCGCTGATCACGGTTGGGGCGTGGAGCAGGATGGTACCTGGAGGTGGACCACTGGGCGGGACGTGCTCGGAGCGGACGTGGGACCCGAGGAGCCTGGAGGCTATTTGTACCCACCCTTCAGGTGGGATTGCCAGTGGACGACACGAGGGCGCCGTCTTTTCTTCAGTTTCTGTACTTTACTTTTCAGTTGTACTTTACATTTGGGCTTGTATTCCGGCCCCCTCTACTTTTCTGCACTTTACTTTCTGCTTGCTGACTCTGTGTGGTTGTTACTTATAAAGGCAATGCCTTCCCTGTTCACTGGGATTTTACGCCTTGGTGCTAGTCGCCAGCCCCTGGCCTATGGAAGGCGGGCTTGGGGTAGTCACGGCACGGGCCCCGAGGACGGGTCGTGACAAATTGGTATCAGAGGTGGTCGGTTCTACCGCAGACTCTGATCGTCCTTTCTTTCTATGTGAAGCAATAGTGTTTAGTGTATTGTGTGTGGTTATCAGTTCAGGGAGCCCAGTGTTGGTGCGGCGGCCGACGTATCCGTACACCAGGACCCTGACTCCTGATTTCTGACTTAATGCATGAAAACATTGATTGCGTGTGTGTTCCAAGTTCTCTTTGTGATTACTTGTGTCAGCTCACCGGGTATACTGATCTGCTTCATGAAAGTCTCAAGTTTTCCTTGTGATTACTTGTGCCATCTCACCAGGTATACTGTTCTGACTGTGGTGCTCATGTTCTCCTTTCAGGATGGCCCCGCAACGACAGCCAGCTAGGGTTCCGAGTGTAGGGCGCGACGGCAGCCCACCAAGCGACGAGGCCTCGGTGCAGGGCCTTTTGCCAGCAGTGGCACCGGCGGTAGCCTTACCCGCCGAGCCACCGATGCTTCCAGTACCAGACGCTGACGATGCACGTCGCCTCAGGGCACTGCATGAGTTTCAGAGCCAGTGACCGCCCAGGTTTCGCGGTGAGGCGGACCCCCAGGCCGCCGAGGACTGGCTAGAGGCGGTGGTACGGATCTTTAGGCTAGTGAGGACACCAGCGGATCTCATGGTGATTCTCGCGGCGAGCCTCCTGCAGGCGGCGGCAGGACGATGGTGGAGCTTGATGCTCCAGGTTCACGATGAGGCATCCTTGCTCTGGACGGACTTCGAGAGCCTCTTCCGCTCTGAGTTCGTCCCGGCCACCCTCCGAGCGGTGCGCATCCAGGAGCTTCTCCAGCTGCACCAGGGCAGCATGACGGTCGCTCAGTACGCGGCGAGGTTCACTGACCTATCCCGCTACTCGACCGACATGGTACGGGACCCCTTCTTCCGGGCCCGGACCTTCGAGCAGGGCTTGCGACAGGAGATTCGGGCGTCGCTGATCTCCCTCAGCATTCCGACCCAGGCGGGAGTGCTGGAGTGAGCCCTCCTGATCGAGAGCTTCCTGGCAGAGCCTTCTTCAGTGGCGAGACCTAGCGCAGGGCGGCAGGTAGCTGAGTCTTCGGCAGCTGGTAGCCGACGGATGACTCACGGGTCCAGGCAGACCAGACCCCCACGCAGACGGCCTCAGGACACCGGCTCAGCAGTACGGGGCGCGCAGCGGAGTGCCAGCCTTTCGAGAGGCAGGCTATGCTACTCTTGCGGCGGGCAGGGTCACATGGCTCGTGACTGCCCGACTCGCCGATCAGAGGAGCAGCAGACGGTGGAGGGGCCACCCAGGCAGAGGCAGAGGGTCGACCATGGCGGTCCGCAGGGAGGAGGCGGACGAGGCAGAGGAGCTGGCCGAGCAGCGGGTGGTGGGCGACGCTTCCAGGCTCTAACCCCACCACCACCAGGAGGGCCACCTCGACCACAGGGAGCTGGCGGGCAGGGACAGGCCCACCTCCAGGCAGTGGAGGCCTACGACCCCGACTTGCCAGAGATGATTCGAGGTACGATCTGTGTCTATTCCACCCTTGCTGCAGTACTTATAGACACAGGAGCGAGTCAATCTTTCATAGCCTCTGCCCTTGTTCGGAGCTCGGAGATTCCGACTGAGCCGTTGGCTCGATCCTTACGGCTAGAGACTCCTACGGGAGCAGACTCGACGATTACGCACTGGTGCCGGCAGTGTGAGCTTACTCTAGGAGGCGAGAGCTTCGGCTGGGATCTCCTTGTAGCGGCGTCGAGGCCTTACGACGTCATCTTGGGCATGGATTGGCTATCCACGGTTCATGCCCAGATCGACTGTTTTAGGCGCAAGGTGCGATGTGTTCGTACCGACGGGAGCAGGTTTACCTTCACCGGCGAGAAGGGAACCTTTGCAGCACAGGATGGACTTCCGCGGAGGAGAGTGCAGCCTATCTCTCATCAGTTGGCTAGCCTCATCCTAGGAGCAGTGGACGTGCGGAGTCCGGCTTTTCCTGCAGTGGTGGACTAGTACGTGGACGTATTTCCCGACGACGTTCCAGGGCTACCTCCTCGTAGAGAGGTAGACTTTTACATCGACTTGTACCCCGGGACAGCCACGATATCTACTCCAGCATATCGGATGGCCCCTGCCGAGCTTCGGGAGCTGCGGGTACAGTTGGAGGACTTGCAGAGCAAGGGGTTTATCCGACCCAGTGTTTCAACCTGGGCTTCCCCGATTTTGTTCGCCAAGAAGGCGGACGGGAGCTTGCGACTATGTGTCGACTATCGTCGCCTGAACCAGGTGACAGTGAGGAACAAGTATCCGCTGCCACGGATTGATGACCTCTTAGATCATCTCAAGGGAGCGCGGTGGTTCTCGAAGATAGACCTCCGGTCAGGCTATCATCAGCTCAGAGTTCGAGACGAGGACGTACAGAAGACGGCCTTCAGGTGTCGGTATGGCCATTATGAGTTCTTGGTTATGCCATTCGGCGTAACCAATGCTCCAGCAGTGTTCATGAGCCTCATGAATAGGATCTTCCAGCCATACCTCGACCGATTTGTCGTTGTCTTCATTGATGACATTTTGATATACTCGACGACTGAGGAGGAGCATGCCTACCACCTGCGAGTTGTGCTAGACACACTCCGAGAGCACCAGATTTATGGCAAGCTCTCAAAATGCCAGTTCTGGTTACGTGAGGTCCATTTCTTGGGGCACGTCATTTCTGAGGCGGGAGTTGCAGTGGATCCCGCGAAGATTGAGGCAGTGCTAGCTTGGGAGCCACCCAGGAGCGTGACAGAGGTGCGGAGCTTCTTGGGCCTAGCGGGATACTATCGGAGATTCGTGCCAGACTTTTCCAGAGTTGCAGCACCACTCTCAGCCTTGACGAAGAAGGGGAAACCCTTTGTGTGGTCAGACAGATGTCAGCAGAGCTTCCAGGAGCTGAGACAGAGATTGACCAGCGCACCTATCTTGAGGTTGCCTGAGGAGGGAGTTGGATACGTAGTTTACTGCGACGCATCAGGGACTGGACTCGGGTGCGTCCTGATGCAGGAGCGGGCCGTGATCGCCTACGGATCACGTCAGTTGAGGCCGCATGAGCAGAACTACGCCACTCATGACCTGGAGTTAGCAGCAGTGGTCTTCGCTCTGAAGACTTGGCGACACTATCTGATGGGCGAGCGCTTCACAGTCCTTTCTGACCACCAGAGTCTCAGGTATATCTTCTCTCAGAAGGACCTGAACCTGAGACAGCAGAGATGGCTTGAGTTCCTCCAGGACTATGACTTTGAGATAGTCTATACTCCTGGGAAGGGGAACGTGGTAGCCGATGCCCTCAGCAGGAGGACGGGCATTCAGCTACTTGAGGAGGCGACGGAGCAGCTGGCCTCCTTACAGATATCCTTTGTGGATAGAGACGGAGCAGCCTTTCTTCAGTCTCTCACAGTCTCTCCTCCACTTCTACAGCGGGTCAGAGAGGCTCAGCGTGGGGACGCTGACTGTGAGACCCGGCGTGCACTGATATCCTCAGGTCAGGCGCCTGATGGCTTCTCCCTTGGAGCAGGGCACGACATCCTTTTCAGAGGGCGTACCTTCGTACCAGTCACTCTACGAGAGGAGGTGCTGAGAGAGTTTCACACTTCTCCCTTGGCGGTGCATCCCGGAGTGGCGAAGATGTACCAGGATCTCAGACGACAGCACTGGTGGCCGGGCATGAAGAAAGCTGTGGCGGAGTTCGTTTCACGATGCCTCACCTGCCAGCAGGTGAAGGCAGAGCATCAGGTACCAGCAGGCTTGGTACAGCCCTTGGAGGTCCCGGAGTGGAAGTGGGACGGCATATCTATGGACTTCGTGACTGGACTTCCACGCACTTCCAGAGGTCACGACTCCATTTGGGTGATTGTCGACCGACTCACCAAGTCGGCACACTTCTTACCCATCAGAGAGCAGGGCTCAGTGGAGAGCTTGGGACGTCTTTACATCCAGGAGATCGTACGGCTTCACGGTGTGCCATCATCTATCGTCTCCGATCGAGATGCTCGTTTCACTTCCCGGCTTTGGAAGGGGTTGCAGGAGGCGTTCGGGACGCGGCTCCATCTGAGCACAGCCTTCCACCCTCAGACGGATGGTCAGACGGAGAGGACCATACAGACACTCGAGGACATGCTCCGTGCATGTGTTCTCGACTTTGGTCGCAGCTGGGAGGACCACCTACCCTTGGTGGAGTTTGCGTACAACAACAGCTACCACTCCACCATCGGGGTGGCACCATACGAGGTGTTGTACGGCAGACCCTGCAGATCACCGTTGTGCTGGACAGACCCTGGGGAGTCTGCACTCGTGGGACCAGAGATGGTCCGAGCCACGACAGAGAAGGTCCAGATCATCCAGGAGAGGATGAGGACAGATCAGAGCCGGCAGAAGTCATATGCTGACAGGAGGCAGAGGCCACTGGAGTTCGAGGATGGCGACCACGTCTTTTTGCGTGTCTCACCTCGACGTGGTTTACGGAGATTTGGCCGAGGTGGCAAGTTGTCTCCACGCTTCATCGGGCCTTTCCAGGTCCTCAGCAGGATAGGAGAGGTGGCTTATCACCTGGCTCTACCACCTCAGTTGCACCGGGTGCACGACGTCTTCCACGTGTCTCAGCTGAGGAGATACGTGCACGACCCGACGCACATCATCGACTTTGGGGAGCTGGACGTGGACGATGGGGCGACTTTTGCAGAGGTCCCAGTGGAGATCGAGGATCGACAGGAGCGGGTCCTACGTGGGCGGTCGATTCCTCTTGTGCGCGTCAGATGGCAGCACGGGAACCTCCAGGAGAGCACTTGGGAGCGGGAGGCTCAGATGCGTGCTCAGTACCCCCATTTGTTCCCCTAGTTTTTGATGTATCTTTACGGGGACGTAAAGCCCTGAGGTGGGAGTAATGTAAAGACCCGCAAATTTCAAGGAAATTTTTTTCATAATTTTCTTTGGAATTTTACAAGAGCGCAGCTTCAGACGGCACCTGATTCCGAGGCCCGGTGTGCCCGGAATCAATTTCCGAAGTTTGGCTCGGGTACGTTCAGTGAACGGACGAGCGGGTTTTTTCTATCTTTTGAACCGGTGCCCGGAATCAAATTCTGAGGGCACCGATGAAATCGCAGCGCCGGTATTTTCTTAGAAACGCCTCTTCCGGAGTTGCGTTTGCTCAGACGTGGTTTTTAAATTTGCGGCTTTAAGTCAGAAATAAAATAAAGTTTGTGCGACAACTTTATTTTATTTCACTTAAGCTGCTTGGAAGCCACTTGAAGTCACTTAAAGACGGCTTGAACTGAGTTGAACTGGATAGGATGCTATCCAGAAATATCCTACCCCTTGGTAGGATATTTGTGCGGTGGGGCCCGCACGAGCCCCGCCGTTTCTTTCGCTAAGTAACGCACCCGCGAAAACCCGTCAAAGTAACTGAAAAGTCAACCGACGCGTTTTCTTTAATTCTTAACAGACCATTTAATTGGGCGGTTTATTTCGTGAATTAAATGGACTGTTTCTTCGTGAATTAAATGGGTCGTTTCTTTCGTTGAATTAATTCAACGAATTGATGGATCGTTTCTTAACCGGTTTCGTATGTTGGCATGTTTATAAAATAAGACCAACCTAAAAATCCTTTGAAAGGATTGAGGGGATCTTGATTCTTCATCTCCCCGCGAAGAACGCGAAGAACGCGAAGAACGCGAAGAACTCGAAGAACGCCGGAACCGGAATTCGACGACGCACGATCCGCGACGTCAACAACTTTTCCGCGACCTTCTTCTTCTTCTTCTTCGGTGCCTCTTCTTCCACGGCGGACCTGCGATCGGCGGTTAAAGGTGAGAATCGAAACTTCTAAATTCTCCCCTTTTTATAATTCGATATCAACGGATTTAAATTAATTAAATCCGTTTGATCTTGATCCAGAGATTGGCGACGCGACGCCGGATACCGCGACGACGCGACGAACCCCTTCATCCGCGACGAGCAATCCCGCGACGATCCCCCGTTCGGCAACGACAGCTGCGAGGTAAGGGATGTTGGATTATTTTATCTTTTTCCCCGTGTTTATTCTTTTAAGGTAAAGAACGTAATCTCCAACAATTTTAATTTATTTAAAATTGTTGTTGATATTCCCTCCCGATGATGTTTATGACTAACGCGGATGGTGCGGGTCTAACGAACAAGACCCGGCAACCCTCCGCCGATCTTCCTTTTTGTGCGGATTTGGCGGGCGACGGCAAAGGCACGACGCAAGGGCCATTCGTTGTTTCCGCAGTGAAGATCGTCCCCCGGGAGGAGCAACGACGCAGACAGGAAAGGAATCGGGCCACCGGAGCATCTCCGGCGGCCCGCGGAAGGCGGCGGCGCCCGGCGCGCCGCCGTGGAGGAAGTCCGCCGCGGCTGAAGCCGCGGCCCGCGCGGAACCGGGAACGGACGCGGCGGCCCGGCCGCGTCCGCGTGACAGGCGGCCCCCCGCGGGGCCGCGTTTCGCTTGAGCCGCGGGTCAAGCCCGTGGCGCCTTCCTTCGGCCGCTCGGCCGAAGCCGCGCGGCCGGTCCGGGTCGGCCGGGCCGCGCCCAGGCCGGACCGGACCCGGTTCGGGCCGACCCGGTTCGGCCGACCCAGGGGGGGGTTCGGGCCGGGTCGCCCCGAGCCCAGTACCCCCGTTTCGGGCTCTCTTCGGTCTTTCGCCCATATCTTGGGCCTGGGACCTCCGATTGACGAACCGTCAGCGGCTACGCGATCCTTGGATCGAGACGGTCGTTTCGGTATATTATACTCAAGGTTTCGGAAGACTTTGGGTTCGGCCGGGTTGGTTGTACACGAAACCAACCGGGCCCTCGGAGCGGAAACGCTCATAACTTGAGCTACGGACGTCCGATCGACGTACCGTCAGCTGTGGTAGTTTCCTCTAAGTGAGACGGAACTTTTGGCATACTCCGCCCGAGGATCGGATACAGGCGGAGTACGGTCGGGTTGGTTTTGCCCTAAAAACCAACCGGGCCCCTGGGACGAAAATGCCAATAACTCTCAGACCGGGCGTCCGATTGACGCGCCGTCTGTCGCGTTGAGATCCTGTTGTCGATACGGAACTTTTGGATACATCAACTTCGGACTACGTGTCAGTTGTTGTATCAGCCTCTCGGCTCGTGGAGAGGACCCTCCTAAACGAGCTCGCTGTGTGCGGGAACCCTAGCGCTGGCTGTGACCTCGACGACAGAGCAGAGATCCTCTGTGGACTGCGACGACGGCAGAGCAGAGATCCTCCGTGGACTGCGACGACGGCAGAGCAGAGATCCTCCGTGGACTGCGACGACGGCAGAGCAGAGATCCTTCGTGGACTGCGGCGACGACTGTGCAGAGATCCTCAGTGGACTGCGTCGACTACTGCACTCAGCGATCCCACGTGGATCAGTGCCCGATCCTGTGTGGGTCCTACTACCGGTTCTGTGTGAGCCACTGCCTACAGGTTCTGTGTGAGCCCGATCCTGTGTGGGTCTTTTGCGGGGGTTAGTACCTATCGATCCTTCGTGGGTCCGACGACTTAGATGGATCAGTGATCATCTTTGACGTCATCTGAAAAAGTATACCTGGTTGAGCTTAATCTTATGTTACTCTCCTTTGTGATTGTGTTGAACTATCCTATGTGGATTTACTGTTTACTCTCCTTGTGGATTTGAGTCTTGCTTTCCTTTGTGGATTGAGTTGTTCTTGAGCTCGTGAGCAGAGCTAGAATTGGGGACTTAGGTATATGTATGGGCATATACCTAAGTCGAGTCAGATGTTACTTCGTGATTGCATCTTTCTTTTGTGCTATATCCTTTGTGGATTTCGGGAGACCTTCGGGGGTCTCGGGGTCCTTACTGAGTAGTTGTACTCACCCCTGCACGGGCTATGCCCGCACCTTGTTGTGTTGGTTGCAGACGACGGACAACGCTGATCACGGTTGGGGCGTGGAGCTGGACGGTACCTGGAGGTGGACCACTGGGCGGGACGTGCTCGGAGCGGACGTGGGACCCGAGGAGCCTGGAGGCTATCTGTACCCACCCTTCAGGTGGGATTGCCAGTGGACGACACGAGGCCGCCGTCTTTTCTTCAGTTGCTGTACTTTACTTTTCAGTTGTACTTTACAGTTGGGCTTGTATTCCGGCCCCCTCTACTTTTCTGTACTTTACTTTCCGCTTGCTGACTCTGTGTGGTTGTTACTTATAAAGGCAATGCCTTCCCTGTTCACTGGGATTTTACGCCTTGGTGCTAGTCGCCAGCCCCTGGCCTATGGAAGGCGGGCTTGGGGTAGTCACGACACAGGCCCCGAGGACGGGTCGTGACATGAATAAAATACATCCTATCCAAAACAAACAAGGCTTACGTAATCAACCATATAAAGGAAAACATACCAGTTAACACCTGAAACGATGATATTACTAAAATATTATTAACAATGAGATATTAGAGGATCATATATGATATCATATTTATGTATATAGTTTTTTTATAATTTAGTAATAATTATTTATCTATTATACATGAGGTTAATTTCCCCTTGACCAATGAAAAGTACATGTTATGTTAATTCCACAATCTCTTTATTCTCCGAGGTTGTTTTTACGTACGTATCTACTAGGACCTCTTTATCATCCACATAATTTTTTTCATAAAATGTATTTCAATAAAAATTACTATTTACTAGACAATAGGTTAAATTCATTTATACCCTCATTTGGCCTTATATATTTTGAAAGGAATCTTTCTGTCATTTTCCAAAAAAAGTACTTTATGACCTTGTCAACAAAATTATGGTAAGAATGTTTTTTAACTTATATGGAGTGTACGGATATTTTCTACCATTATAACATCGTCAAATCATCCCATACAAGCTTATAATAATATTTTCAAAATAATTTTTTTCTTTTAAAATTATGTTACATTTAAATGGTTTCAAAATAGAAATAAGTATTTATTACAATTTTTTTTTGATTTCATCTATGTCTACATCCTTTAATGGATTTAAAACATATTTGAAGTTGATTTATTATGATAAAAATATTATATATTGTATTGATGGGTTTTTTATATGTTTGAAGGTGGATGTGTTATTTTTGTACCATTCATGGTTTATGGATAATGTATTGCAATTTCTTTTGCTAATTTTAATACGAATGTTTATGTTACGTTTAAGCCATTTCATATGAGGAATGTATTTGACTTAGTATGTTACGGGTGGAGCCGGCTATAGCTCCTCGATGCATCGATAGGTCTCATGATTCAAACTAGTGTCTTGGAACAAGGTCTTGACAAAATCATATTTGTAGTCTTGGAAAAATTCATTGACTATGTGGTTATGAAGTCTAGAATTATGCATTTCATAATTATGAAAGTGGATATTGATTTTTCATGTGATTATTCGACCAGAAGAATATCCATGTGAATAATAAAATAGAATTATTTGATTTTATATTTTCCATGTTAGGATTAGTTTAAGTTTAAAAGGCTTTTGTTTTCGTCTTATACATTTCCTTAAATGTTTATTCTTATTTATGATAGTTTCTGCTATATTTTTTTCCTCAGTGAGCATCTAGGATCACCCATTTCTTATGTTTTATTTTTCCTAGGATGTAAAGAAGTATATTATGATTAACCTGTAGGACTAGGCTAAGGGATATAAGAGTGTTCAAAGGGGACACAATTTTGTTGTTGTTTTAATTTAATGATGTAATGTAAAACTTATGTATATATCTGGTACTTCCAAGGCTACTAAATTAAACGGTCTTTTAGGACACAATTCCTTGTATCATGCCACTGTTATGTAATAATGCACTGATTCTAGCTAACTGGGGTCGAGTCATGATATTTTATGTTTAAAAATGAGCACTCTCATGATAGATAACCTACTAGATTCATTTTGGACACATAATTTGAATATTATCAAAACATCCAGAATTAAATTTATAAATTATAAAATTCAATATAACCTAGAAATCAGTGAAATAAAAGTAACAATAAAATTGGAAATTTATCTTAACTAAGTAAATAAATAAAGTTATTATAAAAGAAGATAAATAACAGTTGTGATGAGTTATACTATATGTAAGATACATCGTCACTATTTTATTTCATTGCAACATATTTGGATGTCTTACACCTATTTTATTTCATGATGGGTATATAATGATCATTTTTTGTATTATATAAAGAATTTATGTATTCTAATAATATTTAATGTCACTTATAATTTATAATCATTCAATGGGAATACTATTTAGATATTTACAATGCAGTAAGAGACCTTTCTTTTTAAAAAAAGTCATTCTTTACTTTTTTCTTTCAAACACACATCTTCTTACATGTACATGTTTTAAATGAATTTTATGAATATAATAATAGTAAAATTATAGTTTTATAAAATAAAATTTATGCATTTTTTTAATGTTTTTAAAAAAAATATCTTTTTATAAAATATTTGTTTTTTTTATAAAAATAAAAAGAAATTTGTATTTTAAAAAATACCACAACAAAAACATTTATTACCCCAATAACCATTATTTGAACTCATTATTACTTTATAATAATTCGTCTTTTCTTCAAAGATAAACCCAATTTCCTTTTCTATAATTTTTTTTTGGATTCAAAATGGGGTTTAGAAAAGAAAATGGAAGTTTTATATCTAAAAGTGATTCGAAAACTGGTTAAAAATTGTTTTTAATGGTTTTATGGTGAAAAGTTGAATGAATAATATATTTTATTCATGATTTTGTCCTTGGAAATTATTTTTATTAGACACTCTTTGATAGTATTGGGTGAACCCGTTATAGATTTTTTGATGGGTATTCCCAGATTTCTCCTCAATGCATTGGGTAGTGATTTTATTCTCTATATAATTATTTTTGGAAGTTTTTTGTATGGTTATTCCAATTTTTAAGGGATCTTTAAGGTTTCTACAAGATGATTTCCCAAGAAGCACTATGAATTTTCTATTCATGCTATGGAGTTCTATGGAAATTGTTTTTATTTTCAAATCAATGAAAAAATACCTTCTTAAAAGAGTGATGACACCCAATATAGGTATAAAATATTAGTTATTGGAAAACAATTTCATGATTTTTCATGTTTTCCATGGGACTAATGGTTTTATTATTTTTATATCCCTTACTGGGTATTAGTTTCCAATTTGTGCATTTATTTTTTTCATAGGGTTTAATGATGTGTGGGGTAAAGTAAACAAGCACAACAAAGAGTGCAGTAAAGTGTACAACTCAACCCAATAAGAGGAAGGAAGTAGACTTGTCCCAACACAAGAAGTTGGAAATAGTGAGAAAATGAACTTCCCGTCGAGTCTTTGTTACCTATAGTAGGAGAGTAGACTCATCCAACAACGAGAACCTAAACACAGAAAGCACGTGGAATACCCCACGTGTCTTTGCCTCTCCTAGAGGGAGAGTAAACAATCCCAAGAAGTGGGTACTGGAATAAGGTATATTCATATTCATATGTTCTGTCAAGAAACCTGAACAAGCTCGTAAGGGGATCTAAATCCCGTAGCTCAGCCCATGAACGTGAGTACCAAACAGTCCCAGAAGTAAACACCACCGATGCCCAACATCCCACATGTCTGCCCCGAACTGCAAGTCAGGGGGCTCAAATCACCACACCTTGACACTATCTTCTTTGGGTGGCACTGACTCGCCCGCACGATTTTAGGTTGCGTCACAAGGATGTGTCTCAGTGGGGAAGGCATCCCTCATACTTGAGAGTTCGGGGGGAATATCAAACCACACCTCGTCACTGCCTCGCAGTCACAAGGTCCCCTCAAAGTTGACAGGCGACCCCCTTCCCAGCCCAGCTGGAGGGTAATCCCCGGAAGTCGATGGTTCTCAGTATAGGGAGACCCAAAAAAAGTCAACAGGTGCCAAACTGACCGGTCCCGAAAAAGGGTAATCCACTGGAGGGAGACCTGGGAAAAGTCGTCGATGTGTCCCAATGCCCAGTCCCTTGAAAGGTATCTGTTGGAGGGAGGACCAAAATTTCCAATGGAGACCACTTACCATCCCAGCTGGAGGTATGCCCGTTGTCGGGCACCACTTCCCGGCCCCACTAGAGGTAAAACCGGAACTGCTCTGGCCATCCCTGCTGGATGGTACAATGATGGCCATCCCTGTTGGATGGTAACCCACGAGCCATCCCTACTAGATAGTAACCCATTGGCCTTCCCTGCTGGATGGTGCCGCACTGGCCATCCCTGATGGATGAGACAACTGGCCACCGCTACTGGATGATACCCCACTGGCCATCACTATTGGATGGTACCTCACCGGCCAGCCCTACTAAAAACAACCTCCTAGCCAGCCCTGCTAGAAAAAACCTCCTAGGTAAAGGATCGGTTCCCGCGTAATGTGTTGGTAAAATAAAATCCACAAGAACACTACCAGTGAAAACGAAGCAACTCTACCGGCCAATCCATTGAGAACAGAACTATGGGAAAAACACTCAACCCTGCTCGTCCAAAAAATTAGAACAGAACCAGGGGGAAACTCAACCTGGCTGGTCAAAAAAACAAGAATAGAGGGACCGTCTATGTCACGAGAGGTGAAGGGTACGTAATGTAGAACCTGACACACACATGGGTCCGACACGACGTGTGGCACTAAGTCACTCCAACCAAGCGCCCAAATTTTGTCAAGTAGTACAACATGTACCTCAAAGAATCCTCGCATACTCCTAGAGTATACCACATCTCTAGCCCAAAGGCCATTATGCACTCGATGTCCAACATCAATGCAAAAAAGTGAGAACATGTAATTATTCCAGCCTAATTCCTCTACGGTCCTAGCATGACCAACCAAATCTCTTCAAACATCAAATTCACTCACATGGTGGTGAACGCTTTCACACGCCAAGGGTTCTCTACAAACACAGTAGGAAGAACCACCACCGACACACGTTTCATATTTACACACTTAATAAGATCATGTAAGAGGCACCGCTTGCTTGAACAGATTACACCGTTGTAATACTCATGAAAAAACACGCGATAATGGCTATTTTCTCACCACCAATACACATCCGACGTAAAAGTCGTTCAACACTGCTTTACGCCCGAACG
Organism: Viscum album; assembly: GCA_963277665.1. Classification (NCBI taxonomy): domain Eukaryota; kingdom Viridiplantae; phylum Streptophyta; class Magnoliopsida; order Santalales; family Viscaceae; genus Viscum; species Viscum album. The sequence goes on from OY728122.1 coordinate 1,913,854,763, forward strand.
AAATCTCGTGGTCCTGAGTCTCGGCCTTGAAAACAGTCAGGTGCATCACACCATTGTTATCTCCTCAGAAAGACACGTCAAATTGACAGCTCACTTGAGTTCAATGGATATCCTGAGAAAAGGATGTATTTATCCATACCACACATGAGCGGTGCTTCGTGGGATCCGCATCTCGGTCCTGAAGCGCAACGAACAGATCACATTGTTGGGATCCTCTCAAGAAAGTACACAAGATTGACAAATCAGTTGTCCAGAATGAACACCCGGTGATAAAGTTATAAATCACCGCCAACTCCCAAAACAACCCTCGTGGGGCCCGCACCCTCTTTCGGAATTAAAGTGGATGAATTGCACCAGTATAATGCCCTCATAAAAACATCCATAATCGACTTCTCGCACGCCCCGAACGAACGTCTGATGAAAAAGTTTCTAAAAGCTACTCGTAGTTTAAAAGACGGGCCGTGGAGCCCATGCCTCAACTCTAGCTTCAATGACTGAAAACCCCTTGGAAATTTGTTTCTCGATTCTAGGGACGTAATGCTATTGACGGCGCTCAAAACGGACTTCATATGCATCCGCGCCATCCAAAAAAAAACCCCAAGAGAAACGTTAAACTACTTAATGGGCATGACGCGCTACCAAGCCCCTAATCTCGGTAACTAAAAACCACCAAGACCATCTTAAAAACACAGTCTCGATTCAAGTATTTCCTGGCTGCAGAAGGTTCCCAAATCAGATGCCCTGCGAATGATTTATTATATAAATCATTTTCCCAATAATAATAATAATAATAATATTGTTATTATTATTATAAAATTATTTTTTTATCTTTTTTTTAACTTGACTGGCCATCCTGGCCGGTCCTCTTCCACATGCTGCCCAGCAGGACCCGCAAAGTGTGGGTCCTTGCTACTGCTTCCCCTCCTCGAGAAGCTGACTTCGGGACTCTTCCCGACCGCGATGGCCTGAAGGCGTCACCCGCACCAGCTCCTCGCCGGCTTCCCCCCTTCGACCGCGATGGCCGGCTCCGCCTGGTCCTCCTGCTCGCTGCCGACGTCGTGGCACACAGCACACCGGACAACCTCCCCCTTCGCTTGACCGCAACACCGTCCACTTCCTCCTACTGTGCTCCCTCTCCCGGCCACCGTCTCCCTCAGGCCATCGTGTCTCTCGATCACGCTCGCACGACCTTCACCTGCCCGTTGAGCCGCATGCCCAGCCACACAGGCTGGCCGCTTCGACCGAACCCCATTCGTGCTAGCGACATATTCTGAACCCCCGTTGTGCCACCCTGAGCCTTAGCCACAGCCCTTGCCGGAGTCGGGACATCCGATGGTCGCCGCCACCACTCCGGTGGCCCGTTTCCAAAACCGAACATGGGTTAGAGTTCCTCAGGACGAGGCCTTCACAGCACCTTCTTCTAATCGTTGATCCAATACAAATTTTGGAGTCTGATAAGTTGGATGAAGAATTCCCAAGAATAATTTAAAAAAAGGCGCTCCAGCATTGGCCGTGTTCGTTCCGCCAATGCCCCAAATTCTAATATTAAAGAATTTAAAATGATGATAATTGCTGAAAACTCCATAAATTGATTATGGTGCCAAAATTCACAAGAACCCTACTTTTTTGGGCGTAGCCCGAAGCTTCATCACGATCCGCTGGCCACAACACCATAATCAGAGGAAGGAGGAGGAGGAGGGCTTGAGGGAGATATGTGGTTCCGCCAAGGGGAGGAAATGGGGAAGGAGAGGGGTGGGTTGGTTTAAATAAAGGAGTAATTAATTAAAATTTTAATTAATTTAAACCTCTAAATTAACCCACATCTGAAACTCTTGACGGGGTTGAGGTTAAGCCTACCCTAGGGTAAACCCCACCTCTCAACCACAACGGCAGTCTCAAAAGTTTAATCCGAGCCTCCATTTGAGAGTTATAAAATTTAACGTCTGAAGCCACTAAATTACAAAAATTCCCATGGTGGCATTTTTCATAGAAGCCCCGCCCCCGTGAAAGTTACACCCCTCCTAAGGGAAACGACACGTTATAGACTCAACGGTGCCCTCATTTTTCCCATATGAGCAACCATTTAAGAGATACTTGAGTTTAACCATTAAATGAATAAATAAATATATTTATTTATCTATTTAATGTTCTGTTAACGGGCGAGAGGTCCAAACGTCCCGCACTGACATGTTTTATGTCGTTCCTAGGGTAAACCTCCCATTTTGGACTCATCCGTACACTCATATTTCCGATCTGAAGCACCGTTTAGTAGTTATCCCATTTATTTGGCGTGCCCAGTGTGAATGCACTGAAAATTTAATTCCAGCCGCACCGGGGTTCAGAATCTCACGCCGTCTAAAGGCGCTACCCTGGAATAACATCAAAAATATTCCAAAGTCTTTTATAGAAAAAAATGGGTTCTTACATTTTATGACCTTTTTTATTTTCTAGAACCAACATATATAAATAATATTAAATAATAAAATAAAATGATTTCGTTGTTATGACAAATCTCTCAAATTAATCTAAACGATTATCATTAACATTTTATCTAAAAAATCATCATCATATGTAGATTCAAAAATATTACATAAGACCCAATTAAACTTCTTTAAGTTCACATATAACATATAATTTCTATTATAGAGAATTATTCTCATCTTACATGATCTTTTATAGTTTTATTCATGCGAACCGATCACAATAAATCAAGAAAAAAACCCTCTTAGAACAAAAAAATGGACACTATAACTCATCCAAATGGTCATAAATTAACTTAATAAAAGTATAATACATAATATAAAGGTATAATAGGTTATATAATAATTATTTAATGAATTTAATTTTATTATTCGGGATATTACAATGGTGAAAGAATTTGAACATAAGGTAGGGGGACTCTTGAACCCAACTCATTTTCTTTTGGTTATTCCTATTTCATGACAAATTTCACCGTGGATATTCTCTTAATATTACCAAAATAAAATTTTATTTTCCTTAACCTTTACTTTTTTGGATATACGTGTCCCGAATCTGATTTTATGACAAATACAAATATTTTCCAAAACAACTATTCTTTCCAAAAAACATTTGGGCTTCTCTTGAGATTATTTCTTCTTCACTCAAGTGTGATGATTCTTATACCAAATATTCTTCTCCCTTTCTCATTTTGGAAGCCAAAGTTTATTCATGAATGTATGTTTAATGAAATTAATCTCATTCATTTCCATGGGTTATTTTATGTCTAATATTGATATATGTTCTATGTGTCATCCATGGTTATGTATATGTTATGATGTGATGGGTACACTCATAATTATATAACGCTCCAATGAATTGGGTAATGTGATGTATCTCATGTGATAATGTGGAATATTAATTAACATAATGCTATGTTTTTTTATAATGATAGGGTTATGATTATTCACATATGTTATGCATGAACATGATGCTAGCTTTGTTTACAACTATGTGTGGTATTTGACCACTAAGACATGAAATTTCATTTTTATGCATTCCAACATTCTATGTCTTTAATAAATGCTTCCACTCATGATTATGGTTATGATATTATGCTTATGTTAGCATGATGATGATTTTTTTCACCCATGTTATATTGATCCATGTTCTTATCTATCCTATTATTGGGATTTTAGATCACCCCTTTCTTTGATGTATATCCTCAAGTGATTAATTATACTAAGGAGTACATGAGGGACACAAAGAAGATAGATAACAAGAAATTAAAATGTGTTTTTGTTTTATTATGTAAATGTTATGTTTCATCCTAAGTTAACCAAGACATTAATCCTTTATATCATAATTTTGTAACATTTTTATATTGATTATCTTTAAAATGATGATAGGGTAATATAAGAAAAAGTAGGGTCATTATAGGGGCTATATCTATTTATTTAGTTGTCTGTTGTCTGGTTTCATTTACTGTTATAATAGGTTTCTTTGGCTCACATAAGTCATCAATTAGGCCACGTTGTACAAGCAGGACACTCATCTAAATTCCCCATAGTTTAAAGTCAGTATCACCATCAAATTTCTAGATTTCATATCTCATTTTTGACATGCTTACTCATAGAGTAGATTTTGAGTTCTTATGGACAATCTTAAGTGTACTCCACCAACAACCGAGCAATCACTAGAGTAAACTACGTTTATCCAAAGAGATACAAAATGTGGAGGAATTAGAGATAGGACAGTGGATTTAAATAGAAAATAGTATATAGACAGGGGTGATTTAAGAAAATATTAATGTGTGGAAATAAAAACATAAACCAAAACTATAAATCAAGAAACAAGAATCAAATTGACAAAAAGAAAAAGAAATCTAGTAAAGGCTTTGATACCACATTGTAAGGAGAGTGTCAGATCTGAATACAATGAGAACTCCAAACCCCAATATGGATTGAAATAGACATTTTAAAGAATATTTCAATAATATAAGTCCAAAATAACAAAATATTAGAATTTAAATGAAAAAAACACACGATTTAATGTGCTTCGGTTTTTTCGGCACCTACGTGCACGATAAGAACATAACCTGGTATGCTTGTATTTTATTAAGACCAAGAAACAGAAAAAAATTTATATTATGCAAAGATGAATCATATTCAATAGAAGAACAAATGATTCTACTATTGGAAACTGGATTTAGGGTAAAAATAAATGAACTTACAATGTCAGACACAAATAGGTTCGATCTTCTTGATCTCTTCACATCTCCGCTAGATTGTTCTAAATTGTCGAAACTCTCTAGAGATCCAAAAGCTCAGAATAGATACCACGTGGATTTGATCATCTTCACATAGCCACTCATCCTGGACTAGTAATACTATCATCAATGCTCCACCTAGATTGGTACACTAGTAGTGTACCGTGGAGTTCGGTAGGCTTGAAGAGTCGCCATCAGAAATCAGAAGTCTTCCAACTAGGGTTTGGGAACCAGAAACTGAAGCTCAAGAGAACCCATAAAGGGGAAAATCCATAATGAGTAACTCACCATCAAACCGTCACAGGTGGTGACTAATTTCCTATGACCTGAGAGTGTTTCAAGACACAAACAAACATAAAAATGCAGTGGCATAATCAGATAAGATTAATTAGTTGGCGAAATCAGATTCAAAGGACAGACAAACTAATCAATGGTTAGGAATTAAGAGCTCATCTGATCGATGAGTATAAAGATGCATGGACATCAGAGATAGATGAAGGCCAAGTCCAACACATGAAGAATAATGGCTCAAATAACATAAGAAGCAGGCCATATCTATCATAACAAAAAGAGTATTAAAAATTAAAGAGTATCATTTTTGTGTGCATGAAAACTAATATAAATAATGTAATAATTTATCCCGAAAAAATTTAAATAAGAAAACAAATAAATGGATAGAACATTTCACCATTGGTGCTAATAAAAATGATATTTATTAGCCCCAAAAAATGTCGACAAATATACACTTTTATCAGTACTTATAGCTAGTGTTGATAAATGCATTTATTTTATCATATTTTTTTAGTAGTATTACTACAGTATAGTAGGGGTGTTAATATAATTGACAACGATATGATTTTATCAGTAATATTAGTAATTATTAAAACCATGAGTTGTGTGGTAGTAGTGTATTATGTACTGGAATATGTAGATAGACATTCAGAGAGGCCAATCCCCGGGTTCACCCCAGTACATTGATCGATGGTTTCTATGGATGGTAAAAATGAAAATGTTTATGTGGTGTTATTAAATAAAAAATAAGCACAAAATAAGAAGATCCCTCTGGCTTGTGGTCCATGCTCCCTAAAAAATGGAGGCCCAACTGGAAAGACCACCACTAGACACATAAATGAAAGAAAATATAGGTTGTTTTTGTATTTTTGATTTTGTTTTTGTTATTATTATTATTATTATTATTATTATTATTATATCTGACATCATGGTCATGATGAAAAAAGATCCATTTTTAATTGGATGTGGTTGTAAATGAACTATGGGTTCATCAAAACCATCAAGACCAACGACCCTACATTCTTCATCCACATTAGCTTCTGATAGCTGACCTAATCTTCCATGAAAGGATTGGAATTCATATCCATCAGAGGGTATTCATCCGTATTGTAATAATGATTAATGTGGTTTTTATTATAGGGTTAGAGTGTTAAATTTAAAACTCTATTTACAAATGGTTGAAATTAGCCAAATATTATTAGGGTATGTAAACACTCCAAACTCATTAAAATAATATTTATTATTTTCATAATTAATTACATTAAATAAAAATAATATGATAAAAATAATTGATCTATGTTGAATTTGTATCATATTGTATTTTAATTTAATTTTAAATAAAAATCCATTTAAATTAAATATTATTAGTTAATAAACTATATTTTTAATGGATTATAAAATATATTTAAAACATTCATTATATGTGAACTCTACCAGAAAATACAGTTAAGGATAAATTAACTATATATATATTATAATTTAATTTGATAAAATTTAAAATTATAAATGAGTATTTAAATGAAAAAGGATAATTTAATGAATATTTCAAAATGTAATGATATAAGATTAACATAATGAATTTAAAAAATGGATATAAATGAGATCTAGTTTTCAAAAAATTTAATGGGTTAGAGTTCAGATATCTTAAATTTCACAAGCACCGATTGTTTTCATCCCTTTATGTCTCCCATTGGTATACTTATCAATTTCAACAATTTTAATTAATCAAATATTATTTTTAAAATAAAAATTTGTCATTCAAAATAAAGCTTTTCACTATTCCGTAAATAGAAATATTAATTATTGTAATTCAGGGAAATTAAATAAATTGATCTCCCAAAAAAGGTACAAACACACAACAATTGAATACATTAACCCAAATACGAATATTTAAATCCAACATCAAAGAGATTCTATAACTCATGTGAACATCAAGCTAATGTCGCTAGATACCTCCACCTACATGATCTTATAGATTTGAAAAAGATGTATATAAAGCAGATATAAAAATAAAATACTCATACTACCATAGATAAACCCTTTAGTATTTCCCAAAATGGGCTTTAATGGTGCTAAAAAAAGTTGTGGTCCTAAGAGCCATAAAAGGGGAGACCCATTAATCAGTGAAAAAAACATTGATAAACGGAAAACTTTATCAGGGGAACAAAAAACATTGATGAATGTGTTATTTTATCAACACTATTATAGTACTGATAAAAAATCCTCCTTCATAAGCACTACTTCTGACACTGATAAATGACACCCTTTATCAGCACTAGAAATAGTGCTGATAAAGGCTCTACTGTTACATTGGGCTGTTGAAATCACAATACATTGCAACAAATACACTTGTATGAAAACACACTTGTATGCAAATTCCTGATTTAATTCGAATAAAATTCACATTTCAAATACAAAAAAAACTATATTATGTACATTTCAAAAAAATTGTATAATTAAATTTCATTTACTATCCAAAAACATTTCAAAACATAAATGTTTCATTATCTTTGGCACCTGTGACCCCCTCTTAAAAAAATCCCAATCATGGTATCAATATCCCAACAAACCACCCATATCCGAGATAAATAATCCATTTGTATAAAATAGTTCATATCTTAGTAATACTATAAAGAATAAAATTAAACACAAATTTGAAACTATACATTAATAAAATGTAAATTTTAAATACAAGGACAAACTTGGAGTCGTAAGAGTCACACCATGCATTAGATTGAGATTTGGTTGATTCATACATGTTATTAATGACTTATGGATTGATGTACAAATGTATCTAGACAATATGAATGTGTTTACTCAAATTTGAGTATGTTACTTCTATTTTTTACTAAAATTTCATTTTAAAATGAAAACATTCACATTGAGTCATACTGGTCAAATCATGTGTCGGTTTGATGTGATATTAATTCCAATACATCAAAAATATCTTATGAATCATTGGTCTAAATTATCAATACAATCAAAGAGTGTTTTTTTGGGTTCTAGTGACTGAAATGATTAAATAAAATGTTAAATTTTGACTAATAATGAACACTTTGAGACATAACGGGCACATCGCGTATTAGATTGAGGGGTTTCTAATCCATACACGTCACAAATTACATATGGATCAATTTCATAGAGTATCAAAACAATCCAAATTTGTTTTATTGGGTTTGAGTGTGTCAATTTTATTTATTTACATAAAAATTGATTTAAAATAAAAATAAATACTAAGTCATAACATTCAAAGCCCTTAGGAATTTCATTATGACCAAAAAACCATTGATGGTCGACATTGTTGAACCGAAAATGAAGATCACAATCTGGAAATCATTCGAATGGTCTTCAATTGGATACTTACAAATCTCACAACATGTGAATGACAATGGGGATGAGGATTTTTGGGTCTTCAAAGAAGAAAGTTTTCATGTTATATCATGCACTGATTATCATCAGAGTTTCTTGGTTGATATACTGCTCCAAGATATTGCGATATCAATGGTTTTTGTTTTTTTCCTATAAATACTATCACAAAGGAAGAGTTATTTGGAAGGACATGACTTAATGTTTTGAAAACATGTCACATAGTTTGATGGAATTGGGTGATTTCCATATTATGCTCTGACCAGAGGAGAAAACTGGAGATAATTTCAACAGGTTGGCTAATTTTGACAAACTTTCTAGCATTGAAAATTGTAAGCTAGTTAAAGTGCCAACACTAGGGGATGATCACACATAGATTAGGTACACCATTAATGGGAGGCAAGACAACAAAATTGATAAATGCTTGTCCTGCATTGATGAAGGGAATGAACCCCTGATTATTTCTATAATCATCCTACCAAAGCGTCACTATGATCCTAATCCCATCCTGATCGACATATGTGCTTGAAATACAAGGTCTTCTCCTTTTCCTTTTAGATTTAATAACTCTTGGCTTGTTATGTATGGTTGTCGTGAGGTGCTCCTTGATTCTTGGAAAGCTGAATTTTCTAAAATCCCCATTTTTGTTCTTAACAGCAAGCAAAAAAATGCTAATAAATTTATTAGATAGTGGAGGAGGTCATCCTTTTCCAACCTGAAAAATGCTATCAAGGATGTTGAACAATGACTTCTTCTATGGACAAATGATAAGAAGCAGTAGGATCTCCCTCTAGTGATGAATTACACTTCATTTCTCATCTTTATTACTTATTGAATCTACAGAAAAGGTTTTCCACAAGCCACTATAATGTACAATGGTTTCAATAGGGAGATAGAAACTCCAAAAAAAATTTATTTCCTACATCATGAGAGACGTATCCAAAATGGTGTCACATCTCTGGAAATTATTGGATTTTTCTTCAACTCTAAGCATAATATTTCAAATGCAGTGGTTAGTTACGTTGAATGTTATTCTGAATTGGGAATGAGGATTTTACTTACAAAATGTATGAAAATATTAATCCCACAATTGATGAGAAGAAAAATTAGATGTTGGTTGAGCTTCTTCTTGAACGTGAGATCAAGGCTGCCCTATTCTCTCTAAATATTGATAGTTTGGAAGGCCCTGATGGGTTTACCAATAAGTTCTTCCTGTTCAACCGGGACATTGTATGCCAAGATGTCGGTAGTCCTGTCAAAATGTTTTTCTCTCATGCCATGAGGCCTCATGGTGTGAATATATTCTTCATTTCTTTGTTACGAAAGAAATACAATGCGCTAAATATTAGGGACTTCAGACTAGTGGCCATTGGGAACACCATACCCAAGATTATTAGTAAATTTATAGCCTCTAGATTGGGGATCATTAGAAGGAATGTTATCACCCATAACCAGTTTGGTTTTTTTCCCTGAAAGATGCATTCAAAATTGCTTATTCACTTCTTCTGAATGTGTTAATATCATGAGAAGGAATGTTAGACATGGTAGATTTACACTAATGCTATATATTTAAATGTATTTTGATACCATTGAATGGGAATTTACCATTGCAATGTTAAAGGGAAATGGAATCTCCATCTCTTTCATTATGTTGGTTAATACAATTTTCACAAGTGGTAGACTTTCCATCCTTATAAATGGGTCCCAAAGAGGTTATTTTCAATACTCCAGAGGATTCAGACAATGTGGCCCATTATATATACTAATGTTTCTATGGGGGAAGATTATTTAAGTGTTTTCCAAAATGATGTCGTCCAGACTGGTGTTTATCAGAAAATGAAATCCAGAATTATCCTCTTTTCCCTATTACATCTGCTCTATACTAATGACATCCTCCTATATGGACCAGCTGAAAGAGGCAATGTTTCTTGTGTCCAAAAGATCTTTGATCATTATGAGTGGGTCTTTGGGTATTCTATATTCTAGATAATATCTTTTGTGTTATTTGGAGATGGTATGACTTTCCACAAGAAACAAAAATTGTCAGGAATATTGGAGTAAAAAAAGGGACTCTCCCATTCAATTATATGGGGGTTCCCATTTTTTGCGGAAGGGTGAAAGGAAACAACATCAAAACCATTTCTTTAAAGATTATCTCTTAGAATGACACATGGAAAGGGAAAACCATGTCCCAAGTGGGGAGGGTCTACCTTGTTAATTCATTGATATCCTCAATGTTTGTTTATGCTTTGTCGATCTATAGATGGCCTTGTTATCTGATCAAGGAGATGAATATTTGTATCATAAATTTTATCTAGACTAGATCCATTAATGAGAGGAAACGCATTACCATTTCTTGTAAGTATTGTATAAATCCCATTGACATGTGGGGCATTGGATTAAAAGATCCTATGATCTTCAATTACACCTTGCTTAGTAAATTCACATGGAACTTACTCACATCCAACAACATTTCTTTGGAATTGCTATCCCATAGGTTTATTCAGAATTTGTATAATGGATTTTCCATGAATCTTTTCACTTCTATATATAAAAAACTTAGACATTCATATTTGGAGATCATGTGCTTCTCGAATTGGCTGGTGTGTAGGTAATCGACTCTCAATTATTGGACTACACCTTGGGTGGGAAACCCATTAATGAACTGATTGAGGTGCCTCGTTCCATGAAGAACCCTACTATTGCTGATGAAACATCATATGATGATTTTCAAAGATGCCTAACTACGGATAACTTCCTCAAAATTTAATGCTATATTTACACTGATTCTGAGATGCTGGTTTGGAATCCCAACACCAATGGGTGATTTTCTTCCAAGGAATGCTACAAGAACATGTGTAATGATGTATCATATTTTAATACTTGTATAAGAATGTTTTGAGTCTGTTATATTGCACCCTCATATTACCTACTGCTCTGGAGGCTATGGGAAAACATGTTGTTGGTGCATGACCTGCTCCAAAAAACATGAAGCCATTTGGCATCTGCCTACAACATATGTCTTTGGGCTGAGGAGTCTATCTGTGATCTCCTCTTCTCATGCATATTCTCTTATAGGTTTTGGTCACACTTAAAGGATGTGTTTTGTGTGTAGATTGATCTACATGGAATGGAGGCACTGATGGCATCTGTCCAGTGTATATATCTTAGTGAAAAAATAGAGGCTATGTTCATCATAGCTATTGATCCTCACTTAAATGTGATATGGAAAGCCAGGAATATCATTGTTTTTTAGGGACGAATACCATCCTTGCATGCTAGGCTTCACAAATGGTATAATGATTTATTGACTACCTCCAAATTACATACTAGTACTATGAAAAATGACATTGTTGACTTGGTAATTCTGAGAGAATTTGGTGTAACTAGAAGACTAAAAAAATGTATTGTTCATAAATCCATTAGATGGATTCTGCCTATCTCAAGATGGATGAAAGTGAACGTTAATGTGGTGGAATCTAGTGCACTTGGGGCTTCGAGATGTGGTGGAATCTTCCACACTCATTAGGGCTTCGTTAAAGGCTTTTTCTACTAATACATTTTCAATGTCATAGAGATCGAAGCTGAGCTATGGGATATGATCCCAAAAATAAGGTATGCCACTCATTATGGATGGATGTGCCTTTGGGTGGAATATTACGCCACCTATGTGGTTCACATCCTAAAGTCTCGATCCAGATTGGTACCATGGAAAATGTTTCATCCCCAGATTGAATGTCTTTAGATGCTTGAGAACATCGAGCTTGATGTAACACATGTCTACATTGAGGCCAATCAGGTTGTGAATTCTCTTTCAAAGAGATATATTTTGGAGTCCTCCACTGTGTGGTCCTTCATTTCCCCTGAATGTTTTTCTCAATTTATCGATTTGGAAATGCGTAGGGTTTTTTTAATATCATCTTTGTAAACCCCCTTGTAATGTCACTTTCCCTTTTTTTAATAATTTTTAAGAACGAGCTTGCCTAGCTCTTGAACCTATATGACTATCAAAAATATTCGAATGCATTTTCTCATTTTGAGTATGTCACATTTCCTTTTTTCAAAAATTAATGTCAATTGTAAACAAAAAACACAATTGAAGTCATACCAGTAACACCATGCGTCAGATTGAGTTGTGGTTGAATCCTACACATCAAAAATGAAATATGGATAATTTTCATAAAATATATGAATAATCTAAATGTGTATTATCAATATTGAGTATGTCACCTGTGCTTTTTTACTAAAATTCCATTTTAAACATGAAACATGCATATTGAGGCATATTTGTCACATCATGTTTTTGTTTGACATGACACTGATTCTTATACTTCACAAATGACTTATGAATCATTTTACTAATTTATAAGACAATCAGTGCATTTTTTCTTGTTTTAAGTGAGTGACACATGTTTTGAAATAAAATGTGAATTTTAAATAGATAACAAACACCTTGAGTAATATCGAGAACACAATGTATCATATTGGGTTGAGACTAATTCTTTCACATCACAAATGACATATGGATTGTTTTTAAAAATTATAAAAATAATATGAATTTGTTTTCGTGGTCTTGAGTATGTCACTTGTGTTTTTTACAAAAAATTAATATCAAATTTAAATAAAAAGAAACACTTATAGTAATATCGGTAACACCATGCATCGAATTGATATTAAAATGATTCTTACACATAATAAATGACTGATGGATTAATTTTATAATGTATCAAAATAATCCAAATGTGTTTTCCCAATTTTGAGTATATCATTTTTTTACTAAAATGTCTTTTTAAACTAAACACATACACATTGAGTCATACCAACCACATCATGTGTCGGTTTATTGTGAGATTGATTCCTACACATCATAGATAACTTATGAATCATTTTTCAAAATTATCAAGTTAATCGGAGTGTGTATTCATGGTTTTAGTGAGTGACACACATTTTTAAATAAATGAAAATTTTTATATGATAATGAACACTTTAAGTCATATCAAACACACGATGTATAAGATTGAGGTGAAACTAATTTCTAAGTATCATAAATGTAATATGGATCATTTTTCTAAATTATCAAAACATCATGAATTCATTTTCTTGGTCTTGAGTATGTCACTTGTACTTTTTACTAAAATTAATGTCTGTTTTAAATAAAAAGAGACAAATGTAGTCATACTTGTAACACCATACATCATATTTAGGTTAAAATTATTCCTACATATCAAGAAATGACTTATGTAGTTTTTTCCTAATGTATTAAAACAATATGAATTCATTTTCTTGGTTTTGAGTATTTTACTTGGGTTTTTTTTACTAAAATGTAATTTTAAACTGGAAACTAGCACTTTGATTCATACTAGTCACAGATAAGCCTCCAATAGGTTCCCCTTGGAAATGAGAGCCTTATTCATCACCTCAAAAACTTTTTCATCTGAAATATATAAACTAGGGACTTATTCTCACATTTAATCGAAAAAATTTCGGTGTAGTAGCCTTATCTCCTTCCAACGCTGGAACAAAGCTCTAAAAATCAGTAAACATACTAGAATATTATATCACATACATGATCCCCTAGGTCAACCACATAAACTCAATTTTCCTTTCTCACATAAGCATCTCATGGAAAATGTGATCCAAGAACTTTTCCTAAAATTCCTGCCAGACCATGTTCACCGGTTGTCCATTCTGAGTATGAATGTTCCACCAATGATTCACTAGACCACATTTCATAAAAGAATCAAGTTTTAATCTATTCTCAGTAGGGGTCATTGAGTGTTCAAGGAGCATCTAGATTAAATCAATCCATAACTCAGCTACCTCAGGCCCACCCTTTGTGGGGAACGTCGAAAGGTGCTGCAACTGGAACTCCTGCGTCAAGTCAAAAATACTGCACACAACCCACTCTAGGTCTCTTTACATAAAATATATCATGTGATAAATGTTCTCCTCAAACTAATCTCCCATCCATTCATATATAACTATTAGGACCTCTGGTACTATCATTAGAGGGTCATTTCTAGCCATATCCTCCTGCCCTCCCATCAACAATAATTGATGTGGATGCATATCTCTATAATTTCAAACACATGTCTTAGGTCGCATAACAAATTATTATCACAATGTAATGAGAGGTATTAACAAAAACTCATAACAAGTCATCCTCCTTAACTCTCCACATGGTCAAAACTATGGCATTATCACTACCCTCAACCATCCATCACATAGGCCATGGATAATAAAGAATAAACAATTCTACATTTCAAAATTTCCCATTAGACACCCACTTATCCTTTTAAACTATCAAAATTAACATCATTTACAATTTTGAATTTCATATTAGACAACATTTTCATTTGAATTTCACATGTAAATAAATGAACTGTTATTTAAACAACTCACCCAAAACTTTCTTTTCAATGCGTGCCTAAAATGATGTAATCTTACACAACTCCAATGCCATACTTGTCAATATAGAATGTTTTTAGAAAAAAATAATATCACACATAAAGTGAACCACTTGATGTGAAATAACATTCTACTGTAACCAAAAACATCAAGAACACTTTCCCACCTTGGGTACTTGTGTTTTCCCTTGTATATGTGTTAGCTACTTCCATACATGAGCTCATAACCAAGGCCCAAATCATCTTAGTATCCTGTATACCTTTCCAAAATATTAAGACAAAGGAAAAGAAAATAAGACCTCGTTTGATACTACTTTGTAACATCCTGACCTAGGTTCCCCATGCCGGTGCCCCAAGATGGTTAACTATGCATCCCCAGGCACACCTCCTAGTATTCCAGAGGCTGCTGACTAGCAGTAAGGGTCTAATATAGATATCATGGGGAGAATATACCCTCTATCTCAATGAAAAACAATAGTGAAAACAAATATCCAATTGAAAAATGATAATAAATAATAAACAGAATGATTAAATAACCAATATAGACCAGTGTTAAATAGAAGACCAATATAGGAAAACAATATCCAAAACAAAGATGAAGATATGTCCTGACATATATCTGTCAAGTTCTAAATGTAAAACCAAAGTAAAGACACTCACAACTCCAAAGAAGGTCCCAACATCATATCTGGTTCTCTAATACATGCTCTATCTAAACTCATCCATCTTGCATAGGGATTTTTCTGTTATCATGTATTGAAAATAAGAAATCTATTCAGGTACCGATCAGGAAGACCGAGTAGGGAGTGATTAAAACACATTAGGCCACCACCAATGACATCCAAAACAATATATAGTCTATAATAGTTTATGAACTTATATAAATAATAAAATACAATAAATAATTTAAACAATATCCACATTAAATTATTCCTTATTTAACCACATAAAACTCAAGTTTATTATTAAACTTGAATCATCAATACCTACTTTGACCCACGCTAGAGTCTGAAATGCCCCCAAAGGGATACCACATTTTTATTCTATCTTGGGTTACCATTAATCATTTCATTTCACAGTCTCTATCTCACAACTCAGTCAAATATATTATATCACATGGTTCTATACTTCCAACCATTTATCATGAACTATCATAATTCATTATTCACCAATGTCAAAATTTCGTTGATGAAGAAATTAAAAATTACAATTCATCATTATCATCTTATCATAACACGCTAAGGGTGGATACTAGTTTCAATCATATCTACATGCACCATGAGTTTCTATCAATTTCATAAATCATTAATCAATGAATTTTATAATCCAATTATTCACCAATTTCATTTTCTCATGGAAAAAATCAATCAATCAATAAATTCAATTTATAATTCCATTTCCAAATGTGGAATTTTTAATTTCAAAATTACATATACGTAATTATAATAAAGACTATGAGATTTCAGATTTAGCCCACGTACCTCAAGATCTTTAATGAACGCTCACCTAACCGAAACCCCCAATTTATGTAGAATGGTAGGATTAACAATGAATGAAATGATATTGGACCAAAACCTTGAATCAAGATCAACAAACAAAACAAAAAAAGGTCAAAATATTCCACCACTTCATCAGGAGAATGAGGATATGAATAAAACCCAAGAGAAAAAGGATTATTAGGTATCTAACACCTATCTACAAAGATCGGAGATGAAGAAATCACTCCAAAACTACTATGAGTTGGCTTAGGGTCGAGAGGAGGAAGGCTGCATAAAGGAATAAAAAAATCAACCACAAAACCCACTTAAAAACACTACTTGGGAAATTACATATTGTGTAATTCCTTTACACATCATGATATTTTTTAGTGGGTTAGGCCGAAAAACCTATCACCTCATGCTTGTATTTATCTAGATTAATTATTATCTGTCGTGAAATAGAATTACATGATGTTTAATATTTTCATGTCGTGAACTAGTTCACCACATGAAACTATTCATGAAATGTGTCTGGAGAAATGTTCAAGTCATGTAACCCATTTACATGATGTGTAAATATTCCTCAGAATGGTTTTCCACCCAAATAAAATAATTCTTCTTTAGAGATCTGAACCACCTCCAACATATTATAATTCAATATAAAACCCTCAATAACCCTTTAAGGAATATAAAAATAAAATGGAAATTTACTTGGTAAAAGAACATGATATTACATTATCCGAGTCGGCTTCATCACAGTTTGGTATTAGAGGTTGTCCTTCCTCATGATTCCTTATGTTGGGGAATTTTTTTAGAGTGAAGATAGGATTTTCAAAACATGAGATGTAGGTTGCGGTGTGTTCGTAACCATTTTCTACCATGATGAAAATAAATTTACCGTGGTAAGTTAGGATTTGTGTCTCTTGTTTTGAATTTTTTATCATAATAATAGTTTTTTACTTATGGTTTTCTGTATTTAAATGAGATTATTTTATTATTATTTGATCATTTATTCTATTTTTATGTGAAGTGGTATGCCTATGAGATTTTTTCTATAAGTTCATCTGGTGGGTCTAACATATTCTCCTTAATGGAATATACCTATAGATCAAAATATTATCTCTGATATTTTTCAGATAGTTAGTGTTTTTGAAAAAATTTTATGAAATATTTATAACATAATTGGTGAGGTACAACCTGAAGATGGAGGAGAAATGGTTCAATCATGAGAGTTCTTTCTTGAGAATCTGCCATTGTTTAATTGTACTAATGAACATAAATAGGAATAGTAATCGATAGAAACAATCAATTAGATATTTGACTTCATGAAAACTCCTAAGAATGTCAAGGTGAAGTGTACAGTGTTCAGACATGGTGGTCCTAGTAAGCGATGAAATAATTCCATAGTACTAGTGAATATGCACATGGGCTTGAACTAGAAGGGTTTCAACAGTCTTTTCTTCCAGTATTTTTCAATAGATTCAGTAATTATAGATATATATTTGGAGTTACTCCCTTTTTAGCAGGGATAGAATTTGGTGTTGATGACCACCGATAATTTTTCTGAGTTGGTTTTTTTTGATATAGAGGTAGTGAATAACAATTCGCTGAAGTCTCAGAAGTATCTATAGAATTTGAAACTAGATATTAGAAGACAAGTATTTTTGCTGAACTATTTGAACTATGTGGAGATGGTGGAATGGGAGATGAGGGATGATATGAATATGGTAGTGAAGGATTGTAATTATACCCCTTATCTTCCACTTAGTGGAAGCTTTAGTTGTGCGTTGGAGAAAACGAGGAAGTGATAAGATCACTATAGCAGTGGTGGAGGTGGTTCTTAGTGCCAGGACTCCTCTTTACCTTAATTTATAGATATTAGTGTGCCATTGACATGATATTAGTTTGGAAAGGTCGGACACACCTTGAATTATTGTTCTGCACCTGCAAATATGTGAAACATTTTTGGATTTTATAGTTATCTAAAAATTTTTTGTCAGGTTATTTCTATGCCTTATTATGGTCAGGGATCATCAACTCCAAAGCATTCTATGGTGAGGTAAAATTCATCAAGGACTATAGGGATCTAGAAATAGGCATCAGGAGGGAATCATCTTCATGCAATATATGAGTTTCTAGTGGAGGTAGGTGTGGCTCTAGGGACTCTGAGAGGTACTATCATTATTTCATCTTCAATAGTGATTTCTTTATTTGATACTGGTTCTTCCCACAAATTTATATCTGACCATTTTTTTTATATTCTTAATCGTCCAATAATTCTCAGGTACTTTGTTAGGGATTTAGAAACACCTCTTTATAAAAATTAAAGAGTAGGGGTTTCAATGTCCTTGTTCACCATTGATATATGATGCAGAGTTAGTCTGGGAAATCCTTGTTATCGATTGAGATTTGTCTGACATTATTATAGGGATGGATTGGAATACTGGTTATCATGATGAGGTTGATTGTTATCACTGACATGTATCATTTCTTTCAACTGATGGGAGATCATGGGTATTTCAGGGAGAGTGGGAACTTAGATCTGGTCGTGTAGGACCTTCCCACCCAGAGCTTAGAAGTTTGTTGTCTACTATGGTAGTATTGAATAATGATGTTTTATTTATTGTTGATGATAATTATATTGTTAAAGACTTTCCTGATATTTTAGTAGACTATTTCTATAAGGTTTCTCTAGATAGGGTGATAAATTTTATTGTTGACCAAGTTTGAGGTACATAGACAATTTTGATACCATCTGATCATATGAAAATAGATGAGCTAAAAGAGCTCAATATTCATTTGCATGACCAAATAGAAAAAGGTTTTTCTTTCCCTGGTTTCTCTCTTTGGGCATCCTCTATGCTCGTTTCCAAGAAGGCACATGGTTCACTCTAATTTTGTGCGGATTATCAGAAGTTGAACCAGGTAACAGTTAATAATAAGTATCCTTTCCCTCATTTGGATGATATGTTCGACCAATTAAAGGTGGAAAAGTTTTTTTCAAAGATCGATCTTCATTCAGGTTATCATTAGCTTAATTTTTTGGAGTCTGATATATCAAAGATGAATTTCTGGTGTAGGTATGTTCTTTATGAATATCTTGTGATTTTTTTGGTATGACTAATGCTCATAAAATTTTTAGGTCTTTGATGAATCGTATATTCCATGAGTATATTGAATGTTTTGTGGTTGTGTTCAAGAATTATAGTGTACTTTATTTGATATCTGAGCACGAGCATGAGAACCCTCTGATTTTGGTTCTAGAAATCTTGAGGGGTCCCCATTTGTTTGGAAATATTTCGAAATGAAATTTCTAGATCCAGTAAATCAAGTTCATGGGGAATTTGATTTCTAATCATGTCTTATGAGTTGATCCATAGAAGTTGAAGATTACTTTGTCATTAGAAGAACCATTTAACATATTTGAGATTGAGGGCTTCCTTGGTCTTGCTAGATATTATTGATAGTTCATCAAGTATTTATCAATGCTGGAGTCACCTTTTATTTCACTTTCTAGGAAAGTGGTGAAATTCATATGGGGGTAAGTTTTATTCCTATTTAGATGATCTGAAACAACATCTAATACTTCTCCTATTAGGATCGTACCAGATCCTAGTAAAGGGTATGTATTTTTTGATAATGGTTATAATGATGGTTGGGGTTGTATTATAATATTGGGTGATAATGTGGTGTCTTAAAACATTAATCATCTTTGACAACTTGATAAGAACTACCCCATTCATTATTTGGAGCTTTCTGTGATTATGAATGTGCTTAATTATTAGTGGAACTAAATTTTTTGGGATTAGTTCATGGTCTTTTTTGACCATAAGGGTATGAGCTATATATTTTCTTATAAATACATGAATATTATACTTAGGAAATGGCTGAAATACCTTCAAACATTTGAATTAAACATTGTCTACACCCAAGAAAAGGGGAATGTCATTGTAGACACTCTCAGTAAGAAATTACCATTTCATGTTATTATAGAATCGAAGTAAGAGTGGAACCTGATGGGAATCTTCACTTAGTTGCACCTGGATTCTCAATAGGATGTTATAGGTATGGTTCTGGAGAAAATTCATTTATCATCATCTCTAATAAAGTCTATTTTTTAGATTCAGCAATATGATTATGAGTTTAAGGGAATTTGAGAAACCCTATATGGTGGGGAGACTAATTATGGTTGGTCTCTCTCTTAAGATGGTATTATCTATTTTGGGGATCAGTTGGTCATCCCAGAATCTATAAGATCACTTTTTTAACTACCATAGTTGTTCATGAACCATTTATCTGGGAACTATAAATATGTATTATGACATGATATATTGATTTTGGTGGACATGTTTGAGGCACGACATTCAAGATTAGGTGTCCTGCTGTTACACCTACCAACAGATAAAGGCAGAGCATCTAAAACCCTAAAGTTTACTCTAGCCTCTTATGGAACCCGTTTTTAAATGGGATGAGGTGTCCATGGACATATTTATTAGATTACCATATAATACACAAGGTTTGAATTTTATCTAGGTGGTTATTGATCGGTTAACAAAGTTGGATCATTTCATTTTGATTAGAGACACAACAAAAATTAAAGATCTAGGTAAGATGTATGTGATGGATATTATGAGGTTACATTGGGTTACTTATTTTATTATTCCAGATTAGGATCCAATGTTTACTTTTATGTTCTAGAGGATTATCTAGGAGGTGATCAGGACAGAGGTCAAGTTGAGTACAATATACCACCCAAATAAAGTTGGCCAAATGATGGGTACTATTCATATCTTATAGGATATGGTCTGTGCCTATGTCTTGGATTTAAGTGGATCACATGATGGCCATATAAGACTAGTTATGTTTTCTTATAACCACAGTTATTAATAATTTATTAGAATGGCTCCCTTCGAGGATTTTTTTGGTCACCCGTGTAGATATATTCTTTGTTAGGTAGATGTGGGTGAGGCATCTTTGGTGGGACCGTGTCTCATTAAAGAGACTTTGTTGAGGATTTAAAAGATATTCCAGCGTTTTTTTGTTTCTCAAAGTAGACATAAATTATATGCAATTTGATGATTCCATCATTTGGAGTTTTTCACAGGTGATTTAGTTTTCTGGAACGTTTCACCTCATCAGGGTCACCGTCATCTTGGAAATAAGGGAGGTTGGATTTAAGATATGTTGATCTGTTTGAGGTCACTGAGAGGATTGGGTAGGATGCTTATCAGTTGGAATTTCATGTTCCATTAATGGGTATTCATGATTTTTTCTATAAGTCACATCTCAAAAAATACCATCATAATCCCTCTCACATTATGAGTTGGGAAGAGATTGAGTTGGATTTAGATGTTTCTATTGTGGAAAAACTCGTGGATATCTTTGACTCTCAAGTGAATGTCCTACATAGAAATTTGATTCTGTTGGTTAGTGTGGTATGATAACATGGATCATATTCTCTTGATACGTGGGAGCATGAGTCATTGATGTGGATGTAGTGGACTCATCTATTTTTCGTACATCAATTTTCTATATGAATTCCTGAGGATGGGAAGTCTTATGGTGGAGAGTTGGTAACATCCCATCATAAACATTTTAGTATTTTTACTATCTACTTGGTTTCCCTATTTATTTGGGTTCTTTTTCGGAATTTTGTGGATGAAAAGGATTTACTAGAGGAAATTAATTAATGTTTGATGATGTATATTTTTTTTGAATTAATAGAGACTTGGCATAAACATGTTAATGATTTTTTGGGGTTGTACACATATTTGGAGAATTTCAGTGTTGGATTGGGTGTTCTTTAGAAGAATGTTAAATTTTATTTTTCTACAGGAGAAGTAAATGTCGTTAAACATTAACATTCCGTGTATTGGTCACTAGTAAAATGTATTGAATTGGGTCAGAACAAGAAAGACATACACATGGTGAAAAATTTTAAATGTCGTGAAAAATGATCTCAATGAGTATTGGTTTCCAGAAATATGACATGAATCAGTACAAGGAAAGATCTGATTATATGCTATGAATTTGTTTCACAACATAAAATGGTAAAATCAGTATTTTTAATATAAGGAAACATGTTTTTCATTATTTTTGGGTTTCATGGATTACACTATGTGAAATGGGGATTCCTTCCATGTATTTACAATATTTTATGTTTTTAGGGAATTTAATAGATGATTTTTGTTTCATTCAGTTGTAAGTATATTCTCTCTCAACCTAGGAGCTCTCCCATATTATTTGGGAGATCATTAATCCTTCCAGATCTATATGTTAATAAATTTATCTCCATTTCGGTCAGGGTTCATTTTTCTTGGTGAGAAATCCTTGTGTTTCTTCGTTTTCATTGATCACAATTGCATTATTTTTTTTGGGTTAGTATATTCATTGACCTATGATGATAATATTATTTATCCTTTCTAGATATATTCTAGGATATTCCTCCAAAGGCTGACTGTTGTGTTGGTTGTGGAATGACATGCATGTTATTTGAGGTATATTATGTTATTTCCACTTCACCAATCATTTTTCTTGTAAAATAGATTATGAGATGTAACGATTGATTCCAGGGCCTCCATCATTGTCTTTTAATTATTTCATGTTTTTGGATCCCATTAAAGGCATATGTGACTTGAGTTTGAGGTAGGTGTTTGCATCTATAGACTTTGTTCGATGAAATTTATTGCTTTGGTTATATAAATAGTTTTATGAATGAATTTTCATGATATTACCTATGCTTGATTTGTATTGGATTTGATATGATATATGATACATGGTTTGAATTGATTTTTCTACTTTAATTTATATGAAATGCTTTAAAATAATTTTCCTGGCTTTTTTGGAAATGTGGAAAAGGGGATATTATTATTGGTTACAATGATTTTGATATATAAAACCTTGTATATGTTTATCATGGTCTATTTTCTTTAAAGTTGAGAATTATTCACATTATTCCATAGAGATTTGATATGAAACACCTCAGTGGGATACTACTAAAATTTTTTAGTTCACACATAGATCACCAATTTCGTCGTTCATAAATATTTTGTATGTATTTCGATACCGCGAAAGGCAAGGCACTACAGTAAGATGGTGAGGTTTTATATCCGCTATTCATAGGGAGCTGGTGGTGAGAAAATGGGAGTTTACCCATGACATCACATGGATTAATTAGTTTTATATTTTAGTTTTCTATTGATATGTAATTGTACATTGGGATGTTCTTACTACTTTTGAGTTGTATAATTTCCACTTTCTTAATATAGTCATGGCATATGTTTATTTCTTCCACTGTTTATCTCTGTTATATATATATATATATATATATTCTGAAATTGTTGCTTAATGTTGGGAGAAATAATTCTCTCTAATTATTTTTTGATGACGAGGTGTTAATCTCCAACCCATGGGGATAGAGAATTACCTTTGGGTAAGGAGAAATTTGGGTTGTGTACTAGTTTGAGAGGGTATCTAGGTCAGGTACGTCACATATCATCAATGAAAACAATAACCAGGAACACTAGTACTATATATACCTAAACAACATAACTTTATATAATACATGTTTACGACGTCAAATACTGGTACAACACCACATAGAAAAATACTAATGGAACTATACACCTAACAAGATGAATCTGATAGAAAAAAGAATATGAGAAGCTCATCATCACTATAAATACTCTTGGATTGATCTCTAGCTACAATAGTACTTACCACCATCATGAACCCCTATGGTCATGTATGTGTCACCAAGATCCATATGTTAACTCTGAACAAGCCACATCAAATTCAGTTCTACCAATACAATCTCTAAACCATGTATTATCTAAAAATAAAAATATTATGTGGGAATAAATCCCGTGTAGGGGTGAGTATAAACACACTCAATAAGATACCGCAAAAATATGAATGAAAATATACTTCAATTATAGTACCCAAATGTATCTAAGAGTATGAAAAGGAAATATCCATATATGATATACTACCAGAAGTATTTAGAATACATAAAATTCATTCTCATCTAAGCCCCAATTCTAAAATCTTTTTTCTCATGAGAAAATATGGCTTCTTTGAGTACTGAAAGGTATAAAAATATTGAAGTCGATTTCCCAACTGTATGCTCATATTATAGGAAACCATAGTCAAACTACCTTAGGAGTCACATGTCTAGAAGTATTTGATCTTCCCAACCTTCTTCCACACATGATATTTATATTTCAGGCATATTATTAGTGAACATAAATCCTGAAATTATAATAATTAATCATGAATTTTAACTAAATTTTCTCATTAATTAAATTTTTTCTAGGTATTAATATTTTAAATGATTTTTAGAAAAAAGAAATATATTTTTACTTTTTATGAAAGATTTTCAATATGTTATGTTAATGTTGTATTTTTATCATTAATGATCCAAAAAGAGGGATTTAAAAATCTAAGGATATAATTGAAGAGGAGAAATTAGTTCATAATATGAACAAAATAGTGAGGGTGAAGAGTGACAAGGGAGAGCCAGATGTGGGTTGGTGTTGGGAACAACTGATCCAAGGTGGGGCGACATCAGCAGTGCTCATATAAGCTTGTTGGATCACCCCCACATATATGAAGTGTAGGCATCACACTCAAAAAGACGGATGTAAGAATCTCACTTAGAATGACACAATTCTAAATTAGTAAAATGAAATCATCGTGGATGAATTTTCATCTCCCACACTCAGACATTCCTCTACGCCATTGCTCACAATGATCTTTTACTCAAACTCACTAGTCCACCCTGAAAGATGTTTAAATATACCATGATCACCATATATAATCTCAAACACGATCAAGAGAACCCCTATAAAGCTTGGGAACACCATGAATATGTTTATAATCTTTAGAGACCATCATGAACCCATTTTGAAGATGAGAGGAGGTTTGTATCAAGTAGAGGCAACCTATTGGGATAGCTGATGTTCATGGAGATGAAAAAAATAAAACGAGGGATGAAATCAGAAGAACATGAGATGTTTTACATGGTTCGGAATTGTGCCTACATCCATGGGATAAAGGGGGCTTGTTTATAATTCTTCTCTCT
This sequence comes from Viscum album, assembly GCA_963277665.1. Classification (NCBI taxonomy): domain Eukaryota; kingdom Viridiplantae; phylum Streptophyta; class Magnoliopsida; order Santalales; family Viscaceae; genus Viscum; species Viscum album. The sequence continues at coordinate 1,913,880,113 of OY728122.1, forward strand.
ATATAAAATATTTGGATGATCACAATGATTACGTGGAGTTTTTATGATTACAATTCTATGGGATTTTGTTATCATTTTATAGAGGAAGGAATAATAGTTTTTCTCTGGTGGTTTTGGTAGTTTATCTAACCTTAATGTATTCCTCTACCAACTACATCAATTTCTGTTTGGTTTGGTTTTTATCTTAGGAAGATATCACTTCGGACAAAACACTATTCCACTACTAATTTCTACCCAATTGGGAGAGGCAGCAAAAAATCTCCCCCTCATGACCAATTTGGTGAATAAGCTAGACATGCCTTCTTCTTGAAGGAATCCCAATTCTCTTTCTGTAGAACCACGGTTTTCATGTATATAACGTTACTATTGGTGTGTATTTTTTCAGCTTTCAACAATTTTTCCTCCAACACATTTCAGATCTAGTTGTATCGCAGGTCGATGTGTTTGGACTAGAAATGAAATGTCAGGTTCTTGTTGAGATGAATAGAAATATTACTATCACAATAGAGAATATAATTCTCTTAAACCTTTCCCAGATCCTATCAAAATTTCATCATCCACAACATCTCTTTATATGATTTAGTGACTGAGATATACTCTTCTTCTGTGGTAGAAAAATCAATAATTTTATGATGTTTTGATTACCATGAAACCTCCCTCCTACAAATGATAATAGGAATCTAGATATGGATTTCCTTGTTTCTACATCTCTAACCATATATGAATTTGTGAGATAAAGAGATGCATATTTATTTCATTTAAAAATTACCATGTTACCTATGATAATATTACATTTCCCATCACCAAAAGAACTTACATATCAATCAACATCAAGAATTCCAATAGATATTAGATTGAGGTGAATATCAAAAATATGCATCAAATCTTTCAATAATAACCTTTATCCAATATTAGTATCTAGAAAAATATTAAAAATACCAGTAATATTGGATTCACCATCATTTACCATCATCACTTGTTTGAAACTCCCTAAAGTGTAAAATGAGAAGAAATAACTTCTAGAATTGACATAGTAGGAGGCACCAGAATCGATCACCCATGTTATGTCTTGGATTCAATGTCTGACTAGACTATCTTCCTAAACAATAATGATTTCTTAATTAACTACTACAACATCATTATTTAGGGTCTTAACATCCCGATATCCTTACTCTGCCTTCAACCTTATCCTTTCCTAGATGAAGTGTGTGTGCTTTCCATAATGGTGGAACTTCATATTATTTCTCAATCAATATTTTGATTGATTACTTCTTTATAGACTTTGGTCATGGAGTTCTATTCCTCTTATTCTTCCCTTCCATTTCTACTTCCCTTATCTTTATGTGACAATATCTTCTGATTCAGGTTTATATACCTCATCTGTCCTTCGAGACAATTTATTCAACATTCATTCTTTAACCCTATCTATGGTGAGAGTTCCATCTAGTGTTGAATTGATGACTGAAAAAACTGGTGTGTCACATGTCTTCAATAATGAAATTAACATAACAAATTCATGAAACTCATCATCTATCATGATTTACATGGAATTAAATTTATCAATATTACCTTGTGACTTACTCATGTGCATTGATACATTGGTACCATCATTGTACTTCATGTTGAAAATTTGACGTATCAGGTTTTCTCTATTTTTTTCGGTTGTACTCACATACATATTTTCCAATTTTCACAAAATAATGGATGCATCGTGTTAGTTGGATTTTTTTTGGAAGATACTCCTTTCAATCCACTCTTTGATTTAGGTAACACACTTCTTGTTGATCCTGACCCACTACTCTTCAACCGGTAGGGTACAGGTTAATGTATTCTCACTGTTTTGAAAACTTATTGGGGATTCCTACACATTCATTTCACTGGGATTAGCAGTCTCTACTATTGGTTTCCCTAAATATTTAATATATAAAAGATCCTCCATTTTGGGTTTCCAGATGGAATAATTACAATATGTAAGATTAATCATATAAATGTTATTTTCATCCATTTATAGAGTGATAATTTCAAAAATATAACTATATAAATGCATCTAGAATGGATGAAATATATATAATTGAATCCTAGATCATTGAAAATAGACTCCTATTGGAAACTTTATTGCTGAAGTAGTTTCAATGGGTTAGATTGATTGATAAGGTGGCACTGACATGAATCATTGAAATTGTACAGGAAATCCTACCGGAAATTCACCTCCAACATGAATAAAGTCTTCTTCTCGGACAAGAGTGTATTGTAGCACCTGGGATTTGACCGAAACATTAACCGACTGTACCAGGCTCATTTCAGCTCTATTTTTGACACCACATTCATAGTTGGAATTTTATCGTTGAAAAATTCACAGATATGGACAAAAAATAATTTCCAACCAAATTCAATTTTTTGATCACCAGAAAAACCTTCCACCACTACTCCATTTTAAATGAGATCCTTTTGATATCACTTTTTGGGGCAGATTATGTTCATGGAAACAAAATACAACACAATAGGAGATGAAATCAAACTAACACAAGATATTTTCTGTGGTTAGATAGCGTGCATACGTCCATAAGTGAAAGGGGGGCCTATTTATAATTTTCCTCTTCAGATAAAATCTTTTTAGGATCACAACGATTATAGGGAGTCTATATGATTACAATTTCATGGTATTTTTTTCCCGTTTTATAGAGGAATGAACACCACTTTTTCTCCAATGGTTTGGGTATTTTATCTACCCTTGAAATATTCCTCCAATGGAAACTTCAATGTCATTCTAGTTTGGTTACCATCTTAGTAAGATGTCTCTATCTAAAAAAATCTTCCTCCACTGATTTCATCCTAATTGGGAGTGAGCCCCACCCAATACCAACCACCTATACTCCATACCGTGTGACCCCATGTTAAAAAGAGAGGCATTTGAATGAAATGTGTAAGAAAACACCGTGGTAATATTTTTTTATGTTGGAAAAAATTACTTTGTGATCAAAATGGATTCTAAAATGGGATGAGGATTTCACAACAACATCGTGTAGGTCTTCAAATAGGTTATCGATTCATGTCAACAATCTCCGTGCACATGATCTACTACATTCATTGAGGTGAATCCAAATTCCATACCATGTGGGATCTAAGGGAGGAAAACAATAATATTATTTGATAAATATGATAAAGATTTGGATGTGGATTTAAAAAGTAAGGAAACTATGATGGTTTCAATGAAATAAATATATACATATTTGAGTTGTAATTTTATGAGATTTAAAAAGGTAATTAATGTTATAATTTTTCACAACCCAAGTCCAATTCACGACATGATTCATGTTGTGAATTCTTTATCCATAGTGTTAAATATCAAATACTTGAAGAATAGAGGTAGTTTGATGCTTGTTAATTACCTTAAGTAATAATTCATGTTTTGAGATATTGGTAAAGGGAATTTTTAGAGATAGTGTTGCACCATTCACACCATGAAACATCCATTAAAGTCATGAACCCAAAGTTAATAATGAATTTAAAGATATCTATTTTTCAATTTATAAGGGAATTAATTCAACATTTATCTAGAACCATAGATGTGACTTGGAAGGATTTATAAGGGGGGTCATATATTAGAGGGGGGGATCACTCAACCATTGGTGAGGAGTCAATACTAGGGTTCTAACCCAGGATAGGTAGTTCGTAGTTAGGGTTCTATAGTCTTTAACTTATTAATTGTAGATAACCATTTGATAATGATTGAATCATCCCATTGGGGAGAGTATGATTAGTGAAAGAGGATGAGTGCCAACATGTCTTGATTTTTCTTCATATACAGAATGGTTTTATTTAATAGTATCATGTTGATATTTAATTATTTATCACATTATCCATTAAACCATTGGAATGGCATATTTAGTGATGAATGAACCCAATATGATTAAGACAACTAATTTATGATAATTGTGTCAGATTACTCTTGTGAATTTTCAATTACGTCTTAATGTACTGTAATTATTTTAATTCATCCATCCATGAGGATTGAGATTCTTGGATGATTTTGTTGAAGCTGACCAAGGTGATATTGAATATATTTATTATTACACATATACCGAGTATGATTATCCTACAAGAGAATATGAATTATATTATTTAATAAAACCATCCTTGGATACTAATCTCTCTCTCTTATGCTTTTCTTTCTACATTTACTTTTTTACCATAATTCATTATATTGAAAATTTAATTCACTCAATTGTGTTTAGAAATCTTGAGAAGATCATTATGACCTAATTATTATTCAAGAGTATCCCATATCATCCCCATTCCTTGTGGGATTGACCTCAGTACTCATACACCCTTTATTACTTTCTAGTAGTTTAGTGATTTGTGTTACCTTGAATTATAAATTTAAAATTTTATTTTTCTGGAGGATTTAATAATATCAATTGGAAACATAAATTTTTAAAATCATTGATGGGGAGAATCATAAAATAAAAAAATTATCAATACTAATTGATTAGGTCAATGAATTTTGTTATCCAATTTATGTTTAATAATTTTAGTTTAGGTATTTTTTTCTTTCATTTTTTCTTTCTTCATTTTTACATGCTTAGTAGTTTTTGGTAGTGCACAAGATGTATTATCTGACAAGTTATAATCATGTTGTACTGCCACTAGAGTACATTGAATATCAAGGGTAGTCCACCACAATGGAAACAACGAATTTTGATTGGTGGTCAAAATAAGAAGATGGTTGAAATGAATCAAATTATTACGAATACGATGAGTTCTAGACCTAGTCATGGAATGACATATATTATCTTCCTTGTTGATGAGAAACCAATTTTCAAGTATACTAAGGTGATTAATTGGTCGATAAATACAATCAAGAAGACCCTTAATTATAGCAACCTCATGATAAGTATTCAAAAGACAAACTAACCACATTGTTCATAGAGTAAATTAGTGTGTTGGATAAAGGGATAGATGATCACACATAATATCGTAATGAATTGGGATAAATGACCAACCACAATGCATATAATATTTCAAATTTAAATTCCCATATATGTAACTTACCTTTGATTTCGAAAAAGGATAAAATAGGATGCAGAAGAAGAATACGAAAAAGCGGTTGAGGAAGTTAAATGAGTTGAATAAAAAAATGAAGAAAAGAATGATGAAGCTATCAAATAAGATAGTTTGGAGCATATTGAAAATGATTTAAATGATGAATCTTGAACTCATAAATAAGAATAAGATGAACCTCAAGCATCCCTATTATGCATAAAAATTGAGAAAGAATCAATACTACCTCCCTCCAATTCTTAAAAAAAATAAGAAAATCTGATATAAATCATCGATTGTATAATGGAGGAGAAAGTGAAGGAGGGGGTTAAGGCGGTTCAATTAATAAAATTAAAGATGGAAAATGAAAAATTAATTGAATTTTATAATGATAAAATACAAATCGACCTCACTAACATACTAAATACTAAATAAAAATAAGACTCTCTACTAAACCTTCAAGAAGAAGAGTAGAAAAACTATCTATAATTCACGATGTTATTATAGAATTTAAACCAAATAAAATTAAGAAGGAGAAGTAGAGGGGAAGGAGATATAAAAAATCTGGTCATATTTTCATTTCCAAGTATTTTCTTTACGTGAGTCTATAATATAAAACCCACCATAATAACAAGTCAATAAGAACCAATAGAGGAAGAAAAGATCTACCATATATACACAACAAATTCAGGATTAGTTACATCCATTTCATATAACTCTATATCATTTTATGAATAGCTAACAAGGGTAATGATATAGATAAATGAAAAAAAGTACATCTATTAGGAGGTAAATAAGATTTTTAAATTTCTTTCTAGTAAATAGTTTTATTTTATTAGATTAATTTAAGAACTATCCCCATGATTTATTCCTTTATATTTTTTAGCACAAATTATTTAGATCTTATACTTTAACTTGTTTGGTTTTTTATTTATAAGCATCAATGAGAGAAGATAAAGTTTAGAAGAAAACATAAATTGCGAGATAAAAGAACAAAAGAACAAACATCATGGAAGTAGAGAACTATTTTTTACATTATATTTTTTACAATCCTATATCATCAATAACATGTTCATAATAATAATATAAATTATTTCATGAAATGAAAGGAATTAGATTATCCCATAAATAAATTAATTGTTTTCCTCATAATCACTAGAATAAGAGAGATCTACACTTAGGAAAAGAATATTTACATGTTGGAAATTTTGAATTATCCTACCCATAAATATTAATGATATATGTGGAAATTTTAAAAGTCACTTTATTACATCAATTTTGAGATTATTGAAAATGATTTTTTATATGTTTTGTTTTTTGAATTTGATTCATCGATGTTTTTATTGAGTAAAATAATTATTGATATTCATTCCATGACTTGATTGATTTATTTTAGGTCTCTCTTCTTTGGATTATTTTAGACCAAATTTTTCCTATTATTTGTTTTAACATATTTCTTTAGTGAAATAAAGGGCATGTAAACCTTCTAGAACTTGAATTTATATATTGTTAAAGTCACGAATGAATAAAATCACATTTAAACTGATTGAGGAATTTTATTAGTGAGACCTTGTATCCTGAGATGCAGAAGTACATTAATCCAACATAGCATTTTGAAGCCACATATTACCTTTTTAAGGAAGATCCATGTTACAATATTTTTTGACCCTTTTCTACCCTATTCTTTGAATTGTTCATGATATTTAATTAAATGAGTGTAGGTATGGTGTTGTTCATGGTGGATATGGGATAATGTTTTTTGAGTGGATAATGGATGGTGCTTCCATGTGATTTTAGGAATGATTTGTAATCACATCCATTATAATTCACTATTTATCCCTCTTATTTTTAAAATAAATAAATTAAAAAAATGATATAAAAGATGGGTTTTTTCTCATGTAGGCTAAAATTAATAATTACCACACCAATGATCTCTTAATTATTTGGGGTTAGGTGGTGGATGTGAAACTAATATTAGGTACAAATTCTGAAAAAAATAAAAAAAAAGAAAAGAAAAAAACACACGCCAATAATAGAAATACATCAATTATGATTACATATTACATGATCCTTTACTTTTCACTTAGATATATGTGGGAGGTATAATTCTATTTTTCCATGGAGAATTTAAATGATCTTGTATTTTGAATATCATATATTTTACTTTAGAGTTTATCCACCTTTTTTAGGCTTACTCATTTTTAAACATCAATTCCAACATACCCTCAACCTTAAAGAAATTTATTCCCAATATTAAGCTCTCATGATTAATTATTATATTTATCTTTTTTTATATAGAGAAATTAGATTCAATGAATGATTCTAGTTAGGATCATGTATTTAAGGTAAAAGAATAAATCCATTAAATTTTCACATTAAGTGATGAGAGGAAAAAATCTTTGTGAAGTAAATCATAAGTGTCATGGATGTTGATTAGAGGTTAAAATATCTGTGTGATACGAATAAATATTGTAAATTGAAAAATATAGATAATGAATGATTTATTAATAATTTTTTGCGTATAATTTTTTCTTTTACAATATTTATTTATAATCTTTTTATGAGAATCATAATTTGAAAATTTTCTTATTGATGTTTGGACACTTTGTGTTTCAATGTTGAGATTTTCTCGAGGACAAGAAAATTTTCAAATGTGGGTTTATTTTATAGCTATATTTGATTCATAGGATTAGTGAACTAAAATTCAACAATTCCAACAATTAATCATTCATTTTTACCAAATATATTGATTGATTTATTTAATTTTTGGTTATTAATATTTTAAATGAGTTTTAGAAAAAATAAATATATTTTTACTTTTTATGAAGGATTTTAAATAAGTGAAGTTAGTGATTTATTTTTATAATTTAGGTTCCAAAAAATAGGCATTATCAATCCAAGGAGGCAACCCATGAGGATAAAGAAGCGCACAATATAAACAAAAGGGAATGAGTGAACCATGATAGAGGAGTGCCGATTGTGGTTCAACACTAATCATGAGGGAACCAAGGCAGGGAAGCCTCAGTTATGCACATACGAGCTAGTCAAATTGCCACCACATATATTAAGTGGATATATGATACATGAAATGTTCGTTTTCAGACTCTCACATAGCGAGACATAGTTCCAACTTAATAAAATTACATCATCATGTATGTCCTATGTCTCCCACTCACAGATAAACCTCACAACCACCTTTAATGTTTGCCTACTACTTATACTCGGCAGACCATCATATAAGAGGTATAAATCTTCCATGATTTCTTTATGTAATATCAACCTTGAGTTGGGTACCCCTATAAATGCCGAGAAAACCATGAATTATGTTTAGAAACATAGGAGACCATCATGAACCCATTTTTAAGATGAGATAACTTATGCTGGAAACAAGGATGACCATGAACACTTCTATGCCATACCGTGTGACCCCATATTCAATATAGAGGTCTCAAAATGAAACATCCAAGAAAAAGTTATGGGAATATTGTTCATGTTGGATAGGAATATTCTGATATCAAAATAATTACTGAACGGGGATTATGATTTAACTATGACACGATGTAGGGTTTTAAAATATGTTACAGATTTGGGCCAACACTCTCTTTTCATGCTAGGTACTAAATTCCTTATGTTCAATCCATAGTCCATTCCACATGGGATCTAAGGTAGGTTGAAGTTTTCTTCACATTTATCTATCCAAATGAACTTGTCTCCCTTCCATGTTAACATGGTGTTGGGAATCGAAAGTAGTGAATCATTTTCAACAATATGTTAATAATATCTAAACAAACCAAGAAAACTATGGATTTATGTCACAATGGTTGGTCTAGGAAAATGGCCAATAATGTTTTTCTCACAATGTTATAGTTATATACACTCATATAATATTATATGACCCAATACAGAAACATTTCAAAGAAAAATTCACACATGGTAAATTATTAATTTAGATTAACCCTCCTTGGGGGATTTAAAAAAAATCTATATGTGTTATTCATGTTATAGAATTATATTTGAATATATATGAATGTTATCTATAAATACTTCCAAAAAATAATTAACGAATTCTCTAAAGACTGTATTCATCAAATCCATGAAGATATATGGGGATCTTGTAAGACAAAATCGAATAAATTTATATTCATATTATCTATTCCCTACATGGAATATCATCTTGTGAATATCTTATTCATGGAATTTAGCTGATGATAACTATAATGAAGATCAACTATTGAAATGTATTTAGGTCTTCCAGGTTGATCAAAAAATTCACCAATATGGGTACGAGGATGCATTTTATTTATAGTGATCTTGTTATGTTCTCGATAATTAATATAGAGTAACATAGATAAATATTAATTCTCAACAAATAATATTTAGTGCACCCCATTATGATACACATAGATGAAAAAATAACTTTCCAAGATTATCATAAAGTTACATATTCAATTATTACAACCCAATCGAGTCCATATTATATGGAGTCTTGGAAATAAGTAGAGATTTATTAGTGAGTTCTATAAAAAACCATCCTCATGATTTTGTGGATGACCAAGAAATTTATCCATAAACACATCTATAAAATCTTTCACAATATTCCTATCTTATATGTTGAGTTTCTCCTTAACCATCTAATATGAATGCCCATTTTTAATAGGAATCATAACCCATAATATGGATGTAATTTCCATGATAATTTTATTTTTTATCACAAAAAAATATGATCGTAGGTTTTTTTGGAAATATCAAACAAAAAATCCCTTCCTCTTCAGTTGATGTGGGATTTTTTCAAATAAATAAAGTTTAACCCCAATATTACATCAATCAAAACTAGGGGAATAATAGTAATATTTGAAGGAAACACATTCCCACAATGTTCAATTAGAGAATAATAATATGATTAGGATGATATCACCATACCAATATGTTTTTTTATATTAACTCAACATTTAATTTTTGAGGCGGTATTATGATACCCTTATAAAAGTCTTTATATTTATAGGTGTGTGTAGATAGAAAATAAAATAAGTCATAATCAATTCAAGAGTGGATTGAATGTGTACCTTTCACCATGTCATTATCATACCCCTCATAAAAAATAGCTATTGAATGAGATTTACCATTATCTATATGATTATATGGTTATTGAAATCAATCATTGTCATTATTGATCGAATTTAAGAATTGGTTTGCATAATTCCCGAACTCCAGTATGGGTAGTGTATTTAATATGGATTTATCTCTATTTTAATAATTATTTATCTTATTCCCATCACTTAATCATTATATTTCCTAATAAACTTCCATTCCACACATGAAAAATATAAATTTCCCTTAAGAAAATTTTCCCCACGTATCCTTCCACACATCGCACGTAAAAGAAGACTCATCTATTCTCTTTATGGTTTCCTTGATATTATTTTAATTATATAATAATATTATTATCAAAATAAAGAGATTTATGGGTAACTATAACTCCCCAATATTTTTATGAAATATTAATCTTTAAATTAATTGATTTATTTGATAGTGTACATTACATGCAAAATCATGTTTAGACAAACCGCTAAATTATTACGATATTACGTGTCCATTATCGCCTAACTAATAGAATGTTGGGTATGAATATTAATATCGAATTAATAAATATATTGGATCTGCATATTTATAAAATCAAAAAATTATTTATCAAATGATTATAAATAAAAATAAAAATTATTTGAAAATAAAAATTATGTTTTTTAGAACACTATTATTATGTGCACATTGATTTTATATATTAATAAAATAAAATAATCAAAATTTTTGAATGATTTTAAGTAAATATTTATATTATTTAACTGATAAAATTTTTTAAACATTCAAAAAATATTTCCCTTCAAAGAATTGGAAAACAATATATCCAGTTTTAAGATGAAAAATGTATATTTTTTAGGAATATGTTTTTAATAAATTTAGTTAACATGCGTTATAATTTTTTTATAACATTTAAAGTAATTGCATTAGATAAATTTTTTTAAAATTTTTTAATAAGAAGGTTAAAATTTGGTAAATACCCCCTTTAATTATTTCAAAATGAATAGTAACTGTTATATTATTTATCACCACGGTAAAAGGTAAATCGGGTTAATCGAGATAAAAAATAAGTGATAAGGAAATAATTTTTCATTATAATTATTATAGGATAATGAGAATAATATCCTTATCACCATAGGATCTAAATTTTTTATCTTAATTGAATAATTTCTATGAAATTGATTTGTATATTATTTTAATTAATGAATGGTACAAAATGTCACTCTCTTTGTTTTATATATAATTTATGTGTTCTCATGTGGAATAAAACTACCAATGAATGAATCAAAATATTAATTTAGTTCAAAATAAAATTATATTCACGATGATAATTTATTTCTATTTTTTATTATTATAAAATTACATTAAATTATTACACAATATAAAAAAAATATTTATTAAATTAATGTTAAAATAAGAAAAATTCAAAATATTGTATTTTAATTCAATATTTGTACTTATTTCTTTGTTGTAAAATTAAATGAATAATGTAAAAATTTATAACAATGATATTTCATCAAAATAATATAATATTAAATTATTTAAAAACCTTAAAAATCATGAAGTATGAAATTTTTAATATTATATGGTCCAAAATTTCATAATATTGCAATTTTGGTTGAATTTTTACATTATAATAAAAAATTACAACACAATAATATTCAAAAAATGGTGATACCATATTTAAAATTACAACTAGTTAACTAAGGGTGAATAAAAACATAAATTTTAAAACGACCCAAAAACATATTTGAATAATATTTTTTATGGAATAATATACCTAAACAACCTTATTTTCATAAACCTATCAATTTGGTATATTTTTTTCTTTATAATTAATTTATTTTAATTTATTATTTTGAGAAATTTAAAAGTTCCCTTCTACTCAATTATAAAAGTGAAACTCCTCCCTAACTTATTCAGACCATATTGATCCTTATATATTGACCAAACTATTCCAATTTATATTCTAAATTTCAATATACAAATTAAATATGTTATTTTTGTCCCAAAATACTAAGCCTAGTTTCTTTTAGATAAGGTCTATAAAATTCATTTCAAAGAAGAGGTAACCACCTTAACTTATCACTTTCTTTTATACACTTCTTTAACTCCTCTAAATACTTAGAATTTATCATATAAAAATAAAATAAATATAATAATCACTCTAAAATGTTATTATGATTATCAAAAACACCATTATTGACCCCCATTCACATCAAACAAGATGTTAAAATATCGCTCATGTGTACATACGGCATATCGTCTCAAAGTAGAGATAGAATTCATTTTTCTTAACCATATTTCATAGATTAGTATTCTGATAGTTTTAATGTTTATATGTGATATTTATGACATAATTAAACTTTTTTAATTATAATATCAAATCTACATATTTAATATCCACTCTTTTTGGAAACAATAACGTTGGACATGTATACGTGTGGACTGCCACCTCCTCGAGGAGATGTGATATGAATTTTATTAATAATTTACTTATATGGTAATAAATATGAGTTTTATTAATATATATAGATTATAAGAAATAATAATGATCCATGATTTTTTAATAATTATTTAACTTTCTTTCATTCCATTATATGATAAATAAAAAATCATTCTTGTGGACGTATGACCTTCCATCTCTATGAATAGTATACTTCATTTTTATATCTCTAACTTTTATGCATAACATTAAATAATTATATGATGAATATATATGATATTTATATCATGATTAATATTATATAAATTATGAAACCAAGATAAATTTAAAAATAACATAATTACTATAATGAAATACTGATGATAAAAAAATAGTCAATACCCAAAAATAATGATTTTAAAAAGGTATTATTGATAAATGAGGGTATCGAGATGTCATAAAGGGATCACATATGATATTAATTTTTTTAAATGAATATGTTAAATAATTTTAATTAATTTTATTTTATTATAATATATATATATAGTTCTTTTGACGAAAGGAGGACTCCAGTTATGGGGTTTTATGTTAAAATTGTATTGTTTATTAGGATTGTTTATGATTAAGTTAAGAAGGAGAAATATTATGATCAATATCGCAAAATAATCATTTATTTTCTTCTCATCTATTTGTTTATGGATAATAAATTTGTTAACCTCATTTTTTCACATCTTATCTAATCATGTTATGGAAAATATGTTTTTATGGAAAATCAACTTCATTTATCTCTCTAGTTGAAAGAATCATTTTATTCCATATCTATGATTTATCTAAAAATTTAATGAAGGTCTTCACAATTATACTATTATTTTATAAATTTATTTTAAATAATTTTTGCTTTTTTAAAAAATGGTTTGAAAGGGAAATTTTTATAGTTATCAAGATGTGGTACTTTGTAAAATTTCAAACAAAAGTATCAGTGGAATGTTTTTCTCTGTTAGATATATGGAATGAATTTCTTATCTATCATGAAGAAGTTTGCATTATAGATTACATTAACTTTTTACGTGGGTCTTTTAAAATATAATGATTTCCTTTATTATATCTATTTTTTTAATATGTGATTTCAAAATTAAATGTATCTTTTCATCAAGAATGTTTTAATGACCGTTTAATGATATATTTATACATCATAATCAAAACCCCTTTATATTAATTATGCATTAATGGGGATGTAATCAAAGGATACCATCTTTATTCTTTCGTTGGATGATTTATTTTTATAATGAGAAGATTTTTATGAAACCCATTTTATTCCATGGTTTATACTATGATGTAATTTTTATGAAACCCATTTCATTTGATGGTTTCTGATATTATTCATTTTTTATAATCTTGTAGAAATTAAATATATGATTTTCACTATGTGATTTGTAGGTCCTGTATATCCTTTCTATGTATTATATAATGACTAATATCTCATTAGATAAATAGGGATGTAATGAGGAGTGAACCCTATTCAGTAATGGAATTTATCCTCTAGGATATTCTTCAGAGTGACACTTGACTACTAGAATTACATGGGGAGTGATCCCCTTATACTATGATTGTATTGGAAAATTTCATTTACAACTAAAGAAATTATTTTCTATACTTTTGTGTGTTTCAAAAATTCCATGTCTTATGTATATGATATTATCTCATGGATCATATTATTTTATTCCCTTCTGATTCATGTCTTATGAAATTCAATAATTTATTTAATGAAATGTGATTATGATCTTTGATATGTAGGGTATGTTTATCAAACATATTTATCATGTAATTATATACGTATGCTCATATTGTTCTCATGTGATCACTGATATCTCCCTTTATTACCCTTGCATACAATCTATGCCCACCCGTTTCTTATTATTCCTTTTTACATGTTATAAATAAAAGTATTAAGTATTAAGTGTCTAATAAGAGTTCTATTTATGATGAAATAAGTTTGAGATGAGGAAGATATTTTATGATTTATTTTTTTATGTATCCAAGTGTCCAATGATACTAGAGCTAAATAATATTGGAATTACTATAAAAGTTATTTATTTAACATTCAACTATTAATATGTAGTATATATGAATGAAATTTTTGGGTCATAATAGTTGGTACCAGAGAAAGGTGTATATAACCTTTAAAAAATTTTATGTGAAAACATTTGTAGGATCCCTAGAAAAACATATACGTATAAAGTAAAACCCTAAAATTTTAGTAATGATCATGATTGACTTTGGTTCTTACTATGGTGTCATAGAATAAGGTTTCATAATTTAAACATCCAATAAGTGACTTTTCATGATTATAGGGTTTCCCACCCTGATAATTGTTTACAAAAATGTTCTTTTGTGTTTTAGTAAATGACAGGAACATAAATGAATCGTGTAAATACTAAATGTGAGGTGCAATGACATTATTTTCCTTCTACGTAACTTAATTTTATGACAACTATAATGAAAAATCATGTTTCAATTACAACACAATATTCTCATGCTATGAATTTCAATGAACTTTTAAATTAGATATGGAGGGATCAATTTCCTCTTGATCCCATCATGAGGAGACATCCACCATATTTACTTGGGTCCATTGATCTACTAGTAACCGAGAAATGGATCAATACCATTGAAAATATAATTTTTATTCTTCAAAGTATATAAAATCAGAAAGTTATTATGGATGTTTAACATTTGTAAGGAATATAATATTAGTGTTGGGACCTTATCATTAATATGAGATAACCAAAAGAAATTTAATATATGGAGTTGGATGAATTTAAAATATTATTTTTCAACAAGTTTATTCCCCTTACTATTCTTATGAAAATGGATATGGAATTACATGAGGTGAAATAGAATGCTAATTTTTTGTACTTATAATGAATTTTTTTTAACACCTGTGAATTACCCCTCTATTAATATCATCCAAATTGAATATAAGGTTGGTCAATTATTTTGCATCATAAAATAATATATCTGAATATTTTTTTCCATAAGGGACTTTAATTTCTTTGAAAAAATCATTCAAGGTTCTATAAAGGTTAAGATAGAGATTGGGTGTACACATCAATCTCATTGTATTGTTAAAAAATGGAATTCAAAGTAAATTAGAAATACCACACGGAGAATAATATAATACTTCATTTATCTAAAAATGTATAAGAAAAAATTGGTAAAATTGAATTAATTGAACTGGTAAATTATTTAAATGTATAAATTAAAGTCATCATGAAATCAAATTACAATGTTATGAGAGGACGTTGGTTAATGATGTGAATAGAGATAACGCTCCACATAATGCACCACCAAAAATATTTTTTTTTTTAATTCATGTAGTATTGACAATAATCTAACTAGTTCAAAAATATGATGTTTAATTATGATAACTGACATCAATAACCTATCAATCCTTGTGAAAAATTTAAATATCATGTGATAATTATTAATAATTTTTGGAATGATAACCACATTATGAAACATACACATAACATCCAAACTAGTACTACTAATGTTCTATTTTATTCATGATCTTCCCACTCTTCATTATCCAAACTAATTTACATGGTTATCACACTGCCACCTAAAAATTTATTTTGGGAAAGAATTAAAAACCTAATTTTTACGATGATTTCACCTGAATTCTATGATTATTCACGAATAGATGTTTTGGGGAATGTGTTTCCCATATATATTTTCCTTTATCATCTAGTTTAATTTGATTTTATTTTTATAGTGGATAGGATTTCTATACACAATGAATCCAATGAATGTAATTCACGTATGATATTCTAAATTGACATATGATCATACTATGATGATAAAAATGGACATATGATGGAAACTAAATCCATTTTATGGGTCATTATTCAAAATCAAAGGGGGATTTATCTAATATGGTGTGGGAGAAACTCAAAATTAAAGATATCTATTTTGTGAGTATATTTATTAATGAAATTAAAGATGAATTTCTATGTCTTACATTGAATTTTGAGGTTGAGTTTTCAATAGAAAACAAAAATTGTTATACACATATTTCTATGGCTCTATATAGAATGGCTCTGATGGAGTGTATGAATTTAAGAAGAAACTCTCATTGAATATTAAAAAGGGTTTTATTTATCTATGTGTGTCAAATTTGGGTTCGACTATTCTTTTTATAATGAATGATAATTGATCAATGCAACTCTGCATTTATTATGGAGAACATAACTAGTTCACTGTCTAGAACATGTATCCTCTACCATGTATTTATGATTTTTTTTGATCAACTATGCTGATTTAAATAATTTTCTAAGAATGATCTTCATTTTGGATATCATAGAGTGAGGGTCAAGAAGGATAATATAACCAATACATTGTTATATAAATGGTATGGACAATATAAATTTATGGAGAGTTTTTTTGTCTTACTGATGACCTCACAATTTTCATGTATTTCCTGAATAGAGTATTTATTGATTACCTGGAATTTTTTTGGCATTATTTATAAATGATTTTTTATTTATTCAATGAGGATAGAATAATATTAGGAACAGTTGATAAATTTTCTAAATACCCTAATAAAGGATAAGATTTATGAAAAATTTTCCATGCGTTAATTTGGGCTTTATAAATATTCATTCATAGGTCATATAACCTCATGTGAGGATATATTAGTAGACCATTCAAAGAAATAAGTTGTTTTCCATTGGCCCAGAGAAAACCCATTAACTAAGATCTATAGTTTTCTTTTTTGGATGGATATATTTAACATTTTTTGTAGAATTTTTTATGTCTATCAAATCCAATGAGAAAGTTCACTCGGAATGGAGCTATGTTACTTTAGGTAAACAAATTTTATGAATGTATTCTGTAACTAGAGAGAATTATATTTAGGTAACCTATTCCTATAATAACTTATAGTTAAGAAGGGGTTTTAATAATAAGTGATTTATCTATTAATGGTTTGGAATATGTACTTATATAGAAAAAATGGTTATAAATTATGCCTCATGAAAATTGAAGGGCCATGAGAAAAATTACACAACTCATGTATTGGATTTAGTTGTGGTAATTTTTTTTAATTAAATTGAGGAATTATCTATATTGATATAGGTGTGAAATATATAATGATGAAAAAGTATAATATATATTGTCACTAAAAAAAAGAAGAATTTTGAATAAATAATATGGTTGTATATGGAGAAATATAATGACTGATCAATACATTGCCACCAATGGAATTTGAATATGGTGGAAGATGATCTGAGTTGAAAGGATAAAGAATGATTATCTATGATAAGGTTCAAAAAAGATCCAATATTTTAGGATTTACAAAGTATGGATCTTGACATCGTGATGGGAGTTGAGAAATGTTAGCATTTTGTAATGAGCATTCACCCATCGATACATTTCATGATTAATGTTTTGTATAATGCAGATGTAGGTCTATAAAAGAAGATTTGAAATATCAATTATTTCAACCTTTAGTATGATGATATAATAATTTTCCAGAATCATATATTTATCCCATCTGTATGAGAATCGAAGAAGGTTATAATGGATTAAGATCTTAGTTATTCATTATCTATTCCTCTTAGAATTACAAAGACAAATAGAGATTTGAATGGATTTTTTAAAGGAGGTGGAATAACGGAAGTTACTATAGATTATGTTTCTTTATGCATGTTATGTAAGAAAGTTATGGTTGAGAGATAAAAGAATAATGTGATGTTACAACCATTACCAATAATCAAATGGAAATGAGAGAACATCATTAGATATTTTGTCATTGGAGACCCCAAAACCAATGAAGGGAATATGTTATATGGGTAACTGTCAACCGTATTATGAATCCCACAAACATAATTACCTTAGAAAATATTTATATCTTTTTTAATATAATCTATTATACATAAATTATGTGGTATGATTGAATGGTGTACCAATATTAATTTTATTTGGTCAAGATACAAGGTTTACCATGATGTTTTGGAGAAATATTCAGTTGGATATAGATACAAAGTTAGGTTTCAAAATTTTTATAATACTTATAGATATGGTTAGTCTAAGGGGACCATAAATACTCTAGGAATAATAATGAGGTCTTCCACTAAATTTCACTCATGAAAATGATCAATTCCATTTATACCTGATGAGGATGTACATATATAATATGTAAAATTCATAGGAACCATAGGTCTTATCAAATAAGCATGATATTTTAGACGAAGAACAACAAGTAGAGATTGTAGGATGTATAAATAATGTTCTATGAAATGAGACCATAGACCTGGAAAATGTATTATGGTGAAACTACCAATTTGTGGATGCGACAAGGAAACCTAAGGATGTGAAAATATAAGTCAAAACAAAAATTATTTGAAAATAAAATTGATGTTTTTCTAAAAAAACTATTTTTTTATTCATAATAAATTTTTTTTATTAATAAAATAATTTAACCACTATTGTAGAATGATTTATATAAAATTAATATATTATTTATATAATAATTTTTTTTAATAATTCAATAAATATTTTACTTCTTTTCATGAAAAATAATTATTTCATTTTTATACATAAAAATGTTTTTCTTAAAAATCATTTTTCATATTTTTTAAACGACTAATAAAATTATTTTATGTCATTGATATATATTGAATTAGGTAATTTTAAATACATAATTATAGTCAAATGTATCTAATTTTTTAAATAGTTCCCTTTTATTTTTGATCCATATAAATAGTAACCGTGGTAAAATTTATCATATCGATAAAAGGTTAATGGGTTAATATTCATTAAAAATAAGTTATGTGACCATAATTTCACATCCTTATTATAATTGGATAAATATAATTCCACCATTTTCCCATTAGGAACTATATTTATTTGTTTTCGACCATACCTTGAAAATGATTCATATATTACATAAATCATTGAAAGTAATAGAATATCACTCTCTTAGTTTTAAATATATTTAATGTGTTCAGAAATAGAAGATAAATATTTATGAAAGAATATTAATATTAATATTATTCATAATTGAAATATATTTATGATATTATTTTTTTCATTTTTTTGGTTTCATATAATTACCTTAAATTCCTACACAATTCCAAAACAGTATTTCTGAAATTAATGGAAAAAAATAAAATCAATGATTTTGATAATACAAAAAATTATATAATGTGAATATGGTATAGAGTTATATATATTTTATAGGTTAATATGTTGTATTTTTTGTTTTTAATGTATTATATTAGAATTCAAACGTTATCATTCTTTCCTTCATGTCAAATTAAATGAATTGATTCAACATTAATAATAATAATATTTTATCAAAATACTTTTTAAAAAATTATTTTAAAATCCGAAAAATCACGAAAAAGGATAAGATGGAGATTATTTTGTATAAAATTTAATAACATTTCCATTTTAAGGGAAAATTTTCAACATATATTCAAAATCAAAACACTTTAATATTTAAAAGAATTGATGACGTTGTTAAAATTAAAACTACTTAAATAAGGGTTAATCAGAATGATAAGTTTTAAATGGCACCCAAACAAGGATAAATTATATTATTTTATAGTATTATATACCTATCATATCATATCATTGGATCCTTTGAAAAATGGTGTCATTTGGCATGATTATTTAACTATCATAATTTAATATTCTGAGAAATTCCAAAGGTTCCCCTCACCTCAATTATCAAATAGAACCCCCTCCCTCAATTTACTAAACCTTGTTGAGACTTATAGATCGATCAAACTCTAAAAATATATCATAAAAATTTACCGACATTATAGAGGGCCATTTGTTCATGAAAATCAAACATTAGATCCCCTTAGTGAATATCTAAAGGACTCATTTCAATTAAGTGGTAATAACCATACCCAATAAATTTATTTTCTAATATTAATTAGCTCCAATTAATATATCTAATATGATATAAAAACATAAATTCAGAATAATATATATGATTTTTTTTATTTTAATGTGAAATCATATTATACATCGTGATCCCCCATAAACGTGATTTGAATGTATCATGCATGCGTACATACCACCTATCGTCTCAATGTTTTGATGCAATTCATTTTTCATAACTATATCTTATGGATGGGTATTATAATGGTTTTAGAATTTATATGTTATATTAATGAAATAAATATACATCAATATTTATAATATCACAGATATCTACATACAATCTAAACCATTGGAAAATGATAACGCCAATCGTATGTACATGCAAACTATAACCTCTAAAAAGAGATGTTATTTTTTTCATTTATATTTTACATGGATGGTAATGAAGAATAATTTTATGCATATATATGATATATATGATATAATGTTTTCCTTATAATTATTAATTATTAAGTAACTTTACTTTGATACTTCCATCAAAAAATTAAAACATCGTTCTTTCATACGTACGGCCTGCCATCTCCATGAACAACGTAATTCATTTTTCTATCTATAACATTAATGGATTAATCTAAATATTTATAAAATGAATATATATGTATTTTATATCATGATTAATAATATATATATATTATAGAACCAAAATAAATTTACATTGATAGAACTACATAAATAAAATACACATGATAAATTATATATTTAACAACCAAAATGATGATTTTAAAATGTTCTTATTAATAAACTGGTGTGTTGTCATTTTAAAAAGGGATAATATATGATTTTATAAGTATTAAAATTATAATGTTATATAATTATAATAAATTTAAATTTTTTATATCGTAGGTTGTACTGATTTCAATGCAAGGATGACTTAATGAAATGGGATTTATGTAAATTTTCATTATTTACTAGGGTTATTTCTGATTATGTAATGATGATGATATATATTTATCATCCTCTCAAAATACTAATGAATTTTCTAAACCTATGTTTATTTCATAAAAATACACATTTTCCAACCATTTTATTCATCTTTTGTACTCAAAATATAGAAATAGTTTTTTAAGGATAATCGACTACATTTCACTCTTCAGTTGAAATAAATTTTACATTCATATCAATGTTTTATAAATTATGTTTTTAATAATATAAAATTATTTTCTAAATTAATTTTCACCAATGTTCTCCTTTTTAAAATGAATTTTATTTTTCAAATGTGGTACTTTGTGACTTTTCTAATAAAAGTATTTAAGGAATTTTTTATCTCATACTAAATTAATGGATTTTCATTCTACCACGACTAATTTTTTATTTGAATCGTACATTGTAACACCCTGAGTTTTTATGATCCTTTTTTGGAATAAATTAATTTTCTTTTATTTTTTACATTTCACTCAACACTAATTCAAACTATCATTATATGGTACACCAAGATAATATTGTGAAACATGCACCACCAACTTGGGTTATGTTACACTAAGCAACAAGTTTCTACAAGACGACATTTTATTATTATAATTACTTAAACAAAATACCTACGAACTAGCCATTAAACATATTTATATTAATATAAATAAACAATTTTTAAATATTATTTATAATGAAAATATATAAATAATACAGATTTGTAATAAAACATGTAATATTGGTAAAGTCATTATATGTTTGAAAATACTATTTTCTCAAATAAAATGATTTTTATTTCATAATGTGATTAATATTAATAAAATATGATAAAATTGAATAAATTTAATTTTAAAAAGAAAATTCATTTTTAAATTCATAATTTCAAAATTATTTTAGTTTGAATTTTTTATTTTTTTTAAAAAGTTAATTTTAGGATGATTAATGAAAAATACATAATTCTATTTCAAAATTGTTTTTTCATCGAAATTATTTATATAGATAAATTATAGTTTTATTTTATTTAAAATTTTAATTAGTTAAATTTTATATCAATTTATCCAATTTTGGTCATTGGAACAAATTTTAAACTGAAATTGAGTATAAAAACATCCAAACATATTAAACAATTTTTCAAAAAAAACCCAATGTCACAAAATTTATACTTGATTAACAAATGAATAAACCATAAGCATAAGAAGAAAAAAAACCTAGAAACTTCTCCAAAAAAAATTATATTAATAATTATACCCTATCATACCTTATATTTGTTTTAGTACATTATTTAATCAACTTTACTATGAAAAAAAACTGGTGGAACTCTCTTTCCAAAAATTTACAGGAATGTCACTCCTGCAATAAAAAAAGGCAGCCAAACCTCCCACTTATTAACATATATCAAGACCTTTGGGTCACCAATACTATTCTAAAAATATCTTCCAACATCCCTCCACTCATCCTAGAATCCAATCTTTGAGAAAAAATCCATCAAATTAATCTATTAGATGAAAACGAAAAGGATTTACAAAAAGAAGATAAAATATCCTTCCTCAGGATATTATGTATTATTTTTATTCTACACTATATAAATTAGGAATATTCCATGATTATAAAATAAAATATGTATCCTAAATATATTGATGATTTTACATTATATTTTTTGACCAACACTTACACACACTTCCATAATTGGTAACGAACTTACCCTATGTGTGTACGGCGAACCACTGCCTCTCAAAAGAGTGTTATCAGTTTTTCCTTTACCACCTCTCATTTTTGAGAATTATGATTGAAAATATATTTTTATATGATATATGTGATATCAATGATTTATTTATACTTCTTAAATTATTATAAAATTCATTCCTTCATGGTTCCTATTTTTTGTAAGTATCATAACTTTTTTTGTGGATAAATGGACTACCGCCTCCTCAATGCAATTTTATTCATTCACAATATAGATATAATGTATTAAGGATGGTTTTAATGAAATTATATGATATATACGACATAATAATTATACTATAATGATTTTATATATATTCATACTATTCATTTACTTTCATTCCTTCAATTATACAATAAAACAAAAATGGTGTTCAAGTATACTAACGACCAACTGTCACCAGGAATATGGTATTAACTTTAATCATTCCATGTTTTATATATTTTTATATATACATATATAATAAATTTATATGATATTTATATCACGTTTTACATTTCTTAAATATGTAAAAATGACCTATGTAGGATGGTCAATAATAAAAATTCAAAACATGTACAAACAACAAAGTGGATATAACCTGAAGTGTAACCTTAACATGGAATTGTTAATTAGAGGGTAATAAAAAGTAATAATAAAACAATTAACATTATTATATATAATAATATTTTTCTAGGAAATATTTATAATAAACATATATTTATTAGACAATATTTTTGAATAATTATGACAAGAGTTAATATATAAGGTAAGGGGATTTCTAGTCTCACTTTTATTTCTATGACATTTATAACTTATTCACCAATAATTTATTTTATATGGTGTATATACTTACCATTAATATATTATATCATTATTATCCTTAAATATATGGGTATTTACTTATCCATTTTATTATATCTTTTTCTTGTGGTTTATGTTTCAATAGTTACCAAATCAGTAAAATACTCTTGTCTCAATTTTCATTCTTTGAGACACTTGGATGAAATTTCAAAAACCAGGTTTTGAAAAATGTTTTTAATAGTGATATATTAATCTCATTTTCATAGAAAAGGGTTTTAAATTTTTTTTATTTTTTTCAATAAATCTATTATAAGTTTTAAACATGTTTTCAAAGTAATTATTTTCAAAACATTTTGAAATTTTCTTTATAAGTTTTGAAGTTTATTTTGAAAGAAAATAGTTCTCAAATAATTATATTTTTTAAAAACAAATTTTCAAAGAAGAAATAATATTTTAGAGATGAAATGTTTTTATAAGATAATTTAAATTTATTTTTCATCTCGGATCGCATGTTTTCGTGTTACTCATTTCTTTCTGGGGATATGATCCAAAGGTTATATTCATACTCATTCTATGTATGGTTTATGTTTAAATGGAATATTATTTATGAAACATGTTTCTTATTCACATGCCAAATTTTTAAGAAACTAGTTTCTTCTTCCCTGGTTATATTATTTTGAAACCCAATTCTTTTCAAATGTTATTTTTTATGAATTGACTTTTAATCATTTCTATTTTACACAGGTTATGACATGATTACATGTTTATGATACCAATTTAATTTTATTGGTTATGATATGATTTTTTGTGAACTTTTGGTACATGAATGAATGATTTCATTATAATATGGGAGAGAACTATATCTACACTAAATTCATTGGTTAAATATTTATATCTTGTGATATAATGATTTTATTCTAGTTGATAGGTTTGACCCACTATGGAAGATGGTTATACCTAATCCACTATGGGAATATGGGGATACTAGATCGACTATGGGAAGATTGGGAAACCTGATCCACTATGGGATGATGGGGAACTAAATCCACTATGGTAATATGGGGAAAATAGATCCTTTATAAGGAAATAACTATGAATGGTTATGGTGGTGTGTCATACCCAGTAGGTGAAGACCCCATGAAGTTCCCTGATTATCTCAAACAATATGTCTTGACTTATATGGAATGATAACATGTT
The DNA here is from genome assembly GCA_963277665.1 of Viscum album. Lineage (NCBI taxonomy): Eukaryota > Viridiplantae > Streptophyta > Magnoliopsida > Santalales > Viscaceae > Viscum > Viscum album. The sequence continues at coordinate 1,913,905,219 of OY728122.1, forward strand.
TATGTGCATGAAACAATTCCATATATTATTATTATATTGTTATTTCATTTTTATTGTATTTATTCCCTTATGATTCATGCCTTATAAATTCCTAATCTCTATTCCATGATTTATTTTTATGTTCTTTGATATGTAGGGTATGATAATCAAATATTATGATCACAATATCATACCCCTATGCTCATATTAATGATTACATTTTTACCATATGTTTTACCCTTACTATAAATCTAATCTCACCCATGTTTATGTTTCCCTCCCCATGTTATGAATATATGAATTTAGTATGATGTGTATAATAAGGGTTCTAGTCTTGATGAACCGATTGAGAGATAATGTCTATCACTTATTATCAAGTGTCCATATTTCCAGGCTTCTAAATGAACTAGGATAATATTGTATTTGGGATTCTGTTTGAGTAATGTATTAAGTATTCCATAAAAATTATGCAATATTAATGTATAAGAAATAGGGTCACTATAGTTTGTATTAGATAAGAAGTTCAGTAAACCTTTAGAAACATGGATGATAAAACCGTTGCGAGAACTTTAAACACATGTATACGTTTAAGTCTATAGATATTGTATAGTATAGGAATATGTCTAAATTTTTTGTTAAAGGATAGAGTGATTGGTTTCCTAGTATTACATCCATGTATTTATACTACATGCAGACATGGTTCTAGTACACATGAATCTTAGAGTAACAATTCTAACATGGTGTATTGGGGATGACTCAAGCATAACTTGGTACCCCACAATGTACATTAATACACAACTTGTTTGACACTCTCGCGGGATATGCATTGGGAATTCACAAACCTATCATAAAATATCATTATGGGCTTAATAATAAATTGGATATGAATAATCTAGGATATACCTAGGATATCATAGATTAAGGAAGGTGTCTTAATTTAGACATCATATAAGAGGTTTTTCATGATTATGTGTTTTCTCACTATGAAAACTATTTTTTACTCTATCATTTTTTGTTTTAGTCAATGGATAGAACTTGAAAGAACCACATTATTGGTGATTTCAACATATGATGAAAATATTTTCATCCTAAGGATAAGAATGCTATGGTTTTTTGAATGAAAATTCTCTCTACTATGCCCACCTAACATTCTCATGCTATGAATCATGATGAGATTATTAAGAAGTAATAAAGGGAACAACGTTATTTTGAGTCTATCATGAGGAAATTTCCACCTTCATTCAAGGGGTCTTCAAATCCAGATTCATTTGAACACCGGATCAGCATCACTAAAACAATATTCTCCATTATCTATTGTTCGGAACATAAGAAAGTCATTCTGGATTTTTATTAATTATAATGTGAAGCAGACTAGTGGTGAAATTTTATCAAGAATAAAAGGAATAAAAATTATATTGAGTGCATGAATTTTATTGAGTTTAATAACATATTCTTCAATAAGTAGTTTCCTCATGTTCCTCATACAATTTTGAAAGAGGAGTTCCTTGAGTTGAAGAAAAAGGAAGATTATACTATTGGTACATATGAGGATAATTCCACATTAAATGTGAGGTATTCTCATAGTTTTATCATCCAACCCAAATGTAAATTAGATTAGCTATTTAATGACTTAAATCCAAGTCTCATAAGGGAGTTTTCCACAAGTTCATTTAGTATCAATAAAGAGATAGTGTGTTGTGAAATAAATGTTGAAAGTGGAGGTTGGAGTTCCATATCACTCTCATTGTTTTAACAAAAAAATGATGGTGGAGTTCAAAGAAATATCCAAAAACCATGGAGATAATAAGATGAGCCTTTAATTATGATCTATTAGTGGAGTAAATAACGGATTTAATAGACTTATGGGGTATAATAAGTGTTTTAAGTGCATAAGTGATGGCCATCAGGAAATTTTTTATTGCATTGATGGGAAGACGTTATCCAATGATACAAATTGAGGAAAAGATACCAATAATTTAACTCCCACTATTATGTGATTCAAGTGTATGAAGGATGAGAATTATGATAAATAGTGAACAAACCACATTGTCGGTGATGAAGATCATCATTAGAAACCTCTTAAACTGAGGGATAAGGAGAAATATCATGCAATCACTATTTACTACAAGGGATGTGATAACAACATGGTGAAAGAAAACTTATTATACAATCTAGAACTACTAATGTATAATTTTATTCTAGATCTACCCACTATTTCATAAACAAATAATTCCATAAGTGTATTAATATTCCCCTCAAATGATTAGATGTGGAATTTGTAGTACAAACCTCTAATTGTATGGTGAAGGCATGTCAAGTCTATGAATCATCTCTAATTGAAATTTGTGGAAATTTAATTCGTGCTAATCTTGTAATTTTGACATTGGTTGAATTTATTGTCATCATAGTAATGAATTATCATTATCTATACAAATGAAACATAAATTTTAGAGGAAAGGATTCTTTGTTTGATATTTCAAACCAACCTATGATCATATATCAATGTGACAATAACTAAGAACATATTATTGGGATTTCATCTAGTGTATGATTTATAATTACCAATTAAAATGTGTGTTTGTATCAAATGGATGGGGAGAAACTCAACGTCGATGACATGCCTATTTTCTGAGAATTTTTGTATTTTTTCCCAATTTATTTCTTAGACTTCTTGTAACAAATGAGCCACATTGACATCATAGAAACCCCACCTTTAACATGTATTTCGAGTTCCCGCCCACCAAGCACCACCAGTTTCCCCACAAACACATGTCCCCACCCTAGAGCCCATCCACATGCCCTAATGGGTTATCTAACTAATGGAATTACCCATAGGCCAACCCATGTTCTTTCCAATGTGATTTTTCCTCACTCAGACACACCCTGAGAAACTTCCCAGAAGGCATCCATCTTGTCTTCTACTCCAGACCAAGAATTCCTATGGAGTTATAATAATGCAGGCACCCAAAAAGGATAGTGCAGCTTTTTGAAACGAGTCGTATCATTTATTCATTTAACTCTTTATCATTATGGGGTTTTATATTCACCCTCCTTTTGAGAACAACATTCTCATTGTGGGCCCAACCTCTCAGCCTAGGTAGTGCACCACACTTAAGGCTGGGTACCACCTCTGATACAAAATGTAACAACTGGGCCCCACTAACATCATAGACACCCCACCATTAACAATGGAAGTCCCCATAGGCCAACACATGTCCTTTACGATGTGATTTGTCCTTAATCACATGCACCATGAGAAACTTCAATGAAGGTCACCCATCCTGATAACTACTCCAGGCCAAGTTAGCCTGTGGAGTTCTAATTAGACAATATCCCAAAAAGGATGGTGCACATTGTTGAAATGAGTCATATCTTTTGGTCATTTAACCCTTTATCAATATAGGGTGTTATATTCACCACCCCCTTTAGAGAACAATGTCCTCATTCGGGGCCCTACCTCTCAACCCTGGCAGTGCACCACACTTAAGGCTGGGTACCACCACTGATTCCAAATGTAAAAACTAGGCCCTGTTGATAGAATGTACACCTCGTCTTTAACAATGACATTCCACATAGGCCTACACATTTCATTTATAATGTTCTCTGTCCTTACTCACACATAGCCTGAGAAAATTCCCATAAGGTCACCCATCCTGACAAATACTCTTGGCTAAGAACACCTATAAAGTTCTAATCAAGTAGGCTCCCAAAAAGGTCATTTCACCTTGTTGACATGATTCATATCACTTAGTAATTTATCCCTTTACCATTATGGGGTGTTATATTCACCCCCCCTTTAGAGAACAACGTCTTCATTGTGGGCCCTACCTCTCCACCTAGGCAGTGCACTACACTTAAGGCTGGGTACCACCTATAATACCAAATGTAACAACTGGGCCCCACTGATAGCACATACACCCCGCCTTTAAAAATGACAGTCCATATAGGCTGACACATGTCATTTAAAATGTCCTTTTTCCTCACTCACACACACCATGAGAAACTTCCCAAAAGGTCACCCATCCTGACAACTACTCCAGGCCAAGAACACTTTTAGAGTTCTAATCCAACATCCTGCCTTTAACAATGACAATCCCTAATGGCCAACAGATGTACTTTACAATGTGCTTTCTCCTCACTCACACACAACCTGAGAAACTTCCCAGAAGGTCACCCATATGGACAACAACTCCAGGAGAAGATCACCTATGGAGTTCTAATCAGGTAGGCTCTTTAAAAGGATTGTGCACATTATTGACACAAGTCATATCATTTTGTCATTTAACCTTTTAACAGTATGATGTGTTGTATTCACCTCCCACTTTAGAGCAGAATATCTGATTTTTGGGCCCTACCACTCAACCTAAGAAGTGCACCACACTTATGGTTGGGTACCACCTCTGATAACAAATGTAACAACTCGGCCCTTTTGACAGCATAGACACCACACCATTAATAATGATATTCCCCATAGGTCAACACATTTCCTTTCCAATGTGCTTTGTTCTCACTCACACACACCCTGAGAAACATCCCAGAAGGTCCCCCATCCAGACAAATACTATATTCCAAGAATGACTTTGGAGTTCTAATCAGGGAGGATCCCAAAAAGGATAGTGCACCTTGTTGACACAGGTCATATTATTTAGTCATTTAACCCTTTATCATTATGGGGGTGTTATATTCACCCTCGTTTAGTGTATAACGTCTTCATTGTGGGCCCTACCTCTCATCCTAGGAAGTGTTCTACACTTAATGATATGTACCATCTATAATACCCAATGTAACAGCTAGGCCCCGCTGACAGCACATACATCCCATATTTAACAATGACTATCCCCATAGGCCAACACATGTCCTTTCTAATGTGATTTTTCCTCACTCACACACAGCTTGAGAAGATTCCAAGATGGTCACCCATCCTAACAACTACTCTAGGCCATGTATGGCGGTGGAGTTCTAATTAGGCAGGCTCCCAAAAAGGATGGTTTACCTTGTTGACACGATTCATAACATTTAGTCATTTAGCCCTTTATCATTATGGGGTGTTATATTCACCCCCATTAGAGAACACCATCATCATTGTGGGACATACATCTCAACTCAGGCAGTGCACCGCACTTAAGGATGGGTACCACCTCTGATACCAAATGTAACAACAGCGCCCCGATAAAAGCACAGACAAACTGCCTTTAACATGGTCGTTAGATCATGGCCCGCAAGGTACCCCCAGTTGCCCTGAAGACATGTGGTCCCCACCCTAGGGCACATCCACGTGCCCGAATCGGTCATCTGATAAAGGAAAATCCCCACTGCTAACACATGTCCTTTCCAGTGTGCTTTATCCTCACTCACACACACCCTGAGAAACATCCAAGAGGGTCACCCATCTTGACCACTACTCCAGGCCAAACATGTTTAAATATAGAGTTATAATCAGAAAAGATCCTGAAAAGGAAGGTTCACCTTGTTGAAATGAGTCATATAATTAATTCATTTATTACTTTATCATTATAGGGTGTTATAAATCCTCCAAAACGTGATGTTGAGTTTTTGATAAAAATCATAATTGGTTCTTCACCAATTTCAATGAATCCCTATATAATATACCTATTTGAGTTGAAGTAATTGAATAATAACCCCGAAGATTACATTGATAAGGAATTAATTTTTCCATAGGTGTCACATTGGGGTGAACCTATTCTCTTTGGGATAAATAAAGATGGATCAATGCAGTTCTACATTGATTATTAAGTGTTGACCAAGATCATGATGAAGAATAAGTATCCCCTTTCTCATATTTATCCCTTGTTTGATCAACTACACAGAGTTCAATAAATTTCAAAAATAGACCTTTGTTTTGTATATCATTAATTGAGAGTCATGAAATATGATATACCCATGAGGGAATTCCACACATAGTATGCAAAAAATGAATATATAGTAATTCCTTTTAGTCTAATTGATTTTTATTCCATCGTTATGAGTTTGATGTATATTTTCTTTAGATATTACCTAAATCATTTTGTGGTAGTCTTTATGGGTGATATTTTGATCTATTAAAAGATAAAGAATGATCATGAATACAACATGAGAATTTTACTAAAGACCATAAGGAATGATAAGTTATATGTACAATTTACAATGTGTGAATTATGCCTAAAAAATTTTCATTTTTGGTCACATAATCTCAAGAGATGTTATATAAGTAGATCAATCAAAGTCACATTAATTGAGATCTATTGTTTTTAGGAATATGTGGATATTATCGATGGTTTGTGGATAATTTCTCGAGGCTATATAATCCACTGTCCATGTTAACTTAGATGGGTTCCATGTTACTCTGGATAGATTAATGTGAGAAAAATTTCAAGGAACCAAAGATAAGGTTAGTCAGCACACCTATAAAGAAATTATCAAGTAGGTGATAAGGGTTTTTAATCTATAGTGATGCATCCAAAAAGGTTTTGGGATGAATTCTTATGAATAATAACATGGTTATAGCCTATGCCTCATTAAAGATGGCGATTCTTGAGAAAAATTACTGAACTCATTATTTTCATTAATAATTGGTTATTTTTTCATTGAAGATAAAAAGACATTATCATCATGGAGAAATGTGTGATATATATACCAATTATAAAAGTGTGAAATATATATTCACGTGGATGGAGTTTAACTTGTTTGAGATGAGATGGTTATAGTTGATAAAATATAATGACTGCTCAATACATTGGGACCCTGGGAAAGAGAACAATGTGATCAATGATTTGATTCTAATGTATCATGCTAGAATATTCATGAAGAGGAATGAAAAAGACCTAATATTTCAATATTTTCAATGGATAGATATGAAAATCATTAATGAAGGGAAAAATATTATCTTGATAAATTTAATGTTCATCCCTCTATCCATGCAAAGATCAAAGAGGCACAAAAGGAATATGTAGTGATGTAAAATAAGGATAGAAATGTTCTAGAGTTTACCCTTGATCAAAATGGAATGATAAGGCTTAAGAACCCTGTATGTGTTCCATCTATTCCAAATTTGAAGAAGGATATGTTAGGGGAAGTTCATAGTTCTTCATTCTCTATTCATCCTAGAAGAAAAAATATGTATAGAGAAATTAAATAATAAATTTAGTGTGATGGAATAAATAGGAATATCGTTGAGTTCATATATTTATTCATAGTATGAAAACAAGTTAAGGTTGAAAGAAAAAAGTCTATGTTGATGCCACATCCGTTACCCAGACCGAAATGAAAATGGGAGAGCATCACTATGGATTTTGTTGTTAGACTCCCCAAAACCTATGAAGGATAAATTCTATATGGTTGGCAGTTGTGGTTGATTTCCTTACTAAGTCATCACACTTCATTGATATCAGATAAGACTTCGCTATAGATTTTCTTGCGGGAATATATAAAAAAAAAGTGGTATGGTTGCACAGAGTTCAAAATTATATTATATCTAATCAGGATCTAATGTTTACCAAAAGGCCCTAAAGAATTCTTCAGCAAGAACGTGATATAGAATATAGTTTTATTACTTCATATCATCCTCTTACATATGGTCAGTATGAAAGAACAATTCAAAACATAGAGGATATGTTGAGATCTTGTATGCTGGATTTCAAAGGCTGTAGGGATCAAAACCTTCCTCTATTTGATTTTTCTTACTGAAAAATATCTTTCACTCAATATTTACAATGGACCCTTTTGAATCCATCTATGGGACGAAATTTTGAGATCCAATGTACTAGGATGAATATGGATAAAGAACGATATTGGGGCACATGATAGGTGTTGAAATAGATGACAAGGTTAGAACCATTCATTATCATATCAAGGATGAACAAATTATATAGAAAAATTAGGCTCATAAACATAAACATGATCTAGAATTTCAATTTGGTGTTATGGTGTTTCTAATAATCTCTCCCTAGAATAAGGTTATGACGTTCATGAAGAAAGGGAAACAATCCCTAGGTATAATTGTACCTTTGCGATTATTGATCATATTAGAACAATATCCTATATCGTGGTAATTACTCTAAGAATATATCAAGTCCATAATGTGTTCCTTGTATCTATCTTGAAGAATTATATATATGACCCTTCAAATATACTGAACTCAGAGGTTATACTACAATATTATAATATTTCATACGAGGAACAACCCATTTCAATTATTAGCCATACAGAGAAAGTTCTATGAAACAAGACCACTCACCTGGAAAATGTTTTGTAGAAAAGTAAAAAGTTAGAGTCAGATACATGGTAACTTTTAGATATGTTGAGGAACAAATAACCTCATTTTTTTATCAGAATGATGAATTTTGAGGGAAGATTTCATTTTAAGGATGGTAAAAAGTAACACTATGAGTTTTTGGGAACATTTCTTCAAAATAAAATAATTTTAATTGATTTTATATGTTCCACACTACAATAAATCAAAATTTATTTATACAATAAATTAAAATAATCCCTTGCTACATGAATCAATGACTTCTCATGCATTCCATGGAATAGTAAGTTTCTATGAAATATTACATTATTTTCATGATTATTTAAATGAGATAGTTATAAACTAGACATTAAATGTAGTAATATAAATGGGAATAAATAAATTCTAAACATTACTTACAATGTTTTTATATAAATAGAATATATTAATAATAAAACATGTAATATTGGTAAAGCCTTTTTTGTTTGAAAATACTATTTTCTTAAATAAACTATTTTTATGGCCCTATGTGAAAAGAATAAAATTAATTTTACATGGTTTTATATTTTTAATATTATAAAATAAAATAAATTTATAATTCATAATTCATAATTTCTAATTTATATAAGTTTTTATTTTTTTAGTTTTTTTAAAACGTGCGTTTTTTGGATAAATTGTGAAAAATAATGAATTTTAATTCAAAACAATTTATTTGTCTAAATTATTTTTATATTTAAATTATATTATATTTTGGGTTTAATGATAAATTTGTTAAATTTTCCATAAATTTAAGCAATTTAGGCCACTGGATCCAATTTCACATTGACATTTGGTATAAAAACATTCCAAACTTTTAAGCAGTTTTTCTAAAAAAACCTTGTTGTCATGACACGTCTCCATGATTAATATTAAATTAATTTCTTCGACTTATGTGATTTGAAATTGGAAAAATGTATTGAAAATTTTGAATAATAATTATTTATAATTTATAATAAGGTCAACATTGTTTTTCACCAAAAATATTAGTGAAAGTGATTAAAATTAATTACTTCGATTAAGAGAAAAGTTCACTTAATAAAGAACTAAACCTTAATCTTAGGGCCTAATAAAAACATCACACTAAAAAAAATAGATTTTATGTTAATATTTAGACCTTATAATACCTTTTATATAATATTGAAAATTATTCGATCTACTTCTTGTGGGAAAATCCTGGTAGGTATTCCCATTCCCAATTTACAAGAATGACACTCTTCCTCCACTATAAAAAGCCACTCAGCCCTCAAACGTATTTTCACACTCAAACAAATTTAATAACATAAAATATGATCAAATAAGATACCAAATTACCTACCCTAATAATAGAATCCTCCCATTTGGTATAAAACCATCCACGGAAGCCCCTTGGTTCAAAATAAAAGGAGTTTCCCAAAGACGAGGTAACATCCGTCTTCAAGATCTTTATTTTTATTTTCCTTCTCCACCACCACAATTATTATTTTTCCATGATTATATATTAACACCAGTATGATGAATATAGTATGATTATTTTTTAATAATTGTTATACCTGAACTTAAAGACATACTTATCTAATAGGTTATGAACGTACAGTTCTTTTTTATGGTGAACTACCTCCTCATGAAACGATGTTGTACATTGTTCTTTTACCACATCTTATGGCTGGAAATTTTAATATAAACTCTATTATTATATTATTTATGTGATATTTATGATTCATTGAAACTAATATAATTATTATATAATACAAACCTTCATTCTTTAATTTTTTTTTAAATATGATAACTTTGTTTGTGGATGTGCGGACTACTACCTCCCCAAAGTGTTTGATTCATTCACACATTATCACATATATAAGACCTACCTCTCAATGAACATTGTATTCTATTTAATCATTATATATTTCATATATTACTATAATTATATATATAAATAATATATATGATATTTATGTCATGTTTTAAATTTTGAAAATATGTAAATAATTATCCATGTAATAAAATCAAGAATAATAAGTCAAAACATGTATGAAGAACAAAAAAAATAATTCCATAAGGGAATCAATAAAATGGGATAACTAATAAGTGGGTAATATGAAATCATAATATAACCATATATGATATTATATATTTTAATAATGTTCTTTAAAATAATTATAATAAAATTTTATTTATTATATAGTAGGTTTTTATGACTACTAGGAGAGTCAAGACATAAGCTAAGAGGGTTTATAGTCTCACATTTCTTTATATGAGATTTAAGCCTTATTGATCACTTGTTTCTTTTTTACGATGTATATACCTCCCATTACTATATTCTATGATTATTATAGCTAATTATATTTCTATTTACATATCCACTTGACTGTCTATCATTTATGTGGTTTATATTTCAAATTTTACCAAATCTGTAATGTAGTTTGTTCTCAATTTTCCTTATTTAAGACACATTTCTTGAATTTCAAAAATCATGTATTCAAAAAAAATCAATTTTTTTTTAAAGATTATATTTTAAACTCATTTTCAGGGAAAATAAATTTTAAAAATGTTTTCTATTTCTCAATGAATAAATTATATGTTTTCAATGAGTTTTAATTTAATTTTTTAAATACCCTTAATCTTTATATATAAGTATTACAGTTTAATTTTAATGAAAATATTTTTCAAAATGATTTATCATTAAAAATGAATATTTCAAGAAATAAAGCATATTTTCCTAAATATATATTTTTTAAATTTATTTTAAAATTTATTTCCAACTAAATTGAAATCTTTTGGTGTTACTCATGCCTTTATAGAGAAATCATCGAACAGTTCCATTCTTATTCATTCTCTGAATTGTTTATGTTTCGATGGAAGGATTTTTATGAAATTTTTTCCATTATTTTTTACATGTTTATAAAACTTACTTATTATTCATGTGTCATATTTTTATGAAAATAGTTTCTTTTTACGGTTTATCATTTGGATTAAATGATTATGAAACTTGTCTCTTTTCCCACTAGTTATGATGTGATTATAAGTTCTTAAGATGACTTTTTGTTCTTCGGTTATGATATTATTGTTTATCATCTTATGGGAAAAATATGTATGATTTAATTATGATATGGGGGGTTCTTTCATCTCCATATAATTGATTGGGAAATGATTTTTATCTCATAAGATAATGATGGGATTCAAGACGATGGGGTTGATCTACTGTATAAGTTGAAGAAATCTGATCCAATATTGGCAGATTAGGAAACCCAATCCAATATAAGAATATGGGGACACCTGAATAACTTTTGGATGATGAGAAAACCCATTCCACTATGGGAATATGGGGAAACCTAATCATGTTCAAGTAAATTACAACGATTAATGATGGTGGTGTGCCCCCACATAGTCTGATTAGTCCCAATGAAGTGCCCTCATAAGATATAGAAATGAATCTTGACTAATAGGGCATGATATTACATGTTTTGGTTTATTCCATAATTCCATATATTATTCCTATGTTTTCCTTTCATGGATTATTCTCTTGATTCCATTATGATTCTTTTCTTATGAACTACCAATCATTATTCCATGATTTATGTTTATGATCTTGGATGTGCAATGTATGATCTTCTAATGTTATGATCATGCCCATGTTCACTTATACTAATGTCTATGCTTACAAATCTAACTTTTTAGCCTTAAAATTTTAGCTCACCCCTTTTTATGTTTCCCTCCCCTTGTTATGAAGATATATATTAACTATTATGTGTCTAAGCAGGGTTCTAATCATGAATAACCATGTGAGAGATAATGTATCTCACTTATGTACTATTTATTGTGTTTACATGTTTCTAAAGGAACTCGAAAATACAGTATTTGGGTGTCTCTTAATGCAATGCATTAAGTATACCACAAAATTGATGTAATATTAATGCAAAAAAAGTGAGGATCTCTATATAAATTATAGGATTACAAGTTTCATTTCAAATAATATTTTTCCCTTTAAAATAGTGTAGTTTTTTAAATAATTCATTTCAAAATGAATGGATATTTTTCTCATGAATGTATTAATAATATTTTAATTATATTTCTATTAAAAAATAAAACAAAAATTAATATCACTTATGATTTAATGGGGATATGTTCCAATCATATATTTTTAATAATTTATATCAAGGATTTATGTTTATCGTGGAAATATTATTATTAATCCAATTAAATTTTCATTGGTTATTCTATGATGAAATGGTTAAAAAACCAATTTCTTTTTATGGGTTCTGATATGATGAATATTTTATGATTGTTTTTATTCTATTTGTATTATTTTTATTATGTGATGTGTGATACATATATCCCCCCTAATAAATTTGGTAAATATTAATATTTCATTAGATATATAGGAATGGAATGGGGTGTGTAGTTTACTGCAGGACATTTACACTATTCTAGTCTTTGAAGTGAACATTGATATCTACTATGGTTTTGGGATTGAACAAATTCCTATATGATTGTTTTGAAAAATATCACGGACATCTATGGAAATTATTTTATTATGATTATTTTTCATCCATAATTCCTTGTTTATGTAATTGTAATTATACCATGGATGATGTTATTTTATTCCCCTATTATTTATATATTAGGAGTTTCTTAGATTTCTTCCATAACATAATATTATTTCCCATTATATGAAGAGAATGGTTTTCAAATATAATGATCATGTTCTAATATAGATATGGTCTTATTATTCTAATATGGTCATTAATATCTCTATTATTTACCATTATTGATGCTCTAATATATGGACCCAAACATAAAATTATATAATCTTGAGTTTTAATTCCGTTATTCATTCTCAAACATTTGAGGATATTTTCATTTTTTTAGTTATAGGGAATTAGGACACAAATCATATATAATAAAACCCAAAAATACAATGTTCAGACTTCCAATTAGTATCCATTTTTAAATAATATAAATATTTTAAAATAAATAATTATTTATTTTTATGGAAATTCTCTACAACTTCCAACATGACTTCTTTTTTTCCCATACCAATCAGTAAACGATGCGGAAAACATTTTAAGTCATGGGATGTCCAAAAAACTAAGGGTCATAAAAAGAATGAAATCCATTATTCAAATGAAGAATAGTATAACTAATATATTGTTTAACTTTAAAATCAATGTTATTTGGGTGTATGAAATAAAACATTTTAAAATTAATAACACACACATGTTGTTCATAATGAAAGCATATAAAATAGATAACATAAAATTTAAACCCCTTTTGTTGAATTAGAGAATAATATTCATAAAACCATTTTAAAACCCTTTTAATTAGTATAACCAAAAGGCCTATATCTAATATAGTAATTTCCCAAAGCATTGGAGGGATATAATGGGGATCAAACTTCATATAAGCTATTTTTAGATGACCCATTTTCTATGTGTTATAATGGATATCAACCCAATATATATGTAGTATTGGGCTCACCTATGAGAAATATTGAGGATCAACCCTTCATATAATCTATTTAGAGATCACCCATTTCATATAATACCCATGAAACATATCTTGAATAAAACACTTTCATCATAAACCCCATTGAAAAACATTTTTAAACCCATGTGAAAAACACATTCAGATTAAAATATCGTTTTCTTTTAAAAACTTTTAACACAAAAATAATAGAAAATAAATGAAATAGGGAATTTTATATAAGCAAATATGAAATATATAAAAGGAAACTAGATATAAAATAATTTCCATAGTTTTGGAAAATTATTTGTCTCCATGCCTATTAAGAATAGAACATTCCTTTTTTCATTTGTCAAAAAGTTATTTGTAAAACATGTAAAATGATACCTCATTAAATCATATGAAAATGAAGTAAAATGTGACATGAAATTTAATTTAAAAATATTTTTCCCATATAAATTAATTAATAAAATAATTTAAAAAACATGGACTTGGAAAAACTTGAGTTTGAAGGAAATCATTAGAGGATGATTTTATTAAAAGAAAAGTCCCTTATCATTTGGGAAACACAAAAATAATAAGATACAAGAAATAATAACATTAGAAAACAATAAATATAATTATAATAGTTAAATTAATGAAATAAAATTTCATATGGGTTGTATATATAGCTTATAACAGAATAATGGTGCATAACATCCAAATATGCCTCAATGAAAGTAAATTGAGATAATGTCCCTTACAATTATTTAAATTAATCCTATGTTTCTTTAAAATACTGAATAATAAAATTATATTAATTATTAAATCTTTTTATTATATTTTTCATGTTTATAAGTACTTTTATTTGACTTATTACAATATTTTGTAAAATTACTTAATCAAATAAGTTCAATTCAGATGTTTTGACAATATTTGGCATATCTGTGAAAATCAACATTGATAGGTTGACTATGGTCCTAGTGGTAATTATTTAAACATATATAGAATAATAATAATGAAATATTTATCATATTTATAAATAATTTATACTTTTATATCCAATTTTTAATGATGGTTATGAACTAACATTTCAATCAGGGAGATGGTCGGCAGTACGCACGCATGATTAAGGTTTCTGTTTTAAATGATCATTATAGAAAAAAGATAAGTAATACATTATCACCCCATAATGATAATTATATAATTAATACCATATTATTTAATTATATAGCGTTTTTTATGTCATTATTTTTTTTTGTGATGCGATGATAGTAACATCACTTCTTGAAGGTGATAATCCACACATACACGAACGATGATAGAACATTTTCAGTGAGTTAAATGGTAACAACAAAAATGATATTTTAAATTTTGAGAATGAGAAATTTATCATGAAAATAATTAAAATCTAATTTATATAACTCATTTCCATTATATTTTCCCTTATTATAATCCATGCAATGACTTAGTGAAAAATGAATCACATAGCTTCATGAGGCGGGAGTCCTCTATACACAAAAGGGACATTATTGTGTCTCCTACAACGTGGAATGTAAAGGATTTGTATATTATATAATGAATAAAGTGTATAATTTTATTATAAATTGTATATATAAATTTTATATCCATCATTATTCCCAACCATGAGAGGTGGTAACGTAAAAAATGATTGACATAATCTCAGGAGGCGGTAGTCCGCCATGCATGTGAATAATGATTTCAGAAAAAAATTTGTTGGAAGAAGGAAATAATTTATTTTATTCCATTAAAATAATATAATAATATATTATGGTTGTTTTTATGTTATTATATATTATTTTTTAAGAATAATTTTTTGTTTTTCATTAAAAATAAAATATTGATTACTGGTGAATATTACCTCTTACTCAAGTATCCTTCTTAGGTTCTCACCAAAATACATCATGGATTGCATCCTTTCCAAAATAATTTTAGTGGGATTAGGGGAGGGATGTTGTGAAGTGATTTCTGTCGGATTGTTTTCAATCCAAATGGATTGAGTTTTCTGAATAAGTGAGGGGTTTGTGTTCCCTTTTATAGTTGAGGAGGAGTGTGATTTTTGTAAATACTGAAAAGTAATCACTAGTGGGAGCTATCCATTACCTCATGTTGTTAAAAAAAACTGAATAATAATAGAGGTTATGGTATAATGTTTCAATAAATACATCTACCATACAAAAATAATCACATTTTTATCATGTTATTTCTTAATCTTTATGTTCACTCATTTTTACCCATTTAGTTTTTAACAAAAAAAACAAGTGTGATTTTATTCACCTAGGTAATTTACACCATAAAAATAAAATTACAAATAGGTTCAATATATAATTTACACCTACATATTATAATTACTGAATCAAATTTATTAAATAAATATCCTCTTTGGGTCTAAAAATAATTTTAATACAAGATTTGGTAATACGATAAATACTATTTTAACCTTAATCATGGTAATTATTTTTAACAATTATAAATAATTTTAATGTTAAAAAATTATTAGGACCTTATTAGATAATATATATTATTATAAATCAAAATATGGAATCCATTATTCCAAAATCAACACATTTAACTGGTAGAATTTATTTTAAAATTAATCTCACAAATGCGATGAGAACGATGGTTTCTAAAGTGACCATGTTAAAATATTACAATGTTTTTATATAAAAATAAAACTTTAAAAAAATTACAAGGGCCAAAATTTTATTAATTGATGTAAAATTTATCTTATTTTACTTTATAACTAATTCTGAATATAATTTATCATTATAATTTTTTAAACGAAAAGGCAGTTCTCAAATAAAATTAAGTATTTTTTACTATTTATAAAAAAAATGAAACCTCTCATTAAAATCCCATAAATTAACTACAAGTAAATTATTGTATACCCATTTAAAAATGAATTATATTATTTAAATATTTTTTATGAAATCGGTAAAATCAAATTTTACTTGTTATACACAAATCTTGATTAAACCATCTTATAGAATAATACAATTTTTTCAAAAAAAATTCATTTTATCTTAATTCATTAATATTTTATTTATTATAACGAGATATCTATAATTTTTATAATATTTTTATTACTATTCAGACCCTGCATTCCAATGACTAGGTGATAATTATAATATTAAATTATAATATTTTAATAACATTTCACATGTCGTTTAAACTTGTTGTTATGAGCCTTTTATGATGTTGAGAAAAAACACCATGGGGTTTTTAGTATCAAAATATAATTAAGAGGATAAATTTATTAAACAAGAATGATATATTGATTTCCTTGTGAGTTATACTCTATTCTAATATTTGTGTTGGTTGTTATTTATTCTTTCCAAATAATTTTCTTCTTTCTAAAATATCATGGTGTTATATCCTCCCCATTTAATAAATTTTGTCTTCACATTTTGAACATTATTTCATAAATAAATGGTTTTAAATTTTTTTTTAAACCCACATCATAAAATTTTTTAATAAAACATCTTCTTAATAAGAGATAAAGTGAAGTAAATATTTTTTTTGGAATAACACATAACTAGGTTCCCATATAGGATAACATAGGCAGGATGTGAATTTTTTCACATTGATGAAAAGTGTAAATAATTATGAAGATTGGTTGAGGTCATTAATCAAAATAAATTTAATGATCAAGGAAATTTAAGGGACTCAAAACCATAAATAATGAATTGTCTATATGAACATCGATTCATGAGAAATAAATATACGTGGATACCATTTTGGTATCAATATCATTTTACTAGAGTTGATGAGTTATCTTACCACATAGTCTATGAGAATATGTAAATATTCTTAATTTATGAGTATAATTTCATTCATTAATCAATATCTGCCACAACCCCATCCTTTTTAACAAAATATTTGTATTTAAGATGAATTTTATATTATTAAAGCACAAATAACTAAATTTTCAAAAACATGTAACCATTATAGGGATAAAAATCTATTCCTCCAATATTTAAACATTAACCAAAACAAAAATTGATTGAACATTGTAAGATTATTCCTTATTTTAATTAACCTTCATATGATTCTATAATATTCAAAATTGAACATCAATACCCAATGTTTAAATTAAATCCTTCTATAACACTATATCCCAAATGACCCCTATAACCTCAAAAAAATCATGTTTTAAACTCAATATTTATCTCATACATTTAATATTTAAATCCCAATAATACAATGATCTTACTTAAAAGTAACATTAATCACTAATTCACTAAATATCTTTTCAATATTTAGTTTATCTATATAATAAAACTTTTATTCTCAATATCCAACATCATATAAACAGTAATGGTTTTCAATACTATTAATATAATTTCTAAATAATTAGAAACATACTTCGTGTTCAAACATACCAAAATAAATACTTAAAAATATTAAAACATTTCCTAAAAATTATTTAATGACATTAATATATCATTTCATAAAACCTCAAAGGGGTTCCTTATACATTGTTCTTTATGATCAACCTTGAAAAAATACCAACCTCCCTAGAGCTGTCACCACTTCACCAAATAGCACAATATGAATTATAGAAGTTTAAACGGATTTTTATTCCCCACTTCATTATAACCTGGTTGATTTCAACCCTAATTTAGTAGATTTGGACACACATGAGAATAATTTCCCAAGTAATTACAACTAAAACATCTCACTGTTGACTAGATATTTTTTTTTCTTGCACTTGATTTTTTAGGACTATTTTTTTGTTCTCAAAAACCTTGTTTCCAAAATTTACACTCTAGTAACTCCTTTAAAATCCCAAAAAATATTTACTGAAATTTATTATACTGAACCTGGAACATGATTGGGGCTATCCACCTTGATTCTTAGTTGGTTTCTTCTCTATATCCAACCACACTAACTGTATCCTACTCTTTTCATCTCTTATCATGTAATTGTTGAAAATAATACATCTCAACAATCTTAGAACAATAAAAAAATATCACGACTTTTAAATTATCATGTGAACAAAGAACTTGGAAATCCTGGTTTTAATCCTGAGTAAAATCTATTAATTTTATTATCAATTCAATTAACAAAATATAGTATCTACATGGCCAACCATGTAAAAGTTTATTCATATGACGACAGAGAATATTCATGCTTTTCCCAAAATTATAAGAAATATTTCTCCATTACATGAAGAAAAAACATAGGTAAATACTTCTCATGGAAGAATATTCTTAAATTTATCCCATTCCATATCATCAAGATATCCATTCTCTATGGTATTATTAACAAAATACCTCCATAGATATGTTTCACCTTCTAAATGATAAATGCAAAGTGATAAATTTTTAAATTCTGAACATCCCCTATTTTAATGTATCTATTCTAGATAATTGATCCACCCTTCAGCTACTATTGTTTTATATGATCGACAAATTTTTTGTGGTTTTTTCCTTATAAAATGATCCACTATTAAAATGTTAAATAGGGGTATATTGGGTTCGTCGCTTACATGTATACCACCATCATTAATATCTTGTTTAAAATGATCCACCATTGAAAAAAACTATTCAAATATAATTCCAACTTTATTAAGATACGGGATTGGAATGATATTTTCCACTCCA
This sequence comes from Viscum album, assembly GCA_963277665.1. Lineage (NCBI taxonomy): Eukaryota > Viridiplantae > Streptophyta > Magnoliopsida > Santalales > Viscaceae > Viscum > Viscum album. The sequence goes on from OY728122.1 coordinate 1,913,924,509, forward strand.
TTCCATCCCACTAAATCTTTTTAGTTTCCTCTGTGAAAAACCATTTTGAATAAAAGTATCTTAGATGAAAAATCATTATAAACCTAAAATTTAATATCATTTAAACTTAACCATATGGTAAATTAATCCAAATGAATGAAATTAACACTCTCATAACCTATAATGTTTTATAAATCATCCTTTGATACCATAAATAAGGACCCAGAGATAAACATTACACAATCTTTAGTTTTAAGTAAAGAATTAATTCCCATACATTTCAGGATTATTTCATGTGTATAGTTTTAAATAATTTTTATATTACAGATATATAAAAATCATGAAATAAAAATTGGACACCTTTGATTAGAATCATTTTACCAGGATATAATTTTTTTTAAAATAAATCATTCCTTCTTTTTAGGGAAAATCTCCAAAACATTAAAATTTACTTCTTTCATTCCCATAACCGTCCTTAAACCTTATAGAAAACATTTGAAAACATACGATGACCAAAAACTGCTCAGTAATTGACATAAAATTACTAAAAACCATTATTCCAATGAGAAAAGGAAAACTAATATAACATTTACCTCTGCCTTTAATTTTATTACACTGTTTAAAATAAAACATTTTCACAGGAAAATATACAATTGTTTTCTCAAATATTTTTTTAAAATGTATACCAGAAATTTAAAAACACCATTCTAGTGACTTGGAGAATAATATTCATAAAACCATTTAAAAAAATTATTTGAATTACTATATGGAAGAAATATAACATAATCATTACATAATCCATTGGAGAACTATAATGGGGCTCATCCTTCAAATATTCCATACTAGGCTCACCCATTTTCCATGAGATATAATATGGCTCAACCATTCATATAATATATATCAGGATCACCTATGAGCTATAATTGGGATTATACCTTCATACATGCTCTAGAGGGCTCATCTATATCATATAATGCACAATTCCAATATCATGAATAAAACATTCTCATCATGAAACCATTTTAATTTTTTATACACCCTTATATATAAAGTTTTTAGATAAAAATACGCTTTTGATTTAAAAACCCATTTCTATATACCAAAATACTAAAAAAGGAGAAAGATGAATTTATATTGAACAGTATAAAAAATCTTGAACTATAAATCTAAATAAAATTATGGTCATGGTTTTGGAAAATATGTTTTTTCTATTTAAATTAACAAAAGAATAATCCATTTGAATATTTAAATAAGATCAATATAAAACACAAAAAAAATATTACATTTGAAAATCCTTATGAAAAGTAAATAATTGACATAAAATTTACATTATATATATTTTATTTCCATTTAAAAGCATTAATAAAATTATTTTTAAATCATGGACATGGACATATAGAGTTTTAGAGAACACATTAAAATAATTTTTTTAAAATGAATGTCCCTTATAACTTTGTAAACACTTGAATTATAATCCCCATTAAAGAATAACATTTTAAAAAATAATAAATATAACTATAATAGAAAAATTAAATATATATCATGTCAAAGGGGATGTATATACACATTATAAAATAATAAAGATTCATAAAATCAAAATATACTTCAATGAATAGAAATTGAGGTGAAGTTCCTTACATTGAGTCTGATTCATCACTTATGTCTTTATCATCTTGAAAAATATTCATATTCTATTTCTTTTAATTCTTTTGAATCTTTTTCAGGTTTAATTTTATATTAATATCAATTTTTATATTGTTTTATGAAATTACATAATCAATTATTGTTATATCTAATTTATTGACCATATTTGGCTTATATGTCCAAATCAACTTTTGTAGGTTGACAATTGTCGAAGTGGTTATTATTTAAATATCTCCAGAATAAAAATCATGAAGTAATTATCATATTTATAATTAAATTATAATTTTTAAAAAATTATGAATGATGGGTTTGAACTAACGTTGTGATCATGGTAATGGTAGGTCGTACATAATTACGAGTAACATTTAAAATTTTTAGTGATCTTTATAAAAATAAGGCTTATAATATTTTATCATTAAATAATTATAATTATGTCATTAATATAATAATATTTAATTTTATTACTTATATATATAGTTATTTATCTGTTTTTAATAAAACATAGTCACATCACTTTGTAAAGGCGGCATGACCACATACACGAACGATGTTATCATTTTTTCTGTGAGTGAAATGTTAAGATATAAAATGATATATTATATTTAAAGAATAAAATATATGTCATAAATATCAAAATTATTTCATTTATTTCATTTAAATGACATATATTCATTAAATTTACCCTTATTACCTTCCATGTATGCATTATGGAAAATTTAATCACATCGCTTCGTGAGGCAGTAGCCCATCGTACAGATGACCGATGTTATCATATCCACTACTATGTGTATTGTAAAAATGAATATATGATATAATGACTAAATAGGTATAATTATGTTATAAAATTTATATTTAAACTTTTTATCAATTGTCTTATCCTGCCGTGAGAGTTGGTGATTGAAAAATGAATGACATCATTTTGTGAGGAGGTAGTCTACTCCACACATAAATGATGAATTCGTAACCCATCTGATGGAAGAGAGAAATGATTAATTTTATTTCACTCACATAACTATATCTCATAATTTTAATATAATTAGGATATAATATAATCATAGTTTAATAATTTTTTAAGGTGATGGAGAAAGAAATAAAACCAAAACTCTCATTGATGTACATCAACTCTTCATTAGGGAATATCGATATGATTTCCCCCAAACCCTTCCATGGATGGATTTAATCCCAAAATAAGGCATATAGGATGAGGGTTTGGATGTTTTTATGTGATTTTTAGGGGTTAATTTATCTAAATCGATTGAGAGGTGTGAAGAAGTGAAGGGAGTGAGTTCCTTTTTACAGTTGAGGAGTGACATTTTCTAAATACCCGGATGTATTCACTCTTAGTAGATTACCATTAACTCATATGCTTCAAAACCTGATTAATAATGGAGAGGAAGGTTGATTTCGTATAGGAAGACCTCCAACACAAAAAAATAAATAAATTTTTATCTTCTTTATTCCTTTAAATTTATCATTACTCATTTTAACCCTTTCAATTTTTACCACGGCATCTTGTATATTTTTATTTACCAAGGTAATTTATCCTTTAAGTCAATAATTAAAATTATATAAATTAGATAATTTTGATTTTATAATTATAAATATCAAATAAAATTTATTATATACAAATCTTATGTTCGTGTAAAATTTATATCTATACAAACACATGTAATTTGAAAAACCTTATTTTAACTATCATCATGGTATATAATATTAACTATTTTCAAAAATCATTATTTTTTAAAAAAATTAAAACATTATATAATATAAATAATGGTTATTAAAAAAATGTAATCAATTATTCAAAATTCAAATAACATATTTGGAATATTTTAATTTAAAATTAATACTACAAACACATTGACAAAGATGGGTTTTAACGTTAAAATGTTCAAAAGCTTATAATGTTTCAATATCAAAATTCGTTTTGAAAAATATTTGAGTAAAATAAATTTGATTAGTTGATATAAAATTGATCTAATTTATTATAATACATATTAAAAATATAATTTAACATTCTATATTATTTAAATGGAATATTAGTTTTCAATTAAAATGATGTATTTTCACAATTCATTAAAAAATGAATCTTCTCAGAAAAATACCAAAAATTCACCCTAATATAATTTCATTATTCCTATTTAAAAAATGAAGAATAAATTTTCAAATAATGTTTCTAAAATTGGTAAAAAATAATTTTTAATTATGTGCACAATGTGTGGTTAAACCGTCTTTTAAAAAAATTATGTTTTTCTAAAAACATTTATTTCTATTTTAAATGATTATTATTTTATTTCTAATAAATAGAAAACCTAATTTACTTAATTTTTTTATTCATATTTATACCCTCCATTCCATGAAATATTTGATAACTACTATATTAAATAATAATATTTTATTGTTAATTAACATTTCCTTTAAACTCAGTGGTCCATGTCATGTATTCTATAGAGAATAAAAAAATTTGGGGTGCATGTAGAAAACCTATTAAGGATATTAAATTTATTCATAATGAAATATATATTAATTTTTTAGGCTCTTAAATTATCGTAATTTTTTCATATTGTTTATACTATCGATCATAATTTTCAATTTTTTAATTATTTTTGTGTTACATAAGAGATCCCTCTTTTCTTAAGTTTCCCTTCCCTAAGTTATGAGGAAATGTATTAAGAATGATATATCTATAAAGGGTACATGTTATGTATTAATATGTGGGAAATAATGTAGATATTTTATGAAATAATTTTTTATGATTCCACATTTCCAATGATACTAAATAAAATTTATTCTAGCATGGATCGAAATGTTATGTATTAAATAGTCATCTATTTAGATGTAATTTCTATGTATGGAAAGTATGAGTCTCTATTGTAAATCCAATCTCTATCTACACTACGATACAACTACATTTTTTTCATATATACTAAAGTAAATAACGTATAACTCTAATTATATTCGTGGTTTTAATACATCGAAGAATCGATCAGCCATAAATGTAGGTAATATAATGATGCCAGAAGCACACTTCTCATGTCTTGAAAAATAATATTTTAAATTTTTCCCACATCATAAATTAAATTTATTCATGTTCACTCTTGTCCATTTATGGATGAATTATGGATCATTGGAAAAAAAATTAAGATGGGAACCACCTCATGAAGGACTCAAAAAAATGTTTTCACTCATTTTTAATATGTTTTCATATCATGATTCATAGCCTTATATTGTTTTGTGAACATCAAAATATGATTTTTAATTCCATATCCCATAACATTAATTTTTTTAGTAGGATAATAATTTCATTGTACATCACATTCAACATTAAAATGATTCCTTTAGGTTCTATCGATTTAATAAAATCTAAAAGAATATTTTGAGCACTAACAATAATCGTGGGAATTCATATAATCATGAATAAATCATTTATGTATTCTAATTTATGGCACATTTTTCAATGAGAACTTATGTTTAACCTAGGTCATTAATGATCATTACTAAAATATTATGACTTTATCCTAAACATAGACATATCATTGAGGTTCTTACTAATGTATTCTCACTCAAGATTCAAATTGTAAACTAAACCTTCCTATGATACTAGATATTGAAACAATTTATTTTCATGCATAGATATTATATATTAATGGATGAATATTCATTACAAAAAATTTAAATCCATGCTAGAGTAATTTAGGTAATGTATCATTGGAAACATGGAAAAATAATTTTTTTTCATAATATATCCTCATCATCACCCTTATAGTTCTTTATAAAAATCACCCTTCTTTGAAATATCTTACTTAATACCCTTCTTCATAATCTGAGGAAAGAAAACATTTGAAAAGGGAGAGCTCAAATTCTCAGTAAGGGTAAAAAAGGGATATATCAATGATATTATAAGAATAACATGTAAATAAGTTTATAAGATCATGACATTAATATTTTAAAACCATAACCATCATAACAAAGAAAATAATCATATGTAATTGAATAAATCTTTCATTTTATTAGACATGAATCATAAGGCAGTCAAAGAACATAATCCTTTAGTGAGTAACAATGACATAAAATATGTAACCTCAACATACATTCAATCATTGAAAAAAATTAACTTTTTAGTGAAAATATTTTCCAATACTATCATAGTGGAATGTATTCACTCCCTAGACAATAATAGAATTCAAGGTTCACTCTAAAGACTATAATAGATGAACAATTACCTTACAGAACTAGGTTCACTCCCACATCCATTCATGTTTATAAAATGAGATATTATAATTTACCCAATACATTAGAGTGAGATATATACATCACCCTACAAATACAAAATATCATACCTCTGATTCAAACAAGATTATAATCCATTAATCATATCAGAACCAATGAAAGAAATTAGGTTTCTTAAACAATTCATGATAGTATAACTCATGGAAATGTAATTTGTTTCCTAAAAATCATGCCATTATAATAGTGAACCATTCATAAAATTAATATATATGGTATCCTTAGATAATATTCTCATAAAATAATAAGTTTCATTAAAGTTTGTTGTCATTAATGAATCAAATTTTCATTTAAACATTATTAAGGAAAATAAAATTTCTATTATGAAATCACTTCTTCAAAATATATTAACTTTAAAAACATTGTGAGAAACATTATCATTGAAATCAACAATGTGAAATTTTAATTTAATATTCAAATCATTGAGTGGGTATTATGGAAATAAATTCTATTTATTCCATATATGTTAAAAATAATATTTATTCCATATTTTTATCATAAATGTATTGAAGTAACTTATTTTGAAAATTATCAGTATATTCCACTCAAATTTTTTAATATAAAGTAAAACATGGTTCAAAATGAATTTTAAATTCAAATTATAACAGCAAAAAATTATTTAAATCTTTTAAAAAAACATGGATATATATGAAAAAAATTCATCCAAATAGATAAATGAAGTATATTTTTTAAAAAAACAACTTTTTATTATCTTGAATACATAAGATGAGGAAAGTGAAAAAATTACTAGAATTTTACATAAATGAAAAAGGGAGAATAAAATTCATGTTTACAATGAGAGTATGATCATACAATTTTATCATCACAACTTAACACAAAAATACTTCTAATTTACAATGGATTGTATTATAAAACCCGTTTCCTTGAGTTTTCCATACTTCAAAATCACTCTAACATCATATATAATAAATTTTAATTCAATATAATTATATAATAGAGTATTTTTATTACTTATAATATCATATATGGTATCATTAAAATATTTCAACACCCCCATTTAATCAATAATTCATTATTAAAATCCTTGTTTTTGGGTGTGAAGAGTTTATTTATAATGAGTGTTTTAGTTAATAAGGTGTTTCCTTGAACATTTATCATGATTACAACATCTAAATAATATAAACCTTAATGTAAATATCTTATATAATCATTATATACAAATTTATATTCATCTATAATGGTTATTGATTAATAAAATGTATAACATCATTCATGGACAAGGTAGTTTATATATACATATGAATGTTGTTTTCATTTTTCAAAGGATGGAATAAAAGAGTGTTAAATATGAATTCACCATAATATGATAATTATGATATTAAATATATCACATATATTCATTCAATTATTTCTCATTACCATCTAATTGAAATAAAAATGATAAATGAATTGCATCACACTATGGAGGTGGTAGCTTACACATATGCATGAACGTCTTTATCATTTCCCAAATGATTTTATAGTAAGTATGTAGATGTTATATTATTATTAAATAGAAATAGTTATGTCATAAATATAATATGTAATCATTAAACCCATCAAAATACCCATGGATAAAAGATTTTGAAAAAAAATGAATTGCATCGTTACATGGAGACATTAAGTTGTACATACACATGAGAAATACATTCACCTTACTTTTTATTGTAAATACAGTGTTTAGTGGTGTTTCATAATATTAATAACAATTAATAATATTTTTTATAATGATTTTTATGATAATTTCCAGAGATTCGTTTTAGTTAAATAAAAATATAAAAAGAAGTGATTAGTTAAGGAGATTACCACTTCATTGAAACGACTTGTTCAAATATCATCTAATGGGATCAATGGTTTCTATTCTATAAATAAAATAACCTATAGAATGTGTCTATGTAATTTTATAATATAATATTGGAAGATGATGCTTGATCTAGAAGGATTTATTCGGGGTAAATAATTGATGGAGGTGGTTACCTTTAATAATTGATTCATTGGGTAAAATTTAAATTTATCAAAAGATTAAATTATATTAAATTCATTCGTGTGAAACATTAACAAATTTTCCTTCTATGGGACTGTTGACTCAAATTTTTTCTTATAACTTTTCCATTCCTTTAGTATAGTAAATCACAAGTTCTTTTTTGAATATTGTATTACTACCATTTTATGTCCAAAGTATTTTAAAAATGTTTTTGTAGAAAACATATACATTTAACTTACATAGAATTATCTATAAATTATTCATGAATATAAATTAACATTCATCATTATAGTTATCCTAATGACTACAAATACAATATAAACAAGATTCACCGTTATCAAATTATATTTATCACTTTCTATCTTTTCATTGTATGGAAAAAGTCTTTATAATCAGACTGTTATCAGAACCAATAATCATTGGATTTACACTCATATAGATTATCAGAATGAAATTTTATAAGGAAGTCCATTAGATAGAACATGATTAAATTTTTATTATGAAAAACCAATTTCTATCATAATTGAACACTTTTTATTACTATAATGATATAATTAAATATGATTCCAAAAACACAATTACAAAACAGTTGTTGAAGTGCCACGTGTCCAATTCACTAACAAAACTCTAAGAAATATGAAAATTTGGAAGTAAATATGACTTCTAGGTATTTTCCTTTAAATAATAGGCTATTCAAAGTGTTTTGAGTAGATATACATTGTGAATGATTTTCTTAATCTATTTTTGTAAGAGAGCTCTGAAAATATTCCAAATCTTGAATAACCTGTTTTTATATTTTTTTTAAATGTTTAGAATCTTTTGGTTATAAAGGAGTATATTATAGGTTGTATTATTTAGAACCTCTGAAAGTTGTTTTTTAATCTGATCAATGATTGCCATTGAGGTCTTTTAGGGATAACAAGATAGAGAAACTGGTCACCGTATCGATTGAGGGCTTACATGTATAGCTTGAGAGAGATGATCAATTGGATCAAAGGATATTGAGGACATGTAGTTAGATCAAGGATGATGTTCATATTGAGGGTTTCCATGCTGAGTAAAGATGAAATTGCTCTAATTATAAAACCAATGAAACATTTAGTAAAGTTTTGTGGCTACCTTACTCTTAATGGTAAAAGAGATCTGTTCTTTTCAAAAATCTGCAATTAAATCTTACATTATTGTTAATATTCAACTTGTTTCCTAAAATTACTATTTTCCACTATGCTTATTTGAATTTTTTTATCATAACATTTAAAAATATGATAAAACATAATCTATGCTAATAATCAGATATTTTGAAACATTTTGATCTATTCTGAATATGATAGCATTACATTATTAAAATAGAATCATTCGTTATTTGGATTATTTCACTTTAATATAATCATAACCATTATTTTTATGATGTATTTTTTTTATTTATGATTGTAATTTTTTAAGTCTAATTTATTAAAATTACTCTGATTATGCTTTATAGGTAATCATATTGAGGGCCATGTCAGAATCTGATCTTTTTACTTAATGATGCTTGAAAAATGTTTTATTTAAAATATTTTAAACTATAGTTTTTAAAACTAAAATTAATCCCTTAATTTTAATTGATCTATATATAATAAATTATTTTGATCTCAATTAGAATACTTCTAATATTCTGATATAATAATTTGTATCAGGGCATGATTCCAATGCTCAAATACTGACTAAACATTTTGTCTTCTTTACTAATGCATGTCAGTTAAATTTTTCTATATGATTTTTCATATAAATATTTATTACACTAATGTGTATTGTGGAAAATTTTTTTTATGGGTTGTCAAAATATAGAAGGAATCAATATCAGATCAAAATATAATCAAAATCCAAATAAACCTCATATTTTTGTTGGATATGACTATGAATATAGGAGAGATAGAATGAATAAATTCATTACTAACACTTAGGTTGATAATTTTTTAATGGTCACTGGAGATTAGAATATACCTGATAATGAATTAAAAGCCTTAACTAACCAAGATATGATGGAATATTAGTTGATATACAATGTAAGGAATACTTTGTTGTGTTAAATGGATAGAAACATCAATAATATAATTTCATCATGTGAAGTAGAGAATAATATTTGGAAAAAGTTTGAGCTTACAAACATTGGCACATAAAAGGTTGTTGAAACCAGGAGAGCAATGATTAGAGCTGATTATCATGATTTTGAATTCCTACAGGGTGATTTATTTTCCAAGATTCAATAATGATCTATGAAAATTATTAATAGTCTTCAAGATGTTGGTGAGCAAGTATAAGATGATAAAATTCATGTTGACAAAATAATACATATCATTCCCTATGATTATGAATCTAATATAACTTCTATTGATGATACAATAATGGTTAGTAATATCACCCTGGATGATCTTATTTGATACTTGATGTAGTATGGAAGTAAACTCAAGAGAGATGTTGATAAAGAAAAGAAAAATAATTCCAGTTTTTCTATCACTACAACATCTACCTTACCTTCCAAATATCAATCTACATAAAAAGTTGTTAGATGTAACATAAAGAAGAAAGTGGTTGTTTAGAAAAATTGATAAATGTATGACCATTTTGAAAATGAACTAGATAATATTTCTTAGAGAATGAACAATGTATTTGGTAAGAAAGTCATTCGGTTTAGATATAAGAATGTTAACAAGGATAAGAATCACAATATATATTTTGAAGATACTTTTTATGAATGTAGGAAGGATAGACACATAAAACAAAATTTTCCAAGACTAAAAAGAAAATAAATGAAGGATAAGAATTATAAAAGGAATCAGAAAATGTTTTATAAGTTAAAAGGAAAGATAATCCTTATGAAAATTTACTGTTGGAGTGTAAGTATAATATATTCACTGAATAGCCTTTTTGATAATAATAGTTTCGAAGATAGGATCATTGGTCTTCTTGATAGAATTTTTAATGAAGATTTTTGTATTATGTGCTAGGTATTCACTATTAATAACCTTAAAATCTTATAAATAAATTAAAATTATCATGATTTTGATAATGATAAATATTCTAAATCATCATATGATTAATTATACATAGATGAGGATAATACCATTCTTTCATAAGATGATGTTTTAGATTTCAATAAACTCATTGAAAATGAAAATTTAGAAGTTAGTAAAAAAACATGACAGGGGAAATTCAAAGATAAGTGTTTTAACAAAAGACATACCAAATATCTCTAAAGATCTTGAAAAGAATACTTTTCAAAAAGAAACTATTTCTAAATATCAAGAAAAATCAATTTTAGTAAATAATGGTTTAAAAAATTATTTTTATAAACTGAATTCTGAAACTATTATTAAGGATGATAAAAATTTAGTAATTAAACTAAATTTTTATATTTCATATTTGATGAATTACTTTCCAAAGATTAATATTGTAAATGAATACATTGATTAAGTGAAAAAAAATTCATTATCATGGAAAAAGTTCGAGAATGGGATATACTTATAAAAAACCAGTTTTTAGTAATAATAAATTTGTCCATATAAACTCACCATTTTTAATAAATTTCTATGCCTAGTTCATTGGAAAAATAATTTTTCGTCAAATAAATGTCAATAACTAGGATTACAAAAAAGCCTATATTTCAAAACAAATGGCGATTTTTAATGTTTTATTTTAATAAATTTCTTGCTCTAAGAAATTTTAGGTTCCGAAAGCCTAATGTTTTTATTTTCAGGATAACAAATAAAGTACAATAGAAAAGAATACTTGTTATATGTATAGTATAGGGTCCATTCATATGGCGGGTAATAATTAATTTTTTGAAAATATCATCAATATGAATGGTTTAAATGTTACCTTCGGAGATAATTCTTGAGGAGAGATTATCGGAATAGGTAACATAGTACTTTTTTTAAATCTTTAATTTCAGATATTCTATTTGGTAAAGGTATTAAGACAAAACTTATAAGCATAATCCTATTATGTTATGAAGGTTACATTGTGTATTTTAGTAATGAAAAATGGGTTTCACACAATTCTAGGGATAAATCCAATATTTTTGTACATCAACATGAAAATGTTTATACACGAAACATAGAAGACCTTATAAGCTAAGACTTTCCTTGCCTTAGTGAAATGGAAGATCGATATTTGTAATATAAGTGAAGGTTATGGAATTTTATACATAGAAACTTATCTATGGAGACTAATAAAATACTTGTTAAGGATCTACCAAAAAATATATTTGAATATTCAAATGTATGTGTGCCTTTTCAATATAGTAAAAAACATAATTATAGTTTGAAATATATTTTGTAAGTCTCTACTATGGATTCATTACAACTAGTTTGTATAGATTTATTCAGTCCTACACAAACTACAAGTATTTGGGTAAAGTGATATGTATATGTCATGGTTGATGACTATATTAGATATAATTGGGATTATTTTATAGAAAAAATATAAAGCCTTTTTTTATTTTAAATCTTTTTTTAGGCAAAGATAAAATTGATAAAAAACTTGCATTGATAACTATTCCAAGTGATCATGGTAGATAATTTATAAATTATGATTTTGAAACGTTTTATATTAAGAAAGGTATTTAACATAAACTTTTAGTATTAATAACTCCATAGAAAAATGGGGTTGTCAAAAGAATAAATAATATTATTTAAGAAATAACAATAACCATTTTGAGTGAGCATTCAATTACTAAACAATTTTGGGTTGAATCATTTAGTACTATCTGTAATAATATAAATCAAGTTTCCATTTAACCTTTTATTAATAAAATTCCTTATAAATTATGGACAAGTCGAAAACCAAAAAAATATTACTTCATAGTATTTATATGAAATGTATTCATCTTGAATATGAAATAAAACATACAAAAATATTCAACCAAATCTAATGAAGGAATATTTTTAGTTTATTCGACTACTTCTAAGGCATATAATGTTTTAATAAAAAATTCCGGTACTTTTTAAGAAACCGTACATGTTAAATTTGATGAAACCGATGATCTTATTTTCCAACAACCCCAACCACCACCTTTGATGTGTTTTAAAAAACATATTTTCAATTTTTTTTAGAAAATACTTCTTATAGAGAGAATAATCAAGATATAGTTTCTGAATTATTCACTTAGGAATATTTTCATCCTTATATTGATGAAATGAGTCTATACAATCCAATAATTAAGTTGTTTCATAGGACTCCTCCCAGTGATAATTTGATTGGTGTTTTCTAGGACTACATGTTACCTAAAGAATGAAATAGAACATATAGTTTTTCATTCCCAATTTTTACATAAGAATCCTGATGAGGGTTCATGTGAAAAGGATTTGATAAAGGATTTTCAAGATGATATAGATGTACTTTGTAGAAAAATATTCTGGAGTGTTGTTAAACGACCTAAAAAAACATCAATAAATAGAGTAAAATGTGTTTTCAGAAAAAAAAAATGTGATGAGAATTTCATATTATAATGAAATCAATATTTCTTATGAAGATTTAAAACTAACATGAAAGCATATATTCTAATGAAATCGAACCATATGTATCAATATTAGAAGAAATTATTATTCTACAAGCCTTCACATGATTTTTTAATTTAATTTTTTTTCAAATGGATGTGAAGTGTGATTTGATTATCTAATATATTCATGAGGATGTTTATGTTGAAAAATCCCTAGTATTGAAAATTCAAAACATCCTATATACATTTATAGACATACCATGTCTTTATATTTCATTAAAAATCCCCTAGATATCGATATGATAGTTTAATAAGATTTTTGTTACAAAAGTTTCTTTCAAGGGAGTTATGCATCCCACTATTTTTATAAAATAAGGTAACAAAAACATTATAATTTTTTAAATATATGTTTAGGAAATTTGATTCAGATTAAATCAATGTCTTTATCAAATTCCTATATTGATGAAACATGATATTTAAATGAGTTTTATGGGTTATTTAACATACTTTTTAGGTCTTGAAATTTATCCAAAACCATAAGGTACTTATATATCTTAATATAATTATATAAAATATATTCTAAAGAATTTGGTTATAACTATGCTAAATTTATTAGTACTCCCATTGGTAACTCAAATACACTTGATCTTGATGACACTTAGAGAGTAGTTGATCAATCAAATTTTATATGTATGATATAAAGTTTACTATTAATGAATACCAATCTACTAGAAATAATGGTTCTTATATGAGTTGGTGTAATATATCACAAAAATTCAAAGGAATCCCATCTAAAATATTTAAAATGAATTTATTTTTATCTTAAGGGAACTGTGGATTTATGACATTATCATTATTATAGAAATTAATTTGAATTATATTGTTTTTTATATGCTGACAGTGGTAGTTGTAAAATGGATTGGGAATGTTCATATGGAACATGTCATTTCCTATGAGATTCTTTATTTTATCTATCATGAAAAAGACAGCACGCTATAGGAATTTCCTCTACTGATGGTGAATACATGTGAGTTGGAGATATTTTGAACAATTTTTGTGGATACAACACACACTCACAGACTATGGAATGATTTTTTAATAATACTTAAATACTATGTGATAATACTAGTTCTATTTCTTTAATCAAGAACCCTGAACATAAATCCCATAAAAAACACATAGATATGAGGCGACAATTTCTTAGGGATCACACACTTAAAGAAGATATCATTAAATGGTTTATCAAAAAAAGAATAATTTGCTAATATTTTTAAAAAAAAATTAATTTATGATATATTTTTATTCATTAAACATAATCTAGGAATGATTAATGTATAGACATAATTCATATCTACTCCTATGTTACAAATATCAATACATTATGTTTCCCCTTTTGAAAAGGGGAGTGCATTTTTTTTTGTTTTTAAAAAACATTTAAAATTTTCAGAAAATTAATTTTATTAATTTTATTTCATATTGGATTTTCCATACTCATATTTCATTAAAAAATTTCGTAGTCATTATTCGTAAAATGATCATTGGATTCCAAAAAATTTATAGATTTTCCTGATCTAGGTTTTCTAAAAAATTCAAATTCAATTTTTCCATATTCATTTTTATTTATTAAAAATAATTTATGATTTTTATAAAAACAACTATATTTAGATTGTGTATTAAAACTATCGTATTAAATATTTTATAACTACCATAATCTAAATAGCTTAAAAAATCAAGAAGAACATTGTTATTATAATGACATTTCTTTCCAACTATGAATGACATTATACTTATCTTTTATTTTTTATGATTTCATAAGATTCAACATATTTTGTTTGTTACAATTTCATTTATATTTCCTATAAACTTTGTTTTATTCAAAATTTTCTAATTTTTTTGTATGTTGACTATGAAAAAAACATCAACAATTCATTTAAAAAAATATATTTTTCATCTGATCAATAAAAATTTTAGATCAACAAGATCAAATAGCAATCACATGATTATATCTAGAAGGAGAATTGTCTCTTCAGCTTTCTATAGAGAGGGGGGATCCCCTATCTTCCACAATAGAAATATATGCCTCTTTGTGTAGAATTGGTTCTCCTTCAAAAGCCTCCAGTCTGAAAATGACTGGTCCGAATGTCATAATATTCAGCCTCTTCCTGAAATATTATTCCTGAATTTATTATTTCGATGGGTGGTTTTTTAAGAGAATATTTATTTGAAAAATATTTTTTTATAATTATTATTGTATTTTAAGGAATATCATAAAATTTCATGTATGGGAATCATAATTTGTGGAAAAATCCGAAGAGGACAAATATTTAGTGATTATTGATATCCTATGAGAATTTTATAAATTAGTAAATGTTTTCAATAATGTTAGAAAAAAACTAATCTCACAATTTATGGGAAAGGATATCATATGAATTATATAAAAGATGCAATTTTTCATGAGATTATATTAGATTGAGAATCCTTATGTTCTTCTCATAAGATTCCTGATAGTCTCTGTTATTTTAATAAGAAGAAAGTAGCAGATTCTTTGTTTGATCAGTTTGACAAGGTTAATAATGTTCATCACCAAAAAAATAATCATATTGTTTGTTTTTGGATTCAGCATTTCCAGATAAAGAGAAAAGGGGATTGTGACATCTTAAAAGTCACTGATATTTTTTTTTGGATTTTCTTGTAAATATGAGAAAGATAGATGTCATTGGAAACAACATTATTACTATCATAAAATTAATGCTTGGTTCTATTAAGTCTCATATAATTTTGTGTATGTAAGTGATAAAAATGTTGATAATTGAGTGTATAAAGTTCTTCAGAATTGATAATATTTCAAAGTCGAAGAAGATGAAAATTATTTTCATCCGTGATGATAATATAAATGGAATGAAGTTTAGTTTTGATTAAAAATTAATGTTTTTCGTTCATCAATTCAGTGGTACTTCTCCAGAAGTATAATACTCTAAGATACTAGAGAAAAGTGTTCAAAATAATAATAATAATAATGTAGATTAAGGTGATCAGGAAAATAATAGAAAAGAAGAATATTATGTGCCACAAAATCATAATAAAAAATATTATGTACCAGATAAAGAAGCTAAATATTGGAGAAAGAGAAAGGTAGAGAGAAAAAAGTGTATCTTCAAATTATATTAACCCTAGAATAATATTTAGCTATAATAATTTATGGTGATAAAGTTTTTGTTAAATAATAAAATGGAAATGAAGAAATAGAATATGTTATTAGAAGCTCGTTTATGTGATATACTATTTAAATTATTAAAGGTAGAGTCAGAATACATTATTTTACCTACCTCTTAGGCCAATCGAATAATTCTATATGCCACTTTATATTTTCTAAAAACTGTAATTTTTAATAACAAAGTTCCCGCTGTTTTAAAGAAGGTAATTGATAATGTTGTTTTTGAATCGGTACCAACTAATAGAACCAATTCAAGAAAATATTATCCAAAAATAATACGTTATTACTAAATCTATGGAAAAAGTTTTCCCAGGTGTTTATGTTTTATCCAAATCTATATAAGGAGAATAAATTGAATACAAAGAAGAGTTTATAGAATGAGTCATTGATGATGAAGATGAAGAAGGTGAATATGAGGAAGAAGAAGATGAATAAGGGGACGAAAACTAAATAAAGGAAGCTGATGATAATGAATAGGATGAGGAATAGGTACAAAATAAAAATGATGATAAGAAAATGCTTAATACAAAAATCATTCTTGAATAACTTCACAAGAATATTTAACGAAACTGTCTTCAATTTCTAATCAAAAAGAGAAATTCGGTAGTCCAAATAAGAAAAATCCTCCATCAGAGAAATATGCTAAATCCTCATAAAAAATGAATGAGAAAGATTAGAAATTAATAAATGAATGTAATAAATACGTTGTTGTTTATAATAAAATCATTGAAATTTCTAATAGAAAGCATGTTGGAAATATAATTGTTAAATCAGGGTTAATGTAAGATGACAAAGGAAGGGAAAACAAGTTGAATTTTGAAACACTCATCATAAACTACCTATGAATGATATATCTAAATTAGTGAATATGATTAAAGATTAAGGAGTTTATTATATAATTTAAAATTTAAAGATAATTGAAGAAAATATTCCTTACATCCCATGAATAGAAGAAATTTTTTATCTGAATCCTAAAAATAAAATTAAAAAAATAAGATTCAATAAATGTTTTGGTAGATATAGAGATTTGGAAAGAAGATGATCTTAAAGTCCTTATAGAAAGTTCTCATACTCATAAGAAGACATGTAATAAAATTGTGAAGTGGTATTAAAATATTAATGTTGATATCGAGATGCATAATGATAAACTTCAAGGGTTGAAAAATATTATTCATGAATCCACAGAAGCATTTAATTATTTATATAAATTCATGGAAGATATGGTGAAATTTGTGGTTCAGTTCAAGAAATAAACTAGAAATTAGACTCATAATTTCAAAGAGTTACTTGTGGAGCTAATATATATATATATATGGAAGTATCAAGATATAAGAGGATAGAATGGAGTCCCAAGAATTTGATTCTAATTCAAGAAGAAAAATTATATCCCAAGAAGATAATATATCAAAGATATAGGAAGATAGAATGGAGTTAAATACTTTTAGGACTATTGTGAGATCCATTAAAAATAATGATTAAAATTTTATCTCTTTTAGAATATTTTTGTGATTATATTACAAGATCTATTTTAAAATTAATGGAATCATTATCCAAATATGACTGTTTGAATATATTCCAAATTATTATTAGTCTAATATTCTTTTCATAATTTTATGGACGATTAGTTAGTATATTTTTTTATTTCGTATAGTTTATTTTCTAACCGTTTTTATTTATTTCCAAACTGTCACCATTCCTATTTGAAAATCACTAAAAAGGAGATATTTTAATTAAAATGGATAAATTATTCAAAGGAATAGAAATTTAATTAAGTTGGATAATACGATATTTAGAGGAAAATTTTATCATAATGGGGAGTTAGTTGAATTAATCAACTTATTCAAATGAGTCATAAAATTTGGGCGAGATATGGATAAAAGTTTTATTCTAAATATGATGTACTTAATTATAAAGGATTGTATTCTTTTAAATGTTATTTTTATGTCTTCTGGTTTGTGTTTTACAAAAATAGTGATATTGTTGAGACATAGGTTTTTCTTATGACTCTACTATTCCTTTAGTTTTTGAAATCATAGACTATTTCATAGATAATTTATTACTATGTTTTTATGTGAAAATATTATTTTGAATCTTTTTGTAGAAAACATATACTTTTACATTATATTGAATTTGTTCCATGTATTCGTGAAAATAAAATAAATTTAATCATTAAGATTATCGTTATGAGTATGGATATGATATAAATTGGATTCATCATTATTAAATCAGATTTAAGATTTTTTATCATGTCATTTTAATGATAATGTCTTTATAATAAGATTGAATTTAGAACTGATAAACATCATATTCACATTCATATAAGTTATTATAAGGAAATTTTGTATGGAATTCCATCGGATTTAATAAGTTTAAATTATGAATATAGAAAACTAATTTCGATCACAATTGATCTCTTTTTACACGATAATGGTTTAATTCGATATGACGTCTAAAAGTTAGTTACAAAAGAGGCATTTAATATCTAGGTGTAAAATTAATTGCAAAAAAATGGGGAAATATTGTAGATTGGAAGGTAATATGACTATTATAGATTTTTTTATAAACACCAATTCATTCCAAGAGTTTATAATATATATACATTTTGAATTCATTTCTAATTTTTCTAATATCTAAGAGATCTAAATTTTTTTAAAATTTTGAATAGATTGTTCTTAAACATTTGTAAAATTTTAAAGTCAACTTTTTCTAAAGTAATCCATGTATTAGTTGTTTTATTTAGAGGTTTTGTGAATTGTTTTTTCATCCGAACTATGATTACGATCAATGGATTATGGGGATAACAAGACTGAGCATTTGATCATCATATTGTTCGAAGGATTTTGGGAATAACAATATAGAGCCTATCCATTGGATTAAGGGTTTCTGATGATAGAAAGATACATCAAAGCCAATATTCATATAAAGGGATTTCTTTTCTAAGGAAATAAAGACATGAATATAAGTATAAAATAAGGGAAACCATTATCCAAGGTTTTCTGATACCTTAATCATAAGGTTAAAATAGATCTATTCTTTATAAATAATCTTATGTCATTCTTACATTATTATTAATGTTTTAGTTCTTTCTATCAAGTACTATTTTACACTATGCTTATTTGATTTTTTTTATTATAATGTTTCCATCTATGATAGAACACAATATATAATTTTAATTAGATCTTCTATAACATTATTTTCTATTAAAAATATGTTCTATTTACATATTTATGATATAATCTTACATAATTATGATTACTTCACTCTGATATAATCACAACCATTCTGATTACGATATAATAATGTTTTTTATTTTAATTGTTATACAATAATTTATCAAAATAACTCTAATTACAATACATAGGTAATGGGACTGAGGACCAAGTATGAATACGATCATTTTACTTAAAGAGGATTGTTATTTTTTTGTTTAAACTCTTTTAATCTAATGTTTTTTTTAATAAATATCCCCCTCTTGGAATTGTGTTATCTTGTATACATTTGGTCAATCCTATCAGTATACCTATAATATATTAATCCAAAATTTAATATAAGATTGGATATGTTTTAATCGAATCACCTTATATAATTTAGACTTTTATTATGTTATTTTAACCTTTATCATTTTTATTGACCATAAGTTAAGCGATTATAATTTTTATTAGGGTGAAAACATATTCAAAATCAAATGGTTGTAAATTTTTTTAAGGTGTTAATTAGACCATATATGGGATACATATGATATTGTAGACCATATAATTTTATACATATATTATTTAATTATTGTTATTATTTTTATATAATTTAATATTATATTATTTTGAAAAAAATATCTTTATTGTAAGTTTTGACACTATTAATTTAATTTGACATAAAATATATAATGAAATAGTTGGAATTGAATATAATATTTTTATAAAAAATTAATATGTCATATTAATCTATAAATCTTATGGAACAAAATAATTTACTAAAATTATATCACTTTTAATATTTTCAAAATCATTTATTTTATTGTTTCATTTTTTGAATAAATAATATTTTGAGGTTTTGTAAGAATTTTTAGGGACTATATAATTTATAAAAAATAAAAATAAATTCCAATAATGAATATAATTTCATTTTTTCACAAAATTAATGACAATATTCATAAATGTCTAGTTTTTTCTTATTTGAACACAAAAGGGATAATTAAAACCAAATGAGTGATATTTTTTATCGTCATTTTAAAAACAATGTGTTAATAATTTTAATAGATAAGTGTCCATTAAATAATAAATGTATATAATGATGTTATAATAGTAAAATTATGTTCATCTGATAATAACTATGATGAATATTTGTGCCGCTATCACTTAATTTTATCATAAATTTACCAAAATTTACATTTACTAGAGTGGTAAATTTTACCATGGTTAATAGTAATATTAACCAAAAAAGGGGCACATCTACACAATTTTAACAGCCTAATTCAAAATATTTTAACAATGTTATCCAATTAAATAACAATAAATAGAGAAAATATTTTTAATTTATGTACGTAAAATGTGACAAAAAAAATTTTAGGAAATTTTTTTTATGCATTTGATCATATTTATTACTATCCATTTATTTAAAAAATAATCATTATATTTTTCAAAAAATATTAACATATAAATAAAATAATAATATAATTAAAATAATTCAATAATGATTAATGAATTAATTTGATAATAAAAATTCATTTCCTGCAAAAAAATAGTTTTAAAAACATTACTTTCATTTTTAAAGAATTTTTATTTTTAATTATAAAAATATTTTAAAAAATGATTTCATTTTTTATATTTACATATAAAATATTTTTCATAATTTAGTTAATAATATTCATACATTCTTATCCAACATTGAAATGATAAAGGAAAAATAATATTTCAATAATATCATGTCATTCATCTAAAATCGATTTTGCGTGTAATAGAAGCTTTCAAACAATAAAATAATATAATGAGAAACATTTAATAAAATATCATGTGTTGTTATAATGATTTTATGTAAGTTTTTATTATTTTATATCATTTTTTTGAATTTATTTTAATTTAAATTTAATACTCCCTTATTTTAATTTTATCTTCGAAATTCATTTCGTATTAGAGGAGACATTTGAATTATTCAGAAAATATAATTATTTTAAAAAATTATTATTAATTTTCAATCTCATAACTGATTTCAATGTTTTATTTTTGAAGATGGAATATTTTTAAACACCCTTGTTTGTATCAATGGATACACTAGGGTCCATGCACTGTTTTTAATTGAAAGAGATATAATTTTTGGGAAACACACTAAATATAATTTCATGGTAGTATAATATATCATATTTATGAAACTATTATAAGTAGATTTACACATTCAAATGAATTAAAAAAAATTGAATCATTAGTACATTTATTCATTTTAATTTAATAAATATACAATAAATTCTTTATATTTTTGTTTGGATATTAGTGAGTTTAATAGAATCTCTATTTATAAAACCACATATAAAATCCTAGATTTTCTATAAGTAACTCATGAATAAACAAATCATAATGACCTGACCCATATCGGGGATCGAGCCGTAACTACTCCAAGCCCGCCTTAATAGGACAGGCGGTGGAAACTAGCGCCAAAAGCTTGAAAAACTCAGGGAGGCCTTTTCCTAAGAACATGTATACACACACACAACCATCTCCGGGAAAAAAGTATATAGGTAAAGGAAAAAAATATGCAACACTACAATAAATAAGCCAAATGTTCAAGAACTTCCAAAACGTATAATAAGAGTAGAGTAAACTGAAAGTAAAATGGGAAAAAATACACGCCCAACTAATAATGTTCCACAACTAGGTAGAAAATGAAAAGTAAAACGGCTGAGAGATCCCTGCTTCTAGATCTCAAGCTATAACCACTGTGTGTGGACTACGAATCCATATTTTTAAACTCCTCTGATGTCACGATAAACCTGTCTGTCATCTGTATAATGAACGACACATGCGAGCAATGCCCATGTAGGGGTGATTATAAAAATACTCACTAGGACACCTCGAAAAGGCAAAGGGGAAGCTGTAAGAGATACTCAAAAAAGGGAAAGCAGTAGATAGGACAAGGTAAAATAAAAGGAGTGTAGTTCATCCCAAAAAAAGAGTGAAGTAAGATCATCAAAACATAAGGATCTGGAAATGGTGAGAAGATGAACATCTCATCAAGTATTTGCTACATATATTAGGAGAGCAGAATCATCCAACCACACGAATCTAGACATAGAAATCACATGGCATACCCTGCAGGTCTTCTCCTATCCTGGAAAGAGAGTATTCAAACCCAAGGTGTGGTCACTGGAAATATAATATATATATATATATTATTAGTAAAATAAACACAAAAAAGAGATTACAGAGACCTCTATATCCAAACTCAGTCCAAGAATGTGGGTAGCCAACAATCCCAGAAGTAACCACCAATGATGACCAACATCCCACATGTCCACCCTGAACTACAAGTCAAACGGCCTCAATCACTTATCCTTGATGCTATCCTCTTTAGGTGGCACTATCTCGCCTACATAGTTTTAGGTTACTTCCCAAGGACATGTCTTGGTGGGAAAAGCGTCCCTATTCTTTGAGAGTCCAAAGGCACATCAAAGCATGCCTCATCATTGTCACCTAGTTGAGAGGTCAATTCAAAGTTATGGATCCAATCCCAACCCAGATAGAGTATACCACCCATCACCATGTATCCATGCCATAGTATATTATGGGGGTCAACACCCAGGAGTTGACAAGACCCACTACCCTACCCTGCCGGAGGAAAGACCGAAACTACCATTGGGGGCCACTTCCCATTCCAGCTAAAGGAAAACCTGGAACTACCATCAGGGCCAACTTACCAGCCTAGCTAAAGGTAAACCCAGAACTGCCCTGGATATCCCTACTAGTTGGTACCTCTCGAAAAAGCATCGAGGATATCTGGATATACCTACTGGATGGTACTTCTTGGAAAGCTTCGAGGAACACTGACCATCGCTACTACTGGGTACCTCTTGGAATGAATTAAAAAACACTATCTATCCTTGTTAGATGGTACATCTCAAAAAAATCTACTGTAGTCATAAGATGTCACCCCAGATTGCCGCCACACCCCGAACATCTCGCATCGTAACTGAAAAGCCACCACAGAGGGCATCATCACATTCTACATAGAAAAAACTCAGGATAAGCTACTCGCACACCAAAATTTGAGTTCAGAAGAAGGAGTTTGGAGAGGTATATGGTTTTTAAAGTGGATCACGGTGCATGTGGGTCCCATACATAATGTGATCCCGCCTCATCACCTGGGCATGTTCACAGCTATGCATGGATACTAAACTATGCACTATCACCACTAGGCATGTCGTGTACCCCCAGAGTACATGACACATCTAGTCCAGAGAGTGACGAGCGCATTATTCTCATCATTGGTCTAAAGGGAAAAACATAATTTCACTGATATTCCACCACGGATGGCCACAAAAGCATTGATCACATCTCTTCACACATCTTCTCCACTCTCATAGGAGTGGATGCTAATCGAAGGTCATGGATTCTCTCCAAACCCATCAAAAGGATATTACACCAATATTACTTTCATGTTTCCATATTTAATGAAATCATGAATAAAGCCTCATGCCTGTAAATGGATCATTCCATTGTGATCCTCATGGAAGAACATGAGTGATTAACTTTTCATTTTCCCTAAATAGAAATTCGATGGAAAATTCCTATGTCACCACAATAAGATTCAGATCTATCTCATGGGGCCCAAACCTCAGTCCCATAACAAATTATATAGATCATGTCATTGCGATCCTGATGAAAAATTACACAATATGGACTAATCCTTCTTCCAAAAAAATCCTGGTGAAAAAGTAGTATTATACCACAAAAAACATGAATCAGGATAAGTGGGGCCAACACATCTTATATAGTTCAAACACCTGAAATTGGTCTTGAAATGTTTTCCTCAATTTTAGGGTCACAACGCTGCGGACAACTCGCCAATCTGATGTCATATGGAAGAGTTATGACAAGTGTAAGATTTCACAACAAAAAAAATTTTAATATTATTGGGTGTTTCGTGGGCCTGAGCAAAAAAGATAAGTTAAATATCCAAAATTTTTCTAGAATAGATCATCTTAAATATTGAGTCACATTGCTACCTACGACACATCAATTGGATGCCACACACAAGAGTTATGGTGAGTCAAAGATTTAGTAATATTATTAAATCTATTATTTCATGGGAATTTCGTGGGCCCATGTAGATAGTAAGAGAAATTTATTTGAAACGTACATAATATAACTTTATCACAAATGGGGTCATGTATCCACTGAAGACACATCAATTGGACTCCCCTAGCGGGAGTTATGGGGGGGGGGTTAATGATTAATAAAAATATTATTATAATTTTCTTCTTCATTTTAATTTCATTTTTATTTTCCCTTTTAATTTTTATTTTTTCTCTTTTTAATTATGGTTTCCCACCCTTTTCTCTTTTCCTAGGAGGGCCGCCGCCTGGACCCTAAAGAACTTATCGCATCTGCCGCACCAGGCGCCGCCACCTCCAGCCTGCTACCTCACCGACCACTGCTTGACCATCGCCTCTGGGAGCCACCTCACTACCTCGGCCAGCTACATCTCAGCAGACCAGACTGCCTCTCCCTACTACTTTTTTTGCACCACACTGCCTCAAATGAACCACTCTTTGTCTCCATCCTTTTCATCACCGAACCGCCTGGAGCTGCACCAGACCCCCATCCCGACCAGTCACCGGAGTCTCCAGGAGCTGCATTGATGTATCGGTATATTGCATCGAGCCAGACCAGATCACCTCGCCCTTTTGATTTTATCCATGCCGGACCGTCTCAGATGAACTGTGAGCTGCCACTGACCTGCTCATCCCAGGACTGCCTAGACCCACGTCGAACCATCGTCTCGACCACTCGTCGGAGTCACCCTTTCTACCTTGATCGCATCAGACTGCCTGCCTATGCTTCCCGACTCATTGTCGGACCATGTTGGGGTGAGGCAGGGGTTCATGGTAACCAGAACCCACAAATAAGGGAGAAAAAGAATCAACCGACAGATTTTACGTGGCTTTATAGGTTTTCCTATGTCCACAGGAGAAGGAATCATCTGTTTTATTCTCTCCAGCTCAAACACACCAGAGGATCAAACACAAATACATTAACAGAGATATCCACCCTTAAAAATAATGCTATTTTCATCCCATTTTAAAGAGGTACAAAAACAATCCTTCTCATTCGGTTGGTGGGTAGCTCATGTACCTATGAATCTTCCTCCATCGGCTATTGTCCATCATGATGCCCACCAAAGAAGACCTGGAGCAGGGTTGGTTTCCACCCTCAGAAAACCACCTACCAACCATGATGCAGACCAAACAACTCTCCACCATTGAATCTTCCAAAATTTGGGAGTGTCCCCCACAAATATCCCCCCTAATGACCAATTCATGGTATAATCTTGACCTGTAGTCTCCATTCAGGTGTTGAAAACTTCATCATAAAATTTAACACGCTTCTTCACACCATATGACGTGGCACTTCCACTGGATTCAATCAATCTTGGGCTGACTTTGGTCACCATTAAATGCTACAACCATTAGTACTCCTTCTCAGTAAACATCACTACATCCCCACCTGCAACATCCAACGTTACACCAGCTATGGAAATCATGAACCCTTTCGCATCGAGCCTACTTAATGATACTAAGTTATGTCTCATCCCTGCAATGAATTTCATGTCAGCTAGTTTACGAACTCCTACATTGGGTGTCTTGAATTTCAACATCCCGACTCCTCAAACCTCACATGTTGATCCATCACCAATTCTCACCGAGTCTTGCAAATTCTAAAAAGTATCAAATGTACTTCTCATCGTACATATGTGTTCCAAGCTCCTAGAATCCAAAACCAATCTGTCTTCTTTTGGATTTTGATCCCACTCATTCTTCCTTCATAGAAATTGACATTCTCGCTTCATGTGCCCATATCTTTTTTTGTAATGACACTGCACGTCATCCCGTTCAATACTCTCATCTGAGTGACTGATTCCCATTGTCATGCAGATTTCATCACCTGTTGATAATCTTGTGATGTTCACATCCTCCTTTTCAACATTCTTTTTCCCAGTAACATAACATTTCCGCTCTCCACAATCACTTTTGTAGTGACACTTTTTCTCGCCCCAGACAAAAGTGATTTCACTTGGATCCCACCCCCAAGATTTTAGTTTCCATTCTATACCTCCTGACTGTTGATGTTGGCTCCTCCCACGTTGATCATCTCACATCACCATGATTTTCTCACCTGAATGCATCATGGGTCTTTGTAATGACTCCGAATCATGAAGTGACTCCATCACCTCATCCATATTCAATGTCTCCTTCTCCACGAGCAATGCAGTCACAAGCCCATGAAATGACCTTGGTAGGGATTACAAAAGGAAAAGTTATTTGTCTTCATCTACAACCTTCACACTGAGCCCCAATAACTGTGTCAGGATTTTATTGAAATCTTTGGTGTGATCAATCAAATTTATTCCCTTGTTCATGAAGAACTTGTATAGTTTTTTCCTCAAGAATAATTTGTTGCGGAGAGTCTTTACCATATACCACTACTGCAACTTCTTCCAGAACTCTTTCTGTGAGGTCTCATCCAACACCGAGTATTTTACCTTATTCTCCAGACACAATCGAATTGTGTTGATGACATGCATCATGAGCTCTTCCAAATCATCTATACTAGTTGTCTTGGACGTTTCTCCAATAAATGGTATAATAATTCCTCGTTACACCAAAAGATCATTCAATGTGCATTGCAATAATCTGAAATTGTTTCAACCATAAAACTTCTAGATTTCAAATCATGGTAGTGCTCCACCACTAGCCATCGTCGTTGTTGCAAAACATGATAACCACTATCGATTTCACACTCTTCTGAAACCACCTTGTAGAATGTGAAATTTGAAAAACTAACCATACAGATGTGTCCAAAACAAAATCAATGGTCCAGATCTCCTACTGATGTGGTGCTGACGTGGTACGCCGAAGTTATAACAACCCATACTTTATATAAATTTTTATTACTTCAGAATTTGTGAACACTTATTAAAACATATAACAAAACCATGATAGGACCGTATATGTATAGTTTCTTTAGAAACTAGGAATCATAAACAACTGGTTCATAAGTCATCTACATTGTCTCCTATTTATTTCATCATATCAATAGTCCCTTTTGGCATATCATACTTAATACCCTTCTTCCTAAACTGGGGAAAATAAAACGTACAAAATGGTGATCTCAAAGGCTCATTAAGGGTAAACAAAAGAAATATAAATCCGATCATATTCATAAGAACATAGCATTTTGGAAATCTTAACTTGCAAAGGAGTTCATAATATCATAACATGGGATAAATCATAGTAGTGAGATGTAATCCCAATAATCATAACTTAAAACATGAAGCTTTGTAGAATACACACATAATCATAGAGAATCATTTCTTAGTAGTGGGAACTCCCTTCAGGTAGAGGCCAAAGTAGTCCTAACCAGACTCAACCTCTGTGACCATCAGAACATCCAGATCTCTTGTATGGAAACAGACTCAATGGTCATCTATGCCTCCTTGGTTGGAAAAGGCTCTATCCCCTGGTCAATATCCTATATCATCCAGAAATGCATATCTCTCCTCAATGATGATATTATTGTCACTCACACCTAGTGGGAGGAGATAAAAGTGGTGGATCAATTGTATTCTCTAGCTAACCAATGTACACATGTTACTTGTCTCTCTCATATCTCTGTTTTTAAACCCGAGGGGGTGAACCTAATTCAGGGTTATTCCCTTGGTTTGCATTATTTTATAACTACTTAGGCCATTTGTATCGTGTTTTTAATCCTTTTAATAAAAATTGGATGGTAGGATGTAGTAGTGAAGATTCATTTCCAAGACTATCGTAGCTGACAAAGTCCATTTCTGAACCGAGTTCTTTCTTCGTTTCAGTCCTCTATCACTGAACCTGATTAAAATACCATTCTAGCCCTATCTATCTCATGAGATATAAATCATTAACCAATGCATTGGATGGATATATAGGTCTCACCCATCTCATAATGATACCATTCTTATGTGTTCCACAAGATCATATATAATACATCATTGCATAACCCATGAAATAAAAATGTGATTCTTAAACATCATGACATCATAACTTAATCCATTAAAGATAAAAGGATATCATAAAAATAATTCAATCATAACATAATCAAATCAATGTAAAAATAGGGATAGAAACCAAACCCTATATTATTTTAGATGTAAAATAATTTTGATAAAACGCTTGAACTCCATTCTTGAGGAAATTAGCCTTTCTACATCAAAAATATTTTTCCTTTCTTAACATGTCATAAAATTTTAAACTAAGATAAGTAGATAAAGAATTAACATTAAAACTTGTAAAGGAAGCGTCATGGAAATAATGTTCTATGAAATCATAAAAATCCATTCATGTTGTATAAGTTAAAAAAAATTCTTCTCGTATTTGGCCGAAAAATTCAAAAAGTACCTCGTACTACAAATGACAAAAGATTCTGTTCATATATTTTACTAAAAACTCACCAATAGGTAAAATTTTATTGAAACCATTGTATTAGGATAGAAATAATAATTCATATTGAGGAAACATGGATGTGGATGATAAATATTCCCCGATAAATACCGAAGTATAAAGAATCTTAGATAAAAATTAAAATTGTAAGATTTTCCCCTACCATAGGTCCGATTTGCTTCGTACGTATCCGAACCTACTTTATAATGATTTAAATGATGTCATTGACTTTTTAAAGGATTATATTCATTGTTATGATATCATATATGGTCATATTCATATCTTTTTATTAGAATTATTTCATTGCTACTTGTTATTCGGGTGTTTATTGCATTATGTTCTTATGCATGTTTTGTCGAATAGATTCTTATTATTCTTTTTAGGTTATAGATACCTCATTTCAAAAATGGTATTAGTGTAATATATATCATATTTATTCATTAAATTCATTTATATAATCATTATTCAATGAATATCATGTTGAACGAGTCACATCACATCGTGGAGATGGTAGGCTGTATGTACGCACGAGCGATGATATTGTTCCCATCATCATTGAATTGTATTGAAGTGTATGTATACTATTTAAGAATAAATATCACTTTAAAATAACCATATTTAGTTATTATTTACACCATTATACCCATCCATGTACAGTTGTTGTGGAAAACAGATTATTCCACGGCGTGGAGATGGTATTCCGTACGTACGCACACGCGTTGATTTCGTTTTCCATAGGATCGATAGAAGGTGAAATAGGGTTTTTTCACATTTTTAATAAAATATCAATATATTAGTGATACTTATTTTATTACTTCATAATGAAACAACTAAATAATAGGTATTAGAAGAAGAAATAAATTTGAAAGAATCGGTAACAGATATTACCTCTTCTTCGACACGCCTCTTTGAAACCTCCTCTTAGGGCACTAATGTTGGTCTTTGAAGAATACCAGGACCTCTAGAATATTAATATGGAAGATTAGAAGATTAATAGTCTAGGATTGGATTATCATGAATGCTCAATGTTGTGTAAAGAGGAGAGGGAGGAGGTGACCTTTTATAAGGGAGGAGAGGGGCACCTTTGGAAACCTCTAAAATATTAATTTATAATAAACAATAACCCCACATAAAAACTTCCAAAGTGAGTCAAATTAGGATATTATATAATATAGGGTTGTAATCTCATCATCCAATTAAATTTAGACATTTTTTTATTTTATTGTAAACCTTATCAGTTTGATTTATCCTTAGTTAATCTATTTAATTTTATTTGTGTAATAATGTCATAAATTTTATATTGTTATAAATAATTACTTATGTGTTCTTAATTATACCTAATATGATAATTGTTGACATGTTAGATCATATAAAGTTTAATTTGTAATTTGTAAAATATATTTGTGATTTTTAAACAATTTAATAACATAAAATATCAATAGTGTCAATTTTGAGACAATTAATTTATTTTAATTTAAATAATATCCACAAAGAATATTTGTTCTAACCAAAATATTTAATATATTTCTAACATGTCATATTTATTAATAAAATTAATGGATAAAATTAATTAGTCAATATAATATTTATTTTAATATTTTTAAAACCATTTATTTGATATTTCAATTAATGAATTAATTTCTACATCACTATTGTGTCCTCATTAATGATAACTATATTATTCTATAAATTATAAATAAATTATAATGATGTATAAAATTTAATTATATTTTTGGATATTATTAATGATAGAAGTTTCATGATGTTTATCACTAAATTAAAATTATTATACTTATAAGGTTTAAGAGAGTGACATGTTGTCACTTTCATTGGTTTTAATAACAATTAAATTATTTTAATAGTCAATAGTCCATAAAATGAATTTATTCAGACCCTTAGGTGATAAGGGTCGACCTTTAGTAATCCAATATAATTTTGGTAGGTGTTAGGTAATTTTATAATCTTATATTTACCCTTAATTACCTGATTTACCTTTAACTGCAGTAAATAAAAATTACCTTAGTTACTATTCGTAATATCAAAAAAATAAAAGTAACCTATTAAAATAATTTGGACCCACTGAATTAAAATATGGAATCCATTTGTTAAAATTCAAGACAGAGAATTTTCATAAATTAATTTAAAATTAATCCCGTTCTTAAGAAAACAGGTTTTAAATGTTAAATCATTGTCGAAGATTGAAATGTTTTTACCTGTGAATTCAATGTAAAATTAATGGTAATGACATAGATTATATTAAGTGGTAAAAATATATTATATTTATAATTTAAAACCATTAAATATTATAATTTATACATATTAATTATTGCGATGAAAAAAGATGTTTTTAATTAAAATATAACGTGTTTTTACTATTCATTAAAATATGAAAGTTATTAGAATAATATGAAAAATTTATCCAAAGTAAATTTTTATGTCCTAATTCAAAATAAGAATTTTACATTGTCAAATTTGACTTATAAATATTTCAAAAACTTTATTTAATGTGGGTGTGCCATCAAAAGGTAGAAAAACTGCATTTTGTTAAAAATACATATTTTACCCGAAATATTTATATTGTTCTCATACCATGTTCTAGAAAATGTTTAAGAGGAATAATAATTTTTTAAAATTCAAAATGTAGTTAATAATATTCATAACGGCTAGTCCATAATAAAATTATTACAAAATATTGTTGTTTAGTGAAACCCGATATTGCGTACTACACAAGCTGTCGAGGAAGGTCACGATTGCATGTAACACAAGCCAAGAATAGTGTTTGTGTATAATATATGCTAATATGGTGTTGCGTATATCACAAGATAATTTTTGTGTAACATACAACACAAGACACCAATGAAATTAAAAGAATATGTTTCATAAAATCTCGGGATGTTACATTCTACCCCACATAAAATGAATTTCACCCACGAAATTCATCGGGGTTATAAATGGTATACTACTTGAAAGTTTTTTAATAAAAACCCACATCGTTAAAAGTAATACCAAAAGAGAACATTAAAAACTATATTATGAAACATAACAGTTACCCAAATTAACTAATCACTGGGTTTCCACATAGTAGAACATAGGTAAAAATATGGATATGGAAGAGAAATCAAACCATCATGTTCTGATAGAGACTGATAGAGAACATGGCTATGAAAAAGCCAATAATCAAAAAACCATAAATTTGTGATGATCTAAGGTACAATCTGATTCATCGTATGTGAGGACACTAGGACAACACTTTTGGTTTTCAAGATCATCTCCCTAAATTTGATGAATTTGAATTAGAATAACTACTTACTTTATATTGGATGAATCTTACCGTTGCTCATGCCTCGAACAATGTCCCCTTCATCTCTTAAAGAAATGAAGTTGAAATTGTCTTTTGCGATGTTATAGTAGATCATGTGATAGAATGATATGTCATTCCATCTGTCTCAAACATAATGCTAGAAATAGATATATACATAAGTCCATCTATGGTGAGATTAATCATATATTGTTCCTAAAATGGTCATATACTTCGTATGTCATACCACATAATAAAATAAATCAAATTTATACTAACTAGGGACTTCCATTAGGCTAGTGGTAGGCGATAAAGGCATGTAACACTTTAGTTGTGGGTTCGATTCCCTCAACCTTGTCCGACGCGATGGGTTGCTACCCATCCTGTAGGTTGTCCTTTTTTAAAACTATATTATTATAACATTCCAGAAATAATATCGAAAAAAGGTTCTATCCTTAAACAATACTATATAATTTCCAACTTAATACAATCCAACCATTAGGCTTATAAAAAATACTTTTGTTTGATCTCATAGTATAATGAAAATGACTACTAGAAAGGTCATTTAACAAGCATTGAATACCATCATTTATCCCCCACATATCGTAAGATATATCTTGTTGGACACATACTAAATATTTGAATTCCTTAATCATGTATCCTCTTGAAACATTAATTTCCAAATAATCATTGTGAAAACATGAATGCTGTCAAAAGTGAACTCTTTCCACATAACAAAGCCAAAAAAATTTATATATTCAAACCATGATATCACGTTATCCTTATATCAGTCATGATCTCATTAGTACCATAAAACATCTCATTATCTCCTTACCACTTCATTATGCCCATATCATTTACTTTCCAAAAATATCTGAATAACCATTCATGGTTACCGGTACCATTCATCATATAATTTCAAATACTATTGGAAAATCAATAGTGTTACAATCCTTATATGATTATTTATTCTATAAAACTATTAAATTACCCAGACAACATAACCCTTTATAAACATACAATCATTCCACTACCTTCTTAAACCATTGACCGAGCATGAAAAATTTTTTCATCTCACATATGATTTGTAGTCTCTTCATCAACATCAACATAAATACTACCCATATGACCATGCTGATTCTCTCCATGAGACATTACCTTAGAGAATTTGATTTCATAATGCCCGTACATTCCACATTTAAAACATTTAACCGTTTTTGATGTCTTAGAAATACTATTATCCTTGTCCATGGTGTTAATTGATCCTTTTCATTTGAAATTACTGGATTTGTGTCCATATTTTCCACACCCAAATCATCTTCCAGTTCCTTTGAAACATTCTCCTTGATTCCTCTTCCCACATGATTTACATTGGGAAAATTGAACTTTCTATCCTCTATGATCATCATAAAACTCCATCTTTCTCTTATTAGACGAGTCAAGAAACTTACCAAAGTTGAGATTATTGATCATATTAGGTGATTGACAATTAGGAATAATAACGATATATATACTTCCAGATCCAATTTCCATTGGTTGCTCACAAATAATATCATTTGACTATCCATCATATTCTCAATTATCGTGAATCTTCTTGTTTCCAGCCATTTTCTAAAACCCAAAAAGAATAGCATGAGGGGAAAAAGTCATACTAGGAAAACAAAAAAATAAAGGGGGAATAACTTCAATATCTTACATCATAGGATTAATTCTAAGATCACTTTCGTAATTCTAGATATATAACCTATACTTATAATTAACCTTAGAAACGTCCCTAGACATACCATAGAAATATATCTAGGGATCTCACTAAAGTTTTCACATCCTAGTTTCCAAAGGGTAAGTAAACCTTTCCTCAAATACCAACTATAAAGACCCATTCTTTACATATGTGGTTATTACATCAGAATTGAAGCATACTTATTACAAAATATAACAAAACCATGATAGGATCGTATAGGTATAGTGTATTTAGAAACTGGGAAACATAAACAACTGGTTCATAAATCATCTACATTATCTCTCATTTATTTCATCATATCTAGAGTCCCTTTTGGTGTATCCTACTTAATAACCTTCTTCCTGAATTGGGGAAAATAAAACATACAAAAGGGTGAGCTCAAATGCTAAGTAATGGTAAACAAAAGAAATATAAATCATATCATATTCATAAGAACATAACATTTTGGAAATCTTAACTTGAAAAAGAGATCATAATATCATAACATGGGATAAATAATAGTAGTGAGATGAAATCCCAATAATCATAACATAAAGCATGAAACATTGTGGAATACACACCTAATCATATAGAATCATTTATTAGTAGTGGGAACTCCCTTCAGGCAGAGGCCAAAGTAGTTCTAACCGAACTCAACCATTGTGCCCAGCAGACCATCCAGATCTCTTATATGGAAACAGACTCAATGATCATCTATGCCTCCAAGGTTGGAAAAGGCTCTATCCCCTTGTCAATATCCTATATCTTCCAGAAATGCATAGCTCTCCTCAATGATGATATTATTGTCACTAACACATGGCGGGAGGGTAACAAAGTGGCAGATCAACTGGATTATCTAGCTAACAATGGAACTCATGTTACTTGTCTCTCTCATATCTTTTTTTTAAAACCTAGGAGGTGAACCTAATTCATGGGGATTCCCTTGGGTTGAATTATTTTAGAACCCCTTTGTCCCTTTGTATCATGTTTTTTATCATTTTAATAAAAATGGGATGGTTGGATGTAGTAGTCAAAACCCATTTCCAAGACTACCCGTAGCAGAGAAAGTCTATTTTTGAACACAATTCTTTCCTCATTTCAGTCCTATATCATTGAACCGGATTAAACTACCACTCCAGCCCTATCTATCTCATGAGATATAAATCTTTAATGTGGGTGTGCCATCAAAAGGCGGAAAAACTGCATTTTGTTAAAAATACATATTTTACCCGAAAGATTTATGTTGTTCTCATACAATGTTCTAGAAAATATGTAAGATGAATAATAATGTAATAAAATTCAAAATTCAGTTATTACAATTCATAATGGCTAGTCCATAATAATATTATTACAATATATCATTGTTTAGTGAAACCCTATATTGCGTACTACACACGCTGTCGAGAAAGGTCGCGATTGCGTGTAACGTAAGCCAAGAATAGTGTTTATGTATAATATAAGCTAATACAGTGTTGCATATAGAACAACATAATTATTGTGTAATGTACAACACAAGACATCAACGAAACTAAAAGAATATTTTTCATAAAATCTCGTGGTGTTACATTCTACCCCACATAAAATGAATTTCGCCCACGAAATTCGTCGGGGTTATAAATGGTTTACTACTTGAATGTTTTTTTAATAAAAACCCACATCGTGAAAAGGAATACCAAAACAGAACATTAAAAACTAAATTATGAAAAGTAATGGTTACCCAAATTAACTAATCATTGAGTTTCCACAAAGGAGAAAATAGATAAAAATATGTATATGATTGAGAAATCTAACCATCAAGTTCTGATGGAGAGTGATAGCAAACATGGCTATGAAAAAGCCAACAATCAAAAAGCCATAAATTTGTGATGATGTAAGGTACAATCTGATTAATCGTATATGAGGACACTTGGACAACACTTTTTGTTTTCAAGATCATTTCCCTAAAGTTGATGGATTTGAATTAGAATAATTACTTATTTTATTTTGGAAGAATTTCACCATTGCTCATGCCTCGAACAATTTCCACTTCATCTCTTAATGAAATAAAGTTTAATTTGTCTTTTTCGATGTTTTAGCAGATCATGTGATTGAATGATAGGTCATTCCATCTGTCTCAAACATAAGGTTAGAAATAGATATATACATAAGTCCATCTATGGAGAGATTAATCGTATATGGTTCCTAAAATGGACTTATACTTCATATGTCATACCATGTAATAAAATAAAACTAATTTATACTAACCAGGGACTTCCGTTAGGCTAGTGGTAAGAGATAAAGGCCTGTAGCACTTCAGTTGTGTGTTTGATTCCCGCAACCTTGTCTGACGTGACGGGTTGCCGCCCATCCTATAGGTTGTCCTTTTTCTAAAACTATACTATTATAACATTCCAGAAATAATATCGAAAAAATGATATATCCTTAAAGAATACTATCTAATGTCCAACTTAATCCATTTCAACCTTTAGGATTATCAAAAATACTTCTATCTGATCTCATAGAATAAAGAAAATGACTACTAGAAAGGTCATTTAACAATCATTGAATACCATCATTTATCCCCAATATATCGCAAGATATATCTTGTTGGACACGTACCAAATATGTGAATTCCTTAATCATGTATCCTCTTGAAACATTAATTTCTGAATAATCTTTGTTAAAACATGAATGTTGTCAAAAGTGAACATTTTCCACATACGAAAGCCAAAAATTTCTATATACTCAAACCACTATATCACATTTTCCTTATATCAGTCATGATCTCATTAGTACCATCAAACATCTCATTATCTCCTTATCACAACATTATGCGCATATCATCTACTTTCCAAAAATATATGAATAACCTTTCATGGTTACCAGTACCATTCATCATATACTTTCAAATACTATTGGAAAATTAATAGTGTAACAATCCTTATATGATTATTTATTCCATAATCACATTAAATTACCTAGAAAACATAACCCTTTATAAACATACAATCATTCCTCTACCTTCATAAACCATTCACCGAGCATGAACAATTATTTCATCTCACATATAATTTGTAGTCTCTTCATCATCATCAACATATATACTACCCATATGACAATGATGATTCTCTTTATGAGACATTCCCTTAGGGAATTTGATTTCATAATGCCCGTACATTCCACATTTAAAACATTTAACCGTTGTTGATGTCTTATCAATACCATTATCCTTGTCCATGGTGTTAACTGATCCTTTTCCTTTGGAATTATTGGATTTGTGTCCATATTTTCCACACCCAAAGCATCTTCCAGTTCCATTGAAACATTCTCCTTGATGCCTCTTCCCACATGATTTAAATGTGGAAAATTGAACATTCTTTCCTCTATGATCATCACGAAACTCCATCTTTCTCTTATTAGCTGAGTCAGGAATCTTACCAAAGTTGAGATTATTGATCATATTTTGAGATTGATAATTAGGCATAATAACAATATATGTACTTCCACATCCAATTTCCTTTGGTTTCTCACAAAGAATATCATTCCACTGTCCATCATATCCTCCATTATCGTGATTCTTCTTGTTTCCATTCATTTTCTAAAACCCAAAAAGAATATTGTGAGAGGAAAAAATCATACTAGGAAAACAAAACAATAAAGGTGGAATACCTTCAATATCTAACATCGTAGGTTTAATTATATGATCTCTGTCGTAATGTTATATATATAACCTATACTTATAATTATCCTTAGAAACGTCACTCGACATACCATAGAAATATCTCTAGGGATCTCACTAAATTTTGTGCATCCTAGTTTCCAAAGGGTAAGTAAACCTTTCCTCTGATACCAAATATAAAGACCCACACTTTACATACATGGTTATTACTTTAGAATTGAAGCATACTTATTACAACATATAACAAAACCATGATAGGATCTTATAGGTATAATGTCTTTAGAAACTGGGAATCATAAACAACTGGTTCATAAATCATCTACATTGTCTCACGTTTGTTTCATCATATCTAGAGTCCCTTTTGGTGTATCCTACTTAATACCCTTCTTCCTGAACTGGGGAAAATAAAACATACAAAAGGTTGAGATAAAATACTAATTAAGAGTAAACAAAAGAAATATCAATCATATCATATTCATAGGAACATAACATTTTGGAAATCATAACTTGAAAAAGAGATCATAATTTCATAACATGGGATAAATCAAGGTAGTGAGATGTAATCCCAATAATCATTACTAAAAACATTAATCTTTGTGGAATGCACACATAATCATAGAGAATAATTTCCTAGTAGTGGGAACTATCTTCAGGAAGAGGGAAAAGAAGTCCTAACCGGACTCAACCTTTGTGCCCAGCAGAATATCCAAATCTCTTATATGGAAACAGAATCAATGATCAT
Organism: Viscum album; assembly: GCA_963277665.1. Lineage (NCBI taxonomy): Eukaryota > Viridiplantae > Streptophyta > Magnoliopsida > Santalales > Viscaceae > Viscum > Viscum album. The sequence continues at coordinate 1,913,963,196 of OY728122.1, forward strand.
CTATGCCTCCTTGGTTGGAAAAGGCTCTGTCCCCTGGTCAATATCCTATATCATATGGAAATTCATATCCCTCCTTAATGATGATATTATTGTCACTCACACCTGGCGGGAGGGGAACAAAGTGGCGGATCAACTGCATTCTCTAGCTAACAATTGTACCCATGTAACTTGTCTCTCTCATATCTCTGTTTTTAAACCGGAAGGGGTGATCCTAATTCTGGGGGATTGCCTTGGTTTTCATTATTTTATAACCCTGTAGGCCATTTGTATCATGGTTTTTATCATTTTAATAAAAAAGGGATGGTTGGATGTAGTAGTCAAGACTCATTTCCAATACAATCCTAGTAGACAAAGTCCATTTCTGAACCAAGTTCTTTCCTCGTTTCAGTCGTCTATCACTGAACCGGATTAAACAGCCATTCCAGCCCTATCTATCTCATGAGATATAAATCTTTACCCAATTAATTGGATGGATATATAGGTCCAACGCATCTCAAAATGATACCATTCTTATGTGTGCCACAATATCATAAATCATACATCAAAACATAACCCATGTAATAAAAATGTGATTCTTAAACATCATTCCATCATAACATAATCCATATAAGATAAAAGGAAATCATAAAAATAATTCCATCATAAAAGAATAAAATAAATGTAAAAATAGGTATAGAAACCGAACCCTATATTATTTTAGATGGAAAATAATTTTGATAAAATGCTTTAACTCCATTCTTGAGGAAAATATCCTTTCTACTTCAAAAACATTTTCCCTTTCTTAACATGTCATAAAATTTCATACTAAGAGAATTTGATTAAAAATTAACTTGAAAACTTGTAAAGGAAGATTCATGGAAATAATTTTCTATGAAATCATAAAAATCCATTCATGTTGTATAAGTAAAAAAAAACCTTCTCATATTTGGCCAAAAAAGTCAAAAAGTACCTCGTACTACAAATGACAAAAGATTCCGATCATATATTTTACTAAAAATTCACCAATAGGTAAAATTTTATTTAAACCATTGTAGGAGGATTGAAAAAATATTTCATATTGAAGAAACATGGATGTGGATGATAAATTTTCCCCAGTAAATACCGAAGTATAAATAATCTCAGATAAAAATTGAGTTTGCGAGATTTTCCCTTACCTTAGGTCCGATTTTCTTCATACGTATCTGAACCTCCTTTATAATGATTTAAATGATGTCATTGACTTATTAAATAATTATATTCATTGTTATGATATCATATATGGTCATATTCGTATCTTTTTATTAGTAATATTTCATTGCTACTTGTTATTCGGGTGTTCATTGCATTATGTTCTTATGCATGTTTTGTCGAAAAAATTATTATTATTCTTTTTAGGTTATAGATACTTCATTTACAAAATGGTATTAGTGTAATATATATCATATTTATTCACTCAATTAATTTATATAATCATTATTAAATGAAGATCATGTTGAACGAGTTGCATCACATCGTGAAGATGGTAGGTCGTACTTACGCATGAGCGATGATATCGTTACCATGATCAGGGAATTGTATTGAAGTGTATGTATACTATTTTAGAATCAATATCAATTTACAATAACCATATGTAGTTATTCTTTACACCATTATACCTATCCATGTAAGGTTGTGGTGGAAAACAGATTTTACCACGGCGTGGAGACGATATTATGTACGTACGCACAAGCGGTGATTTCATTTTCCATAGGATGGATAGAATGTGAAATAGGGTTTTTTTAATATTTATAATAAAATATTAGTATGTGAGTGATAATTATATTATTACATCATAATGAAACAACTAAAGAAGCGGTAGTAGAAGAAGAAATAAATTTGAATATATCGGTAACAGATATTGCCTCTTCTTCGACATGCCTATTTGAAACCTCCTCTTAGGGCACTAATGTTTGTCTTTGAAGAATACCAGGACCTCTATAATATTACTATGGGAATTTAGAAGAGTAATAGTCTGGGTTTGTCTTATCTTTAAGGCTCAATGTTGTGTAAAGTGGAGAGGGGGGAGGTTACTGTTTATAAGGAGGAGAGGGGCACCTTTGGAAACCTCTAAAATATTAATTTATAATAAACCCTAACCCCACATAAAAACTTCCAAAGTGAGTAAAAAATGGATTTTAGATAAGATAGGGTTGTAATCCCATCAACAAACTAAATTTAGAAATTTTTTTATTTTATTGTAAACCTTATCATTTTGATTTATCCTAAGTTAATCTATTTAATTTTATTTGTGGTAATAACGTTATAAATTTTATATATTTATAAATATGTACTTATGTGTTATTAATTTTACATAATATGATAATTTATGACATTTTATGTCATATAAATTTCCATTTGTCATTGTAAATTTAAATTTGTGATTTTTAAAAATTTTAATAATATAAAATATCAATAGTGTCAATTTTGACACAATTAATTTATTTTAATTTAAATAATATCCACAAAGAATATATGTTCGAACCAAAAAATTTAATATATTCCTAACATGTCATATTTATATATAAAATTAATGTATCACAGTAATAAGTTCATATAATATTTATTTTAATATTTTTAAAACCATTTATTTGATATTTCAGTTAATGAAATAATTTCTACATCACTATTGTGTCTTCATTAATGATAATTATTGTATCCCTATAAATTATAAATAAATTCTCATGATGTATAAAATTGTATTATATTTCTGTATACTATTCATGTTCGAATTTTCTTGATGTTTATCACTAAATTAAAATTATTATACTTATAAGGTTTAAGAGATTGACATGTTGTCACTTTCATTGGTTTTAATAACAATTAAATTATTTTAATGGTCAAAATTCCATAAAATGAATTTAGTTCGACCCTTAGGTGATAAGGGTCGACATTTAGTCATCCAATAGTATTTTTTAGGTCTTAGGGTAATTTAATATTCTTATATTTATCCTTAATTACCGGATTTACCTTTAACTCAAGTAAACAAAAATTACCATAGTTACTATTCATAATATCAAAAAATAAAAGAAACCTATTAACATAATTTGGACCCACTGAATTAAAATATTGAATCCATTTCATAAAATTCAAAACACAAATGTTTCAGAAATTAATTTAAAATTAATCTCGTTGTTAAGAAAACTGGTTTTAAATGTTAAAACATTGTCAAAGATTGAAATGTTTTTACCAATGAATTCAATGTAAAATTAATGGTCATGACATAGATTATATTAAGTGGTAAAAATATATTACATTTATACTTTAAAACCATTCAATATTATAATTTATCCATATTAATCATTTTGATGAAAAAATTTGTTTTTAATTAAAATATAGTGTGTTTTTACTATTCATTAAAATATGAAAGTTATTAGAATAATATGAAAAATTTATCCAAAGTAAATTTATATATCCAAATTCCAAATAATAATTTTTTTTGTCAAAATTTAACTTATAAATATTTCAAAAACTAGATTTAATGTGGGTGCACCATCAACAGGGGGAAAAACTGCATTTTTTATAAAATATATATTTTACCTGAAAAATTTATATTGTCCTCATAACATGTTCTAGAAAAAATGTAAGATGAATAATAATGTTATAAAATTCAAAATTTAGTTAATACTATTCATAACGGCTAGTCCATAATAATATTATTACCATATATCGTTGCGTAGTGAAACCCGGTATTGCATACTACACACGCTGTCGAGAAAGGTTGCAATTGCGTGTAACGCAATCCAAGAATAGTGTTTGTGTATAATATAAGCTGATACGGTGTTGCGTATAGAACATGATAATTTTTTTGTAACGTACAACACAAGAGATCAATGAAATTAAAAGAATATTTTTCAGAAAATCTCGGGGTGTTACATTCTACCCCCCTTAAAAAGGAATTTCTCCCACGAAATTCGTCGGGGTTATAAATGGGTTACTACTTGAATGTTTTTTTAATAAAAACCCACATCGTGAAAAGGAATACGAATACATAACTTTAAATACTAAATTATGAAATGTAATGGTTACCCAAATTAACTAATCACTGAATTTCCACATAGGAGAACATAGGTAAAAATATGGATATGGAAGATAAAATCTAACCATCAAGTTATGATGGAGAGTGATAGAGAACATGGATATAAAAAATCACATAATAAAAAATCCATAAAGTTGTGATGATCTAAGGTACAATCAGATTCATCGTATATGGGGACACTAGATCAACACTTTTGGTTTTCAAGATCATTTCCCTAGAGTTGAAGAATTTGAATTAGAATAATTACTTACTTTATTTTGGAAGAATCTCACCATTGCTCATGCCTCGAAAAATTTCCACTTCATCTCTTAAATAAATGAAGTTGAATTTTTCTTTTCCGATGTTTTATCAGATCATGTGATAGAATGATCGGTCCTTACATCTGTCTTAAACATATGGTTTGCAATAGATATATACATAAGTCCATCTATGGTGAGATTAATCGTATATGGTTCTTAAAATGGACTTATACTTCATATGTCATACAAATTAATAAAATAAAACTAATTTATACTAACCATGTACTTCTGTTAGGCTAGTGGTAGGCAATAAAGGCCTTTAGCACTTCGGTTGTGGGTTCAATTCCCGCAACATTGTCCGACGCGACGGGTTGATGCCCATCCTGCAGGTTGTCCTTTTTCTAAAACAATACTATTATAACATTATAGAAATAATATCGAAAAAGGTTCTATCCTTAAACAATACTATCTAATGTCCAACTTAATCCATTCCAACCTTTAGGCTTATCAAAAATACTTCTGTCTGATCTCATAGTATAAAGAATATGACTACTAGAAAGGTCATTTAACAAGCATTGAATACCATCATTTATTCCCCATATATTGAAAGATATATCTTGTTGGCCACATATCAAATATGTGAATTCCTTAATCATGTATCCTGTTGAAACATTAATTTCCAAATAATATTTATGAAAACATGAATGCTATCAAAAGTGAACTCTTTCCACATACCAAAATCCAAAAATTTCTATATCCTCAATCCATGATATCACATTGCCCTTATATCAGTCATGATATCATTAGTACCATCAAACATCTCATTATCTCCTTATCACTTCATTATGCGAATATCATCTACTTTCCAAAAATATCTGAATAACCTTTTATGGTTACTGGAACCATTCAACGTATACTTTCAAATACTATAGGAAAATCAATAGTGTAACAATCCTTGTACGATTCTTTGTTACATAATGCCATTAAACTACCCAGACAACATAACCCTTATAAACATAAAATCATTCCACTACCTTCTTAAAATTTTGACCGAGCTTGACAAATCATTCTTCTCACATATCAATTGAATTCTCTTTATCATCATCAACATAAATACTACCCATATGAAAATGCTGATTCTCTTCATGAGACATTCCCTTATGGAATTTGATTTCATAATGCGTGTACATTCCACATTTAAAACATTTAACCATTGATGATGTCTTAGAAATACCATTATCCTTGTCCATGGTGTTAATTGATCCTTTTCCTTTGCAATTACTGGATTTTTGTCCATCTTTTCCACACCCAAATCCTCTTCCAATTCCTTTGAAACATTCTCCTTGATGCCTCTTCCCACATGATTTACATGGGGAAAATTGAACTTTCTTTCCTCTATGATCATCATGAAACTCCATATTTCTCTTATTAGTTGAGTCAGGAAACATACCAAAGTTGAGATTATTGATCATATTATGAGATTGATAATTTAGAATAATAATGATATATGTACTTACAGATCCAATTTCCTTTGGTTTCTCACAAAGAATATCATTCCACTATCTATCATATCCTCCATTATCGTGAATCTTCTTGTTTCCAGCCATTTTCTAAAACCCAAAATGAATAGTGTGAGCGGAAAAAATCATACATGGAAAAAAAATAAAGGGGGAATACCTTCATTATCTAACATCATAGGTTTAATTCTAATATCGTTGCCATAATTATAGATATATAACCTATACATATAATTAACCTCAGAAACGTCCCTAGACTTACCTTAGAAATATATCTAGGGATCTCACTAAAGTTTTCGCATCCTACTTTCCAAAGGGTAAGTAAACCTTTCCTCAGATACCAACTATAAAGACCCATACTTTACATACATGGTTATTACTTCAGAATTGAAGCATACTTATTACAACATATAACAAAACCATGATAGGATCTTATAGGTATACTGTCTTTAGAAACGGGTAAACATAAACAACTGGTTCATAAATCATCTACATTGTCTCCCGTTTATTTAATCATATCTAGAGTCCCTTTTGGTGTATCCTACTTAATACCATTATTCCTGACCTGGGGAAAAGAAAACATAAAAAAGTTTGAGCTCAAATACTAAGGGTAAACAAAATAAATATCAATCATATCATATTCATAAGAACATAACATTTTGGAAATCTTTACTTGAAAAAGAGATAATAATTTCATAACATTGGATAAATCATGGTAGTGAGATGTAATCCCAATAATCATAACTAAAAACATGAATCTTTGTGGAATACACAAATAATCATAGAAAATCATTTCTTAGTAATCAAGACTCGTTTTCAAGACTATCCTAGTGGAAAAAGTCCATTTCTGAACCGAGTTCACTCCTCATTTCAGTCCTGTATCACTGAACCGGATTAACCTATCGTTCCTGCCCTGTCAATCTCATGAGATATAAATCATTCACCAATGCATTGGGTGGAGATATAGTTCTCACCCATCTCATCATGATACAATTCCTATGTGTGCCACAAGATCATAAATCATACATCATATGATAACCCATGTAATAAAAATGGGATTCTTAAACATCATGTGATCATAACATAATCCATTAAGATAAAAGAAAATCATAAAAAAATTCCATCATAACATAATAAAATCAATGTAAAAATATTGATATAAACAAAACCCTATATTATTTTAGATGGAAAATAATTTTAATAAAATGCTTGAACTCCATTCTTGATGAAAATATTCTTTCTACTTCAAAAACATTTTTCCTTTCTTAACCTTTTATAAAATTTTTAAAAAAAGAAGTTTATTAAAAATAAACATGAAAACATTTAAAGGAAGCTTCATGGAAATAATTTTCTATGAAATCATAAAAATCCATTCATGTTGTATAAGTTAAAAAACATTCTTCTCATATTTGCCCGAAAAAGTCAAAAATTACATCGTACTGCAAACAAAAAAAAGATTTTGTTCATATATTTTACTTAAAATTCTCCAATATGTAAAATTTTATTTCAGCCATTGTAGGATGATTGAAATAATATTACATATTGAGGAAACATGGATGGGGATGATAAATATTCCCTATTAATACCGAACAATAAACAATCTCGGATAAAAATTGAGATTGTGAGATTTTCCCTTACCTTAGGTCGATTTGCTTCATACGTATCTGAACCTCCTGTATAATGATTTAAATAATCTCATTGACTTATTATAGAATCATATTCATTGTTATGATATCATATATGGTCATATTTTTATATTCATATTAGTAATATTTCATTGCTACTTGTTATTCAGGTGTTCATTGCTTTTTGTTCTTATGCATATATTGTCGAATAAATTATTATTCTTCTTGTTAGGTTATAGATAAATAATTTCCATAATGGTATTAGTGTAATATATATCATATTTATTCATTCACATCATTTATATAATCATTATTCAATGAAGATCATGTAGAACGAGCCGCATCACATCGTGGAGACGGTAGGCAGTACGTGTGCACGAGCGATGATATTGTTCACATGATCATGGAATTTTATTGAAGTGTATGCATACTAGTTCAGAATCAATATCATTTTAAAATAACCATATATAGTTATTATTTACACCATTATACCCATCCAAGTAACTTGGTGGTGGAAAACAGATTATACCACTCCATGGAGACGGTATTCTGTACGTACGCACGAGCGATGATTCCGTTTTCCGTCAGATGGATAGAAGGTGAAATAGGTTTGTTTCATATTTATAATAACATATCAGTATATAATTGATACTGATGTTATTACTTAATAATTAAACAACTAAATAAGATTAAGTAGAAGAAGAAATAAATTTGAAAGAATCGGTAACAGATATTACCTCTTATTCGACACGCCTCTTTAAAACCTCCTCTTAGGGAACTAATGTTGGTCTTTGAAGAAGACCATGACCTCTATAATATTACTAGGGGAGTCTAGAGAAGTAATGGGAATGGATTGGCCGAGCATGAAGGCTCAATGTTGTGTAAAGAGGAGAGGGAGGAGGTGCCCTTTTATAAAGGATGAGAGGGGCACCTTTGGAAACCTCTAAAATATTTATTTATAATATACCCTAACCACACTTAAAAACGTCTGAAGTGAGTAATATTAGGATATTAGATAAGATAGGGTTGTAATATATTAAAAAAGTTAAATTTATACATGTTTTTATTTTATTGTAAACCTTATCATTTTGATTTATCCTTATATAATTTATTTAATTTTATTTGTGCTAAAATTGTTTTTAATTTTATATGGTTATAAATACTTACTTATGTGTTCTTAATTATACATAATTTGATTATTTTTGACATGATATATAATATAAATTTTTATTTGTAATTTTTAAAATATATTTGTGATTTTTAATCAATTTAATAATATAAAATATGAATATTGTCAATTTTGACACAATTAAATTATCATACTTTAAATAAGCTCCACACAGAATATATGTTCAAAAAATTATTTAATAGATTCCTAACATGTCATTATTATATATAAAATTAATGGATCACATTTATTAGTTCGTATAATATTTATTTTAATATTTTTAAAACCATTTATTTGATATTTCAATTAATGAAATAATTTCTACATCACTATTGTGTCATCATTAATGATAATTATTTTATCAATAAAAATTATAAATAAATTCTCATAATGTATAAAATTGTATTAGATTTCTTGATACTATTCATGTTCAATGTTTCATGAAGTTTATCACTAAATTAAAATTATTATACTTATAAGGTTTAAGAGAGTGACATGTTGTCGAATTCTTTGGTTTTAATAACAGTTAAATTATTTTAATGGTCAAAAGTACATAAAATGAATTTATTCCGACCATTAGGTGATAAGGGTCGACATTTAGTCATCCAATAGAATTTTGGAAGGTGTTAGGTTAATTTTATAATCTTATATTTTCACTTAATTAAATGATTTACCTTTAACAGCAGAAAATAAAACATTCCACAGTTACTATTCATAACATCAAATAAATAAAAGTAACCTATTAACATAATTTGGACCCACTGAATTCAAATATGGAATCCATATTTTAAAATTCATAACATAGATGTTTTAGTAATTAATTTGAAATTAATCCTGTTGTTAAGAAAACGTGTTTTAAAATTTAAAACATTGCCAATGATTGAAATGTTTTTACCTATGAATTCAATGTAAAATTAATGGTAATGAAATACATTATATTAAATGGTAAAAATATATTCTATTTATTCTTTAAAACCATTAAATATTATAATTTATCCATATAAATATGTGCGATGAAAAAAGTAGTTTTTAATTAAAATATAGTGTGTTTTTACTATTCATTTAAATATGAAAGTTATCAGAATAATATGAAAAATATATTGAAAGTATATTTTTATATACTAATTCCAAAGAAGAATTTTATTTTGTCAAATTGAACTTTTAAACATTTCAAAAACTAGATTTAATGTGAGTACTGCTTCAAAAGGCGGCAAAACTGCATTTTTTTAAATATTCTTATTTTTCCCGAAAAATTTATTTTGTTCTCATACCATGTTCTAGAAAATGTGTGAGATGAATAATAATGTTTTAAAATTCAAATGGTAGTTAATACTATTCATAACGGCTATTCCATAATAATATTATTACAATATATCATTGTTTAGTGAAACCCGATATTACGTACTACGCACACTATCGAGGAAGGTCGCGATTGCATGTAACGCAAGCCAAGAATAGTGTTTATGTATAATATAAGATAATAAAGGGTTGCATATAGAAAAATATAATTTTGGTGTAACTTACAACACAAGAGATCAATGAAATTAAAAGAACAATTTTCATAAAATCTCGGGGTGTTACAGGAGCACCTGCTGGAAACGTGCTGTAATTTCTGCCGGCGGCATGAACCGTACCAGCTTCTCTGGCATGGGGTTACTGTTCACCCACGGGTTCGACCAAACATTGACTGTGGTTTTATCCTTCATTCCAGCTCCTTTTTAAATGCCTCTTGCACTGAAGGAATTGTCTCATCATCCTCTTAACGAATCTGGACATAGCAAATTTTTCCAATAGCTTTCAATTTTCGTGTCACTAGAGAATTCACTACCACCTCGCTGTCTCATCTCTGGTCGCTCCGACTCACCTCTGGTACCACTTGTTAGGGTGAGGCGAGGGTGTGTGCCATCTAGAACACCCAAAAATGAAAAAAAAAGAATCAACCCATAGATTTTACATGGTTCGGTAGTTTTGCCTACGTCTATGGGAGAAGTGGTCATCGGTTTTATTGTCTCCGGATCAAACTCACCGGAGGATCACACAAAAATACATACAATCAGATAACCACCCTTACAAACAATGTGATTTTCATTAAATTTTAAATAGGTACCAAAACCATTATTCTCCATCGTTTGGTTGGCAGGTCATATACCCATGAAACATCCTCCACCAGCTGTTGTCCACTTTAATGCCCACCAAAGAAGACTTGTAACTGGGTTGGTTTCCACCCTCAGAAAACCTAATGCTGGCCATGCTGCGGACCAAACAACTCTCCACCACTGAATCCTCCAAAATATGGGAGTGTCCCCCACAAACCACACAAATCCACCACACATTTGGTTATCCACCACACTATCTATTCCCAATGGTTTGATGAAAAAACCTTCAAATTATACATCCTTTTGTAGTGTTAATCCCAGATATATTCTCCTCTCATGATTCTATCACCATTCTGCAAATCTTCACAGAATCATGGCACCCAGAAATTGTCGATATTTCAACCACAAGGACCTGATGACAATGAACTTGAAGATTAGAGAGATAAAAGCACAATATTAAAAGGGTTTGTATTCTTGGACAAGTGTTCTTTTCCAGCCAATCAAGAATGGACACATGGGTTAGATGAACAATTGAGAAACAATATATTTCTATAAATTAATTAGGTGAAAGGGAGCACAGATTGAAAAATTAATTATAACATGCTCAATGTTTAATCACTGGAAAAAAACCCCAAAGACATGTCTTACCTCGATCGGATTGATCGTTATTGATGAATATCTCACATGTGTAACTATCGGAAGAAGCTGCTGCATTCATCGCACTCGATCTACCTGGGTCAAGGGGTTCATCGTCATTCTTATTTTGTGATTTGATAAGGAGAGGATTGGAGAGGGTGGTTTCATCATTGCAAAAAATTATTATGAGGTAATTCCTCTAAAATTTGAATTTATAACCCTCAATTATATTAATATGTTAATCAAATAACTAAATAAGTAATTATTTAAATATTTAATATTCATCCACTATGACACATATGCCGTACTCTCGACGCCGGCAAAGGTCATAAACCACCTAGTGTAAAACCTACATTCTAAGCTTAGAGGGGGTCTTTGAATTATTATTCAGGTCCCAGTCCATGAGTTATTTGAGTTTGTACTATTAAATGAATAATTTAATAATTTAATTTTTCTGGTTAACATACAGGCAACAAGCGAGGGGTCCAAACGTCCCACACCGACTTATTTTATATCGCTTATAGGGTAAACACAACATTCCGAATCCAAATGTAGATTCAGATTTATGATTCAAGATACCATCTGAGAGATATCCAATTTAATTTTTTTTGCATAGATTAAAATATACTTAATATTTTTTTATAATTTATTATGACAACTCCGGGCCTCAGAATTACACTTCTCTTAGCAACTATCTCTAGAAATATATATAGAAATATTCCATGGAAAAAACCAGATATCTCAATTATTCCCTCCATCAAGATTTTTATCCTCGAAAACAAAAACTATGGAAGAAACTCAGGATACAAACCTCCCACATTGCACTCCTTCTCCCAGGAAATCTTGTAGATTTCTATACATCCACAACACGCAATCCAAAAGGATTTTCCTTCCTCATAAGGTTTACTCCTATCGATGACATGCATAGGAACATGCACATATCTCCTCATCTGTGGAATGTGGGAGACGTCGTGTGCCCACTCCATTAATTTGGGTATAGAATGGGGATAAGAAACCTCACCATCCCATTGAAAAGTCTTGAACGACCTAATGAAAATCTGGGGAAGGTTTTCTTCTCTGGCCGAACCTCTACAACCCACGTCTGGTCTGGAATCACTACTTGTCCTTATAATAGGGTATCATGATTCCCTTATTCAGAATACCCATCCAAGGAAACATCTAAATATATCTGATCACGTAGTATTTAATATTCGATGCATCACTACCAAAACTATCTTATACAATTAGGAAGGAAATGATTCATCACCATCGAATGAAGCGAACTGTACCCTCCTGCTGTGAAAATTCCCAAAATAAGCGAGCTTTGGACTTCCTACTGTGGGAATCTACAACAATATTTCCATTTTCTAGAGTATATACTGTCTCAATGTAATAGTCCTACAGGTAGTTCAACCAGAGTTACCACCTCAGGTTCAAGTCTATCTGGGGGGAGGACACACCTGAGAATCTAGTGGTCTGAACAAACCACAATTCACTCTCCCATATGATAGAGTGTCACCATTCTTAGGGGGAATATTATCATTGTTATCCCAAGGTAGTGAGTCACATAGTTCTTATCGTGGGGCCTCTATCACCTCAACTTGTACTTGATAACTTCTGTATCAATGCTTATGTTGAGCATGTAAAGGTTCCAACGAATAGGGTAGGTGAACAAACTCATCCAACTGCAAGAGTCTAAATGAATACAGGTTGTCGAATACTCAATGTGTCATTGTCCCTCTTGGAATGAGAGTAACCCAAAAATAAGAAAACTACTATACCCACTAGTGGAATTGTGAGCAAAAAGTTTTCAATCAAGAAAACTATAACGGCAATTCTAGGACCTTCTCTGACACTCCATCACACAACCTCACTATGAATACAGAAGTCAGAGGGACTCGTCCATAACACCTTGATACCATCCACTGTGGTCAGAACTGACTCACCCTCAATGTTTTTCTCATTAACAAAAACATATCTCGGTTGGGGGAATACTCCTATTCTTTGTACATTCGTAGCTATATCGAACATCCTCGACACAAGGTTAACATTGACTCCCCGAATCACCCTGATAAAAACTCAAGCAAGAAGAAGGGAGAAAAGATTTTTTCACAATGTTCCAAACATGTTCTACTGAAAAAATTTAAAAAAAGTTCAGCCTCTTATCATCTAATGCTCTATAGAATTGTAGAACTCCAATGCTCGCATCTATCTGTGGTCCCAACTAACACCTCAATAACTGTCATGTTTTATCATTTACATTTTCTATAATTTTGAATGGTTATCTAATATTATGTGTAGTGAACCCAACCCCAGAATCCCAAAACTAGTGCATGGTTTATTACATTTTTTAATTTGAAAGGAATCACATCTCGATGGATTGAATAGTTTATTAATCTTGGTAATCTAGATAAATACATGAGTCTTACTTAAATTTTGAAATAGAAAAATTTCAACATATTTTTTCAATTATATAAAAATATTATTTAATATAGTTTACCCCTACATATGATACATTGTGAAATTTTGGAAATCCTATTGAAATGAAACATAATAATGGTGAGCTAAAATGATTAGTAAGGTTTAAGTAAAACAGAAGTGATAATAAATAAATAATAATAATCAACATGGAATAGTATATTACTGAACACACATTCCATTTAAATATCATTATATGGAATAATCAATATTGAAAGGTAAATAAATAAGGACACATGCTATTTAAATAACTGGATAATGGATAACTTATATGGGAAGGTAAAGAACTGAAATAATATGGCATTCAGTCAATACACTGAGAATAAAATGTATCCAAAGATTATATCATTGTGAAAATATTATAGATAATAATTACTAAAATATTATATTATGTAATTCTAAATTATTAAACGCCATGATTTAAACCATCATGATACCTCTACTTTCAAGAAATTTCAAACGATCATTTAAAACAACATGTAGAAAACCATTTAATACCATCTTAACTAATTGTCTCATAAGACATACTGATTAATTAAGTGGATATATTATAAAGGAAATCACCCTTAACTATAGTTCCATATAAGTCCTCATATATGGAATAATCAATTAAATTCAGGAATCATTATTCCTCAACTTCAAAAATCTTCACTGAGTAATATAGAGGGATTTTTTAATGTTTCCCATGTTAACTATATAAATTTCAAAGTAAACACTATATGTAAAAATTAGATATAGTTTAAGAAATTATTATATATTTGATAAATTATATGGATATGTATGGGATATTTAATTTCCAATTATCACATTAAAGTGAATATTTTAATCAGATGTCGATGAATACCAACTGAAAAAAGGAGGTGAGTTTTAATACTATCCTTGGTAAAAATAATCAGAAACTACCTAGAAGAAGGATAAGGTCCATGTCAAAATATACCAATTGAATTAATACTAATTGTATTTTTTCATTTTTAAAAATAAATACTATAAAAATATCTTTAAATAAATTATTTTTATGATATCATTTTAATTTTGGAAATAATTTTTAAATTATTTTTCATTGAAAATCACTTTTCAGAAATATTTTCAGGAAAAAGATACTTAAAAACATACAAATTAATCTTCAATGAATTGAAATCCATGATGTAGGTTAATTCCATACAAACCATAAAATTAAAAAAATCAAAATTCTTTATGCCTTACAATAAGGCGAGGAATGTTCCTCACTCAAAAAATTACAAGAACATTCATTTCACCATTTCAATAAATTACGAATGGGAATTAATTCGAAAAATAAAAAAGATTCAATTAGGAAAAATTTTAATTTATTAAATTGTGTAAAAATTAATTTTATAAACCATTTTGAAAATGTCAAAAACATTTTTAAATCATTTTTAAAAAACTTGGTTTTAAAAGAGAATATATTTTTGACTGAATTGATAGATGAAGTAAGATTTCATAAAAACATTTCATCAGTTAATTTAAGAACTAAACTGTGGAAAATTATAATATTACTTGAAAATATAATTATTAATAATATTATAATAAAATGAAATTATTTATTAAAATGTTATCATTTAATTTCATTTAACTTAAATTCAAGAATAAAAAATCTTAACAAAAATTATATTTTTATGAAAACCCTGGAAAATATTATAATGTTGATGTGGGAATCATAAAATTAATCAATTATGTGTACCAAATATAAATCATCATAAATTTATTTAAATAAAACATAAGATAATCAAAAGTTATTATACACATAATTATATATTGATTTAATCAATGAAGTAGAAGTTAATCCTAATGAAAAATAATTGTGTTAAGAAATTCATTACATCATTGTAACTTTTACATAAAATCCCCGTAGATTAAATACTTTAAATTGAATCATAAAATACCATGAGGATTTAAGTATTCATGATATTACATGTCAAAGGGATTGTATATAAAACATATAAAATAGATTAAGGGAATAATATTACTCTGTTATCCAATGAAATAAAATGGAGGCGAAATCACTTATCTCACAATTCCATTTAATGAACATTATTTAACCATTTATTAGAAATTTTAAAACTTTTATTAAATTATAAAAGAACCATATTAATGTTTATAATATCATATTTGATCATTTCATTACATCCTATTACTTGTTCGTTAATAATCGTTCATTTTTTCATTATTTCAAGTTTTAATTTCATTAATTTCCATTCGCGCTTCATCATAAAAGATCTGGTTTAGTGAATATTATATTGTTAAATCATCTAAATACCATTAATAATAACATATTTATATTATTTAAAAATAAATTATAATTTTTTAAAACCAATCATTGAAGATGGTGTTGAAAAATTAAATACGCTACAATCATTGAGATTGTGGGTCATACGCATGCATGTGTAACAGTTCCATTTTCAACGACCATTAAGGAAAAAAGTCAAGTAATATTTTATTGTTCCAAAATTATTATTATTATTTAATAACCAGATTTTATATTTAAATATATCATCCATGTGGTTTGGTGAGGAAAATAGAGTCACATCGCTTCATGATGGTGGTAGTCCACACCTACAAGAATGATGTTATCATTTTTATGTGAGTGAAATGTAATGAATGAATATGATATATATCATCCTTAAATAATCATAAATATTTCATAAATATATTGATTATTTCATTTATATCACAAATAATTATTATCTTTATCTTTATCACCTTCCACATGAATCATTATAGAAAGACGAATCACATCTCTTCATGAGGACACATTCCACCATACACATGAGCGATGTTATTGTATCTCCTAGTAAATGGAATGTATAATTATATATATGATATAATGACTCCATATGTATAAATTTGTTTTAAATATTATATATATAATTTATACCAACCATCATACCCAACCATGAGATGAGGAAATGGAAAAAAATGACATTGGTTCATGAAGTAGTAGCCTGCTATACACATGAATGAGGATTTACTATCCCATTTTATAGAAGTGAATATGGTTTTAGGTTAGTAAATAATTATATCAACATTATTAAATATCATCTCCCTCTCAATATAACCAAATGAAGTGAGATATAATGGACCTCGAGCCCCGCCTCTAATAGGCCTCGGGTTGGCAACTGGCACCGAGGATATACAAATCTCATATATGGGAGGAATTAACCTATATAAAATAAAGAGAATCTGAAGATAAGATAAATCATACAAAAACAACTCCAATAAAGAATATAAAAATAAATCAAAAAACCTTCCTACATGCATATATAAATATTACTGATACAAAAACAATAATGTCTTCAAAGTAAATATTCCAAAGTAAACCTAAAGCAGTGGCACAACAACTGTCTCAAGGCCCGAGCCTGTAACGCCCAACACAGTACATGCAATCCTCATGGAAACATAAAAATGTTTTTATATACATAGGGTGATAAAACATGTATACTCAACAGGGAAACAAATGTCTCTTGTACTTATGTGAAAGAAGCATACTGATGCTCCTGTGAGAAAACAGCAGGACCAAACAACACCTATGAAGGTATACTAACCACATCAACCTCACAAAGGCATGGTCACTATGTAAAAAATATTCAAGTAATAAAATATAATTTAAATAAAATTGATGATAGGTTACCTCACACCAATTTCTTAGTGGTATGCCGCTCTCTCCCAATGTCACACGTTATGGAGCTCTCATCCCTTCCATATATCACATTACATCCCACCCATAAAAACATGGGCATCACAACACATCCCATACACACACACACAAGCCCCACAACACATCGCAACCACACACAACTGGGCATGAAAACACACCCCTCTTTCAAACACCTGGTCCCCACAATAAAGAACATCATATCACATATCATCCAGAAGATTCTTGGGAAATCACATCAAAACTCATCCTAAAGACACCTGGGAAAACACATCACAACTCATCCTAAAAACATATGGGATACCAAAAACAATATATAATTCATTAACCAACTTTTGACCATCACCTCCTATGCAATACCAACCTCTCTTGTAAGAGAATGTAGAAAAGAGTGGGTAACAAACCATCCTCAATTCTCATCATATGTTGGAAAAGCACGCATGCAGGACTATGTGGTTGTTCAACACATGGTTATCAATGTGGGTTGGGTGTGTATATATATCACGAGAATGTATAGTTTATACATATATATACATAAAATCACACAAGACCATCCTATGTGTTTATAGACAATATAAATATCTCACATCACCGTCTCTTTTGCTAGTACCTCTAAACGCATTTATTAGCATATGAAATAATCATTTCAGAAGGTGAAGAGCCCTAATATGTGACTTCAAATTTATTCCACATTTAACACCAATTAATTTCATTATTTGCTACCAACCACCTTTAAAAACAAAACCCATCATTTACATTTTCATTTATTTTTTTCCAATTAACCAAACCAACCCAGGCCATTTCAAAAATTATTTCATATCAATTTATTAATTAAAACACTACCTGTGCATCTAGAACAAATAAACCTCACTCCAAAAATAGATCAACAGTCCAAACAGTATCCCCACACTACCTCATAAGAATGGTTAAACAAACCACCACCACCCCACCCTAAAATAATGGCTGAAACCTATCACCTCACCTCTCTAAAAGATCAAACAACCAACTATCATCTAGCCATCCCAAAAGTAAAGACTAAAAACTATTATCCCCACAAACATGGACTCATATACCAATACATCAAGATCCATTTAAATAATTTTCAAAGGGTGTTTTTATCACATTACAATTTATTTTAGGGATTTATCACAAAAACCAAAATGACAGGGAAACCATTATAAGTGATTAAACAATTTCAATTTAAGATGATATCATAACAATCACAAACCATGAATAAATCACAATAGATATATATAACACACATAGCCCCCCCAACTACCACAATTTTTAATGGGTAATCAATCCCAAACAATCCACAATATCACAATCATACCATGGATGTAAAAACATGAAAATCAATCCCCATTTACCCTTTCAATTAGATCAACCAATTATTTATGATTAATTAATCTAGAACCACTCAAATCCATAGGAAAACAAAAGAAACCCTTCATGCATGATTCACACGGAAAGAGAAATGAAGAAAACCCTACCTAACATAATCTTTTCAGCATGCTTCAAAACACATGGTGAGGAAAAATGCTTGTAAACCATAGTTTCACCAAGAGGAACAAGAGATAAACCTATGCCACATCCCAAGAACACAAAAAACCCAATACACGCCCAATATCAAAGTAATACCACCTTAGTGGATCCACTGGACGAAAATAGAAGAAAAAGGGTGGGAAGGATAAGATAAATCACTATGGATCAACCAAATATTGCCAAAGAACATCCACTATGATTAATGGATCAAAGAGGGAGGAATAAGGATTGAACTACACCATGGGGTTCTTAGTGTTCACCCAATATGAGAGGAGAAAAGAAAACATGGATGAATGAATAAAAATTCGACCTAGAATATTTTTATAAACTATAATAGATTGGGGTATTACATGATGTTTAATTCCATTTCACTTTTTGTAATACTGGAGGATCGATTTCCTCTAAAATACACGTAGACTATTTATTTTATTATTTATTTTTAAACCATGAAATATTAAATGTTGTGAATCCCTCTTTCATGGAAGTAAAAAAATTTATACATAATGAAACGCTCTAGGGAAGCTATGAAAATGAATTTCACATCATGTAATCCACATAACCGATGTCTAATATCCATGATCCTATGATTTAGTTACTAAACATCTATAGACTCCCTCCAAACCTCCTCTGAACCCCTCCAACAACCAAAAAATGAAAATTAAGGAACCAGATGGCACAAATCATTACATCATATGTATTTCAAGTTATTCTCTCCCTCAAGATTCCAAAATGATGCCCAGAATTAAAGGGGTCCAAACAACCACACCGAAAGATCCCTCTCAAGGATCTCATCATACCTCAGACACTACTTCTAGCCAAACATGCCAACCCAAATAGCCACAAATAGACTACAAAACCAGGTCACTAGAACCACAATATGCCTCCTCTCACCCAACAGCACTTTCATACAACCAATACAAAACTATGTCCACCTCTACGCAACCCAACCCAACAATCATTATAACTAAAGAATTGAACTTTCCCAAAAACATGAATCAGAGAATTCCATCCTCCATTTCACGATTCTATATACTCTGCATGGAACTGACTCTCCCGAACATGGTAAAAAAATCAGACTTAACGTGTCTCGATTTAAAATATGGTCCTCCCCTATTCGTATGTCAAGACATTATCACATATAACACTAAACGCATCAGAAACCATGGAAAATGACCCATATAAAAACAATTATCCAATCAATACATAACATGGAAAAATAGTGAAATGAAAAACGTAAACCAAATTTGTGTACTGGGAACAAATATAGATATATCATTCCCAACTATTCTCCTCCATGCCACCATGCCTCCACAACACACAAACAAAAGAAACGGTCTATCCATGCGGCTCCTTCTCCTAATGATCCTGGATCTCTACCAGACACTCCACAATCATCGCATCATCATCGATATCCAACTCTTTCCAGTTAATGACGTGGGTGTCATTGTCAAGATACCAATAAAGCTCAGATATATTGAAGACCTCATGGATCATTTCCAACAATGGTGGAATCATCAACCAATACATCACCTCATCAATTCACCCCAACTCCTCAAAAGGCCTAAAAACATAGGAGAATGAATTATCTCTCAGCCAAAACACTACTACCCACATTGAGGGGAAAGCATGAAGAACACGTGGTCCCTAATCAAAATCTAGAGCCTGCTTTTATGATACGCATAGGACATATTCATGTCTTATTCTACTTTTATCCTCTCACGGACAAGCTAATGTTTCTCTATCATTACCTACACAACATATGGACCAAGAACTATTATATCCCCAACCTCCATCCAACACCATGGTGAACGAAATTGTCTCCCATAAAAATCCTCAAATGGATCAATTCCAATGGAAGAGTGATATATTTTATTATAAGGAAAATATAACAAAGGTAGTTGTTGTACCAATGATCCTACAATGTCCAGAACATATCCCGGAAACATATCCTCTGATCTATGGATAGTCCATTCTATTTTCATATTCTTAAGAGGGTGGAATGAATTGATGAGGCATGACTGCGTACCAAAAGAATTCTATAATACCCTCTAGACTCATGTGGAAATCTTATTTCTCAATCTGATACAATGGACCTCATAACCCCATGCAGCAACACAACCTCTTCCACATACCTATTATATAATGAATCCATTTTGTTGAACTCCTTAATCACTAAGATGTGGGACATTTTCTTCCACCAATCTAGTAACAACTATATAGAATCACATCCTCCATGATTTTTGGGTAACCCTATAATGAAACTCATCGATATGTCATCCCATTTACCCTTAGGAACATCAGTGGTTTACAAAAAAAAACACCATGGACACGATGATTGACCATTACTTTCCGAAAAACCAAGAACATTGTCACACACTCCAACACTGCTCCTTTCATCCATGGCCACCAAAACTACAGCCTCAAGACATGACATATCATATAAATTACCAGGTATTCTACCAAAGGTGATATATGAATCTCACAAAATACTTCATTTTTCACCAAATCCAGGACAAAAATTCTCCCATGAAACAACATATTGTTATAAATATCCACACACCTTCCCTCTGAAGCATTACTATGGACAACACGATTGTGTATCACCTTTTCTTTCGAGTCTCCCTATTGAATCTCCTCCACCTTCAACATCAAAGAAAACTCCACCATAATAAAAAAACAACCTCTCCCGCCATCCACACTTGAATATAAGTTCAAGGTATCTAACTCCTCCATTCCTCTCTAAGAATCTATAGACTCTTGAACAAAAACATTATTTGACTTCCTGTTCAAAGCGTCGACCCCAACATTCCCCTTCCCTAAGGTGTAAGAGTTCTCAAAATCACAATCCTATAGAAACTCCATAAAACTCCACTTCCGTATGTTTAAATCACTATGGGAAAAGTTATACCTCAAGATTTTGTGATATTTTACAACCACAAAGCACTCCCCAATTTGATAGTGTTTCCAGAACATCTGCGCAAACACACCCACTTATATCTCCAGTTCATGGGTGGCATAGATACTCCAATGGGGGCATAAATGAATGGAACCATAAGAGATCACCTTCTACTACTGCATCAACATGAATCCCAAGCCTATACGAGAAGTTTCATAAAACACCTCAAAAAACACACCCTCTTACAAAAACTGAATAACTGGAGTACTATCTAACATCTACTTCAGGTTACCAAAAACTATCAAACACTGATCAATCCATATAAAAGATTTTTCTTTTATAGTCAAATATGTCAAAGAGGCTACAAATCAAAACAAATCGGTTAAAAAACACCTATAATAGCCTACAAGACCAGATAAACTGTGATCCCATGCCACATTCTTGGGTGATTCTTAAGAAAAATTTCTTCAAACTTTAATGGGTAAACTTACACACCCTATTGGGAAACCACATGCCCACGGTAATTCACCTCTCGTGTCTAGAACATACAATTGGACAACATTCCATAGATTTTATGACACCAAAGAACATGCATGATAGTTTTGAGATGCTCAACATGATTATCCCTTAACTTAGAGTATATTAAGATAACATCCATGAATATAATGAAAACCCAATCTAGGAACACATAAAAAACGACGTTCATAAGCCCTAAGAACCCAAAGGAGCATTCGTAACACCAAATGACATGACTACAAACTCAATGTACCCATATCAACATCTAAAGGCAGTTTTTTGGATATCACCCTCCTCCAAACTCAATTGTTGATATCCAGTCTGTATATAGATCTTTGAAAACATCAGCTATCCTCATAAGTGGATAAGGGGTTTTGACCATCACTTGATTCAACCTATGGTAGTCTATAAAAACCCCTAGACTCTGAACCATTTTATTTTTGAACAATAATGGATCACTCTATGATGAAATAAAGGGATAGATAAAACCCTTCTGCATCATATCATCTACCAGAACTATCAATCCCACAACTTGGAAGGTGTCGTCTAATAAGGAGTAATCGAAATCGAAGAAGAATTGGGCTATAATTATATCTCAAACTCAACATCACTTTGTGGGTTTAACATCACATCCACCTAGTGGAAAACATCTAGGAACTCCAAAATGACCCTGGGGACCTCTACCCTCTCAACATCCCCTAATTTCAATAGAATCTCAGCCAATAAAGAATGAAAAGACTCCCCACACTGACTGTCCACCTGAAAACCCTACTCCTCAATGAAAACAACTCATTGGACATCCACATATGAAAACACTAATCTCCATAGGAAGAAATAGATAATATCACATAAATAATTAAGATATTTGATTCTGAGTATGCCATAGTAAGGTTGTGTCTGTAGAAAGAAAATATCCCCATGGGACTGATGTGGCCCTATCAGTATTCTACACCCCCATATCACATCAAAAAAGATGTTCTGACATCTGAATGGATTAATCAACAGCAGGGGACATTATTATTCTATAACTTGAGTCCAAGATCATAGGCTATAGTGGTTAAAATAGAGGAGTGTCAATCTCCTGAATCAAACAAGTCACAAGAAACAGTACTAAGAAAACCGATTGTACCTATTAAAATCTCTATCCCCTATAGAACTACTACCTCTACTTTCTGCAACTAACCACACCCAAATCCTATAACTTTATACCAATGAACACCCACATGAAAACACTTGGGTTGCATTCACTTAACATGAGGAACATCTTGAAGTCAGCCTTTACTGGATCTATCTCTTATCAGTAGGGAAAACACATACTACCCTGCTATTGAAATAGACTCACTAGTAACTTCTAGTGAGCCTGGAACTGAACCAATCCACCACCACCAAACTGAACTGAGGGAACCACTAATAACTAGCTCTAATGTTGTATACGAACCACACAAAACAAACACATCAGCATAAAATATCCAGGAAAAATAAAATAATCCACTAGAACCAGAAGGTTGGAATGGAAGCCACTGAGGTCAAATACCTTACAATCAAAACCTCAAAGTTCATAGAGCCAAAGACCTTATACTAGAAACTCTATCTCCGAAGAACCCAGTTGGTTCCCTTCCTGTGACAATCCGCCTCGTGAGTGAATCCATTTATTCTCTTCTGCCATTTTCTAGACCTCCATATTCATTAGAAATGTAAAAGATGTAACTTCATACTGGATAGTAGGATGAAGTGCCTCCTCATTAAATATCACATGAGAATCCTCATCTGGAAATAGATATGGGAAAAAAATGAAGAAGGACCATGAACAAAATTCCCACCTCTCACACTGATATGATCCCTTACAGAAGAGAAAAAATATTCGGCCTCTTTACTGCCTTCATGGTCAATGAAAGGAACTCTACCTTGAACTCATTTTGTAAGTCAGACAACAAAATATTGTCCTCCTTCCTCTTTCCCAGATACAACATCCACCACTGACATGAAACTCCCCACATTTGAATAACTACCAACATGAAATAGTACTCTATCAAGGCCCAAATCAAACTGAATGAGATGTCAATATCCTCTAGCCATCTCTCTATCTCCACATATGAAACACTTCCCATATACTTTCCCAATGCTTTACACTAGAATGTACACAACATCCTCTGCCACTGATAATCCTCTTCAACCAGATCAACCCTACGACGATCAACAAGATCATCCTACTAAACCTCAACTACCCGAGGCACACACAGATGATGATCGGGATCCATAACTAAAATAAAAAATGTATTTCATATGTCCTAGTAGTATGTAATTTATTATGATATATTTTAATTAACTTTAATCCATTTTTAACCAATTAAACTTCCCAAATGAACCCAATTCAAACAATAACACAAGTTTTTATGATGAATGTAACTCTCCTAATTCTCTACCCTATAGGTGGTGTAGCATCACATTGTCATTTTTTAGGCTTAGAGTACTTTAATCAGATCATAGGGGGGGACCTAAAATCCCATGTAAAATATGATATTCCCTAGCCTATTTCATGCTCCAAGATTATCTGATACTATTTCCCTACCATCCCATTTAATACGCAATGTGACTAATACCAAACTACATCCTATATCTCAACCATCACCTCTGATACAACTATTTCATGACCCCCCCCCCCCAAAGATACAACTACAAATGGAGAGATATTTTGACACCTAAGCCCCGTATCAAATAGTCCTTGGGTTTGTGACTACCACCGAGGGTATAAAAATATCATATATGGGAGGCATTATCATCTATAATATAAATAGGATCCATATATACGGTAGATCGTCCATAAAGAACTCCATGAAAATACATAAAAATAAATTCCAAAAACATCCCGCATGCATGTATAAATAGAACTGATATAGATATAATATAGTCTCTAAAGTAATTACCCAATAGTAAATCTAAAGAAGAGGTATAGAAACTATCCCAAGGCCCAAGCTAGTAATGCCTAACATGATCCATGTAATCCTCATATAAACCTAATTTTTTTTATATATGTATGATGATCATATAGGTATACTTAGTAGTAAAACCAAAGTCTCTCGTGGAAATGTGAAATAAGTATACTAATGACCTTGTTAGAAAATACTAGGACCAAACAACACCTATCAAGGTGTACAAATCACCCCAACCTCACCAAAGAACACTCACCAAGTTAAAAAATTCATGTAATATAAAATAATGTAAAACTCAAGATGATAGGGTACCCACACCACTTTCCCACTACAATGATTCTCTCGCCAAATTTCCTATATCCTGGAACTCCCATACCTTATGTATACAACATCATATCCCACCCACACCCACCTGTTCCTCATAACACATCCCACCCACACACACTTGGGCCTCAAAACACATCCTTATAGTACACACCTGGGCCGCACAAGACATCCCGCCCTTACACACCTTGTCCCCACAATACAATACGTAATTTCACATGTCATCGTTTCTCATCCTCAAGTCACTAGGGAAAGATCATCACAGATCATCCCAAAAACAACCGGGATGGCACATCACAACTTATACAGAACACACCTCGTATAGAAAAACCACCATATAATGCACTAACAGACCACAAACCATCATATCCTATGCAATACCTTCCACAAATAGATGAAAGATAGAAAAAGAGTTTATACCCAACCATCTGTACATCTCACCAGATGTTGGAAAAAAACCCCCTACAGGACTATGTGGGTGTTCGACCCATATTTCTCAATGTGGGAGGGGTGCATATAGAAATTACAATAATGTATAGTATATATATATATAGTGAAAAGAGAAAAATCCCAACCAATAGGTTTACAAAAAAACTAACAAACTCACATCACGATCACTTTTTCTGCTACCTATAAGTGCATTTATTATTATCTTCAACAGTCATTTCAAAAGTTAAATAGCCCTGAAAAGTGACTTAACGTTTCCTCCATGTATATCACCCATTCATTTCATTATTTAGTATCATCTAACTTTTACCACACAACCAATCATTCACTTTTCCTTTTAAAAATTTCAATCCCATTAACCAAACAAACCCAGGCCATTTCAAACATTATTTAACATTCATTTTTTCATTCAATCACAAATTTGGAATCTTGAACAAACAAACCACATTCCAAAAACAGCTCAACATTTTGGACAATCTCACCTCGCATACCCACAAACATAGCCAACCAAACCATCACCTCAATGCCGCAAAAGAAGGGCCCATAAACTATCACCTCACCACCCTAAATGTACATCACACAAACAATCACTTCCCATCCCAAAATCATGGCCCACAAAAATTCAGCCCCAATAGGATGATATCACCTCAAAACATATCATGAGTTATTTAAAGATAGACAAACGGTATTTTTATCACATTCCACATTATTTTAGGGGGTTTCTCACGCATTTTTTTGGAGAAAAAATTTCATGATAAAATTCTAAGTGATTTACCAATTTAAATTTAGTGTAATATCATAATAATCACAATAAAATAAGAAATCACATCAGATATATTCAGTGTAAAATATCACTAAATGACCAAAATTTTCAGCAGGGCACCAGTCACAAATAATTCGCCATATCACAATCATATCAAGGATATAAAAACATGAAAATCAAACCCCATAACCCTTTAAATTATATTAACCATTTATTTATATTTAAATAATCCATCACTTCCCAACCCAATAGGTAAAAAAATAAACCTCTCCCAAATGATGCACAAAGAAAGATAAATGAATGAAATCCCACATCAAGGAAGTGTTTAAACATGATTTTCACAACATGGCATGAATGAATGCATGAAAACGATAGTTGCACCCAAAGGAACCACAAATCAACATACGCCACTACATAAGACCATCAAACACAACTGAACGCATATCCAAAACCAAAGTAACAGAATCATAGTGGATCCTCGAGAGAAAAAAAAGAATAAAACAAGTGGGATGGAGAAGACAATTCCCTACATATCAACCATAGAATACCAATGAATATCCAACTATATAAATGAATCAAAGAGGGATGAATATGTATTGAATAACACCTGAGGACACCTAGGGTTCTCCCAAAATGAGAGGAAGAAGAGAACATGACCGAATGAATAATTTTTTTCCTGAATATAATTTTTAAAATTCCACTAGATCCGGGTATCACATGATGTGTAATACCCTTTCATGTTGTGTAATACTGGTGGTTCAATATCTTCTCAAAAACAAGACACCTCTTTATTTTATTATTTACTTTTAAAACCTAAAATATTACATGTTGTGAAACCCGCTTTCACAGCATGTATAATGTGTACACATCACAAAACCCCCTAGAAATGCTGTGAAATAGACCGTCACATCGTTTAATCCATTTACATGATGTTTTATCTCCCTACATCCATCCTTTAGAAACTAGACATCTACAAACTCCCTCCGAGCCTCCCTCAAACACTTCCAACAACCAAAAATGGAAAATTAACATATTGAGAAGGTACATACAATTACAACATCATTGTATATCTATTATACTATGGATATTATATATGTGTGGACTAATAAGAATTGAAGTAGTTGGAGAAAGAATTAAAATAATGAAACTCGTTAATAAAATTACCTATTCTTTGAGTATCCCCCATGGGTTTGAAATAACGCCTTTATTGTTTTTCCATGATCCAAAAAAGGATTTTAGTATGATGGTATGGACGTTGGGAAATAATTTGTGTAGATATTTTCTGAACGAATGTTTTTAAACAGTGTTAATAAGGGAGATTGAGTTACCTTTTATAGTTTAGGATGTGTGTCAATTTTGTAAATAACCAAAATTATTCACTATTTGGAAATAAATATTACTTAATGTGCCATAAATATTGATAATTAATGGGATTTATGTATTATATAGTCAACACACACTTCCAATAAAAAATAAACACCATTTATAAATTTTATCCTTAACTTCAATGTTTTCTAACTTTAACCATTGTGGATTTTCATTATGGTATCTAGTTTTCTAAACATGGTAATTTATTTAATAAGAATAAATTTATATGAGAAATATTGTATAATTTTGAAAAAATCATTCTACATATTATATATAATTTATATAATTTATTATAAATTTGTTGGAAATTAAAATTAATAAAAGAGAATATAACGTGAAAAAATATAGGTTTATCTGTAACTGTGTAAAATTAGTTTTCACTATTAACGAGACAATATAATAATTATAAAAGATCTATTGATCCATTAATGGTAGATAGTTGATATTTATTTCCATTTGAAAATAAATTTAAAAAGTATTGGATTTATAGTAATTTTTAATCAATTAATAACATAAAATTTATCATAAAATAACATTAAAATCGATTATGACAATATTCATTAAATTTAAATTTAAAAATATCATTAAAATTATGGAATTAAAAAATATTATTTTAAAAACTATGTAAAATAATATATTAATCTACACCAATAATGGAAAAGTATAATTCATTTAATTTTTTTATCTTTCAACATTTTTAGTATCATATATTTTATTTTATTATTAAATAAATAATTAGAGTGTTAGAATTTATTATAGATTTTAAGTAACTAATTCATCAATAAAAATTAATGATAAATTATACTATAACAAAAAATAATTTTTAATATATATATATATATATATAACCAAACCAAAGTGGTTTTTTCCATAATTACAAAGTATTATATATATTAAAGTTAAAAAACATCTTTTTTTCTTTTTCCTTAAATAACTTATTACATGGGACATATTAATTGAACAATTTCCATTAATTTCCATATATCATTTAAATTGATGGAAAAGATCAAAAATAAACTCATTCAATAAAATTATGATAAAATTTTAGGTCACTTTCACTCTTACCATACTAGTTTAACCCCCCAGTAAACTGATTTTTTCCATAACCACGGTAATTAATTTTTACTGAATTCACTGTTCATGTTGGTAATAAAATAAGATGACATTATCATAAATTATAAAATATGATGATTCCAAATATGGAATACATTTTTCCAAATTCAATTTAGATTAGTGTGAAATATTAATTTAAAATTAATCCCATATATGTGATGAGAAAGAGGGTTTTCAATGTGAATTTTTTAAAACTGTACAAACTTTTTAAATATAATTTTAGTAGGAATATGAATCCTTTTACCTCAATTAGATTAAATGATATCAAATTTAATAAATATTGCCTTAAAAATAAATAAAAATATAATTTATAATTATATTTATTAAAATTAAATGGATTCTTTTAATTAAAATATAGTATTTTTACAATTCATCAAAAAGGGAAACTTTTCAGAAAAATCTCAAAAATTCACCCTATGATAATTTTGTTATAATGACTTAAACAATTTAGATTATTTTTTCTTATAATTTTTTGTATTTGGATGAAAAAAAATTTAAATAATGTGCACAAAGTGCATGTAATCCGTCTTTTAAAAAAGATATGGATTTTTGGAAAACACTTCTTTTTATTTTAAATGATTATTATTTCATTTATGATCACAAAATAAAAAATGATCTATTTTAGACTATATAAATTATTAATTTAGTTAATTACACTCATTACAAACATTTTATCAGCATGGTTATAATTTTTATATTAAATTATAATATTAATAATATATCTTTGTTCGATAAAATTAGGTCATTCGTGTAATATAAAATATCGACGAAACATGATGTTGTGTGTAACACAATATAGACATAGTGAATCATGTATTAAAAGTTGTTAATGAGATTTATTTTGTTTAAAAATATATATATTATAAAGTCTATGGGTGTTATTTTCACTTATACAATTGGTGTTGTGTTTGATATACACTATCAAATATGATGTTCATATTATAAAATCTTACGGTCTTACATTCTCAAAAAATTATATATATTAATTTCTTGTCATTTAAACATGATATTGGAAATATAGTGTTTGAA
Organism: Viscum album; assembly: GCA_963277665.1. Lineage (NCBI taxonomy): Eukaryota > Viridiplantae > Streptophyta > Magnoliopsida > Santalales > Viscaceae > Viscum > Viscum album. The sequence continues at coordinate 1,913,993,610 of OY728122.1, forward strand.
TTTTAGAATTATTTTGTTGAAATCCCACATCATAAAATGGTTACTGAAATATCTTATTAATAAGAGAGAAACATAAGTTCAAATTTCATATTGAATTACACATAACTTGGTTTCTACCTCAGAGAACATTGGTGTAATGTGAAGATATGTACATAGAGGAAAAGCATAAATTATTTTAGAAAGTGATTGTGGTCATTGATTACCCAAATTTAAATATCCAATGTAATGTTATGTTCCTCAAAAACATAAATATTTGATGATTTGAAATACCACCTGATTCATTGGATATGAATGTAGGATGGTAACTTTTATTGATTCAGTATCATTTTCAAAATGTTGAAGAAGTATTTTACTACCAAAAAATATAATCAAATGTACATAATTTATATATTTCTATTTTATAGTTACAATTTCATTATTTATTTGGGCTTTGATCAATTTATAACTCATCACTTCATCAATGAAATATATATCCAAAAATAAAATTTTTATTCTTGAGGTGCTAAAATTTAATTTTAATAGATCATATGATCCATAAAAGTGTTAAAGTAATAACATATATCTCTAACTATTTTTTAAAACCAATATGGTTAGCATATGTTATCCAATATAATAACTTAGTATCTAAACCTAAAAAGTAACAATGATGGTTTATCATTAATATTTATTTTTTAATTAGTTTACCGGAAAAAAAATGTAATATTAACTCAACCATAATGTCGGCATGTGGTAAGAACTAAACCCTTATCGTCCTTCCATTATGTGTTCGTGCCCCACATCCTTTCCAAACATGATGGGACATCACCCAGAATACATGTTTTTCTTTTTACAATTTATATGAATATAATTAATATAACCATCGGAAAAAATATGGTGGACATTGATATCTATATTTCATGCATATTGTTTTGGTATTTTACGGTATTGATATGTGTCTTTTAATTGATAAATATTGATAATATTTGGATTCGTTGACTTGTTATATGTTTTATGGAACAATATACCATATTATTGGAAAATGAATGAAAAGAGGATATTTGAGGAGCTAAAACACTCTTTGGCTAATGAAGTTAGCTCATGGAGTGAAAACAGAATTTTGAGGATTCTGCAGAGCTGGAAACTAGAGAAGAACAGTTAAACATTGTTCATCTGATTACATGATGTGATATTCAAATGGAGTTTCCACTGCTCAAGATAATTCTTAAATAGTTTACAGAGTGTGAAATACATTTACATGTTTTATATAACTATTACATGACGTATGAAATTTTTGAATATGTTTTTGGAAGAGTTATTCCAAAATTCATGATGCCTATGAATTAAGTGATTTTAAATTCTATTCATTTGAGAGTTTGATGATATTTCATATAAATGAACAAGTAGTCCATACCATCAAGGGGGAATATGGATAGAGGAGTTGGAAAGATGCTTCTAGAGAGAGACACGTGTATAGACTGAAAATTCGGAGCCCTATTTCACTGCCATTAATCACCACTAATATTCCTTAGGTATCCGTACTACTCATTCTCTTCTTTCCTACCATTATTTAGTAGTTTTCTTTGTGCTGGGTGATGTGAATTTTAGGGGACGTGTTTATAATTGATAGTCTTTTATTTATTATTATTATGTTGGATTCCTAAAACAATATTTATCATTTCCAATACATCTTATTTTAATATTTCATGACCATTGATGCATTCTGAGGATGTTTATTTTGTTGCATCAATTAATTGGCCTATCTTTTGTATTACTATTTTTCAATATAGGTTAGTTATGTTTCAATAGTGTTCTAGGTTGCCTAGTATTGTGAATGAATTTAGTAGATGACCATTCGAATGATGAAATCTCAGTATTAGGGATGGATACCTTGACAAAAGATCCCTACCAACCCTATTCTAGCGGAAAAATTGAATAAATATATTTTCAATTAAATCCCCTGCACACGAACCAAAAACTAATTAAACCCAACACATCTCTCTCTTAGTTATCATACCCATTATTTTATTTACTTTATTTCATTCTCCATAAAAATAAATCAATTTATATTTCAATTTTATTAATTAATTTAGAATACATGGATAATCTATATGGGTTCGACACTCAGACCTTCCAATTACAACATTTTTAGTTTTTTTGTCTGAGTTTTATAAGTTGTTAAATTTTTATGGCCCCATAGAAATTAATGATGCCCTGTGGGATGACAATTATTTGGATCCATTATTGGGGATGGTTTACACTATGTTTAAATTAACTAGGAATATTTATATTTGTTATTATTTTAATTAATTATATTACAATTAGTCTTATCGTTCCATTGTTTTAGGTAATAATCCATTGCGTGAATACTCCACTCTTAGGAAATAAAAAATACAAAATATTTAATTATACCTAGAGTAGGAGAAGTCATTATTCCATAAAGTAATGGAAAAGTTAGAGATCGATCATGAACAAGACACAATGGTTGGTAGAGGCCAATTTGAAGGGGTTGATCATGAGTTGGGCCAAAGGGAATGACCACAAGTCTAAGGAAGAAATCCATATAAAAATTGCTAATTAATTACAGGAGACCCTTGAACATAGGATTAAGTACAAGGATTCTTATTCCACCATTCACAACTCAACATTTTCTGAATGAGAAGGCAGTTGTTCAAATGACCACACACTCACTAGAATTCTCTTGCTACCTCATGAAGACCCCAACACACACATCATAGGTTTCCTATAAATATGTGACATTTTCCAATTTTATAATTTCATAAATGATGTAGTGATATTTTTACTGTTCAGATTCTCACTGATGGACAATGCATGGCATTGGATCCACATTGTTCCTCCAAATTCAATCCACGCGTGGGAGGATCTATTATGAAAACATTGGACATGTGATTTCAAGCCCTCAAAATCAATTGATCTACGGGTAAGTATTATAAATTTTTATCCATTTAATAATGAATATTTATATTGTTCATGGGAATGATTCAAATTTTAAAAAGATGATTCCCACATCATGCCATTAAAATGTTTTTATGAATTCAATCATTCTATAAAGGATTGTAATAGGGAAATTATTCGATAGTTGATGTTGCTATAGGAGGTTCTATTACGAAAATTTCACTAGATTAGATATATGGATTGTTAGATGAGATGCATTACAATAGTTTTCAGTTGAATCTAGTGGAACGATAAGCACATGGAGTTAACTTGTTAGAAAACAACTTGGCTTCCACATAAATTAATGTCATGTCAAATAATCTTGATGCAGTGATGTCCAATCTAAATCTCCAAGGTATATATTTTGAAGATGTGAATTATTTAGATTTTAATATTCAAAATAAATAGCATGGATGGGGACCAGAACAATAAAAAAACAGACTCAAAATCATATACAAGTTTTTCAGCTGAGATAATAAGGTTTTCAACCTCAACAATAAGGGACCACCCTGATAAGTTATGTTTATTCAATGGAGGAGACCCTTTTAATTTTATGATCACTATATGAGGTGAAATTAAAGAGTTTATTTCATAATGAAGGGTTTAAGGTAATATTATTATAGAATTGATAATGGACTCACAAAACCAACAAGATGGAATGAAGAACATAGAAGGTCAATTCGGTTAAATTTATGAGCAACTTAGGGAAATACAAAGAGGAGTGGTTCAATGATTCCCATAAAAACATCCTCATGAATATGTGAAATCCATATTGCTTCCAAGTAGAAAGAATAAATGAGGGAGTGGTATAAAATATTATAGTAATAATGGAAAAAAACCAATGGTATTAAGTAATGTAACACATAGATAATCCGAGGAACATAATGTAGAAGAATCAACACCACAGTACTGACCACCGCTACCGATTCCATATCGGTACAAGAAGATAAATATTGAGGAATGAAAAAAATTGATATGTTCATAATTATACACATCAATATCCCATTTTCTGTGAAATTGAAAAAATATCTATCAATGAAATGTTCCTGAAGGATTTGATGACAAACAAATAGAAGCATGAAGAATTAACCACAATTCTACTAGTAGAAGAAAGATCAGTACTAGTATCAAGCATCCAAACAAAAGAGAAAAGTTATCCATGTAAGTTTTCCATGTAATTCTTCCATTATAATTACTATTGGTACTAATGATTCTGGTAGTGTTCTATGTGATATAGGATCCAATTTAAATATAATTTCATATGAAACATTCAAGAGCCACAGATTAAGAGATATTCCACCAAATATATATATGATTCAACTAGATGATGTAACAGTGATACACCTTCAAGGACTACTTCAATATTTCATCATCAATGTATAAAATTTCAATTTATTATATGATTTTCTGGTGATGAAAATGTATGATGAAAACCACTAAATAATATTTGGAAGATAGTTCCTAGACACAGGTTGGTCACCTTTTTATATTCAAAATGGATAATTGGTTTTAGAGTTAGAGGATCAAAAGTGTTGTTAAACTTGAATTGATAAATGAAAAAATCAGATGAAACCATTGATAACATTGAAAAAAAAATTTTTTTGAAATCAAATTACTATGTGGTTGATAGAGAAAGAGCTAAATTAGTATCGATGAAGGATAAATAAGAAAATTTTAAAAATCTAATTAATGGAAAGAAATTACTGGAAAATATGATGATAGTGGTGGAAATTTCATTCATGATGAACTCAAATAAGGAGATTTGGTTTAGATAGATAGTGAAATTCCATTTGATTTTTTAGGAAGGTCCATGAACAGCTGAATTTGACCTATGGTGATATAGAATGTTTTCACCTATAGGAGAGTGAAATTAGTTTTAGAAAGAGGGAGAGGACCCATTTTTAGTAAGGAATCATGGATTTCAAATTTTATAGATCTAGATCAGGTAACCTCTTTCCTACCATCATCCACATGAAGCTGAAGGAGGTAAGGTTAAGTCAAGAAACGTAATCAAAAGTTATTAGAATAGGAAACCCTAGTTTTTAATATTTTTCGTTATTTATTTTATGTTTTTTAGGAGAAACCGTTCATCCATAAATATATATAATAACATTTTTATAGAAATTTCATTCACTAGTATTTTTTTATTTTTTAACGACCATCTAGGTAGGCATCAAGAAGAAGGAAGTATCAAGGGAAGAATCTAAAGAGAAATTAAACGTCAGGAAGGGAGTTTTCATATAGTGAAAAGCTGTAAGCAGAACCCATGAAACCTTTGTTTCAAGAATCAATTTAAAAGGGGGTTTACTTTTTCAATTTTTTAACATTATATTGTATTCTCTATATTTTAATTATTTTAATATTTTAATTTTTAATTGAATTTCCACACTCGATTCATTCTTTACTCTGCTGAACTCAGAGCAATAAACAACTTAGAATAATTACCATGCTAGAAATTTAATTTTATTTTTATATAAATTTGAATGTGAAAAAAGGGAAATAGAATTAGTAGAAGTAATCATGTGTATTAGTATTTGAAAAATCATGATTTTGGGATCATATTTATCATTTTAAATTATATTTTTTTATACTTTTCCATGTTTTGAATTTATGATATTTTCATTAATTGGTTGAATTATTTTTATGGATTTCTATGAGTATATTTCCCAACACATCATCTCATCACTAAGACTACCACTGAGCAAAATGTTTCAAATACTTAATTTTTATATTTACTAAGAAACTCAGTAAATTCTATACTAGAAATTTTTGAAATCTTATCAGTGTTATAACTGAACAAAATCAATTTTAATATGATTAGGGAAACCTTTTTTTAATTCCTTATCCACAGACCCACCTAACATTAATCCATTTTCAGCCTGTTGAGGTTTTGAATATATTTTTTAGGTAATGATCCATGTTACATTCCTATCTTATCCATTCATACCATCCTCTAATTTTTTTCATAACATTTAAAATGATAAGAGTGGGGGAGGAACATTATAGTGTATACCCAGATATACATAATTGCCTATATTTATCTAGAGAGTTTGTAATTATGATATGGGAAGAGGATATGCAATATTTCATTGTATTTTAATATTCACCACTCTTGCTGGAACAAAATGAAAAAAAAAATAAAAAATGAAAAAGGGAATAAATGAAAAAAAAAATTGTTTTGTTTTTGAAGGATTATAAATAACTATTTTTAACCAAAAATATTTTGATCATATATGGTTAGGTGTTGGATGTTATATTTTTCCTATGTATAGTTTTTGAAAAAAAAAACAGTGCATGACAGGTTGACTCATTCATTGTGCTTACTTATATCATGAGCCTACTTTTGATATTATTGGGGGAGAGAGAAATGATATCTATAAAGGGAGATATTAAATGAGCTTCTATATTTTTATATCCTTCAAAATGATTTTGAGTCAAACCTATTTTTAAACCATACTGTTTATATAAATTACCCATCTTACTTGAAGCCTAAGGGACATTTTATCCTTAATGGTGATTCCTTCATGATTAATTGTAATATCTAACTTTACACCGCGGATATGTTAGATTACTTGTAAGCCAATAGTAAGTTACATGTTTTTAGGTATGTGATGAATCCTACATACATTTTCTCCCTGATAATGACTAAAAAAATTAAATTGATGTAAATTGAAAATACAATGATTATTTATAATGAATTTGAAAATGAAAATGGATGATTGGAAAGGCATGAATGATTAATAGGAGAAAAATAAAAGTCCTCATCTATTGGTTTCTTATAAAAGTTTGGCACTGAATAATTTTCTTGTGTGATTCTTGAACATTTATGTTTCCATTTGATCGTTTTTTTTGAAATTAAATTTGAAGAATGGTAAGGTAAATTTTCTTTTATTGTATGTTTAGATTCCATCCATGATGACATGTATGAATTCATGTATTGGGGTTTTTGATATCGGTATTTAAAGCTTATATTTTATGGTATTTTGAAGTATTGATATGGGTATTTAAATTAATGAATCTTTTCAATATTTGGAACATTTGACATGTTTTATTTTTTATGGAAGGATACAACCTATAATTCAAAAAATGAATGAAAATAGGTTATTTTTTTGATAGAAAAGACACTTCATGCCACCATATTCACTTAGGGCATGACATTGGATTTTTGAGGATGTTGTTGAGATGGAAACTAGAGCAGAACTATTACACATCATGTATCTTCTTACATATCGTGAGATTAAAATGGATTTACCACTGCTCAGGACAATTCATTAAGAGATTACACACTATTAATTTCATTTACAAGTCATTTATAACAATTACATGATTTGATAAATTTTTAGATATGTTTTTTAAAGATTTATGTCGAAATTATCGATGAATGTGAATTAAATGATTATACGAGGAGGTGGAGTGATGCCACTGGGGAGAGATGCATGAACTTAATGAAGATATGGAGCCCATATTTTCTACCGTTCTTCATTTCCATTCTTCTTTGGGTATCCATGATCCTCATCCTCATCATTACTATCATGGGTTTGTAATTTTAATTTTTCTAGGTGAAGTGATTTTAGGGGGATTTGTTTACAGGGGAATGTTTTTAATTTCATATTATTGTTTTGGTTTTATGAAACTCTTTTTACAAATTCAAATACATCATATTTTAGTATTGTATGACAATTTTGGTATCCTTAGGATGTTTATTGTGTTGTTTAAATTAATTAGAATATCTTGTGTATTCCCATTATGAAATCTAGAATAGTTATGTTTAAATATCTTTTTGTGTTTCCTAGTTTTGTGACTGTATTTACTAGATGACCATTCAATTGGTGCAATCATAGTATTAGGTATGGATACCCAGACCAAGGATCTCTGCTGACTGAATTCTAGAACCATACCTAAATAAATATATTTTCAATTAAATACCTAGTTAAAAAACCTAAAAATATTTGATCCTTTCATATATCTCTATTTATTATAAACCCCAGTATATTTTTTTACTTTCTTTATTTCTCCCAACAAATCAACCAATTGCAATTTTAGTTTCATTAATTAATTTAGAACATATGGATATTCCCTATGGGTTCAACACTCAGACATTCTGAGTACTATATTTTTAGTTAAGTTATATGATTTTTATAAATTATTAAATTTCTATAGCTTCATAATAATTAACTATTCCATGTGTGATGTCATACATCCTAAGATTAATCATTGACTACCCTTTTTTATTATTTTTTAAGATAAATTTTTTCCAAAAGTATAATAATAATATTTAACTATTATTACAATTTTATTAATGATCATATATACTCTAGAGGTTATAAATACCTCTAATATTATCTCTACAAATTTTAAAAGAATTATCCCTAAAATAAATATTCCATTAAAACGTATACTTTGTAAAAAATTCTCTAAAAGTTTCTTAATCTAATAAAACCAAAAAAGTGTTTTTTATGTCTTCGAACATATGATCAATATTAAACTCATTATCCCATGATGATATACATAAATCATAATTTAAGGAATATATTTATGAATCTAACACAATCTAAGGATGTTTCATGATTTTGATAACCAAAATTCCATTGGTAAAATACTTCTAAAATTTAATTTTTTAATCCCATAACATAAATACCTCTTATGTTTTATTTCCAAATAGGTCTATATGTGGTGTAGGTTTTATCCAAGGCCAATAAATACAATTATCTCTTTAAATACTTTATAAAATATTTTAATGAAAATGTGAATTATCAAAATCATAACCATTTAGAGTGTCAAACCAGGTGCACAATAAGGATCATTGTCGTGCACCTAGAAACAATCGGGTCAAGACCAATACATCATTTTTTATGTTATACGAATAGATATATCTATTCCAGAACCATTTCCACTTGTAGTATCTACACATTGATATTTTTACAGAAAATCCTTATAATCTCTTCTATACCAAAACATTAGACTGATCTAATATAATTATCATAAAATCCGATCAAAGGGTTATAATCCTCAATATTTTGTCTCGTAAATATAGTTACCAAGGATTAAAATATATTTAATGTATTTAAAACTATATAAAACCCAAACCTTGTATCTCATATCAAGTTCCTTCTATATCAAATTGGCATAATATGCATGGAATCACATCTCAAAAAAATTAATAGTTTAGTAGACTTACAAAACATGATACATAATTGAGTCTAAAATTAAATTTAAATTACACAAATTAAAATGTATTTTTTTATATTATCATTATTTAATCTTGATTATACATTAAAATCTATCATATTAAACTTCATGGAATCTTGGGGAATGTAATCTCAATATAAGGTGACATCAAATTCTCAGCATGGGTTTAGTACAGTTGGAGTTATTATGAATCAGTATGAATAATCAACATGGAAAGGAAAATTACTAAGAACACATTAAATTTAAATAAATTGATAAGGGATAATCAATATAGAAAAGTAAATAGCTAAAAATAAAAGTGTTACCCTAAGAACGTGTGTTCTGGTTTGGAATCAATATTTATGAATGGTTTTGAATAGGTTTGTTCATGGAATTGGAAACACTTAACAGTTCTGTATCCATAGGGAAATACATTCCCAAGGTAGGCTCTCGTTGAGAGTGTTGGATGATTATTCTTGATAACTCAAATTAGTTTATAGAATAGGAGGTTGGGATCATCACACCCTTTTGGTGGGAATTATTATGTAATTCAGGTCTCTCTTAAATATTTAAGACATGTTCTCTTATAAATTATTGATTCACAAGTATGATGTGAGTTATCCAAAAACTAATAAAAAATTATTAGAATGTTTGGAATATGGATTCATTTGTATGTATCTGAATTTCATCATCAATGGAGATATCCATGTGTTTATGGGGTTCTCCATCAATGGAATCCTCTTTTGTAAAAATTAAATATTACATGGTCATGATGATGACACATGATTTATATCCATACAGTTAGGAAACATGGAGTGTATCATCATCTAGGGGAATATGTGTTGTTTGGATGTTGGAATTGGATCCATGAATGGGTTTCATACATATTATTGTGAATGAAATTAGAACCCATTTATTTCAGTGCAGCTTAATTGGGAACAACAAACCTTTTATGGTCACGTGATGAGGACCTTACCATCTTGTTTAACATAATATGGAAAGGATGTCTAAACATAAGGTTCCTATTAAAGTTTTAGTGTGGTGATTATTCCAATTTATCCCAGGAAACCTGGAAGAAATATGTATTCCTAGGATTAATTAAACCATTTTGGGAATGTATCCTAGATAGAACATGGTTGATATGGGGTGTTGGGTTTGGACCCCATGGCGGCTTCCTACATATCACATTTGTACGGGAATCAAATACCATGTAAATTGGTTAATCTCATAGGGGAGTATAGTCCTTTGAGAAGAATACTTTGGGGATTACATCTACAGGGTAAATCTTATAAAAGGACCATGAGGGTTGTTTCATCTAATGGTTGTTTTGTGTTTTACTTCAAGGATACTCTAAATGAGTATTCCTAGATTAGGGGATTATGATTGGGGATCACTCCTAAAGAGGATTACCATTGATCTCGGGCCTTAGGTAGGCTTCTTATATATCCTGGTTAGCTGAAATCTGAGTTCTTGTAGTTCATTATGAATCATGGATTGTGCGGATTTCATGATCACCATTAAACTCTAAGCCTATGTGAGTAATTCATAGTATGACCAACAAGAGGAAGTGGAAGATTTTGAAAACTGCACACTCTGCCTTTGTCCGCCGTTGGACATGGAGAAAAAGATCAAAGTGAAAGAGATAGGGCATTGAGTGTGCCCATTTACTCTAACCATTCTTTGTTAATGTAAGAGGATGGGATGACGGTGTAAGAGGGTGGGGTTATTTAACTTTTCTCTATTCAATTCATAGAGGAATTATTCCAGGGTATGAAGATTAAGTAGGGAAGGTTGAATGAGTAATGGGAGAAGGATCGGGTACCCATACTCTCTTTGTACATGTCTCTAGGTTCCAGAGAGGATAAAGAGTGAAACGTCATGCAATTAAGGATGGGTATTACTCCAGAAGGGTTTCCCTAAAATCAGTTCTATAGTAAGGAAGGTGGTCTTCATTCAATGTGAAAAGGAAATTCAAATGTAATCCTTATCCTCCCTACTGGGAACCAGAGGGTATATGTCTTAGAGATGATAAGGCGATGAAATTGTCCTAACCCTTGTTTTTGAGACTGGGAACTCACTAAAATTATCCCTGAGGTAAGGGTCCTCGTGATCGTGTATATACAAATCCACATGTTCCCCAAGGATCCTAACTATCTGGTAGGGCCGGTGTGGGAAAATTATGACTGTATAAATACAAATAAAAATGGGAGACATGATGGTGTGCCTTTTCCCATGAATTTTAATCTTTGGAGGCCATGGTGGAGGTTTCAAACTAATACATTTCAAATAAGGGGTCAAAATATGGAGAGGCCATAACATGGGTGGATTGGAAGAGGGAATGAAGGATGACTCAGGTATGTCATGGTCATAAGTTCTCTGTGTATGTTCGTAATGCTGGTGTGCCATGTAGGGCTTGGGAGTAATTTAATATGCTTCTCATATGGGGTAATAGGCATGCACAAGATGGATATTCCTCACGAAATTGACCATAGGGGAAATTAGTCTTGGGTGAGGATTTGGACTAGGGACCATATGTCTCCTTTTCCATCCATATAATGGTCTCATATAGGTCCTTGATTAGGGAGGGGGCATCACATAGGTGGTTTTTATTTATTGGAGAAAGATACTCATATAGGTGTCTTATTTTTTGGATCATGAAGGGACCTTGATATTGCATATACGCCTTCATTTTCATCTATCTTGGGATTCGGAGGGATACATGAGAAATTTTCTGGGGAACCTAGGAGAAGGTTCAACTCAATCAATGTTCTGAGGGTTCTTCTTATTTTTTCAGTTCTTCAAATGATGTTCCTTGTGGTCCTATTTATAGAAAATTATGGGACCCTATGCGATGGAGGTTTCTCGGGGAGGTCCATGGTATTGGTCCATAGTTCAGGTCTATGGCCGAGGTTTTTTCATAAGGTGTCAAACTCATTTGGTCCACATAGAGTAGCTGCTCGACCTTTTTAACACATAGGGGTCTATATGTGTTGGTCAATTTGGGAAAGTACAGTGATTTTACTTAAGGATATGTTTCATTTTAACATTCTCAGTATGCTCTTTATATTATTTTCATCCTCCTTGATAAAAACGTGTTTGTAGAAAAGCCCCCCACCCCTCAGGATTGGATCCGAAAGAAAGAGGAGGGTCTAGTACCGAGGTAAAAAATGGGAAAAATAGAATGAGGGGGTGAAACAGTGGATCCCACAATGTATTCGTGAAGGGTATCTACAAAAGATTTGGGGGGTAGGGAATCTATATACACATAATTAATAAATCAACAATTTTTATAAATACCCCTACCATTTCTTCTATTCATTGTTTCATTGATTTCCACTCTCACTGCGTAGGATATCCACCTAGCTCCACCATAAATTTATTTTTCTTTCATAAAGGTATTCCAAGGTATAGTCTCATAAGATTTGGGGCTACGTGGTTCAAACATGGTGAGGATCCTCATTGATCCATCTCATTGAGGGGCCAACGTGGGAATCCTTGTTGAGGGACATGTGCAGGAACCCTTATCTGGGGACCAGCATAGGAACCAATGTCGAGTGACCTACATGAGTTCTTCCCCTTTCCAATTTTTTGGAATTATTATAAGTTAAAATATGAACATTCTTGTGTATATTTCAACCTAAAGAGGGATTTGGTTCCATCATAGAGGTTTTCGATGTTTGCTTCAATGACAACAAATGACCAAGCTGCTGCACATTCATTATAAATGATCAAATCCATATAGATTGATTATTATGAAAACATTGAATCTCCTATTCCAAATAAAGTGAATTATTTGATACCATATCAACATGAGTAACCATGAAGATACTACTTTCCTTTATATGGGAATGGACTTCTATTGATCCCTCGTGTTCTAACGGTTATGAAATACTACCTAGAGTATTGGTTTGTGAAGAATATCAAAATAAATACTACTAACACATCATAAAATAGTGTTTTATTAAGGAAAGAACAATACCTATTAGTTTTATTATGAATCCAAACAGTGTTAATCTAGATATGAATCCACATATCCAAGAGTCAAGGCATCACTATTATGAATCAACCTTTTGTGATTTATAGGAAGATCAAACTCAAGGATGGGAGGAATACTATGACTTCTGTTATGGAGGGGGAGTCAAGACATATTGGATGTGGGAATTATGGGTGCACCAAACATGAACACAATTAAAAAAAAGAACCATGGTGTGATCTTATTTTTTAGGCTTCTTGGTTAAGAGAGACATTTGTTTATAATAACCCATGCTTCATCACTAAATTTCTGAGCCAATGGAGAACGTAAACAAATTGCATCCTCTTGATTCATAGTGAGGTTGGAATAATATTGGGGGATGTATAAGAAATATCATGGGTCACCATTCCTAGGGATATGTATGATGAGTTCATCTCAATAATGTAAAAGTATGATGAATGTGAGAAGACACCACAGTTGTCCAATGAGCAATTTGAGATTGCAAAGAAATTACAGAGAGATGAAGATCCTCACCCAATAAATGACATCCATTCAAGAATCGATATGAATATTTTTTTAGAACCAATAGGATAAGGTCCTACTTGCTGGTGCCCTACTATTTTCCCAACTTCAGAAAATCAGGGTGCTTAGGGCATGTTCTGGGTCACATTAGAGAAGGGTGAGTATAATCATTGGGGTTAAAATGTTAATCTAATGATCAATGAAAATATTTACATGTACGACTTCCTTGATAGATGGATATGAATATATCTGCTCCCAGTTCATGAGTCTGGTGGCAGTTTGAGGCCCGAGACTTAGACCATCACACTCAAATTAGAATTGGGGAACTATATAGGGTTGGATGCCCCTATTTTTGAAAGTAATTATCGCTATTTTTTTTACAAAAACAATGATAAGGCAGTATTTATAATTTCTAATATATTTCAGATGTTTTGGGGGTGGATTGAATCACATTATAGCTCATATTTAGTGGTGAGAGTAGTTAAAATCCCCAATAGCTGATTCCATCCATTTGTTCAAAAATTCTTTACAATTCTACCATTGAACCTGAAGCATGGTGATTTGATGAGGGCACCGAATTTATTTGTAGATTTTAATTTCCTCCAATATATCACCTCACCAAAACATTTATCGATGTTGTTAAGGTGAATAATTACGGGCTAAGTTCATATAAGATAACATTCAGGGATAGTGTTTTGGTAGTCCTCATTGAATGTGTGATCATCTATGAGGCTAATTCTCCTTATAGTTTTTCTATCCTATATAAATTTCATCAAAAACCAATCACATTTAGCCATATTCATGTTATTAATGAGAATTGTTTGATGGTAGCCCGACATTTATGGATCCTGATGGCTCTAGAGGTATCCAAAATTTCGATCACACTACCTCCAATACAGGAATCAATTAGGCTAGAGGCCGGATATTCCATGGGGTGGATCGCTTCATACCCTCAGGGGGAATTGAAAAAGGAATTTAGTGGGTTGGGGCCTTGACAACTACCGGTCTTGGTATGTTCAGTAAAAGTCCTCAAACCAAATATGATTTCTAGGCTTCAGAGCCTTCGAAAAATTCTTTCATGAAGATCACAATGTTGACTACGGTTGAGTAAAAACACCTCTAGTTCCAAGTTGATTTATTCATCGTCATCAAGAGGAGGGATATGTCCTATCCCCATATTATTATTAATGATAAATGATGGCTAAAGTGGATTCCAAATCAAAGGGCATGGATTCTTCCTTACAACTATCCTTATCGGAGCCAATCTATGTGTGTCCCTTAGAAATCCAATTATGGGACAACATAAATCATGATGTTTCGGTTGCATGGAAGTTTCTTTATACTAGTTTGATAATTATAGAGCTAGTTGATATCAGGGAACTCTCTGATATCCATCCTCACCATAATTTGATTGAAGTAAAAAATTAAATCTTGAAGATGGAAGATTTAATATATTAAAACAATGATCAAGTCTTTTCCTAAAAGTGAGTGTCTGATATTCTAGATCAAGGAGTTTTTGAATGGGTAACTATTCATCTTGGGGAGGAATGGGACATTTAAATTAACCCTAATGGAGTATTTCTCTTTTCTAGCTTCATTTTCCTACTCTTCAATCCACCATCATTAATATTATGGGGATTTTATTTTTTAGCTCATAATAGGATATGGAGGAGGAGAAGAAAGAAAGGATCTTAGGTCACCAAATTATAAGTCCATAGGTACCCCTATTGATGTAGTGAATGATGAACTTGGGTCCCCAAAATTTTCTCCAAATTAGAAGACCATGTTGTACTTGATGGCAGCAGAAAATCCTCAACCGTTACCTCATGTCTCTATTGTGAAGATGAGTAGTACAATCTCTTCATTATCTTGTGAGAGGAAGAAAAAGAGACCATTAATGTTTCTCCGAATAATGTATCAATGTACGAATTTTTTCTATCTTATGATATTACAAACTACAATGCACACCCTTTTGACCATTATTATCTTTTCAGAACCTACACCTATTTTTTCTCTTAAAGGATCTAGTATTATTCCTTCATGAATCAATGAGGATACTGTGGGGGCGGTATAGATTAACACTGATGAATCTACAAACATTAAAGATGAAGAATCAAGAGTTGTGGTTTTATATTTCCCCACATCCACATAAGGGGAGGGTCATGTTACTGTAAAAAAAATCTTTTATATGTCACTTACTACTTCTGACTTTCATCTCCTCATGATATTTTAGATCAATTTCCTATAACAAAAGATCCAAAGATAGTTAGTGTTGATCCCATTATCACCCTAGAAGGGGATGAATTGAAGCATATATGGTTTGATGAAGGTTTTATTGTTAACTGTGACACTAAAGGGGATGTTTATATTGTTCTAACGGAGCGATCAATAGAGGTGATCTTTGGTATATCCAATTCAGGTTCTATGAAACCTTCCCTAGATACCCTTATTATTGAGGATTTTACAAGGATTAATTCCATTGATCATGAAATGATCTATGTACATTATCCAATATTTTATAGTCCATGTTATATTAAGAAGTTTGAATACTTCTGGAAGTATTTGGACATATGTGATTTCTATCATCCTTGCACTTTTCACACATAGTTGGTTTTCATTCACATAGTATTTCACATCAAGGCCCAACTTGTGCAGCTTTGTCATCAGAAAATATTTCCAAGTCACTTCAATAATAGTGCATTAAAATAAACCCTACTTATACTATCAAATGGAAAAAATGGAAATCCCAATGTGGGGAATTTTAGGGGGTCATTGATTTTAGTTTATGAGAAGACACTAGAGGATACTCCTCAGATGGAGGTCCTAGACCCGTGAATTGAAGCTTGGGGGATAAATAGGTACTAGTTCTTCCAGTTGATCCAACTACAGGTGAGTATCATCAACTTTTTTGGTTTTTTTACTTCCCTTGATACCATTTCATCTTACTAGGTTAACAGAAAACTTGATTTTCTCTTTAGTGACATCAAATTTGGAAACTAGACTAGAGATGGGAACTTTTATGCCAGCTCCACAAACATTGGTCGGTGAGGCTGAAGATACATTTGAGGAAGCAGAATGAGGTGTATCTTTGGGTGAAGTAATACTTGATTGAGTCCCTCCTTCCGAAAGTGGTTCTGAGTCCAGAAGAGATACACAAGAATCATTTCTCCCTACATGTCTTCTCTTTTGGAGAGATATTTGGAATACATTCAGTGATACACCTCTTGGTGATATGCCATCAAAACTTCACAAAATCGCATTAATTATTTCAAAGTTGGGATATGGAGGGTTGGATTATCATGTGATCCATGTTTTGGTGAAGGTGATCATTCCACAATGGGAGGAGGATCAAAGGTCATGGCAGGTAGAGGCTCAATAGGCAGACCAGTTTGAGGAACAATGAGATGTTACGATCCAAGATGTTGTCAGCAACTCCAAAAAAGTGGAGTAGTTCCAGGATCACCTCGATGAAAGGACTATCCAAATAATGAGACTTGAATAATAATTACATGATAAATGTAAATATTCATTTCAACTTCATAGATCCTTGAAAGTGGCTTTATCACAGAAGAGAGAAGCTATCATGGATGAGCAACGAAAACCTTATAATGGTGAGAATTTTATTACTGCACAATGGGTTGAGATATGTGAATTTGTAATAGATTCTCTAGGGTCAATTCAAATTATCAAATATTCTATTTCGAAAAATCTATAAAATTTAATGGAGGAGATATAATATGAAAATGTTCAACCTGTGTATCAAAATTTAGATGTAGAGGATTATTTTTATTCAAAAATATTTGTTCCTTCATCCATGTTACCTTTATATGATTATATCATAACATTGAAACTGATTTGTGTAAAAAAATATTTATTCTAGCTAGTTGTAACGACAATGAAAATTATGGGGAAAATGATCTAATTTTTACATAAACCACGAGACCTAGAGAGAATAGATATACTGCTACATGGGTCATTTGAACAACCCTACATAAATTCTATATTTTTATGTCAGCATGCTGATTTTTCCCCTAATCACAATATTAAGGCGGCTCAGTAGGTGTGTTTTAGTTTTTTCTTATGCCTCAAATTTTTGGGTTTTCATCAAAACACGTTTAGTCCCTACATTTAATTTTTCAATCAATATTTTTTATAAACCATAGAAAGTGTAGATCTAAAAATTGGAGAGTCAACTTTTTTCCAGAGTTCCTTTTTTGTGTTTTGAATCTACTAAGTATTGTGTATCATTTCATGGGATGTTTAAATTCATTCATTCCAAAATAGTAAGGCTAGTGTATATGGTTGAACATATATGACCATAAATTTTTAAATAATGACCCAATCAGGGATTATGGGGAAATAATGTTCTGACGATCTTCAGATATCTAGTAGGGAATCCTGATACATGATTTTTTAGATTCTGAATCTAAAAAATGATATTAAGAAATAGAGGAGGTCTCTCCTAAGGACAAAGTTACCACTAATTTTCAATCCCATTTTGTGTAAATTTTTTTAAAACGATAATGAGGGCCATGCTCACGGGTCTTCAGATCTGCAGGCAACGAGGGATCACACTAGGAGCAATAGAGACTGATTCTCTCATCCTCCATGACTCCATGCACAATAATCGTAGCACCCCCTGGTTGGTTAACTATATTCTGAGGAGATGAAGGAACATCATCAGTAGTGACACTGTATTTTTGCACACATATCGGGAGGGGAACAGAGTTGCGGATTATCTAGCCTTGATGGCGGCGCAAGGTCTCCATGTGTTTTTTAATGCGGAGGTGTTGTCTTTTCCTCTTGAAGAGAGGAACCTGATCAGAGGGGATTCTCTAGGTCGCCATTACTTTAGGCCCCCATAACTCTTTCCTCTCGGGGTTCTCTTTTAGCCCCCTATTTCTTGTACCCTTCTTTAATCAATAAAGTATTTAATGATGATTAGTGGTATAGTTTGGATAACATCACCATTACGAGGGTCACATTATGTAAGGCCAACTGGGGCGTGTAATGACATAGTCAAAAAAATGAGTCTTTAGAAATTCTAGTATTCTACCACTGATGATAAAGGGGTGTTTATTGAGATTCTAATTTATCAAGACCATGGTGGAGGTTTTTTCAAATGGGCAAGAGGATATAATAATGATGTTCTTGTATTTATTTTCGTTCTACAATAATGGGAAACCACACCTACACTAATTTAGCTCAAGTGATGGTGGGTACATTCTGTTAGATGTTTTTTGTTAGAGGATTTCCCATTTCTTACAAGGGTTAATTTATCGTGTAGTTTCTTATCATGAAACTGCGACATTAACCGTTAGCTTTAACATCTAATGGATAGGTTGTTATGATTTTATGTTTAAATTCATAGAGTGAGGAAATTATGTTATATATTTCAAAGTCCTAGATAAATAACATTATCCAATATAGTTTAACATCCTACAGTAAAGAGAATTTACTATGTAGTTTAGTTTTATACAGCAAGGATATTACGATATGTAGTTTAACGTCATAAAACATTGAAATTATAAAGGGATATAATTTAAGACCTCTATCTTTGACTAAAGTGATGATGATTCTCCCATTCTTGGTAATTTTTCGGGAAATGAGTTACCATATTTAGGTGTGAGAGGAGAAAGTTGTAAGCGATTATTGGGGGATTACCAGATTTGTAGAGTGGTATAAAAAAGGTCACATGATGTTAGGGGAGGTCTCTCCTAAGGGATAATATTACACTAGTTGACCAACCCATTTTATAGATTATTTTATGAAAGGCCATTAGGGCATGTACTGCATAGTAAATAGTGGAACCCTTTAGCTGACATGCTATAAAATTTGTGAGAAACATATGCAGAACTAACTGGGGTGTGTTAAAATATATTCATAAAAATAAGTCTTTATGAATTATAAATTTCTATAATTAAGATATTACTTTTTTTATGAAGATTCTGATTCCCCGAAGTATATATTTTGTCTTTTGGGAGGAATGTACTCGAACACAAAATGAGAATTTCAATTCAATGTGTCCCATGATTGGGGAAAAGAGGTTTCTTATATATGTCTGAACCATGTGTAGAAAATATGGTGCATGTGTTTTTAGGTTATACAACTTTTAACACAACATTATAGAAATAATAGATATGTGTGGCCTTTCACTCCAATTTTACTCCAATATGTTTTGAACACATGAAGGAGGAAATTGTAAACCATGGTTTTGGTGGTTCTCAGATCAGGAGATATAAAATTGGAATGATATTCAAGACAACCATAGACTATTTTAAATCATGGGGTTTAACATATTTTCATCAATGATAATGATGACATAACAGGATTCTCCCAAGGGAGAAGTTACTATTTGTTGAAAACCTCTTTTGTGGCATGTTTTATACAAGACCAATAGTGGCACATACTGCATAGTCAAATAGTCGTACCTTTTTTATAAAAATCTTATTTTGAGGTTTGTTTTACTCAAGGACAACGTGGTCACATTACATAGTTGGTCAAAGCAGCCTTCAGGGATCATACATCCTGTCAGAAGATGCAAAATAAGGATTATAGAGAATTGAAAGTGTCCAATATTAGGAGTATTAATTGTGGAGGGAAATGTACAATCATATAGTTAGTGTATGAACTAATGTCATCCTTGAGTTTGGGACCAATTTTGTAGATCCGAATCATGTGTAAAAGGGGACATTTCTATTACCATGGAAGAACCCTTTTTTGGGGGAAAACTGAATTAAAATCTCCTACATAGATCATAATTTTTATGTAGAAGAGGGGAAATTTTTCTTTATCCTTTGGCTGGGACTAGGAATTAAGGCCTAGGTGTCACTATGTATATAAATGGTATGAGAATGAAGACATAGGTAGTTTTTTGGGTACAATGATGTTTAGAATCATGCAATAAAGACATTATCCAAAAAATTTAATGTAATGTGGTAATAACCGAGGTGTTTCGTCATGATGAGAAATAGAATATTTTGGATAGAAAATATCATAGGGCCTAAGTGTCACTACTTATGTTATTGGAGAAAGAATCAATCCACATTTAGTTATGAAATCAAGGTACCCACCCTGATTGATTTCATGAGGAGAGGTAAACGGGTGTTTTTGATATGGGTTTATACACAGGATGAGAACTCACATTAAATTACATCATGTATATTTGACTCATACATTGGATATTATGGGAATATTTATGATATTATGTTGTGGATGGGCCTAGGATTGAAGATCTAGTTGTCACTACATATTTCATAGAGTTGATAATCAATCCGCATGTAGTTCTTGAATAATCACATTTTTTATCATCATATGGTGAGGACATGTATGATTATGAAGTGAAAAATAATTTTGCAGATGGACTAGGGTGTTGGAAAAAAGCGTCACTACATAGCTTATTGAGGCATGAATCAAGCCACACATATTTCTTCAATAGGTCATGCAGTTTACTATCATTGGACAATGACATATAGTCTATCTTTTAAGGCCCTGTAACCATGACCATGGTAACCCCATTTTGAATTATTATGACACACTTCTATAGGGAATCTCCTTTATCAAAATCCTAATCCCATGAAAACTGTTCTAAGTGTGTGTAATAAAGAGTTATGAAGGATTCATCAACCACATAAATGTAGTATAAGGGAAGTCTTGGTGAATTTATAATTTTTAGTGACAGGGAAATAATGTATGATCTAGGAATCACTACATATCTCATTAGAATGATAATAAATATGTACATTGATCATGAAATCCAAATAATTTTATGTCATGTAGTGAGGATGAAGATGAAACAATGTAAAAGAACAGAATCGTTTTGACTCTACACCATGATGGAAATCGAGGTGTCACTAAATATCTCATTGATGTGTGAATGAAACCACAAGTTGTTCTAAAAAGGAATGATTTTCATGGCTAATTCATATATATGAATTGGGGATTTTTTTTATTATGCCTGGATGAGGATTGATGATTTGGGCATCACTATGTATCTCAGTGGGATGAGAATCAAGGAACTTTTAGTTATTAAAGAGATTTTACCCACACTAATTGGGCATTGATGGGGGTAAAGGAGATTTAATAGGTTCCAGAATGGTGATTGTTCCCAAGGCATGTGGTATATGCATTACTGTTGATATCATTTTAATGATAAATAAGATACATGTTCTTGAAACGTTCTCTATGTAGATTAAGTCAACATGAAAGTAGGGGGGATTTTTCTTTATGTACATAGATGGACCTGATATTGGAGATTTTTAATCATAACATATAACATTAAGATGATAATCAAGTCCCACATAGTTCTTAGATAGATCATGTTGTTACTATCATATGATGAAGATGTTATCCCAACAGTTTATAGTATTATGGTAAAGACATTATAATAATGGATTTTATACCTATAACGGGGACCAAGTTCCCATATGGAGTGGCCATGGTGATAATAGATATTTTGGATTGGAGGTGAGAATATTTGAGGGACCAAAAAAAGTATAAATTCGTCGTATATTGGGGGAGCATAATGTAAAACGAGGGAGATGCTAACCATACAGTTTAATTTCATGTGGTTAGTATGAATGGTGTCTTGCAGTTTCTAGTCTTATGACTAGGTCCTAATGTCGTCCAATTTATTTTCATGAGACATGTAAGATGATTCCACAATGTTTGACTTCATTTGGAAGAGATATTATTTAATAAATTTTAAGGTCATGTGACAAAGATCAACTGTGCAGTTTAATGTCTTGATTCTTGGAAGTATACTGTGTTATGTAGTTTAATGTCCTACAACTAGGAAATAATAATATTATTACATGAAATATTTTTTGAGGAACCATGTATTGGTTGGAGTCATGATGACTTCTCTATCAATTGAGGTTAAGGTATAATATCTATTAGAGTGGACATTGTGAATGGAGTATGGTCCCTCCCACATAAGCTCAAGATTTAGAGGATTCATTCTCTGTATCATTAGTATCCTAAGGACTAATAATAATTCTACACGGAGTAATGAATGGAGACATACCTTCCACTTATTGGTGTATTATATACGGTAATAGTAGAATCCATGTGATTTAAGGTATGTAATCCAGTTCCATCCAGCAACTCCAGTTCATCCAAGTGTTTTTGGTATTGTTTATATGTAGATATCTGGTCGTAGATGAAAATAAAGAGTGATTTCAATTGAACTTCAATTGGTAGTACTACTTCTGTTTTGTACAACAATCTATATGGGGTCACCCTCGTTGCATTACATGTTGTAGTCTGATAATCCCATAAGGCATGTAAGATATTTTCTATCCAACACCTTTTAACTTTGTCAGCCTTTTTATAGAGTATGTTTGAAATTTTCTTGTTAATGTCAACCATCTATCTGTTTGCTACTACATGATAGCGGGATGAATGGTTGGATTTGATATTGTGCTCCTGATATAGCTTCTCTACCACACCTGATAAAAAATTGGTGCCATTGTCCATCAATATTTTATGAGGGAAACCAAATCTGGTAATGATGATTACCTTCACAAATATAATATAGATTTAGTCGCTAACTTCTGTTATATGTATCTCCTCAACCCATTTTGGGAATAAATCAGAAGTAGTAAGAATGTACTTGAAGTACATGGTCATAGCTGGAGGGTATAGCCCACAAACATCCATCTTCCTTATATAAAATATCCATGAGTAATTCGATATTTATAGAAACTATGGAGGTTGAAGAAATAAGATTGAATTTAATTGTAAAGAATGACACTTCATGGTAAATTCGATTCAATCCTATATCATTGAAGTCCGGAAGTATCGAAGCCTTCAAATTTAGTGGCAGAGCTTGTATCCATTCTGATGGAAACTATAGGCCCTAGTATTTACATAATCCATAATAGTTACACTATCTTCTCAATTGATACATCTAAGAAGGAATCCATTGAATCCTCATTTTTAGATGATTGTTTGGCGATTTATCCATCATATAGTGTGAATATTACTTCGCACCAATACATTAGTCCTTGTATAGTTATATCTAGTGGTATTACTCCATCGTGAATTTAATCCATAATTGGGACCATCCACATAGTGGTAGGGAAATATGGAACCAGGATAGGGATAATTTCACTGATCTCCTCTATTATGACTAAAAAATGGGGAACTATTCTGTGATGGGTGGTGGTGATGATTATTTCATCCCGATTTGGATATTACAATGTTGTGAATGAATTTTTAAATGAATCTACATGGGAATTTTGTGACCATGGGATGCGATTCAGTGTTAGTTCGGGGGGGAACTCTTCCATTAACCATGATAAACCCCCAATTATAGGGAATAGTTCTTCTTTTCTAATGGCATAATCCTCATTAATATTATTAATTAATAATTCTATATTGTCCTTTATGTCCTGGTGATTCAATGATATTTGGAGTTTTAGTTATAGACCTATAATGAGGGCCTAGAATTCCACCTCATTGTTGGAACCACCTTTTGTGAGTATAAAAGTGTATGGTAAGACTTCCCTTACTAGGGAAATTATCATGATCCCAAAACCACCATTTTAGAGCTTAGGTTCATCCATTCTATTCCCTGTTGGACTCATGGATGTGACATCAAAATAAATATCCCATGTTTGGGGGTTGTACTGAATAAGGAATACCTCTTTATCTAGAAATTTAGTATTTAACAATGATGTTTCTGCATATAGGTCTTCTTCTAGAAAATATAGCAAGGCCTTACCATTAATTTCATTATAGGGTAAAAACTGCATATCGAATTTCTACAGAATAACAACCCACCATGCTAGACTCCCTATCAATATTGGAAAAATAAGGATGTATTTTAGAGGATTATTTATAGAGAATGTTTGGACCTCGTGGTGCTGTATACAGTTCCATAGTTTATGAAATGAAAAAATCTACTCTATACAGCTCTTCTCAATATATGAATATGGACTGTCAAAATTTATTATGGATCAAAAGAGAAAATAGAATCTATTTTCATTCACATCATCCTTCTTTGGTGTAGTGATCACTCCAGGGACTTTACATAAAGAATGAGTAGATTTCCCTCCACATGTGGCATCAATACATATGGACTCAAGAGGTACTTCTTGAGGGTATCAAATTATCCTCAATAGTCAACGGTCCAATAAAATGTGAACCACTTTTTTATGAATTTGGTTAAGGGAAATCACATGTATTGTAGATTGGTTATGAAGTTGTAAATGAAGTCCAACTATCCTTAAATTCCTATCAACTCTTCATGGTTTCTAGGTGGTTAAATTCCAACGATTTCTTTATTTTTCTCAAGATCGACTTCAATGTCATAATGGAGTATGATGAATCCAATAAAATTCCCCGAGGTTACAGCAAAAGCGCATTTCAAGGGGATCATTATCAATCCATGTTCTTACAGTTTATGGAATATAGTTTCTAGTTCAACCATGTGGCCATAAAATTTTCAGTAATTGACCACATGTTCATTAACATGGCATTTGACAAAATTTTCTAGGAAGGTATTGATGATTTGATGCATTCCACATTAATCTGTCGCATCAAATTTCCCTTAGAAAAAATGAATCACTCAATTGTAGAACAATCCATGGGGGGACATGAAGGTAGTGTCCTCTTCATCTTCTAGGGCCATTCAGATTTGGTTATATCCGGAATATGCATCCATAATGTAAAGGGATTTATAAAAATTTGTTGCATAAATAAATATTTCTTTAATTGGAACTTATAATTAATCTTTGGGAAAATGAAAGATGAGATCTCTGAGGTCAATGTATAATCTAATTTGAATATTTTTCTTTTTATAATGACATTTTTGGAAAACCATTTTAGATATTTTACCTCTCATATGAGGTCATACTTTATTAGATTATCCACATCAGCCATAGTTTTAGATGCATAATTCAGGTGTGTCCTTCTAGAGGCCAATTTGTGTCCCCGAAGATCTTTTGAAAACCCCAAATGATGGGTATCCACATCAGGATTGGGACCTTGAATCTCCATGTAGTTCTAGGAAAACAAGTCTCGATGTCTCTTTTGAAAGGAAATATTCAACTCATATTCTTCAGGATCCATGGAAACAGTAATCAGAATGGGCCATATATCTTCATATGTCCCTATATTTATATATCTTAGTACATCCATAGTAGTATAGACTCCTTCCTCAAATTTTGTAGGGGTATCCCAAATGTATTCCTCTTTTCCATATTCCTCACACTTTACCTCTTTCACATCTGTCTGTGAGGTAAGTGGTGAAGAAATAATTTTGATTTAGGAGAGGTATTGTCATTTGAAAATCTATAAAATGAATAAATCAATCATGGATCAATCCATGATGAGGGATATTTTTAATGTTTTTGATGGTAAGGAAAGGGATTCATAATGAAAATACATGTCCTTTTACATTAGTGTGAAAACTTATTCCAGCCACCTGATGAAATAGGTATTTTTTTATACTTGGGTGATGGAATAACGAAATTTCTATCCAAGCCTTCATTATGGCTTGGAGGGTTTTTGTATTCTCCTATGTTTTCATGTTTAGATGTCACAACAGACAATACAGAAGCCACTAAAAGAATATTTGGATTTGGGCCCACCGAGTCAATTATCTTAATGGGAAGTACATATTCTACACTGAGCTACTTGAAAGGATTAGTCAGGATCATTTGATGACCATTTGGGGCATTGATTCGAGTAACATCATCTTCAATGGAATATTTCCCTCCCTTATCATAGAACTATGAATTAGTGTATTGTGACTCACATCATTTTAATTAGGCCTTGTCACCATACGATGTCCCAATATTACCATTGATACAATAATTGATACATTGGTCGTATGAAGAAGGAATGGCCGCACACTGATGTATCCATGGTCTTCCCAACAGAACATTGAAATGTGTATCCTCCTGAACAACCACAATGACTATGTTAGGGACAAGATCTCCAAACCATGATGTTAGTGTGACCTCAAAAAGAGGATCTCTCTCATTGTTTTCAAAACCCTCTAACATCATAGTGGCGGGGGGCATGTTATATTCATTAAGGCCTTGATGGTGAAATGTATGGATTGGAATGAGGTTGAATCCAGATCCATTTTATGTAAAGTCACATCATATATCAATTTCAATTATCCTTTTGGACATATACTAGTTCCTAATGTATCATTGTATGACAACATCCATATCCTTGTCTTTGACGGAGATAACAACATGAAATTTTGTAGGACCATTCTCTGTAAGATATACTTCAGCAACAAAAACCTCAACTTCAAACTCTCGATGGACTGACAAGGAATCAATAAGTGCTTCTTAGAGTTCCTTTGATAGACATCGATATTACAAGATAGAAAATTTAGCTAGAAACTAGTCCAATTGGTTCAAAACATCACACTTCAGGTCCAATGGTTTATGCTTCCCATCATGGGAGTGTTCTTTCATAAATACTTTTGAAACTGATGTTCCTGATGTGGATGCACCTTCCCTTTGAATAAAAGATAAAGGCTCTTCTTCTATTGGGGTATTGGGTTGGATGATTCATCCTACACATTAGGGTTGATTAGGCGGTGGTGTATCCTATAACATATCTTCTAGGATAATTGTGCTGGGGGAGACCCTATCATATGTCGGAGAATTCCATTTTCCATTTTTATCTCAATAAATATCTCTCCCACATGTTTTATGCATGTATATGGATTGTGTTGGAGAATGGTTGAAGTAGTGTCTTCTAGCATGACTGTGTCCTCCCATGTTTTATTTGTTATGACATCATTTTCCCTAAGTTCCCCAATCATGTCTGGGGAATTAATGTTCATAATCAGAATCATTATGTGTGAAGTGATCCATTAAGTGAATAATGTTAATGGAACTGAAAATTAACTCCACATCTGATGAGGATTCCATTTTATGGGTTGACTCTCGTTGTCTCATTTGGTGTGGCATTGCCCATTCTACTTGTACTACCATAATGAAGTATAGTAAAGCTAGAAACAACTTCACCATTAGTGTAGGTTCATATTCCTATTTTTTATTCTTATTCTTCTATCCATGTCACCTTTTTTATTATTTTCCTTTATAGTACTGAGATATTGATTATGTTTCTTGTACTATAGTTGAAATGGGAGGAGGCATAGTTGGTTGTTTCAATAGTGTTTGTAGAATATCATGAGTCTAGTTGATAATTTTTCTAAACATACAGTTAATGAAATTCAATTAATGCTTTATCTTAACTGTGTTTAATTCAATTTCTTTCACTACTAGAATACTAGTGGAAACATTTTCCACCTGAGCAGGGGAATTATTCAACATCACATTCCTAAAATCTACCATCTTCTAAAAGAGGAATTTGAAAAAACATCCTTGAGGTGGTACCCAACATTTGATGGAAGGGGATATAATTTGGTATATCTTAATCACATTATTGGTAGGGAATCATGGGCTTTTGAAACATGAACCTGTTATTTTTCAATGATGTAATGAAGTATCAGGGGGCTTGGTTAATTAAAAATGAATAGAAATTATTTTTCATCTCCTCATACTTATTTTTTCGCTGGTCACTCTAATCGTTTTGATGTGGTGGGGAATTATCTACATTTTTTGTAGGTGGATCCATACAATTGGTGAAGCCTTTTAAGTAGGAGTGGGTACAAGGGTTGAATTAAGTGTAATTGTAGTGGACTCTGCCAATCCAATTATGTTTACTTGAGTCAATGGAATTACATGGGATTTTTCCTTAGTCTCTACAATTGTGTATTCTATATGCTGAGAAATTACCAGGAAGATCCAAAAACACTCCTGTGTATTTAACAGGGATTACTGGAATGCATAATTCAACACAATGATTTTCTACAAAGATGGGATAAAATTTATCTTGAGGGAGCTATAGATTTATGGATTATTTCAATCCAATATATAGAGCAATGAAATTTGAGACCCTATAATTATCAGGTTGTTCATAGTTTTTAAGTTCAAATATTGTTTTCTTCTACAATGTTGATATGAACTGGAAGAGGAACTTATGATTAAGGTATTTTCAAAAAGTAATAGGATGAGCTTGTAAACTCATGTACCACACAAATGTTGGTCTATGCATTGATTGCATGAAGCATCTACATTTCACTACCTTCTTGTTGTTGAGGGGTCCCCATGATGTGATCGTAGTGAGAGAAAAAATGTGTCATGTGTTGCTCTAGGTGAAAAGATCCATTAAATATTGGAAATGTAGTATTCCCAATGTTTTTATGGGGAAGAGTCGGATACACCCATTCAGGTAAGCCTATTTTTCTGATTGTATAAGCGCACATCGTTCCTCCATGGATTCCAATCGTTATTCTAGTGACTCAAGGGAGTTCATAAGAATTTAGTGAATTTTTGGCTAAGTCGGAACAAAGACAGGTGCAGGGAAAAGATCTTGAAAAGGTGCAATGAATTGTATCACCATAACTGGTGGAACATCTGCCACTTTTCCTAGGTATCCTATCGGGATAAGCCTATAAGGATGTTACTGGACATGAGCTAGTTATGTAACCAATGAGGTGAATTACTATTATACGGTTGTTGGATCTAAATACATTGGTGCTAGGTATCCGACATTGATTAGATTCTCTAAATCTTCTGTAGTTTCTGAGAAAAATTTTCTTTGTTGAGGTGCGCTAATGAGAAACTCAAGTTGAGGATCTCACTGTAGAACATATCTAGCATGAATTCTACCTCTGAGTATTTTTACAATTATTCTACTCAATTATTTTATCTCCTTATCCTACGGGTAAAATATTTCATCCAGAGAAAGGATCTTATCCTCCTTGGCAAGGAGGTGATCCATAATTGGACTCTTACCCTTTTCCACATTTGATGCCTTTTGAGGAGATAATGGTGTGTTTTTTAGGGGAATGTCCAGATTCTAAGAAATCCTCTGGTTCCAGGTACATAAAACATCTTCATTTGTTTTGGTGTATAACACATTATGATAAAAAACATCATTCTCTAGCTCATCTGATTTGGAATCATGTTATTGAGTATTTTTAGTGACAATATTTGTGATAGTCACTGTTGTGAAATGTGCTGCAAGTATTCTATTGTTGCATTTGTGAGACTATATTTTTATACGTCCTCCATGAGGCCTTGTCATCTCATTTTTTGATTCCCTATGAGATGTTTGGTGGACTATAACCTTAAGGGAATCTCTAGACATCTCAGTCGTGCCTATCCCAATGAGGTTACCAGATAATGTGATGGAATGAACTGGGAGGATCCACTTTGTGTAATGTTCCCTAATTGGGGGAAAACAAATTCTTATTGAGGAGGTTATTTTAGGGGTGAGAAATCCCCCATCCATGAGGGTTAGTGTAGTATCACTTTGATTTAACAACCTTTCATGTTGAATTCGTTGACCTTGAGGGTAGGATTAAAAAAATCTCACCAATTTATGGGATGGTTTTTCTCTTTAACTACTATGGATAATATTACCATGGATGCTCTCCTGATTTTACAGAGTTTTATTATAACATGGGATGGGGAATCATTTGACACAAACTAAAATTTCCCAGTTCTGAATACTATTGCGATATTTCTAACATTTTCACTATTTGATGACTGACGTCCTCTAAGAGGGAGTTTTTCTCGATATTCTTAGATACTTTATTAAAAATTAATTCAATAACCAACTCTCTTCTAGACCAATGCTGGTTAAACTTAGTCAAGAATAAATTTCCTTTGTTGTAGCTGGCCTAGGGATATGACATTGCATGATACCATCTTTGGATGGAATTTATAGTATGGGATTTTAGTGAAATGATGTTTTACCACATCCTTTGAAATGAACACTTGATAGGGTATCTATGATTAGTTTTCACAACCTTGATAATGTGTTGTTGACCCTCCTTTCGTCACAGAATCTAAAGATCGTAAAAGGGAATATCTCAGCTGAAAGTGATTCATCCTTTGAAGAAAACATCAAAAATCGACAAAGGCATGAACAAAGGATCAACAACAAATGTGCCGCGCAAGGTATACCACTGCCGCGCAAGTATACTTGCGCGGCTACCTTGGTCACGCAAGTAACTTGCGCGACCTAATTGGTAACCGCCCGGTAACCGCCCTGGGTCTTCTTTTGCCTATAAATAGACCCTGTGGGCCCCCCATTCACGAGGATCTTTTTCCAGAAACTCGGATTGAAGATCCTGACGCCCAAGTCTCTTCTCAAAGCTTCCAGAACACTTATAAGGTAATTTCTTACCTAGAATGGAAGATCTAAAGAGAAGAAGGAAGGCCTAAGTGTTGAAACTTATCAAACACTTGCGCGCCGACTTAATTCCTTCAATATAACTTGCGCTTCCCTTTTTTGGAAGAACCTCAAGAGGATGATAAAGGGTTTAATAAAGAGTCGCTCAAGCATTTCAATGCTGCTTGAAAATCGCGCAAGTACCCCTCATGTCGCGCAAGTATACTTGTGCGACCAATACTTGCGCGCCGCCGCAGGACTTGCGCGCCTTTCAAGACTTGCGCGCCCCTATCTTTTTGGGTGCCCATCTTGCCCATTTTTACCCCTCTTCAGCCATTTCACCTTTCCTTTTTTAGATTCAGTCTTCAAGACACTCTTCAAAGCCATTTATGGCATGAATTCTAGATTTGACATTCTTATCTGAAAGGAATTCTGTGAAATCTCTCTCAAAGTCTAGTGATTTAAATATCCTTATGTCACTAAAAATACGGGGAGTTCATTCATTCAACCTCATCCTTTAAGATGAGAAAATCTTAACCTGGGTCTCCTTTTCAGGAATAATCCCCAGTTATAAAACCTTTGATCTGGGCATCTTTCTTAAGAATAAGCCCCAATCAAGTCCTCTAATCATGGGCATCTTTCTTAAGAATAAGCCCCAACCTTAAATATGGGCATCCTCCTCAGGAGTAAGCCCCAAACCTTAATCCCTAACCTGGGTCTCCTTTTCAGGAATAAGACTCAGTCATAATCTTGGGCTTCCTTTTCAGGAGTAAACCCCGAGTCCCTTAACCTGAGTCTCCTTTTCAGGAATAAGACTCAGTCATAACCTTGGGCTTCCTTTTCAGGAATAAGCCCCCAAGTCCCCTTAAACTTCTCTTAACCAGTTATAAATTACCTTTGATTTGGGTTTCCTTTTCAGGAATAAAACCCAATCATAAGTCCCCTCCTAACTTGGGCATTCTCCTTAGGAATAAGCCCCAAGATTAGAGTATTCAAATCTCCATAAAGCACATATAACTTTGTGGACCCTGTTCATGGATTTTCTCCCTAAAAGTAAATCCTAAACCTTCATCTATCTGGGCAGTCATCCATACATAAGCCCCAAACAATTTCTTATGATTGCATCTTTCATGGCACAATTGTCTAAATTTTACCAATGCCTCTTGTTTCTCACACCGAGCATGACTCACGTGAGCTTAGAGTGTAAAAGTAATTATGACATTCTTCTTTGAGCCATCAATCATAAACATCATACTCCATAACTCGAACTACGTGGGTTCTGATTCCTTTTCCAAAACAAAGGATACGTAGGTAGCCCATTTATGGGTTCGATCCCAACTTTGAAATAATCTTCGTCCTTCGGAATGCCGATAAACTTCAAATGCCCCACTGAGTGGCTTTAAAACCATCCTGGTCATCATAATGACCAAGATACTTTTTATATAAATATTTTGAATGATACCATTGATCAAGAATCTCTAAACAGATATAGATGATTTTCTACTAATGAAGAACCTCGAATACATATAAAAGATTCTCTAAATTTCTTTCATATTTAATCATTGATTGTTAAAACTAAAGGAAAGCTCATTTTATACTTGGTAATGTAATAAGGATTCACGAACATACCTTAAATCTATAAAGAGAGTCCCGGAGTAGACAATAATTCCCCTCAAAAAAGGTGTGATGAGTCCGACCTCCCATCCTCTCGACCAATGCAAATTCCCAAGCCTCATTAGCCCACAAGCTAATGAGAGCCTACCTTTGGAAAGTAGGTCCAAGCGGATGTGGAATCATTGGATGTTTCCGGTTCTACAAAAAAACCCGTTAGAAACCGATCGGAACGTTTGAATCTCCCGTCCAGGAGGTCATCCCCAGATTCTGTGCGAAACAAAAAATGGTGAACCCGACGTGAATCCTTAACCAAGTTAAAGTGATGTTCTTCTTATTTGTTAGTCCCCTTGGGCCAACAAGGCAATCATTGACATATGCTCATCCAAAAGATGCAGTGGCCAGATTCATCTTGATTATGTCTGTTACATGGAACAGGCACTCTTTTTTCAAGATCTTCTGCAAAAATGGCTTTCCTTAAATTCACCCCTGTGAATACTGCTGCTGTGAACACCTCTACTGTGAGGTCTGCTACTGTGAAAACCAATGCTGCTACTCCTGCTGGAACGTCATCCGCTCTGAGGATGACATCACCAACTCAGCGACTTCAACGTTGTATTTCTAATGCACTGGTTAAGGAGTACCGTCGCAACGGTACTATCCCAACTCTGGAGGCCGCTCGTCAAGCCCTCCAAGTTAACAACTCTACCTGGTCGTCCGGACAACGGCGGCCAGCAATCAAGAAGCAGACGGTGCTGACTACCGTCTCCAACCGTTTCGGGTCGTTATCTCCGGAACGCAATTTCCATTCACTCCCTTACTCCGAGGAAGTGAATGAGCAGGTCCCTCGAGGCCTTAATTCAAAAAGACAGGAGTCCTTCCCAAGGGCTCCCATCAACAATCGCCGCCAGACTCGTGCGGTAGTGCGCCCTCAACATGATGAGGGTACCGACTCCAGGCATTCAGCTCAGGTTCCTCGAACCCGAGCAGGCAAGATGAACCGCCAGAGACGGAATCCGGTTAACAATAGGCAGGTTGTCATCCCTGCCATATCCGGAGAAGTCCACCAACCTAACTTGGTGGCAAATAACGAGCAGGCATACACACCTGCCCGTTTTAATTCAGCTGTCCAGCAGACTCGTCTGACAGCATCAAGCCGATCCCGCCAGGCAATTCCGGCGGAGTACCATAGGCAGGAATATACACCTGCTTATACATCATCAGTTAGTCAGCAGGCTCGTCTGACTACATATGATGGACCTTGTCAACCGCGTTTGGCGAAGTGTAATCAGCAGGCACATACACCTGCTAATACTAATCAGGCCTACCAACAGTCTCGCTTGGTAGCGCCCGGAGAAGTCAGTCGGAAAGTCCCGACGACAAACAGGAGGCCGACTAAACTCTCTACCTCCACACTTGAGTACTGTCAGGATTCACTGACAGGAAAAGGAGGACAGGAGCAGGCACATACACCTACTTCAAGCCCGGAATGGACGTATATCCCTGTTCCGGCAGCTGAAGTCACCAAACATATTTTGTCAATGGTGAAAGAGCAGAAGCAAATTCCTGCTCATATTCTGGATGCTTGCCCGGATATCATAACAGCTTCAGCATCATCTCAAGGACAGACACATAAATCTATCCCTAGCAGTGGAGTGACACATCAACAATTCACTCCGGAACAGACACACACATCTGTTCCAATCCAAGAGGGTTGTGGGGCCTACTCCCCCATATCATATGGACAACCAAGTCAGGCACATACACCTGATTTGAGCGATGATCGTCAGCCTAACCTGACCATCTTTCCTGATCAGCCACATACACCTGCTCAGAGCAATCACTTTCGTCATCAAGTGGTTTCTAAAGCGAGTAAGAAGGCATCTAAGAAAAAGATCCGCCCAGCACAGTCAGGAGATCAAAGGCCAATCTGTAACCAAGCCTTGCTCGATGCTGGAGTTATTGAAGCCCTCAGACATTTATCTATCGGAATTCAAGATTCTACTCCCTCAGTTCCCAATAACGGGAACATTAATCCTGAAGGTCTTCAACAGACACTTCCTCATGAAGACTTGCTTCTTGAAAATTCGGTCAATCTTGAAGTTTCTTCTTCAGATGAGAGCCACAGGAACCCTCTGTGTGGTCAGAAGACCAAGGAGCAAGAGATTTCATCTTTTTCTGTAACCCATCATGATGGTCCTCCTCATGGTGATGAACTTCGCTGCGAAAGTCCTCTCCGCAGTAGTGATTCACGTTGTCTCGAAAATTCTTCAGAAGGCAATGTAGTGACGAGAAAGCCCTCCTATCTCGAGGCACTTGCAAACGTAAAACCAGTCATG
Source organism: Viscum album (assembly GCA_963277665.1). Classification (NCBI taxonomy): domain Eukaryota; kingdom Viridiplantae; phylum Streptophyta; class Magnoliopsida; order Santalales; family Viscaceae; genus Viscum; species Viscum album. Next base: position 1,914,028,371 of record OY728122.1, read on the forward strand.
TCTGATGCTTTACTATCGGCAGGTGAAACTCTTTCTCCATCAGAAGATAGTCTGGGGTTCAGGTTATTCTCCGAACCTTCCCTGGGTCATTCATCTTCCAGCATGAATAGTGATTTCTCTACCAATCTTGTTGAATCCGATGAAGCAACAAGGAAACACCAACTCTGGTCCAAACAGGTAGAAGAATCTTCATTTAATGATAAAGAGGAAATGCTGAACCTAAGGAAAAAACTGGCAAAAGGTGAAGTACCAGTCATGTTTTGGCCTTTGGCTGATTCCCAGTACGACATTCCAAAGATGTTGACGGATGGTGGAATCCATGATATTCGTCTCAACATATGGAAAACTATTTGTCAATTAAAGAAGAAGGTATTATCTTACGATTAATATGATAATCATCTTAAGATAACAGAAGGGTTACAACGCCAGATTGATTTGGCATCTCTATCAGTCTCTCGGTATCTGAAGGCTGAAAAGCAACAGAGAACCCTTCAACGTTCATGCCTTGGCGCACTAAGAAGATTGTGTCAGTTAATTTCCAATGCTCCATCTAATATTCATATCAGAGGATGGGGTGTTCACGGAGCACTACATTTCACAGTGCTTTCCGGTCAGCAAAGACCGCCGAAAATGGTCTCATGCAATGTTATTGCCCATGGCCGGCCACAGTCAATGGGCATTGTTCATAATCAAAAGCTTGCTCGAGAACAAGCTTCAACTAGTTCCTCTCAAAATCAAGTATATAGAGAACAGGTTGTTGAATTGCTTCTACATCAAGCAGGCGAGAATATTGCACAAGCCTCTCGTCTGGAGCAAACACGTCATCAAATGACAGAAGTTTCGGAAATCATCCAACGGTCTGTTGAACCAGGTGATAAAAGTGGATACAGGTTAATGCATCCTGCTAATTTCCGAACTAAGATTCGCAAGATCAAGAGAGATTTCAAGAAGATCTCAGACATAGCATGTCAAGAGACACCCCAGCTTGCCAGACTGGGGACTTCTCTAACCCAACCCTCAGAGTCAACGAATGGGATTCGAGGAGTTGAGCGGAAGCAGCAGGAACACCCCCAGTCCACCGGACTGGGGACTTTTTCAAATCTTCAATCCCTCCCTCAGAGAAAGTCAGTATTCTCACGATTAGGGAATAAGCCTCAAGAGGAACGAAGAGCCAAGCTGTCAGGAGATTCTCTCCAAGTGACGGTTCTCTAAGAAATTCCTGAGGGATCAAGTCAACGGAATGCCATGTCTCGTCATGGACATAGAAGGAGACAATATCACAGTAATGCTGATAAAAAGGATTCCATGAAATATGCATCCATTAATGTCATCAATGCTGTTGCTGCTGATTCACCAGATGAGGCTCAATCAGAGGGATCAGACGAAGAGGTTCCTGCTCAAGAAGTTGCGCACACAGACCTAAATGAAGAAGGTGTGCGCACACGTAATCAAAGGCTTACCCAAAATCTGGGTATTCCTTCAAGTAACCCACTTCCCCCTCTCCGAAAAGGATCCAATAAGGGGAAAGGAAAGAATCAGGTTACTTCTCACCCTTCCTCTGAAGGAGGTCAATCGCTCTCATTAGAGCAAAGATTTGCACAACAAGAGAAAGAAATGAAAGAATTAAGAAGGTTGAATGCAGAACTACTTCAGAGTAGTCTTCTTCTTAAGAATGCTGAAGTCCGACAGCCGAAGGAATTTGTTGTAACTACTGAGATGGATCAAGAATATCCTCCTTTGTCAGTACACCCACAGAGGTCTAATCCTACGGGTCAAATGCAACAACGGTTGGCAGCACTACCATCAGTTGCAGCACCAACCACCACGTCTGTCCAAGCTCCATTCATTGCACCTACCGAAAACCAAGTTCAACCTGACGTTTCTCAAAAGTTAATAACTACTATTGAGTCATTAACAGCTCGGTTAGAAACTATGGAAGGGAAACGGGCGCAAGTTCAACCTGAAAAGAAAGTTTACCCTGAATGGGTAGATTTAATTTCTCCTCCATCCAGTTTTGGAAACCCTATTTTCCCTACTTTCAATGGATCAGGTGACCCTGAACAACATTTGACGCATTACATATCTTGTTGTGATCCTATGATGGGAACTCCAGAGCAGCAAGAAGCAGTGAAACTCATATGCTTCGTGCGAACCTTGCAAGGACCAGCTTTTTTCTGGTATACAAGCTTGAAATCCCGTTCAGTCATCGGATGGGAGGATCTTCGTCAAAAATTCCTTCTTCAGTTTAGCTCAACTTTGCCAAAAACGACAGTTTTCGATCTTACAAACTGCAAGCAAAGGGAGAATGAAAGAGTCTCTGATTTCATTGCTCGTTGGAAGTGATTAACGTATTCCTTGAGTTTATCACTCCCTCAGGAGGAATTGTTTCTAATCTGTGTGGAAAATTTGCGTGACGAATTACACACGCCATTGATCCATGTGAAATACACAGGAGGGTTTCGAGACCTTACTTCAATCGCTCAACAGATTGAAGATTCCCTTATACAGGCTAAGGTTAAATCTCGTGTAATTCCATCAGCTCCAGGAAGAAGAATGGGTAAAGCAGAAACTGCTACAGTTATGCTTAAACAGGCACCTGTACCTATTTCTACTTCAAAACCTTCATCTTCTCGAAGGGCTCCACCTCCTGAACGCCAACAACAAAGGCTATTTCGTCCAAATGATCAAAAAGATCAATGACGAAAACAATTTGAGGATATGAAGAGTAAAACATACTCTTTCCGAAGTGAGCAAGTTCCTGGTTACTTCATTTCAGCTCTGGAAAATAATTTGGTTCAATTACCAGTGCCCAAGAGGCCAAACAAGGAAGGAGATGAAGACCGTCCCAATTATTGTCCTTTTCATCAAATGTTGGGGCATCCCATCCAGGAGTGTTTTGTCTTTAAAGACCTCCTG